>CM039477.1:20021435-20264690 GCA_022433065.1 Begonia loranthoides | reverse complement strand
TCTCTCTCTCTCTCTCTCTCTCTCTCTCTCTCTCTCTCTCTAGAAGGAAGAACTTCATTCCCTTTCAAATGATAAAATTATTTTACTTAATTTTTTTAATATATCAAAATAATATTGTATATATTAAACAAACACTTTAAATCTCAATTCCACATAAATTCAAATGTTACGAAACTCAAGCCATGATAACTTAGATACACCGAGCACTATTCTATAGATCTAATCACACGATAACTTAAAAATTCTACTGGTTTGATCATTTGATTGAAATGTTCACACATGAATATACCCAAACAAATCACAATAAAATTTGAGTCAACACGAACAAGTTGACCTCGAATAATACAAAAAATTTATGTGGAATTTTATAAATTTAAAAAAATGACGGGTTTCATATATTGTACATTTTCTTTCTTATTTATTTTTGTGTATGCATTTTATTATTATTGTACAAACTATACCGAGTTTGCTTAGCCTACAAGCAAAGTCATTGTTTATTGTGAACATACTATCATTCTTGTATATGTTTGCATGTTACATGAGTATGTTATGAGATAGTTTACGATAACGGATCCTAAGGGAAAATCTCTAAACCTGATCAATCTTGTTATTATTACATCACAATTTTCTTGATAATTGTTTTCTTCCTTGTTCGCATATGAGTTGATGCTCGAGTCTCATGAGTGACATCTTTTCACTAATGATTTTATATTATGACAATAGTTGTATTATTTTATTCCTTACTATATATTAGCATATTATTGGGAACCTAATTTTGGTGATAATATTATGTAAATACTTGCCTAACTTATTTTTAAAATGTTGAATATCACACTTAAAATCCTATTTAAGTATAGTTAGCTCTCACATATTGACTACCTATTTCTCAGGTCTTAGATAGGAGGACATGGAGTGGTTGGAGTAGGAGTGAGCGGGTCTCCTTTATCTTATTTCTTTTTCATTGAATGATCTTTATGTGACAAGGTTTTGTCATACTCTTTTGTCTTTAGTTTTCATTTCACTTGGAGCTACTGTATAACTATATCATGGTGGTTTTACATTGTCTCACATTATTTCTTTTGATTATATTATTACATTATCTTTATATACTTATAAATCAATGTGTTAAACTCATTGTTTTTGGGAACTTAGCTTCTCTCATGTATTATTTGGTTTCTAAATCCTCAGTTGTGAGCCATTCAATCTACCAAAGGTCGAACGGTCGAATCTTCCTATAAGTCAAATCGTTACTCGTTTTGGTTGGGGGTATGCTTTTGGGTTTGATATAAATTAGATAGAAAAATAACGTTGGTTTTTACACTAATTAAAACCACTTGAAAAGACACTTTCTAGCGGGCCATTTTGCCTTGGGTTTATACTTTACCTAACCTATTAGCATTAACATAAGTTAAGTCGACCAAATGATCATATGTTTACTAAAACCTGATAATTTTGTATTCACTTAAGTAGACCAAATGTTCCCTTGATTGAATGCAAAATGCACGTTCAATAAGCACGTTCAATAAGTACGTACTAAGTCAATTTCTTGAACTACTCTTGTTTCAGCTCAAGCCATATGAGTTAAAGCATGTTTAGAAGTATTTCCACTGGATTTTAGATTATTTCTCTAATTAAAATAATCAATTATAAAGATTTATATTTATATTTTCAAGTTCGGTGAGTAAAATAATGTTATCCTTACGTGATGCAAGAGGAACATTAGACACATAAACAAGTTTATTATTGAATAATGTATGAGTAATATCTTGATAAATTAAATTGGATTTGATCTAACGAAAAATAATCAAATTTTATATAAAATAATTAATGAGTCAATGATATGTTATATTGCACTTTACATGACACATATATGTTATACAACTTCAAAGCTTTAGTATAGAATCCTTTGGTTTAGATAATTGATAGAGCTTACTAAGCTAAATTCTATTTGGATTGTGGTAAAACCTTGCGATTTGACAAACAAGATTGAACCAAATTGTGGATTTGTTGTGCATACAAATTATTTTCTATATTTTGATTTTGACACAGTGCATTCGTCTCATCCTGTTGAAGTGTTTTTGTGGCAGCCCGCCCTGCGAAGCCCAGGAAAGGTCCAAGTGTGGGTTCGACCCATATCAGGGAGCACAATCTCACATCGCTTGAGAGAGTAGAAAATACATAGTTTATAAGTAGAGTTCATCTCCCTACCTAGTACAATGTGTTTTGGGTTAACCCCAAAAATAAAACCGTGCGGGTTTCGGCCCAAATCGGACAATATTGTACTGCGAGCACTGGGGGACGTTACAAATGGCATCGGAGCAAAATCTCAACTAGAAGTGTAGTCGACGTGGATGTCGGGTCCTCAAGGGAGGGAGATTGTAGCAGTCCGCCCTATGAAGGCCAGGAAAGGCCCAGGTGTGGGTTCGGCCCATATCAAGGGGGCACAATCCCACATTACTTGGGAGAGTAGAAAATGCATGGTTTATAAGTAAAGTTTCCTTCCCTACCTAGTACAACGTGTTTTTGGCTAACCCCAAGAAAAAAACTGTGCGGGCTTTGGCCCAAAGCAGACAATATTGTACTGGGAGCACTGAAAAACATTACAGTTTTACATATTAGGGGTTTTCACATAACCTTTAGTTTTATTATTATTATTTTTTCATATTTATGTTTGATAATTACAATAGATTTAATTTTTTGCTCCAACAAAAGATATTTGTATAATCTTTTTCTCATATTGCAAACAAAACAATTGTAGTATTAATATGAGAAAAGGCACCTTTGCAATATTATGAGGTCATTCTAACTTGATAAAATTAGAAGTATTAATCTAAGGTCGTAGCTCATAATATTTTTAACTTCCAATATCGAAGGAGTCAAAATCTAGCGTAGAACATCTAGTGACTTTAATTTTTGTATCATGTTATAGAGTAAAATAAAAATTAAATGCTGAATTTTAAGGGTACACGCTCAACTAAAATCTTGAATTTTTTTTTTAATAAAATGAATCTCAAACATTGAAAATGATTTCACTTAAACTTTTAACTTTTTTAAAAAATAAATAAATATTAAACTTTGCATGAATATCGAACCTAATTTTTTGGTTTTACTTGGGTTTGTTCTGGTTTTAGAATTTTTGGTTTGGACTCGATTTAGGGTCATTTTAGTTGGTTTGGACTCGGTGTGTGAGTTTTAGTCGGTTTGATACCCTTTTTTTGGTAATTTTAAAAAATTAAAATTACAAAATATATAAAATATTATAATATTTATTTAGTTTGGTTCCAAATGAAGCAAAACCGAGTAAGGTATGATTTATTTGTGGTATAAAGTTTGAGATTTATTTTGTTAAAAAAAAATTTAAAAGTTAAATTAAACTAATTTTAAATTTTGTTGTTAAAAAAAGAAAGTTTAGAATTTAAGTCAGAAATACAAAATTCATGATTTAATTTTTACTTTAACAGTAATTATAATGGATGAAGTAAGATTAAAGTCGATGGATTTCATTCAAAATTAAACATGTGGGCCCATTTATTAATAGTCAAACGAAAATGTTGGATTAATGAAATCGATGATGAGCTTAGAGCCCCAAGAAACCAAACCCTAATTAATCAATTCAAAGAACTAATCAATCATTTAATCACTTTATTCCACACGCCTCTTCGGCGCCAAATGACTAGAACTCCACAAAAATAAACAATTACATAAAATAAAAAAAAACAAATAATAATGATATAATATTCCCACTAAAAGGTGTCTTTCAAAATTTGTTTTTCACATAAAATGATAAATCAAACGTCAAGTTAATTATTAAATTATTTTTACTAATAATTTAATAATTGAATCATAAAAAATTAACAAAAAAATATCATAATTATATTTTTTTGTTAAAAATACATTGTTATTTTACGGTAAAATATTGTCTTTCTTCAACAGAATGTTATTTTTCTACTATTCCTTAAAAAGAGTTGTCGTTCTGCTATGGAACAAAAGTGTTACGCTACAGAACAAAAACGTCCCGATAATTGAACGACAACGTTCCATAGCGGAAAGACAATAGTCTGCTTGTGAAAAAATTACTGTCTGCTATGGAACGATTACTTTCCTCTGCGAAACTATCACTTTTTGCCGCGGAAAGATTATTTTCCTCTATAAAAGGTGAGACATTGGTGATGAACACTAAATGACGATGACAGACCAGAAAGAGGAAGGAGAAGATGGTGATGAAAAATGAACGGTGAAATCGAGAAGAGAAAATTATTTTTGATAATGAGAAGATGTTTAGAAAATTAAAAATGTGGAAATTATTTCTGACAATGAACTCAACCATGCCAGAGCTTCCCGACATCGTCTTCTCGTTAATATTTATTCAATTATTGCAATGTTAACACAAAAATTAGAATTTGCAGAGAGTAAACATAGAATCGGCAGCATTTTGAAGGTAATATTTCTCACTAGGTAACGGCGATGATTGTAGCATCGATTTTTCATAATTCAATGTTTAAATTGTTAGTAAAAATTGTTCAGTAGTTTACTTATTATTGATTACAAAGTATGATAGTTGATTTGTCATTTGTTCTTGGAATTAATATAATTTGTAGAAAAAATTAAAAATTCATTTCAAAAACTCTATTTTTCGTTTAAATTTTGGAAAACTTTAAACTTTATTGATTGAGCTTTGAAAATATTCCCAAAAAAAAAAAGTGGGTTTCATAGATTTATTTTAATTATCATGAGTTAATGTGGAATAGTTGTCTTCGAAATTAAAACCTTGCCAGAAAAAGAGACAAAGAAGTATAAATAATAAAGGGAGTTGGACTAGTCGTTCAACACTCACAGAATTAATGTAATAAAAAGTAAACTAGAGTGCTTCTTAAAAGGAATGTAACACATGTTCTATGTGTTTTAACAATCAGAAAAATTACTTTTTAAATTTTTTTTTTAATATATCAAGTTAATAAAAATGCTTATTATTTTGAGCACCAATACAGAAATGAGGTATGAGGGGATATTTAATTATTATTATTATAATTTATTTTCTGAAATTATAAATCAAAACCACCAAAATCAAAAAATTAAATTAAAAATAAATCAAGAATCATCTAAAAAGTGAGATTCAATTTCCATTTGGCCCCCACAATACTCAATTGGGTACAAGTTCCAAAATTTGCAAACCAAAATTGACTAATTTAGTTGGGATTTAAGGTAGAAGCAATCAAAATCAACCAGTTTCATTGCTAGTAATATGCATTAATCTAATAAATTCAACTCAAAACATTCACAAAAAAAGAATTGATCAAATTGAATATCATCTTGTATGAACTACTGAATGAGTATATGGATTAGGATATCCTTTTCTTTTTCAAAAACAGACTCAAAACATTTGGTGCAAATGGGATTAGAGAAATACAAAAGAACAACTCAAAATAAATGCAAACAGTTCCAAGATTTGGAGGGTAGCGAGGACAGGGGTGTGAGGAGGACAAAAATGGAAAAAGCAAGCTTCAAACGCACGAAGGGTCATGTCCCCTCCCCCCGGCCCAAAGCCAACAAAGTTTGACCGTTGATCTTGCAATGCACACGTGCTCTCTCTAAACCATCCACGTGGGACCCACCAATCAATCAAATCAAGAGGTTAAAAGGTTGTAATATTTACGCAAAAACCAAAATGGATTCATGCTCCCCCTTGTCTTGTCTGTTGAAGATGATAATAGTTTTACTCGCTATGACTGAGAATACAAATTCTATCTCCACTTTTACATGAGATTTGGGACAGTCTAAACTCTCTGCATCGGGCCAACGCATCGGTCATAATAGAGTTCAGAGTTTGTAATATCTATGAATAAACCTAAATGTCTTTATCAAAGACAGTAATCAGAATGTAAATTCCATCTTCCAAGAATACATTTTTACCTGACAATCTATCGTCATAAAATTCAGAGTTTCTAATATTAATACATAAACTCACAATTGCATTACCAACTCTGAAGAATACAAATTTGTTTTCGAGAAAAATACTTTTTTTTTTTACATGATCAAATTAAAAATTCTATTTCCATGTGGGCGGAGCTAAATTATCTTGGCAACAATAAAAGCAAGAGACATAATGAATTTAAATAACAATAAATTTGTTTTCCTATTAAATTTTAGGATAATTAATTAAAAAAAAAAATTGAATTTTGAGGTCAACACCAGATAAATTTTAAATTAAATTCGCTAACAATTAAAACCTTAAATTACGAAAAATGAACGACACAAACTTCGCAATTATATTTTTCGTTAAAAGACATCTCTCGGACATCCTTACCACCTATGGATTTTTGATTATACCCCATTACATAACGACAGATATCTGTACTTATAATGGACGTTTGCGTATACCCATTCACACAGAAGTGGACATCCATACTAAAATGAGCGGATGTTTGTTACCCATGAAGAAGTCCATTATCCGTGAACGTTAATATGAAGAACGTCAACGCTTTGAAATATATAATTTTGTGCATTTTTTATATAAGGCCAGATGTCCTCACATAGAGTGACGTCTTTCAACTAGATCTATATAAGTTGAAAAGTGAAATGACGTCTACCAATCTGTTGCAGTCAAAGAGTTTGCACCGTCAACTGAGCATGCTTCTACCTCATACATTTGTATGCCAAATTCAAAAAATAATTTTAAGGCAAGTTGTACAATGACACGATGTGAAACACATCTAGGGCCACAACATCAGTGCACTTTGAGAGAGATATGAAGAAGCTATTTTTGGTTGACTAGACAACACACACATATCTGCAAAACATCAACTTGAGATTCTTATCAAAACATGCTTTCAATTTGATCGCAAAGTGCAACATAAGCCTCAACAACTTGAGTGAATCGTTCAACGCTTGTATCCTACCAACCTAGGATAAACCGATTCTGAATTTGTTCAAGATGATAAGAAAGAACATTATGTGTAGGATTGTTAAAAAACATCAAAAGATGGTTGAGGTGAAAGACCTATTGTTTCTGCAGATCAAGAAGAAGTTTGCCAAGCTACAAGATACAAACTCGGTGTCCAACATTTGCAGATGCTGGTCAATTTGAGGTCAGTGATGATAATAAATAGTACGTGGTAGATTTGGATATACGTACCTATAATTGTTACAGATGAGTGCTAATTGGAATTCTATGCATGCATGCAATCTCGTGTATGCATTTTATGAGTAGGTCAGTTGAGGATTTCGTTTATGTATAGTATCACTGGCAAACATACATAAGGATGTACTCCCACTTTGTCTAGCCTATCAGTGGCCAATACATGTGGCCTAAAAAGAACCAATATCCAATTCTACCACCGCCAATAAAGAGATGACTAGGGAGGCCTTGAAAACAAAGAGTGAGGGATGTTTATGTGCCTCATAGCTGGACAATTTTGAGCATAAGAGATGCCATAATGACATGTAGGCAGTGTCGGGGTGTAAGACACAACATCCGCACTTGTCAAGGTGGAGGCTCAGCCACTGGCGAGGCAATTGGTAGTGGTAGGGCCATAGGTAGAAGTTGAAGTGGTAGAAGAAGCACACAAGATATATTTATGGGTTTTACCCCCACTCCCAGAACACAAGGGAGTACATTGTTATGCTTTCAAATATTATTATAACTATGTGCGCTTTTTATAACACAATATTGCATTTGTCATGCAGGAGTTTGCCATGCTAGGCCCACATCTTTAACTTGAGGGGGAGTTGTCAAAAATTGGTCCAACACGTGAAGGCAAGACTGGGGAGGTCCGGTCTTATTTAGCCGCTTAATTGCATTATTTATTTTTTAGTTAGTTGTATTGATGTCTTATTTGTTCATCATGAAGACAAGTTTGAGTTGACTAATTGGTTGTGTCGTGAATCCAATAACTTTATATGTTCTTCCATGTTCACTATATAGACGTCCAAGGATTGCATATACAGAAAACAAGCAAGAATATATGAAGTTACTAGAGTAATGATACTTCCAATTAGTCAACTTGAGTTTCTTTTGATACAAATGATTTTAAGGCAAACGATTGAACATATATTTTAATGCAAACATTATTAGCTAATTGGGCAAATGATTTTATCTATAATAATTAATCAAAGAATAGTTTTAGATCAATTCATAAATGGACGTACTCTCGTATGACTATCATTTGATATAATTAGTCCCTCAGCGTTAGAGGAGGATGTTCAAGGCTAATCCAAGGCCAGCGTCGGACGTCCCTTGACATTGGCATGTACAGCCTCAGGCGTCCCTTGTCCTTGGAGGACGTCCAAGGCTAGTGTCGAACGTCCTTTGGCATTCACATGTCCAGCCTCAAACGTCCCTCGTTGTTGGAGGACGTCCAAGGCCATCGTCGGACATTCCTAGACATTGGCATGTGCAGCCTCAGATGTCCCTCGCCATTAGCATGTGCAGCCTTGAGCGTCTCTCCCAAGGCCACCATTGGACGTCCCTCGACATTGGCATGTGCAGCCTCAGACGTTCCTCATTATTATAGGACGTCCAAGGCCAGCGTCAGACATCCCTCAATGTTGGCTTGGATGTCCCTTATCATTGAAGGACATGCAAGGCTAGTGTCGAACATCTCTCGGCATTGGAGGAAGTCTAAGGCTAATCCTTGAACGTCCAAGGCTGATCCTCAACTTTTGTTAAACTTCCCTCGGACATTGTTAAACATCCAAGGAAAACCTTAGATGTCCCTCAACTTTTGTTGGACGTCCAAGGCTGGCATCGTACATCCCTTGGCTTTTGTTGGACCTCCAAGACTAGCGTCGGACGTCCCTTGACTATGTTGGACATCTCGAGCTGATTCTTGGACGTCCCTTAGACATCCATGTGTAGCCTCCGATGTCCTTCATCGTTGGAAGACATCCAAGGCTAATCCTTGGATGTCCCACGTCATTGGAGGACGTCCAAGGCTGATCCTTAGACGTCCATGTGCCTTTTAACAACCAACATAACCAGATCCGAACAAAAAAAGAAAATCTAGTTCCACCTCCCCTCAGTCATTGACATAGAGTGACAGTAGTGAGTTAGGGGCTGAACAATATTGTCCTCCACCCCTACCTGATCTGAGCATCGTGCAGCCAATGTCGAAGGGGGTTGTGAAGCCGATGTCAATGGAGGCTTTTGTAGTCGACATGGATGGAGTCTTTGCATACTTGAATATCCACTATCTTCCTACTTTGGCCATCTTCATCTAATTGAAGGTCAGTTGATTGTAAACATCAAGTGCCTTTTTAGTGATTATTGGCTGATTTGGAGAGAGAGTCAGCCTGTTAGTGTCAACAATCTTCTGAATGAGAAAGTTGTAGGGAAGGTTCTTCCTTGGGCTTTTTAAGACGTCTTTCATGAGATTCATGATCACATATCCAAAGTTGAATCTCTTCTTGTTGTTTCTCCATCACATAGAGATCCATGCAACTGACAAGGTCTCTATGTTCATCATGAGGCAGAATTATGTGGGTTATCATGTGATGAATGACTCTAGCTTTGACATTTAGGTCATTGGATTTGGGCAGGTAGAAAGTTCCAACATCGGGATTGGGGTGCAACTGTTGCAGCAATGTCAAACTTTCTCATTGTTTAATGAAATATGGGTTCTTGGATGGGTGAAAATACTCATTGGTTGGTTCCTTTGTGGAACATCCAAGTAACTTATTTAACTTATTGAGAGTTATCCTAATCTCCCGCCCAAACAGATACGTCCTTAGCTCTAGATTCGTGTAAAATAGTTTCACAACCCACTCACAATAATATCCTCCCATCTTGCACAACCCAACAAGTGAAATGTACTCAAACATAGCTTCTATTCCTAAATCTATGAACACATTGAGTTATATCCTCCTAGATAATTATAGACTGGCGTTAGATATCATTGTTATACCTTTCATTGAACAACCCTTTTCTAAACTCCGATTAAAGATATTTCTTTGTCGGTAGACAGGGATAGGTCAAATCATCTTGTGATTGACCTTGAACTACAGAGGGGTTAGATTTACGCTTTATGGTGATTTTGTAGCCTTAGATGCCATTTTAGAGTTCAAAACTTGAAAATTTGCTAGAAAATCGCTCAGAAATCACTTGAAAATCACCTAGGTCAATCTGCTTGCTCGCAATGGACGTCCTTTCACGTTTCAACTTATATAGATAGAGCTGAAAGAACATTCGCTCTATGTGTCGATGTCTGTCTTTACACAAAATATACACAAAATTATATATTTAAAAATGCAGACGTCGTTCATATTAATGTTCATGGGTAACAGACATCCTTCATAAGTAATAGACGTTCGCTCATTTTAGTACGAACACCCGCTTCTTTGTGAATGAGTATATGCGGACGTCCGTTATAAGTACAAATATTCATCTTCATCTAAGTGGGTATAATTGAACATCATTAGGTGGCACAAATGTCTAAGAGACATCTTTTAACGGAAAATATGATTATAAGGTTTGTGTCGTTTATTTTTTATAGTTTAGTATTTTAATTATTAGTAAACTTAGTTTAAAATTTGACCCATAAGTGACTCTAAAGTTCAGATTTTTTTTATTAATCTTCCTACATTTTATTAGTTTTAAATGATGGAAGTGGGAAAAGAAAAAGAGTTTTTTTTTTTTTTTTTTTTTTTTTATAAATAATTTAAAATAGTGAAAAGTAAGAGGTAAGCCATTGAGCTCTGTGCAATGAGCAATTCGAAAATGACTTCATGGTGCTGACGAAAAAGCAAAACCCTATTTTTTGGGTTTTCATTTGGAAGATGTATTATTAAATATGCATCTGACATAGTTATGTCTCCCTCTCTCAACAATCATAAGATTATAAAATTCTATACTTAATGCAATTTTTGTTTATTAAATTATTATAACGTACATAATGATCATTCCAGACACTCAAAAAGCCGTTGCGTCCAATCCAATTGGGTCGACCTTATCTAATTGTGATTGCCACATAATAATTCATGGGATTGAGAGACTCATTGTTTTCAACAAGACATCCCAACGTATTTCATTTTGTTTTGTGTTTCCTTTGTCTTAAGGTTGTTCATCCCCTTCAAATTCTCATTCTTTTTGTCATTAATAAAATTGCTTTTCATGAAGTGGACTGATGACTGATTGTACAAGTCGTCCACTTAATTTTTACTACATTTTGCTTCACCGCTCAAAACTATAATTGTTCTCCACCCAAATTACTATGATTCAATATCAGTCATATTATTAAAAGAAGACTTTGGAGTACAGGTTTTTCATGATTATTTTACTCTTATAGTGAAGACTTTAAACCCTAGACTATGAAGAAGTGGAACCATAAATGAATATTTCATATTTGTGCAGTTTGTTAAAAGTATTGTATGTATTTGATCGAGCCCACACAAACTTGTTTTTAGAACTTACCACAAAATGCCTCTTCTATGTCAAAGTGGCACTATGGAACTATGTTCTCTCGAATTGAGTCAATATTGTCTACTTTGACACATGACTTGAATCTCGAAGTGTGATTAATTCTACTTATGTATTAATTTACTCTATGTTGTTTAAACAATGTAAAATTATACAATTCTCTTAGACTTGTTGCCACAATCTCAATTCCCTCCCTGAACGATATATCACACTCCATCCCACACGAGATGTGAGATGAGTACTCTCAAAGTGAGTGTAATGACAATTAGACAATTATGAACACATTGAACATGCAATCACAAAAGACATCATTAAGTAGGATATAAAATCAAATAATATAGTCATAATGAAATATAATACAAAATTAATTATTTAAAAGTTTAAAGAGTTAAACTATCCAACATTGCCCCAAAAGTAATTGGATAGACCCATTATAAAAGGGCTACAATAGCTCTAACCATGAACAAGATTATGAAACTAAAGCCCACTCTATTCAATGGCTCAATGATTCAATTTTTGCCTGCACAATACTTGTATCTCATACATATATTTAATGATGATATAACTTGTCATGTCCTAAGAGAGGCCCACGACATGAAGGCGGATCTAGTTCTCGAAGAGAATTCAATTGCTCGATTATGATTTAATTCTACACAAAATATGAATGTTTCTATGTGACGCGTACAATCATAAAAAGCAAAAATTTCTCATGGGTTATTGTTAACTAAATTACCATAGGAATATAAGGACTATAATTACAATAATATGTTAGAGAATATAGGAAGATTTTTATAAATAAAACAGTTACTTAATTAACAAATTAAATTGACAAAAAGATTAAAAAGAGTAAGTTGAGGTTTATATTATTGCTTAGGGGAGATTGATTTTCTATTGTCTAGATTCAACAATTTTTTGGCGCCACCGCTGTTAGGGGTCGATTTACTTTTAGTAAGTTTATATTAGTTTTAATATAAAGTTTTATTCTCTATTTATTTTTCGAATATTTAGGTGATTGTATGTAAAGTGATAAGAGTTCGGAGATACTTCTTTTTTATCATGAAATGGACTAGAATTATCATTAGAAGAAAAAGGAAAGACACCAAACTTTAATTTAACAACGTACAATAAAATAAATTTGAGAAGAAGAACAATTTAAATTGCTAAGAGATTATGTTGTCTCTCAAGTTGATTATATTCAAAATAGCATATTAAGAGCACCAATAATCTAGACTTTTCATTCAAATGATCTAGACTTCTGTTCAATGTGGATGTTTACCTAGTGTTGATCCAAATGCACATCTTTCAAATTTTCTAGAGACTTGTGACGCCTTCAAATTCAATGAAGTTTCATAAGATGCTATAAGACCTCATATTTTCCCTTTTCCAATTAGGGATAAGGCAAAATGATGGCTACAGTCATTACGATGCTACAAATTCAAATAAGGAAAGACTTGTGGAATAAATTTCTTTCCCAATTTTTGGAGGAGTGTTGGGGAATCAGCGAGGAAAGTCTTCTCCCATTAAACAGAGAGTCTTTCCTCTCTTTTTCACTTTCTATCTCTCGCCTTCTATCGCTACCTCTCTCTCGACATGCTCACAAGGAATAAATGGGGAGATTTGATTTCTGCCACTGTGATAGAAGAAATTGGCTGTAGTAAATTGAATTTCTCTTACTCCGAAATGTTGATTTCTGGTTAAAATTATATTATTCTCTCTTATGTTATTCCTTTCTTTGTTGGTTAAAGAAATTATAGTCATCTTTGGTAGGGTTGGAGGAGAAAGTGTAAGTCCTTCATGAATCGATCGAACCTTCTACCAGAGGTCAGAAATTTCAAAATTGAAGTATATATAAAAAATTGGATTTTTCCTCTTCATTGCTCTTTTCGTCTGTTAATGAATGATTTGATTGGATTATAGAACTTTTGATTTTGAGTTATTGAAATCAGAAAATTTCTAGTAAAGGGGAATTAGTGACTTCGCTGGATTTATGGAAAACTCTGCGAAGCCTTTCAAATGGCGTCCATAAGGAAGGACGCCAAACTACGACTCTGAAAACGTTGGGTCATGGCGTAGATCGTTCTAGCTTCAATCGAATGGACGAGAAGTCTCAGCCAGTGGCAAAGTTGCCTTCGTCGAGGCGGATAATATTGAGTCACTAATCAGTCTTAAAAGACCTGAGATTGGGCTCTACGTGGGGGCGAAGTCTGTTCTTAATAGACCTGAGATTGGGCTCTGTGTGGGGGCAAAGTTTGTACCCTACACGGGTCACAAACCAAGCCCTATGTGGGCTACTATCCAAGGCCTATTTTTGGCACAAAGTTTTAAGAAAATTTAAATATATTAAAATTTAACCCAAATTTTGACAATTTTATTTTTGGATAAATATCAAAATTAAAGTTTAAAAATCGTGGACTTTTGGATTTTGGATTTTGATCAATAGTTGACCCACTTCGTTATATGAATTTAATTTTATGTACAACATTGCATGCTTTTTAAAAAAAAAAAAAAATTTTGATATGTGTTCTCATATAAGAAAATGACGTGTATATTTTATGGCTCGTTAGATTTTTATTTATATTATGTAATTTTTTGTTGTACATATTTTATTAAGCATGCACATAAATCATATGGATCAACTTGGTTATGTAAACCGAGTTTAATCGACTCGATTTGGGATTCTGTTTATTTTTTTAAATTTGCTTTATAGTGTCTATTTATTTCCGTCACATGGAGCATGCACTAATTGCTTGAATAATTAGTTGAATTATAATCTTAGTTGCTTACTTACTCGAACATGCAATAATTATTCTCAATGCTATATCTTAGTTGTTTACTGGTATGTTTATGTGTTATTGTTTACTTGTATGTTTATGTGTCATTGTTTACTTGTGGGATCACCTGATTATATCACTTGTCCTGCTATTCATTTTATCCTGTGAACGCATGTTCTGTTCTAATGTGTGTCGCTTACATGTTGCTTTACATTTGGTTATCTTACTCTCTACATTGTTCATTAATTATTCTCCGTATTAAGCATGTCCATTAAAATACCTTCATTGTTTTGCTATTAATCTCTGTATTAAGCATGTCCACGTTAATACCTTCACTGTTTCGTTGTGGTTATGTTCGTTGTTTCTTTTCTGTACCAAGGCATGTCCATTATAATACCTTCGCTATTGTTATATTGTTTAAAAGCATGTTAACTCATTCGCTGTGGTTGTGTTCGTTGTCTAGAAGTATGTTTAATCAACCTCTTACATTCATTTAATACCTCTACGAACATATCTAAACTGATTTGTTATAGTTCGAGTATGTTGAATCAACCGAGAATGTATAAATAACACATTCTTAATTGAGCATGTTAGTTAAGTTGTCTGATTGACATATACTTAGTTGAGCATGTTTAGTTAAAAAGAATGCGAGCATAATTACTCAGTTAGTCAATTCAAGTATGTTAATTTGCTAATTCAAGCACCAAGCATGTTAAGTAAAACATTATTCGTTTAATCGATTTAAGCATGTTAAATAACTAACTCAAGCCTGTTAATTAACTATTTCTTGTATAAATCATCGAAGCATGTCAATTAACTCTTATAAATCTCCAACCATGTCCATTAACTATTCTTGTGTAATCTTCAAGCATGTTAATTAACTGTTAATATTGATGTATGTTAATTAATAATCACTTGTTAAATCTTCGAGCATGTTATTAACTATTGGTTGTTAAATCTTCAAGTATGCTGTTAACAATTACTCATTTAATCTCCAAGCTTATTTATTAACTATTCTTCATGAAATTGTCAAGCATGTCAAGTCAAGCATGCTAACTAGACTAATTCAAGTTGAGTATGGTTAGTGGTTTGTTAAATCCTGCTTTGCTTTATAGTGTCTATTTATTTCCATCACATGGAGCATGCACTAATTGCTTGAATAATTAGTTGAATTATAATCTTAGTTGCTTACTTAGTCGAACATGCAATAACTATTCTAATTCTGCGATGCCTGCTTAATTGTTAGTGCAGGTAGTGTTTATTTGGGATTCTGTTTATGCTTAATTGTTAATTGTTAGTG
Source organism: Begonia loranthoides (assembly GCA_022433065.1). Taxonomy (NCBI): domain Eukaryota; kingdom Viridiplantae; phylum Streptophyta; class Magnoliopsida; order Cucurbitales; family Begoniaceae; genus Begonia; species Begonia loranthoides. The sequence goes on along the minus strand of CM039477.1, from coordinate 20,249,209 downwards.
CATGGAGCATGCACTAATTGCTTGAATAACTGTTTATAATGTTCTTGGTTACCTTGATTGGTTTTGAACTGAGATGGAGAACATGATCCAAGTCCGACATAAGTCTTACCATCCACCGACTACTAATCCAACATTATTCCACTTACGTCAGAAACTGTCGTTGCATCCAAGTTGATCGGACTACCCGACTAAACCTTGTACCTCTCTTCCTTGTAGGAAATCTATCCTAGCACATTCTTAGTTAACTACTCTTCATCACCCATTCTCGTCCTTCGGCTTCGTCCTTAAGGTTTTCTCTTCCCGTAACTAATCTAGATGACTACGTTCATCTATCTAGTTGGTCTACTCCGTCATTATCTAGGCGATTTCGATTAGCTATCTAGTTGATTTAAATTTGCTTGGGATTCTCATTTCACTTATTTTCCAAAAATTCGGGTAGAGTCTCTCCTATTTTTATATTCCCCCAAAGCTACAATCCTGCATAAAAATCCCAAACAGTTCTAGTATATTCACTTATATCCACTAATATCATCCAAAAATCCAAAAGCTGAAATCTAGTTCTAAAATATATCAGGGTTCATTCTCTAGTCTACCATTCAAAAAATATAAAATACTCAATCCACTAGTCCCTACATATTATTTCCTAACAAAACATTTATTGTATTAGTAAAGCATTAAGAAGTATACTTACAGTGTATGAAGGATTTTCCACGTCGAGGCTTGTGTTGGCAGGCAAGCTACATTATCAGTTTGACTTTTACAAAATTGTTTTATTCAGCAAAGTGTATCAGAGCTCAGTTTGAAAATGCAGTAAAGCAAAAATGAAATCGCTCTAATACCAACTGTATCCTTACAGTTGGTTTTAAAACAGGTGAGCTACAGAATTAGTTTTAAAAATGATTATCAGAGCAGCACATAAGAATCGTTTTTAAAACCACTACTCTGATACCAACTATAACGACCTGAATTTTTCATAATTCCTTGGAAATGCGAGAAAATTTGAAATTTTTCTAAGGCCATTGAAATCTCTTTCAAAACAAATATTAGAGTGCGACGCTAAACCAAACCACTACTAACCATTCTCTTACTCGTTGTGAAAATCAAATGAAATGCGGAAGCGTTATAAAAATCATTTATTTCAAACATTGCGAAAATGTGAATCATTTGAGAAATGAACTTAAACAATTAAATACTACGTTTCAAAACTAATAATTAAATACCATTTAAATAAACCATTTTCTCTTCTCGCTCTAGCCTGGCCAGCCCCATTCTCGCTCATGCAAATTCTTCATCCTTGCTTTATTATTTGTTCATCGTTCCTCGTATATATACCTATTACTATCTGTTCGTCGTTTGCACCTACACTACAAATAAACTGTAAGCCCAAAGGCTTAGTAAGGAAAATGGTTTAATGCAATTATTCTTATGACTCTCTTTAGTCCTTTTGGAATAGGGGCCACCCAAACTAATCTTTTTATTACGTTCGTTTGTTTGATCGTTCTTTACTTGTACATCAAGCGGGAGATTGGAGGACCCATATGGGGTGGTATAGTTGATCAGACTAGCCTCCTGGGTGCATACTAGGTCCTGTTCCCGTCAACGTAGGGGCTGTGCCTAGCTGCCAGACTAGACCGGACTACCCACCAGCCACCAACTCATCATTCATTCCATTATGGACTAGCCTCCTGGGTGCATACTAGTTGCCAGACTACTGGCATCCTGGGTGCATACTAGTTGTCAGACTAGACCCGATTACCCATTCATTTTATCATTCATTTTTAACCTTTTCCTCACTCAATGCATGCGTGAGTACCACCCCAAGGCACCATTCCCTATTGTTTTTTATTAACATGATGCATGATGATACATTCTCATCCTAACATGATGCATGATGCATTATAACATAATAGTAATAGCAATTGAAGTGCGCATTTAAGTTATTGAAAGCAAACTGTAATTGAAAGCGCATATAAAGAAAGTAAAACATATAATAGAAGGAAATAACTGCGCGCAATAGCAAACAAATACAATATCGAATTGGAACAGTGAATGCATACAATTAAAGAGATGGTAGGGTAAACATGCAAGTAATTTATTTTAAACTAACAGGCTTAGGCAATTAGAAATAGGGACATGCATAAACAACAAATAACGGGAACATGCTTGTAAATTGGAAATTCTTATTTTAGTTGATTAAGCATGCTTTTATTCTAATTAATTAAACATGCTATAATTAATAGTTTAGTTGATTATCCTAATTAATTACATGCTCAAGATGATTACACGCTTTTATCCTAGATGATTTAAATATGCTTTTATACTAGTTAGGTATCCTGATTAGTCAACATGCTCAGGATGATTATGTTTACTATTCAAATTAGTTATCCTAATTTGATTTAGTGAACTATAATACAATTAACACAAAGAAGGAAAACAATAATACATTATTACAGGAGGAAAGGTAAAAACATTGTAATGGAAACTATTGTTCATTCATACTTAATTCATTCTTTTTTCATCTTTTCTATTATTCTCAGATAAAATAAAGCATCATTGTAGAAGTTATAATAAATGAAAATGCAGTAAAAGATAATATACAGACTAGTTGATTATAATTAATTTGTTAAACATGCTATAATTAACAATCTCGTTTAGTTAATTAACTAGTTAATAAATTAACCATGCTTAGATAAGTTGGTTATAGTGAATTAGTTGATTAAACATGACATCGAATAAGTTGGTTGCAGTGAATTAGTTGATTAAACATGGCATCGGATAAGTTGGTTATAGTGAATTAGTTGATTAAACATTGCATGACCAAGTTAATTAATATGCTATTATTATTCTAACTAATTACATACTCAAGTTTGTCTACTAGTTAATACTCTAATTAATTAGCATTCTCAAGGAAAGATTTCAATTATACTTCTAATTAGTTATTCTAATGGATTTATATGAGCCTAGTTAATTAATTATTCTAATTAATTAACATACTCAAATCTAGTTGATTACTTTAGGTAATTACTCTAGTTAATTAACATGCTTAAGTGATAATTGTTAATAAACATGCTTGAGTCTAGTTAATTACTCTAGTTAACTCTAGCTAAGTTACTTAACGTGCTCAATGTTAATTACTCTAATTAATTAACATGCTCAATTTCTGATTAAGTTATTTGATCTAGTTAATTAACATGTTCGTGCTCATACCATTATTGTTACCCTAGTTGTTAATTACTCTAGTTGATTAATATGCTCAATTTCTAATTAAGTTAAATTTGCTAGTTAATTAGCATGCTCGACTAGTTCGTTAACAATTAATTAAAGAGTTAAACTAGTTAGTTAACATACTCATATTAGTTATTAGTTAATTAACGACTTAATTAAACTAGTTACTTATACACGCACAAGTTTAGTTAATTGCTCTAATTATTTATCATGCTCAAGCCTAGTTAGAATTATTGTTAACATATTTATATTATGCTAATCCATTTCATGCTCAAGTGAAGTGATTAACAACTATTAATTAGATAACTAGTTATTTAACGACTAGTTAATTAGTTCAACTAGTAAATTAACATACTTAATAATTAGTTATAGTTGCTCCTAGTTAATTAAACATGCTTCTCTAATTGATTAGACATGCTCAAGAAGGTATAGCATAATTAAATTCACAAGCTTAACATAATAGTTTAGTTGAATTAATATCTTATTACCAGTGTTTACTTTAGCTAGTTGATTAGTCAAGCGGTTAATGTCTTGGTTTATTATTACAAGTGTTTGGACAATCATTGGCAACATCACAAAATGAAGGAAGCTACACAGAAATATTCAACTAACAATAGGTAACTATGCAACAAGAGTTTATCATTTCACGCATTTGAACATCATCACCCATAGACATTAGCGTTTATCACTCTTTCATCAACATAAGATATTTGAAACAATGGAAACAGAGCAAATCACTAAAGAAAATGTCACAGAGCAATAACAAAGGAAACAACTAACAGTCAACAATGGATTATCTACAGATTATCAAGCAAAGGAAACACATTTAAACATAGAACTCATCAAGGAGATATCATAGAACTATCAATAATCTATAGCATACTAACATATCTACACTATTAACATCAAGGACCACACTCACACACACTACTTGCTGTGTAGGGCCTCCACTAGCCAAGACACCCCTATTTCCTTACCTAAATGGAAGACACTAAAAACAGGGACAGCAAACGATACAAGCCTTCATGTTCTAGCTCCAACAACTGCAGCTCACAGAGCTTCACCTCACAACCTCCAACTCTACACTTCACAACTCACCTCACACACAGCACTCACAGAGGTCTCTCTATCTCTCCCTTTCACTCTGGACTCTCACGCAGGAGCCTCTCTCTCCCGCAAGAAGAAAAGAGGACTTGAAGACTAAATGGTAGAGGAGGAGGAAGCTATTACCTACATGGAGGGGCAAACCGTAGCACCCAGGGGAGGGAGAGGTCGGCTACAGCATAGGGAGGCGACTTCGTCGTCCACAGAGGGGGAGGGGTCGATTCTTTTCGTCAATTAATTACTAAACGACAAAGAATCAGATTTTAATCCTTAAATTTACGCTTAATTGGGTTATTTTGGACGAGTGTAGATGCATTGGTCTCATCCGTATTCGTCCGCAAGTGTAAACTCTCACAGCTAAAATGTGGCTTTGGACGAGAACTGGCGTCCTCATCCCCATCCGTACTGTCCGTAAATGAGGTTCGGACGCGAAGTGGCGTCCACACGTAGCATCCGCAGGCATCCAAAGGTGTCCATAAATCGGACAAAGGCAAAACGGACTAGGCTACTCCATGTCCGCAGTCCTCCAGATTCGTCTGGAAGTCTCCAGAGTTTGGACAGATTAGATGTGAACGAAGCAACTCGCGTCCACATCGTCCGGGACTTCATCCGCAACTCCACTGCACAGTGAAGTCAGGAAGCAGAATCACGTCCTTAGTCGTCCCAACCCATTTTTCGTGTGTGCAATGCATTTGCAGATGATACAACTCGTCTGCAGTGTCGTCTGCAGGCATCCGGAAATGCCCTGGACAACTTTTCCTCACATTTCCCCACTTAACTCCTATCCCATAACACTTCCCCCATAAATACTCGTCATAAAATGACATGCATAAATACACGATGTAGTGTCCCAATTACCCCATCCTCTATTCACATCGAGTAAATGGGGAAAACATAACAAAAATACCCTTAGACTTAACGCTCTAGAACGTCCTCGGTAATACCCCGATAATTGTCCAATTGAAAAGTCGGGGTGTTGCATGTACTCCCATTAACCGAGAAGCACAACCTCCAGCATAATTGAGTGTAGCACACCCATGCACTCACAAATCACTGAACCAAAACACTACACATCTCATGCTCATGATATATTTATGCATCTCTTATAGAGCATTAAACTTTGAGATACTGGTATGGATGATTTTACTAAGGAGATTGATGATGTGAATAGATGATAGTTGCATTTGAAGGAGAATTTCATGGGTAAGGCTACGGCGTTGTTGAAGCAAAATTGACCTATGGGTGGATTTGAGGAAAACATAAATAAAAAGAAAGATTTTTTTATTTTATTATGTTTTTTAAATGCTTGGATTAATATGTTATTTTTAAAATTTTTAATAAAATGTTACAAATATTTTTATTTAATTTATGCTTTAAATGTTTTGAGATTTAGTCAAAAATGTTTTACACATAATTTAGTTTATTTTATGTTGGGTTTTACTACGTTTTAATTTTAAATGAGGTTTTTTTAAGACTTTCACTGTCTTATTTTTAAAAGGAGAGGTTTGTTCTTCGTATATTCAAAAGGAATAAAGTGATATCAATTTTTTAAAAATGGCAAGAAAAATGATTTACGTCACTGGGTGTTACAATTAAATGAGTTATCCTTCTTTTTTGTTAAGTTGAAGAACCTTCAATGAATTCAGAGAAATCTGTCTCCTTTGTGATCGTTCGTTTCCAACTTTTGAGTTTCTCCTATAATTTAAATCAAGAGGTTGCTAGTTGAAATGAAGAGTTCTTTTTCTCATTTTGCTCACATGGTGTGTCCTGATACACTCTCCATCAATTATTGATCACACTTCTTCTGCTGAGAAGTCATCAATTTTCGTCTTAATATAAGAATTTACTTTGCAAAAAAATCAACCAGAAAGTTTGCGATAGCACGTGTGCCTCAATTGCGGAAGCATTCGCTTCCACAATGGATAAGTACCTATCTACCACCTTTACTTATCTACTGCAGATACATTACTTTTCAAAGATACATGTCGCTAGTTGATCCTCCAATTCAAACAACGTCATCTTCAACCTTTACTTATCCGTTGCAAACACATTCCTTCATGTGAATACACGTTATCAGTGGATCTTTCAATCCAAATGACATCGTCTTCCACCTTTACTTATCTGTCGCAGACATATTTCATTCTGCGGACACTAATACTTCTACAAACATATTTCAACACAAGGAGTGTCCTTCAACTTACATCAAACGTCCGCCATCCTGTGGATATATTCCTTTCCATGGAAACTTTCCTTTCCTCGAAGATGTGTGTGTGACTACTGCAGATATGTGTGTGTCCTCTGCAGATATTCACAACAAATATCTACTTCTCTTAACATAACAAACTTATAAATAATCTTTATCCTTAAAACTACATCTATTCCATGCATTCAATGCAGCACAAGCTAAATGATAAATCACAAATTTGGACAAAATATTCACCATAAATCAAGTAATTATTTTATAAAATTCCTAGTTGTTACACTTTGAGTGTTAAGCTTAGTTTCTTTGGGAACCCAATTCATTTTATTAAGTGATTTGTTATCACTAAACTTGATAGGGTATGCAAACTATTTATGACCAACTTTATTACATACATTATACGTAGATGGTTCAACAAAGATGTTCTTATATGTTTTCTTCTTTTGATATGGTTGATAACTTAATCTGGCTTTATCAAATGTAACTCTTTACTAATCTCAAAAGTATGTTCAAGTTCTTACTACCATTTGTAAATTTAAGTACTATAGCATGCAATTTATCATTCTTATTTTCCAATTTTCTAATTTCTTTTTCGAAAGATAAAGTAGCATTAGCATGATTTTTTTAACATTTCAACGTTCTCCAATTTTTAACGTTTTATATTTGGATTTAAGCATATTGAATTGATCATGAAATTTCTCAAAAGTATCCAACAATTTATTTTCATCATAATTCTCATCCAAATTACTAAATGAATCTTGCACCTGAATCTCCTTGACCATGAAGTACATGTACACCACTTCATCATTCTCAAATGATGTGCTATCATTGCTATCATCACAAGTGATCTTCATTGCTTTCTTCTTGAAGACTTTTGGAGTCTTCTTTTCTTGAGGACATTTAGCCTTGAAATGTCTCTTCTTTCCACACTCAAAACAAGCAAAACCCTTTTCTTTTTTAGGTTTTTCTTCTTCTATGAAAATTTTCCTTTGCCATTTCTCCATTAAAGAAATTTATTAAAATTCTAAGTCATGAAGGTTATCTCCTCATCATCTTATTCTTTGTCAAACTCAACTTGGTTGCTCTATGATGCTTTGACACCTGAGAATTTTCCTCACCACCTCTAAGTTCTACCAAGAATTTTCAAACCATTAGTAATATAAATAAAACCTATAAACATTTGACTAATAATTTCATCTTTATCCATAGCAAACAAATAATATTTGTACACAAACAAACTTATTTTACTTTATTTAACTTGGTTGGTGCCTTTGCGTGTGACCTCAAGTAAATGCCATATTTAAAATGTATTGTTACATCCTTGAACTTTATTGAATTCATCCCTATTTAGAGCATAATATAGAGTGTTCATTGCCTTAGTCTTTAAGCACAATTTTCTTTTATAACTTTCCTCTTACTCAAAGGCACTATGGGATGCTTTTATTGTTAAAATGTTGTGGTAAATGTGATGCTATTGTTGTATAACATATTAGTATATTTGATGATGTGAGTTGAGTTTAATTGACGATATGTTATGATACATGTTATGTTGCATTCATGAGAAGTATGAACATGAGTATTTTTATGCATCATGGAACTTGTTTTAAAAAGGAAATGATAAATGATTTCATGCATGATTTTCATGTAAGAAAAACTAGAACGGAAATAAAAATAAGTAAGAAGTCATTGTGTGGGCGGAGTACAAGTTTAGGTTGTCCTATGAGGTGGACCTAATGGTGTTTACTCTCCCTAGATAGTTATTCCCAATGATTAGATGGTCAAGTGAAAAGAAAATGGAAAAGAAAATCATGAGACTGCACATTTTTATAAAATGCATACAACACTATGCACATAGATGAGAATTAGACTTATAGATGAATCATATGATGTAGGTGAAGTGCTAGCCCATGAAACTCAAAACTATGAACAAGATTGATGATGTGGTTGAGGAAGCATTTGCACGAGGATCATTTGGAGTGGTTATGACTTTTTCTGAAACAGTGGGTAATGGCTCATGAACATGTATTTTGTGTAAAGGATTTGAAAGTAATGATATTTTTGTCACTATTTTGTAAATGAACTATGAATTTGTGTATTTATCATTTATGAAATACCTAAGGAAATATTTTGTAAACTCAGTTATGTGTACGTTTAAATGAAGTTGGGGTGAGCCTAACATGAAAGTGGTATGTTGAGAATGATCATGATATTAAAGAGAAAAGTCTTCCGTTGTGTTAATAGTTTTCAAAAGTATGTTTTCCATGTTTTAGAAAAAAAATATTGTACCAAATACAGGGCATTATAGACATGGTATCAGAGTACCTAGGTTAAAGTCAATTCTATAAATTGCATAACAACTCAATCATCATGTGGATGCCTCATCTACTGTGAGTATGATTTGTACTAAGAATTTATTGCTATATTGATTTATTTGAAGTATGTAAATTATTTACAATGTAAAATGGTGAGAGGTCAAAGATGAGAGATTAATGACAGGGATGAAGCTATTGGCTGATTGGCAGAATTGGTAGAACATCAATTTCAATATCTAGAAAGTTTTATGGATAGGGGAAAGCAAAGAAATTCGTGACCACTGTACCAACGGACTTGAGCTGTGAGCAATTATGTTGATTGAGGCTGCCAAATTTGGAAGGGAACATTATACATCAAACTAGTACTGAAGAATGGATATGAATGATGGAAGACATGTTTGACTATGCAAGATCAAAGAAGAAGAGAAAAATTCTTTTGCAATGTACATTTTAATAAATGATAGACAACATTGGTGGGACACCATGAAAATGAAATATAATGGGAAGGAGATGTCTTGGGAACAATTTAATGAGGTGTTTTACAAGAAGTATTTCAATCATGTGACAAGGAAAAAGAAGTTGGTTTAATTCATTAAACTATGCCATAGTGGATCAGTTGCAGAGTATGTTCATAATTTTGAGGCACTAACTTGCTTTGCTTCGCACCTTGTAAGCACTACCTAACGTAAAGTGTATCAACTTGTCCAAGGCCTTAAAGTGGAGATCTATAGAGGCATGAAAATATTCAATATGCAAGGGTGCCATATGCTGAAGTTGTTACAGCCCTTGAAGTGGAGGGGGCAAAAATTCAATATGCAAGACAAAGTGAGACTACCAGGAGATTCTTTAAGGAAATTCAACCACAATAAAAATGGCAGTATGAAGCAAGAGCTTCTAAAAGACCTATTGAAGGTGGAAGTCACTAGAGTAAAGAAAAATGAATTCAAGAAGGATCGTCGATTATGAAGCTGTTCCTTAAGATGCCCCAAGCTAATTAGTGTCCTGATTGCAACAAGAATCATTATGGTGAATGTAAACCAGGAATGAGATAGTGCTTCAAGTGGAAGGAGTTATGCCACTTTGTTAGGGATTGTCCAATGCTAGCTAGGGAACAAAAGAAAACTATACCCAGGTGTTTGCTCTTATAGAATCTAGTGATGACAATCATCCAGTAGTGATGTCAGGTACTATTTATATTGATGATATAGTTGTTTATACTTTAATAGACTCGGGAACTACACATTTATTTGCATCATCTATGTTTTGTAATAAGATGAATTGGTTGCCTAAAGTATTTGAATATGATTACAAAGTGGTGTTACTGTCTGGAGAGTGTTTATGTGCTAAAGGTGTGATGAAGGATTGCATAGGTGATATAATGACAAACAATAGTCTGCAAATCTTATTGTTATAGATATGAAATGGGTATGATGTTATCCTTGACATGGATTGGTTATTTCAACATTTTGTAACCATAGATTGCAAGAAGAGAATAGTTTATTTCCAACACATGTGGTGATGGATATATTTTTCGAGGCACTAAAGATAACTCTAAAATCCCCTTTATTTCAACAATTAAAGCACAAAATTAGTTGGGAAGTGGATGTATAGGTTTTTTGGCTACTGTGATCGATGCAAGTATGAAAAATAATGTAAAAATGAATGAAATTCTTGTGGTTCAGGGTTTCCTTAAAGTTTTTCTAGATAACTTACCTGGGCTACCTTTGGATAGAGAAATTGAATTTGTTATGGAAATTTGTCCTAGCCTAACACCTATATCTAAGAATCCTTACAGAATGGTGCCAACAGAATCGAAAGAGTTGAAATCATAGATTGAAGAACTATTAAGTAAGTTATACATCCTAGCTTTTCACCATGAGAAGCCCTTGTTCTATTTGTTAATAATAATGATGGATCAATGCGAATGTATATCAACTACAGAAGACTGAATACGGTGACAATAAAGAATAACTATTTGTTACCATTAATCAATGATTTATTCGATCAACTTCAAGGTGTTAGTGTATTCTCTAGAATTGATCTACAATCAAGATACTATCAATTGAAGGTTAGAGTAGATGATATTCCAAAGTATGCTTTTTTGAACCAGATATGGTCACTATGAATTTCTGATTATGTTTTTTAATTTAACTAACACACCAATGACATTTTTGGATATGATGAACAACATTTTCAAGGAGTACTTGAAAATTTTCATCATCGTATTTATTGATGATATTCAGGTTTACTCTCGATCAAAGGAAAAACATATGGAGCATGTGAAGGCTACGTTATTGATTTTGAATATGCACCAACTATATGCAAGATTTTCTAAATGTGAATTTTAGCCTGACAAAGTTAACTTCTTGGGCCATGTTATCTCTCATAATAGTGTTGCAATGAACCCAGCCAAACTACAAGCAACACTAGAATGGCGACAACTAAGAAACATTGGTAAAGTTCACAATTTCCTTGGATTGGTAGGATATTATAGAAGATTTATTGAAGAGTTTCGAAGATTACTATGCCTTTAACTTACTTGAAGAGGAAGAATGTAAAATTTTTGTGGACGGATGAATGTGAAGATAATTTCCACGCGTTGAAATAGAATTAACTACCGCACCTATTTTATCACTTCCAACAGAGAATGAAAAATATTGTATCTATTATGATGCATCAAGAGTTGAATTAGGGTGCATGCTTATGTAAGAAGGTAAGATGATCGCATATGCTTCTAGACAATTAAAGGAGTATGAACAAAATTATGCAACTCATGACCTCCAATTGGTCGTGGTTTTTTTTTTTTTTTGCACTTAAAATATGGAGGCATTATTTATATGACGAATAATGTGAGTTTTTTACAAACCATAAAAGTTTGAAATACATCTTTTCCAAGAAGGAGTTGAACATGAGGCAGAGGGAATGTTTGGAATTAGTTTAAGACTACGTCTGTGAAATTAAATACCATCTATGAAAAGTGAATGTGGTGGCTGATACATTAAGTAGGAAAATTGTGCCAGTGAATTCATATGGCCCAAAATGCCTTTAACTTCGCAATTGGAAATGCATAGATTTGGATTTGAAATGGTATCGATGTGATTGACATCTACGCTTTTAGTCATGACCTTGAAGCATACAATATTGGAATAGATTAAAGAAGCTTAGAAGGAAGATTTAAAGTATGTAAGCCTCAAGTCGACCAGATTATCAAATATCACTTTGGATTTTACTATTTCTAATGTAGGTATAGTGAAATTCAAAGGGTAATGATATGTTCCCAACAATAAGATGTTACGATGGGAAATATTTTCTAAGGTACACTCCTCTATTACCTCAGTACACCCTATAAGCACAAAAATGTACAAAAATTTGAAATATCACTACTGGTGGCCTAATCTCATGGTGGATGTTGTTAAACATGTAGAAGTCAGCTTGATTTGCCTACAAGTTAAGGCAAAGTATCAAATACTGTCAAGAACTTTGCAGTCTCTACCTATACTTGAATGAAAATGGGAATAGATATCAATGGATGTTTTAGTCAGCCTACCAAAGATAGTAAAAGGACATGCTACTATATGATTATGTGGAATGTTGATGAAATCAACTCACTTTTTGTCTATAAAGGCGACATATTCTATGAATCATTATGTTGAACTGTACATTCAAAAGATAATTCGATTGCATGAAATTTTTGTATCCATAGTGTCTGACCGTGATCCTAGATTCACTTTCAATTTTTTGGAAGAGTTTACACAAAGCCATAGGTAGTAACCAAACATTTAACACAGTTTTTCACCCCCAAACAAATGGAAAAACTAGAAGAATAATCCAGACAATAGAAGATATGCTAAGGGCTTGTTTGATGGAGTTCCAAGGTGGTTGGAGAAAGATGTTGTGATGTGCCACATATTCCCTTTATCTACAATCTAGCATAGAGATTCTCTAACCATGTTTTCAGTGTTTATTTTGTAGGTATTCAAAGAGGGAAGATGATGGAGTTATTCAAGATCAAGCATAGTTCAAAGATCTAACACCATTTTAGAAGATTTCTTAGACATTCCAAAAATGCCGACAAGCTGACCCTCGAGTAGTATTTGGATTATTCGGTTGTCGTCAAGTTCTTATATCAAAAGGTGTGTTTCATGAAGATTGTAGTTGACTTCTCAATCTTTCTAGAATAATGTGTTGCATTAAATTTAAAGTTTTTTTGCTATGCCAAAAGCTCCTTGAACATATAGAAATTTCTACTTGAAGCCCAACTTCTCTCAATTGGAGTTGAAGACAACCAACTTGAAAAGAGAACTTCGAAGGGGATCATGGTTGCTCAGTTGCTGACTCCAAGGTTTAAGGAATATTTATGTTTATTGGTTTTAAAATTATGTTAAGTTGTATTTGGTTTAAGGACAAATAATTGAGTCACTCAGCTAGAGTTTGTTCTAGCCAAGTAAGTGTGTTGTGAGAGAATTTTGGTAATCTTCTTTTAGAACACAAGCCCTAATTTTGTGAGGGGGTTTTAAGCTCCTTTAGGGCTGGTTTTTAGACAATTTTGAATAAGAAAATAAACCATTTTTAAAGGTGGGAGATCTCTCTAAATCAGCCATCTCCCTTTGTGGTGTTATGAAAGTGGATTTTGTATCAAAGAATTGAATCACCATTGTTCCTTACAAGTCTTGCAGAGCTTTCTCTTATACTAATACTTCCTTAACTTCCCTCCAGAGGTGGACATCCCTAGTGAGGGTTTAGAAGATCTGCTAAGACCCAAGTTGGAGTGTCTTCCTCGGTGGAGACCATTGAAGTCGATTGGTGCAATTTTACACCCTTTCGGACCAGCTCGTTTCTCTTCGTCCATATGTTCCAGGCCAATTCTACCTCTGATTTTTTTAGGAGAGCCTCTTCACTTATATAGTGGATATTGGTTCAAATTTCACATATTTGGACATTATTTGATAAAGTTACTATATACACATTTGGGCTCTGATTCTGCCCATAAGCACATGTTCAGGTCAATAGCACTTCTACGCGTATAACTTCCATTCCCATATGAGTTTTAATCTGATTTTTAGAGGGCTACCTGTTGATTCATAGAGAAGGACGTGGTCCAAAGTTCACGTCATTTGGATGAGTTTTGAGCATGTTACACTTCTACCAATCTTGGGATAGATTCTTTCCGTAAATAACAGCTTGCATAAAAGGGTTTTCCATTTTTCCCTCCTTCATGGTGCATCATGTTGCCACTAATGGCCTTCACCTACAACAATAGTTATTAGACTACAATTGGGAAGACACCATATGAAGCATTGTATGGAAGAAAATATAGATCTCCATTATAATGGGATGAAGTTGGAGAAGCTAAGCTACTCGACCAAAAATTTATACAACAAACTACTGATACTATGACACTTATGTGATAAAGGATGTTAACCACTCAAATTTGGAAGAAAAGCTACATAGATTGCCGACAAAAGGAAATTGATAAAGGGAAAATGGTATTTCTGAAAGTTTCACAATTTAAAGAAGTGATGAGATTTTGCAAGAAACCTTTCCATATTGTAGAGAAAATAAGGAAGATGGCTTATCAACTTGATTTGTCATCTTCACTGGTAGAGATCCACAATATTTTTCATGTGTCAATGTTGAGAAACGTATGCTAGATTCATCTCAAGTGGTGTTGCAAAGTGATATTGAAATTCAACCAACACTCATATAAGAGGACGGGCCCATGATCCTTGAAACAAAAGAGCTCTAGGACAAACAAATTTTGTTGGTAAAGATATTATAGCACAATCACTCCATTGAGGAGGTGACTTGGGAAAAGAAGTCAAACATGTTGGCTAGATATCCAAAATTGTTGGACATAAATTTTAAGGACAAAATTTATTTAACAGAGAGACAATGTAACACCCATAAATTTTAACATGTGACTTCATGTATAATTTGACATTCATGTTTAAAAGTTATTTTGGTTGTTGAATCGTACTAAGATGAATCGTTATTTGAAGGGTGAAATATTGAGTGATTTCTAAAGGTTTTAGTATGTTGGATATGGAAAATAGGAAGTTGGATTGGGTGTGGATGCCCTTGGATGGAATGCAGATGTCCGAGAGTAGAGCGGATATTCAGGGCCTTACACACTGTTGGGAGTGGGCATTCGAGGTTGTAGAATCATGTTTGATTTTTATAGAGCGAGCATCTGCAAATAAGTGCGGGTGACCGAATTTGAAAGTCCCTATCGGAAGTGGATGTCCAGACGACAAAACATATTCTCTAAACTAGGTGATCGAGTTTTTTCTAGGCGTTCGGGCTGAAAACTCTTCCTAGAAGCGGATGTCCGACATTTCAAGATTAGATACAAAAAGTGGTCGTACGGTCAATCGTGGGACAAGTGTGGTCGTCTAAAGTTGAAAGGTTACCAAATTGGCAGTAGATTATGCGTAATATTTTAGGGTTTAATTAATTAAACAATGTTGATTATGGAGGGAGATTTTGTAGTGGAGTTTGAAATCTTAACCTTTACTTATAGCACACCATACTTAGCAAGTGACACCTCATGGATAATGCACCTTACACTTACACAAGTTTGCCTTATGCTTTCACTTTGTATGCCTAGAAACCCACGATCTACAACATGCTTTCTCTCTACACTTGGAAGTTAAGCTGGTGTTTTGATTGAGATTTGAGTAAATATTAGAGTTTGGGTATTTATGAATTGAGAGATAATTATTGTTTAGAGCATTATGATGTGGTGTTATGAATGGCTTTGTAAATGCCTTTGTAAGTTCTCAAAATTGGATTTCAAGTTTAATTTTTCTTGTTGAAAGATACTTATTTATGTTTTAAGAGCATGGTAATAGTTATAGATGAAAGAAATTTTCAAAGTATATATGTTTGTGCACCTAATGTCAAATTTGGTAAAAAACTTATAAAATTATTGACAGCTTTGGCTTTCAAAGTTATTCATCTATCTTAATGATTTTTAATTTCACAAATATTTTGATACTTGTTAGTAGACATCCTAAAGGAGCTATGGGCTTTGAAATCGATGCAATTGGATATGTATACTATAAGATATGAATTTTTGAAGTTAAAGATAAACGTTAAGGTATAAACTGAAATTTGATACAAGGATAGTTTAGTTCAATTAATGATATTAGAAGCATGTATGTTCAAATCTCCAAACTGATTTTTTATGTTAGTATACACGTTCTTAGGGAATCGTAGGTTCTTGAATTTCTTGAATTTATTGAATGAGTATAGAAAGAGTTATGTACATTTTAATATGTAAATATCCTTTGATGTTAATGATATGATTTGACCTATTTTAAGTGTTTTTGACCTAAAGAGATAAGTGGATTTATTGTACACCTTGTGCTAAGAATCCAAGGTAAGTAGTGTTTCATATGTATGGCTTTTTGACTTATCACAAGATGCTAGGATCAAAATGGATTAATGTTATACTCTATTTTAAGTGATGTAGTAGTAGTAGATAGGCAGTTAAATATGTGATGCTATGATGGTTGAGATGTGGCTAGATAATGCTTTGTTTTAAGTGATGCTATAGCAGTATATAGCCTGTTAAATATGTGATGCTATGATGGTTTAGATGTGGTTAGATAATATGATTTGAACTATGGGATGCTTTTATTGATAATATGTTGTGGTAAATGTGATGCTATTGTTGTATAACATGTTAGTATATGGGATGATGTAAGGTGACTTTAATTGACAATATGCCATGATACGTGGTATGTAGGTGAAGTTTTAACCCATGAAACTCAAGACTGTGACAAAATTGTTGATGTGGTTGAGGAAGCATTCACATCAGGATCACTTGGGGTGGTTACAGCTTTTTTTTATCTATGGGTAATGGATGAACATATATTTTGTGGAAAGGATTTGAAAGTAATGATATTTTTGTCACCGTTTTGAAAATGAACTTTAAACTTGCATATTTTTCATTTATGAAATAGTTAAGGAAGCATATTTTGTAAACTCGGCTATGTATATGTTTAAATGAAGTTGGGATGAACCTATTATAAAAGTGATATGTTGAGAATTATCATGATATTAAAGAAAAAAATTCTTCTGTTGTGTTAATAGTTTTCAAAAGTATCTTTTACCACGTTTTAGAAAAATAAATATGTTATCAAATACAAGGCATTACACATAGGCCAGCAATGCAACTCAAAATAACTAAGCCACAGAGCAACCTGCATTTTAGCATATGCCAATAACTGTACTATGTCACAACTTAGCTGAAGTAAGTCGTGGCATGCCACATGTTGTGCGCCTACTGGACCATGTGGAACACTTTCACACTATGGCATAGCACCTTTCTAAGTTGTGGCTTAAACGATGTTTTCTAACTTTCTATCAAAAAACCTCAATTTTCCAGCTGTTTACACTAAAACTCGCAGGGCTCAAAATGGACTCACATACTTTGATTTGAACTAACGATTTTGAGTTTTCAAAATCAAAATTTAATCTAAATGAAAAATACAAAAAAAGAACGAAAACTAATGAACGGAGGTTAAAAACGAATTACACATTGAAGACCATTACTAGAGCTCAAACAATTGAATGCTAGGACGAAGGATTGAACGACAAAAGTTTGCTAGACACTCTCTCACTCTCTCTTTCTCACAGCCAGAATACACGAAGGGGGAGGAATTTCCTCCCCTGCTATAAAATGTATTTAATATATAATATTATATTATATATTAAATAAATCTGTATATTTTGATTTGTTGAAAATCAAAACATTTCTAAAACTTTATTCAAGGTAACTCCAATTAACCTAACATTATTCTTATTATTTTTTAATTTGTAACTCTCAATTTTTACCGATTTAATTATATGATTAAAAAATTACATGTGATTGAACAATTTTGAATCACAACAATTCAAGTCAACACATGACAAATTGTTCGTGAATAATGCAAAAATTTACTCAAAAATTTTTATTAATATAAAATTGATGGATTTTACACTACTTTAAGATTTTGGGTGAGTTGGGTGTAGTGTATTCTAGTGCAATTGTAAAGATTGTGGTCGCTCACTCTCACTTTGGGAATCCAAATGTTGCAGTTTTGGTTGGTGAATGATCGAACCTGGGCAAAACTACTGGAGCATCCAAGGGATAAACCAATAAAGGATCACTTGTGGCAGATTGTCCTCTTTTTTCCCAAAATGGCCTAATATCAGGATAAACTATATGAGCCAGCTGAAAGCAGACTATTGCACAGTTCAGCATTTCTTACATGTAGGTGATGTGAGTGATTCATAAATAAAATCTCTCTCTAGACTAATATGACATGTTTAGGGTGAAACTTGAGAACAAACTATGTCGTATGAACAAAATGAGTTTTTACATTGCCCGAGAAAGAGATGAACAATGTTTTCTAGAGATCGTTCTTTCATTGTTAATTGTTTTTTCTAGCTCTCCTATAATATACTAAATCTAGTTCTAATTATTGAATATCCAATTCATTTTATAAAGATAGATGAAAATCTATTTGAAATTTATAAAGATAATATTATTTGAATTAGATAACAAATAATTTGTTTGAATATATCATCTATAGTATGGCTCATAATAAGTGCTTGAATAAATATTGAGCATTAGCCATGCTATGTTATGATCGCCAGTTTTGCTGCAGGTTAATAGGTGAGTTTTGATTTAATTAAATAATTATTTAATTATTTGGTGATTACAATATGAAATTATTTAAATTGCCATTAGATGGCCAACCTTCTAATCTACGCCAATGTGAATTTTGAGAAACATCTACTGGAGAGAAAATGTAAATTGAAAGAATGAATTTCTTGTCAAAATTTGAATTTCTAAGGGTATAATCAACTATAAGTTTGAATCACTCAATGTCACATAAAAGAGTTACCAATCAAAATTTTTAGTTTTAAATTAAAGATTTGAGTTAGGCTTTTGTTTTTCCAAATGAAGTTGAGTCAGTGATTTTGGGGCTTGAGCGTCTGGAACTTTGTGTATCTTTAAGAGATAAGTCTTGGATTCAAACCCTAGCATCTGTTTCCATTAGGATTTAGGGTTTGATGCTTGAAAAGTTGGAGTTTGGTTTATATTTTGAAATGTTGTGGTATACTTTGAGATCTTGCACGAAATTGAGTTAGATAATGTTTAGAACAAAACTATAATAGTTTAGAATAGAAAAGTCGAAGAAAAAGCAGAGTTTTCAGAGAACCCGAGCTTGTTTCTCAATTCAATGGTCAACTGTGGGTTATTTTTGATTGACTGGGGGTCAACTAGTTTAACGACCGACCAAATTTAAAATTTGGTAGACGAGAAATGATGGACCTGTCAACCCCACTTAGGTGCGGTTGACCAAACCAATGAACCCATCAACGCGTCTAGTTGACAGGAAAGCATCTGGTCGATCGGATTGGTCAACCAGGTCCTGTGGTTTACAAATTTGGTAGAATGGACAAGTTCGAGCTTGTTCATGACATATTTTAACGTTGTTTTAGGCTAAATTTTTATGGAATTGTTTCTGTAAAATCCCTAAGTTGGTTCCTACCTGGTTATGAGTTATAACAAAATTTTTGAAAGTCTTGGGAACCTATTGACGATTGTTTTATATTAGGTGGTTAGACTTGATTCAATTATTGGACTTACTAGACCAACCTTGACAATGTTTTGGTACATATTGGTCAAGGTAGTGGTTTATTTATTATGCAGTGTATACATGTTTTTATATTTTTATGACATGTGCTTGATATGTCAATTTTTATACGAAATATGTTTGATTTTCACAGTCACATTTTATTATGAGCATGCATACTTATTTTTGAACGGTCGATCCACTTAGTTGAGTGTACCAATTTCAATTGACTTGAGTAGGGTCTTTATTTGTTATGCACATTCAACCGTTGGAAGATATATCTGTGTTCTATGAAATTGAGAAATGAGATAGCTAGTTATGCCATATATCTAAGTGTAAAACCTTAAACCTGATCAAAGCTATTATGTTATTATGATCACTAATTATCATCTTTTCCTTTATGCCTTAAGCATAGTGTGCTTGGAGTCGTCCATGAGAGGCTCCATTTTCACTGAAATTTATTGTTTTATCGTAATGACTTATTTATAGTAAGTACCACAGTATCATGAGTGATTTCTGACACATGTCCTACAGATATTTCCTTCTAAGATTTTGATATACATATGCTTTGTTATAGCATGCTCACTTGATCATAATTTATAATGCTCTACACGTAATACTTATCCTCCTATTGAATTTAGTCGATTTACCCCAACGATATCCCTTTTAGATCATAGTCAAGAAGATCATCATCAGCCGATGCAGTATTGAGCTCGACATCTATCTTTAGTTATTTGTTGTTAGTGAGTATTTTCTTGGTGAGATGCAACACATATTTTAGTTTGACTCTTTGTTAGTATTTCTTCTTTCCTATTAAACTATTATAATAATCTATTTCTCTCATAGTTTTTATTAGACTTATATTATTATATTATCTTAATGTCATTGTTGGACCTTTGAATTAGCCAAACATTTAAGGCTCAAGCTTTAATTTCACTTTTAAGTCTTCCACTATTATGCTAATTAATTTTCATCAAGAGTCAAACGCTTTGATCCACTTTCATGGGTTGGTTTGTTACCCATTTATGTCTCGAGTCCTATTTAGGTCATGTAACAACTGCTGGTATTTAGATAAGCAAAGAAATTGTGGAATGAATTCCTTTCCTCTTCGTACCTTTGTCTCCTTTGCCCCTCCTCATCTCTTCGTACCTCTTCGTACCTCTGTCTCCCTTGCCCCTCGTCATCTCTATATCTCGATAAGTCTTTTCTCCCTTCTCGATAATGTTGGATTTAGGCAAAAATCTTTGGACTTTATGCTGAATTTGTACTCAATGATTGAAAGGAAAATCAGGTTATTTTCGGTGCGAGTTTGAAGGAGGAACATCAATCTTTGCCAGTTACGATCGAAGACTCTAAATCAGATCCGTGCAATGACAAACGACAACCTTTGCCTTTGGCTTTCAGAAATTTCTATAGGGCGTCGAAGGTATGTGTAATACCTTGAATTCTTATAAGGTCAAATAATAATGATTGTTGGTGTTAGATTGGATAATTAAGTGTTTAGAAGGAAAATATAAGTTTGGACAGTGTGCGAGCATTCACATGTGTAAACATGCATCTGGCATGCGCGTCCGAACTTGGTGATAATTGAGAAAAAAATGCAAATATGGGCTTCCACAATGGTGGCTAGCGTCCGCATGTGTAAAGATGCTTCTGCCATGGACAACTGGAAGGCAGAAATACAATTTGGACCTAACGACTTGATTGTGAAGAAATTTTAAAGTTTTAACTCGGTAGATTGCTGTCTCCTGGAGTGGTCGTCTAAAATGATGATTTTGCGGAAGATAAGACTTCCGCAAGGGGTGTCCGCAAGAAGGAAACTTTCTACATAAAATCAAAAATGCGTGGACGCGGTCACCAATAAATGAAAATGCGGACGACCAAAATTCGAAAGATCACATTGTATTAAGTGAGATGTTATATTTTGATTAGCTAAAAAGTGATGGGTCAACATCACTGCATCTAGCCTGATGCGCACCTCCATCTGGAGGCTGGAGGGAATATGTTTAATGGATAAAACACTTGGAAAATTAAGGAAAAAATCAAAGAAAGCTCTCAAGAAGCTCTCCCTCTCTCCACTAAAAAATTCAAAGGTATTAAGAGTTCTTTTTATGATTTTTGAGAGTTCTATTTGTTTATGAAAGTTTTAATGGGAGAAAGATATGAAAATGGAGAAAATAGGCATAATTGGATAGTTGGATTGTTTGATATTTATTGAATATCTTAATGAGATTATTAAGCAAAACCAATTGAGTATGTTATTGTTAATATCAAAAGAAAAAGAATGGTTTTGAAATTAATAAATTTGGTTAAGTATGGAGAAAGTTATGGATAATCAAAGATAGGTGAAATTTTGGAAAACCCTATAATTGTATGCATTTTAGATTGAAATTCTAAAAAGGGTGTTGTTTTTGTATGTTCATATGATGAACACTAAATGGTTAAGTAATGTACAAAATAGTGGTGAAGATTGTGTATATTCGGATTTATGCATACTTTAAGGGATATGTAATTGAGTAGCTATTGATGAAAGTTTTATTGTGTTTAGGTTTTGTTATACAAGAAGATATTTCTAAGTAATTAGAACTACAGTAACAATTTCAGGTAAGAGATATGCATGTCCTTGGTCTTTTGACCTATATCATAAGAAATTAGGAATGTGTTGTTATTGATGACATTGTTTGTTGTGTTGGATATATGAGGATACTATCATGAAATGATGTGATTACTTGTATGCTCACATGTGATTAGTATGTAGGAAATATACGAGGTTAGTATTGATTCTTTGGAAAGATTAATATGTTGGTTGTTTGATGATTGATATGAAAGAATAAATGAAGAAATGTAACGTATTGTACTGTTAATATGTGATAGGATGATAGAATTGTATACATTCATAGTGATGCATACTGGTTTTGATGAAAATGTATGAAAATGTTTTATGCATATGTTTTGAAAAGGAAACTTACAAAGTATGGCAATAAACGTAAATAAATGCTACGAGGAATGAGTTCTTGAGATGGCTGCCCCATGTGAGTCAAGAGGTGCCACTTTCTCTTGTACGGTTATACCTCTAGCTCCTAGACTGGTAAGTGGAACTAAAGGAAAATGGAATAAAATAGAAATAAACGTAAATAGACGTTATGAGGTATAGGGTTTGAGATGGCGGTCCTAAGTGAATCATGAGGGTCACTCTCCCTTATACAGTTATACCACCAACGACTGGACGGTTAAGTGAAAGTAATGCTAAAGGTAAAGGTAAAGGTAAAGGAAAAATTAAAACAAAAACTACATACGTTTTATAAAGTTGCATAGCATGAACATAACATATTTTTATCTCTTCCTGAGCATTAGACTCATAGTTTATGTCTTGTGATGTAGGTGAAGATTTTATTTGTGGATAAGGGCTTTATAAAATGAAGATAGGGAAAATGCAATTGATGGAGTGTTGCTATCTTGAGCATTTTGCGTTGTTAGTGACCTGACCAGTGGGTTATAGCTCAGAATAACATATTTTTACATATACTTGTACAAAGGTTTCAAGAACAAATTCTAATGACCATTTTCTATATTTATATGAGGTATGGTTTGTGATATGATAATAAATATTGTACGTTCATTATATGGAATGAATGTTTTCATAATAGTAACATTAAGGAACATGTTTTATAATAAAATAAATAGTCTTTAGCTACACACTCTATATGAAAGATTTTATTAAAGATAAAAGTTTTAAATTCTATGTTTTTGTAATGAAAGTCTTCTGCTACGCATTTTACAAAGAAAAAGTGTTTTATCTAAACATTTAAAGCAAAGGGAAAACGGGGCGTTACATTATGAAAACCAAGAAGTAATCGCATCTGTTTTATGGCATATTGATGGAAAAGTTTTGATTTTTGTCCCTGTAAATAATTGGTAACTTCACTGGATTCTTGGGGAAATTCGGCGAATCCTTTTCCACTGTCTTATGGGAGAGAACACCAAAGTCACAGTGTGAACCATTTCCTTTGGCCTTGGATTGTTGTGCAATAGGTCGAGACTGGAAGTCTTGGCTAAAGACGAGTCGCCAGCGTTGGGGAAGACACCATGATTGTCTGTAAGTTTGTAACTCAGTCAATTGGATAGCAGTCCATATTCCTTCTTGAGCCACGGTTCAACCATTGTTGGGTCGCGGGTCCAACAATTTTAGGCCAAGTTTCAAGGCCTATTTTGGGC
Source organism: Begonia loranthoides (assembly GCA_022433065.1). Lineage (NCBI taxonomy): Eukaryota > Viridiplantae > Streptophyta > Magnoliopsida > Cucurbitales > Begoniaceae > Begonia > Begonia loranthoides. The sequence goes on along the minus strand of CM039477.1, from coordinate 20,225,522 downwards.
CCAATTTGAGGATTTTCTACCCAATTAATTTTGAATTATTAAATTGAAAATTGGGGATTCAATGTATAAAAATTTAACCCAATATTTGCCAATTTTATTTTTGAATAGATATCAAAAATTAAATGTTAAAATCGTGAACTTTTAAATTTTGGACTTTGGTTAGTGGTAGGCTCACTTCGAGGTAAGGATTTAATTTTGTTTACTACATTACACAGTTTTCTAAAAATAATATTTTGATGTGTTCTTATATAAAATGACTTGTCAATTTCATGGCTCGTTGAGTTTTCATTGCATTATGTAATATTTCACTGAAAATATTTTATTCAAGCATGTATATTAATCATTGGATCAACTTGGTCATGTGAATCGAGTTTAATCGACCCAAATTGGGGTTTGGTTTTACTTTATGCACATTCGACCATGGGAGGATGTGTTTGATTATTGTTATCTAGAGTAATGAGACAGTTGTATGTATCATGTCCTTGAGTGCAAAACTCTAAACTTGATAAGGGTATTTCTGAGGTTTTCATGATCATTGAGCATTGCTCTTATTATGTGATATGTCTATGGCATGGTGTGCCTAGAGTCCATGAGTGACTCTGTTTTCATTGGGATTTTTAAATAGTATAACAATGGTATATTTTTAATTACATACCACATTTTAGTAGATTGTATTGAACATATGTCCTTTTGTACATTGTTATAAAATAAATTTATAAAATATGATTTTGACTAAGCATGCTTAACTATTGTTTTTAATTAAATTGTTGAACATAAAACTTTATCCCTATTGAGTTTAATCGACTCACCCCAACAACATTCTCTTCAGGTCTTAGTTTGGAAGATCTCCAGCTGCTGATGTAAGAATGTGTTCGACAAATATTCCTTTTTAGACTTTTGAATAATTTTAATTAGGATTTATTCTTGTAAGATTGGACTTTGCATATCACATACTTGCATTGGGTCATGATTTAATTTTTTTTATTTAAGTCTTCCTGCTATGTTGAATATTTAAAGTTACGAGTTGGGTGGCTCGATTCGTTCTCGGGCTGGGTTACTCCTCATTCTATTTCATGTCCCCTTTGAGGCGTAACAGGTAGTATCATGCTAAGCTCATTTACTAATGGAAAGAATATTCAAATTTAAGATCTAAGAAACCAAGTTCGTTGGGTTAAATGTCGAGAAGGTCTGTCTAAAAGATGATTGGATAAAATTTAAACGTTAAATGTAAGATTTGTTTATGAATTTGATTACTTGTTCAAGAGATTTTGTCGGTAAGCGCGTGAATTTCTTCTGAGGTAAATTGGATGTGAATAAGATGGGATCATTAAAGCAATCATTCAATTTTTTTAACATATCACCGTGGAGATTGAGTTAATGAGTTGATCTTATTGTTGAAATAAAAACTTAATTCCATTAACTTCTTTAATTTATGTATCTTTTGGTTAATGCATCTTTTGATAAGTGTCATTGTTAATGTATGTCTTTAATATGTTTTTTGTTAAAGTCTATGTATTTGTGAAGAGTCATCTAGAAGGTTCTCATTTATGTATGCAATAGTACATTTGTTCATGTACTTGTATGGTTCATTGATGAGTAGTTCATGTAACTAGATGGTGCATTTATTTTGTTATATATGTACCAAATAATCCTGTAAATAGAATATGAGTTTAGACATTTTGTATCAAGCAAATAGAAAAAACAATTGAAGAAAAAGTTTGTCTAGTTCTCTCATCTCCTTATTTTTTCCTGTCCAAAATCTTTCTTCCTCATTCCAACAAATTGGTATCATAGCTTAGTTTTCGATCTTGTAAAAATGTCGAATTCTACATTTCTGTTCCATTTCCCTCAACTTACAAAAGACAATTACAAGAATTGGTGCATTCGTATGAAGGCTTTGCTCGGCTCACAAGATGTATGGGAGATTATCGATAGAGCAATGACGAGTCTCATGATGATTCTGCTTTGACTCAAAATCGGAAAACTCTCAAAAGAACGCATAAGAGAGATCAACAAGCTCTTACCCTTATTCATCAATGTTTGTATGAAGCCATGTTCGAGAGAGTATCAAATGTGACCTCCGCCAAACAAGCATGGGAGATTCTACAAAATTCTTATCAAGGAGTCGATAAGTTAAAGAAGGTGCGTCTTCAAATCCTACGAAGGGAATTTGAAGAGTTGTGAATGCGAGAATCTGAGTCCATAACGGATTTCTTTTCGAGGGGTTTTGATCATTGTCAACCAAATGAAGAAATATGGAGAAAAAATGGAAGACATTTGTGTCAATGAAAATGTTCTTCGCTCGTTGCTTACAAAGTTTGATTATGTGGTTGTAGCCATTGAGGAGTCCAAAGATTTAGCTACTGTGATGGTTGACTAACTCATGGGTTCTTTACATGCTCATGAAGAGAGAATCAATAAGAAGAATGAGCCAATCGAGCAAGTTCTAGCCACTAAGCTCTTGGTGAAAGAAAGAGAGAATGAATGTGCGATAAGCCAATGAGGAAGAGGATGCGGACATGGACAAGGTAGAGGAAGAGGTCAAGGATGTCAAAATCTTCATAATGAAGAGAAGAGTCATTTTGTAAGAGAGCATGGTAGAGGAAGTCACTCAAGACAAGATGATCAATCAAAATTTCAATTTTATAATTGCCAAAAACACGGACACTAAGCTCGTGATTGTTGGAGTCTTCCTCAAAATGTCAAAGAAACAGCGAATTATGCTCAAAACAACCTTGTTTTTAGCTTACAAATGAAAAGGAAGCAAGAACAATGTGTGGTATCTTGACAACATGGCAAGCAATCATATGTCTGGCAATAAGAGCAAATTTATGGAAATTGACAACTCAGTGACTGGATTAGTCACATTTGGAGATAATTCTAAAGTTCAAATTTAAGGCAAAGGTACAATTTTAATTCGTATGAAAAATGGAGGTCATTAACTTATTAACAATTTTTACTATGTTCCGAGTATGAAGAGTAATATTTTGAGCTTGGGACAACACTTGGAGAAAAACTACAAGGTTCACATGAATGATCGTAGTCTTCTACTTCAAGATGATAGAAGAAATGTGATCACAAAGGTATCGATAATGAAAAACATAATGTTTTTGCTGGATATTCAAGCTGATGTTGCTAGATGTCTGAAGACTTATGTGAAGGACACTTCATGGCTTTGGCACTTGAGACTTGACCATCTGAATTTTGGCCGCTTAAAGCTATTGGGACAGAAAAAAAAATGTTGAAGGGATTGCCGTCCACAAACCAACCAGATCAGCTATGTGAAGGATGTTTTGTTGGCAAACAATTTCAGAAGAGTTTTTCGAAGGAGACGACATCAAGAGCAAGTAAACCACTTTAACTTGTTTATGTTGATGTATGCAGACTGATTAAGCCTCTCTCATTCGGTAAAAATTGGTATTTTCTCCTCTTCATTGATGACTAGCAAAAAAACTTGGGTTTATTTTTTGAAGGAGAAATCTCAGGCTTTTTACATTTTTAGAAGATTCAAAGCATATGTAGAAAAACAAAGCGGGTATTCCATTAAAGTTTGAGATCAGACAAAAGAAGGGAGTTTACATCTAATGAGTTTAATGAGTTTTGTGAAGCAAATGGCATCCAACGATTCCTAATCATTCCACGATCTCCTCAACAAAATGTCGTAGTGGAAAGGAAGAATCGAAACATTCTTAATATGGCAAGAAGTATGCTGAAAACAAATAAGATGCCAAAAGAGTTCTGGGTAGAAGTAGTTGATTGTGCAGTATACCTATCAAATAGATGCCCAATGAGAAACTTGTGGGGCAAAACACCTTAAGAAGCATGGAGTGGAAGAAAATCAAGTGCTTATCATTTAAGAGTTTTTGGAAGCATCGGTTATGTGCATGTCCCTGATCAAGAGAGACCAAACCTTGATGATAAAAGCAAGAAGTATATTTTCATTAGTTATGATCAACACTCCAAAGGCTACAAGCTCTACGATCCAAGTCTTGAAAAAGGAATTATTACAAGAGATGCTGAGTTTGATGAAGAAGATTCTTGGGATTGGAATGATGAAGACAAAGAGAGGTATGAATTCTTTCCTTTATTTGATGAAGATGATCAAAGTGGAGAAGTCTAAGATCTCGTGGCACCTTCAAGATCACCAACGATATTAGATACACCTTCTTCATCTTCTTTTGGTGGAAGCTTAAGTGAAAGAGAGTCTCGCATGAAAAATCTTCAAGATCTTTATGAGGTAACTAAAAATTTAAGTGAAGATCTAACTCTCTTTAGTCACTTTGTTGATTGTAAGCCTTTAGTGTTTAAAGAAGCGGTGAAAGATGAAAAATGGAGAAATGCCATGGATGAAGAGATTGCGTCAATTGAGAAGAATGAGACATGGGAGCTAGTTACCATTCCGAAAGGCCAAAAGCCCATGGGTGTGGAGTGGGTCTTTAAAGAAAAGAAGAATGCAAAGGGAGAGTGGAGAAATATAAAGCCAGGTTAGTGGCAAAAGGATATAGTCAACCTCCAGGTATCAACTATGGTGAAGTATTTGCTCTCGTTGCTCTCTTATAAACTATCCGGTCAATTATTTCACTAGTGGCTCAAAAGAGGTGGAAAATTTATCAAATGGATGTCAAATCGGCATTCTTGAATGGAGTTCACGAAGAAGAAGTCTACATAGAACAACCTCAAGGTTATATTATCAAGCGCTATCAAGACAAAGTATTAAAGTTGAAGAAAGTATTGTATGGCTTGAAGCAAACTCCAAGAACTTGGAATAGTTGAATTGACAAGTACTTCCTTAAAAATGGATTTACAAAATGCCCATATGAGCACTCTCTCTATGCTAAGGTACGTGAAAATGGAGATGCCTTATTTATTTGCTTATATGTTGATGATTTGATTTTTACGGGTAATAATTGGAGTATGTACGAAGAATTTAAGCAAGCAATGACCAAGGAGTTTGAGATGACAAATATTGGTTTAATGTCGTACTATCTTGGCATGGAGATCAATCAAAGAGATGATGACATTTTCATATCTCAATAAGCAACGGTTCAAGATAGAGCATTGTCAGATCGTGATACTCCCGTGGCATGTGGAGTGAAATTATCAAATAATGATGAAGGAGAAAAAGTTGATTCTACAACTTTCAAGAGTCTTGTTGGAAGTTTGAGGTATTTAACTTACACAAGACCAGATATTTTATTTGCAATTAGATTGGTCAGTCGATTCATAGAATCACCAACCATGACTCATTTCAAGACAGCAAAACAGATTCTTCATTATATCAAAGGTACAATTGATTTTGGTTTGCTTTATTTATTTTCTGATGAATTTAAGCTTGTCGGATATAGCAAGCGAATGAGGTGGAGATATGGATGACCGAAAAAGCACAACAGGTTTTGTTTTCTACATGGGTAATATAACTTTTACATGGAGTTCAAAGAAACAACAAATTGTGACATTATTCACTTGTGAAGCTGAGTATATTGCTGCTACATCTTGTGTATGTCATGTCATATGGTTGAGAAGACTATTAAAGAAACTGCAAATGCCACAAGAGAAAGCTATAGAAATTCTTGTTGGCAATAAATCTGCTATTGCATTGGCAAAGAATCTCATTTTTCATGATCTAAGCAAACATATAGATACAATATCATTTTCTTCATGACTGTATCACAAAAAAATGAAGTGTAAGTAAAGTATGTGAAGACTGATGATCAAGTTGCTGATATTTTTACAAAGCCTTTCAAATATGATACTTTCAGCAAGTTAAGAATGATGCTTGGAGTTACAAGGAATTAAGTTTAAGGGAGGATGTTGAAATATAGACTTAATTCCATTACCCTCTTTAATTTATATATTTTTTGGTTAATGCATTTTTTGAATAAGTGTCTTTGTTAATGTATATCTTTAATGTGTTTTTTTTGTTAAAGTCTATGTATGTGTGAAGAGTCATCTAGAAGATTTTCATTCATGAATGCAAATGTACATTGGTTCATGTACTTGTATGGTTCATTGATGGGTAGTTCATGTAATTAGGTGATTCATTATGTAATAGTACATATATTAGATTAAATAATGATTCATGTATTATGTCTTACATGTACCAAATAATCATATGAATAGGATATGAGTTTAAACATTTTGTATCAAGCAAATAGCAAAAACAATTGCAGAAAAAATTTATCTAGTTCTCTCCTTTCCTTATTTTTCCCTCTCCAAAATCCCTCTTCCTCATTCCAACACTTAATACAGATTTTTCCAAAAATTCTTCGTCTTCTTTGAAGTAACTCGATTTAAGTCTTAAAACTTGGAGTCTAGATGATTAGGGGGTGGGGGGAGGAAGAGAGAGTGAGAGATGGAAAATTTAGGTTTTTTGACAGCAGCAACAGAACAAATAGAAGCGGAATTTTGGCAAAAAGTAAAAAAAGCGAACTAGAAAAGGTAAGTTTTTAGAAAACACATCACATACTTTTGGTCTGCTTCTCTTCTTAATTCCGATGAATATCATACCGACACAAGAAAAAAGAGTTTCCGAACCCTAGTTTGCCTTCAAACCTGCACTTTTCTTTGTATATATAACAGCTGATTATCAATAGCAGCACACAAATCAATCTGAAGGCCATTGAACATATATACCCACAAAGAAAGTTTCATTGAACACTATTCCTTAAACATCTGCTTTTTTCCAATTTCAGCAGAGTAAACCTCAACATGTTATGTTTGCTCAAAAGTTTTGGCCTAGATAAACTTAAAATTGGACACCCAATTCAGTAAATAGATCCCTTATATCAAATTGAAAATTTCAACCACTCAACTTCGAGTGTGCTGTCAATGGGTCACTTAGAATTTCCTCAAGCTGACTGAAGTTGATCTTATGCTTACCTCCAGAGTTTCTGAGGATAGTCTTAAAACTATTTGATAACGGACCCAACTACCCATAAATGAAACAGGATAAGAAAATATATACTAGTATGCATTAGATCAAACAATTTTTTTTGGGCAGAAGACAATAAATGGCATTCATATCTCAAAGATTACTCTATATTACTAAGTGGGTTATAGTTTTTGATAGTATGAACATTTTTTAGGGTTCCTATTGCTGATTAATGAGGCAACAACCTGAGTAGGGTTTCTCAAATTTAAACAGCCATTATCAACAAGTTCAAGCAATTTATATTTATTGTGACGTAGTGAAGCTCATCTCATGATCATGCTTACTTAGTGTGAGTGAAAGCTATTGATCGAAGGTCCTCGACATCTTTGAAACTGAATTGCATCGAATGAGAAGTCTCTCCATAGCTTTGATAGCTGATGTTTTCACCGAGCATCAGTGGATTCTCATAATTTTCCATAGCCTGTGAGTCGATAACGTTGTTTATCCGATTTGGATCGGGTAGTGGCATTGTGTTTAAGATTTCAGATTGAAACCAAGTATGGTAATCAACTTGGGATTGAAGGTGATGGGATTTTGCATTGAATTTCAGACAAGGGTTTTCCATATGAGAGCTGTTGGATTTGCTTTGAGCTGTTTGTTCTCTCAGAAAAGCTAGTTGAGCCTGCAAATTGAAAACCTGAAATGCAATATAAAGCAGAAAAATAAACCTTTAGTGGCAAGAATAAACCCTAATTTCATCTTTTCCTAGCTAGAAAATAAATGAATTAGAATATAGAACATGAAAATTACGATGCACGGATCATAATATTATACTCTCAACTTGAGAATTACATTAAGTATTCGAATTCTCTGTAACCATACTTTCTGCCCATGTGATGAGATTATGAGTAGACTCCGCATAATCTTCCGTTTGTTAATAAATAATATCAAAGTAAAATTTAGGATTTATTAAATTAATCTCCATTGCAGAACAGAAGGGTACGGCCAATTATTAAACCTGTTGTTGGAGCGCAAAGATATGAGAAACGCAGCCATAGATAGGGTTTTCAACCCTAGCTTGAGCTTCATAAGAGATTGTCATGGCGGCATCAAAACGTTCGGAAATGGGAAGGTGAGACAGCATCTTCGATACGTTGCTAGCTCCAAAAACCCTGTGAATGGCAGAAAAATGAGAAGGTCCTTGTTCATGGCAGAAATGAGGTGCGAAAACACATCCTCTCACGCATTTTCTCCTCAAGAATTTGCAGGCTCCACAAGGAGAACCAGAGCCTGTCATCTTGATGGTGGGTTCTTTTTTTTTTTTTTGCTGGTTTTCTGGTTCTTGTTGTATCAGTAGGATTATCACCGAGCTTATAAACAATGGAGGCAGAGGAAGGTGGATCATATAATAATCAATACTTAACGACAACAGGTCCCTTTAATGGGCTACAGATTTCATTATTATCATCCCTCCTTTCCATTCTTCAATACCTAAAATTTATATTCTATCTGACAAGACTTTACTCTTCTTTACGCTAGAACTCTACGTGTGTGTAGTTTGTAATTTTGTACTAGATTCTGATGGACTATTATAGAATGATAGGTATTATGTTAGCTAGTTCCAGCTTCTTTTGGATTTTTAAGAATCATTTTATATTTAAGTTTACTTGTTTTATGTGTCATGTTACATGAGTAGTCGTGAGTCTTTCCTACCTGGAGAAAGTATGTCTTTTAAGAAGTCTCCTTCGCTTTTTTCCGTACCTTCGCATTGGTTTCGATGCATATTGTATTTTACCTTTTTTCTGTTTTTTTTCTCTGCCACTACCAGGAGATGGATCAAAATAAAAATGATGGGTTGAACAACCCACCCGATCGTCAAAGAGTACATGGCTGTATTTTGTCTTCGGAATGAAAGGAAAGAAATAATAAAATTTTCACCAAAAGAAGAATAAATACTTCGAAGGGAAGAAACAGAAAGGGAAAGCTACACGATGATTGACTACTCTTGGTCATGACCACCACAGTTATTTCCTAGGAAAAATTATAGTCTTTTGTGTTAGCTTAAAAGTATTAAGTTTAATTGTTTTGATGATGAATGACTAATTTGATGATAAGTTGTTTAAAATTCGAAAATGATTAAATTATTTATGTTTTGGTAATGAATTATTAAATTGATGATAAATTGGTTATAACTTGAAAATGATTAAAACTTCATCATTTAGTAAGGGTATTAATGTTCTAACTTTATTATTTAAGTTTATGTTGTAATATCTGTCAAAAAAAATTTATTATTGGATTAATTGGGGAAATGCATTTTTGGAAACAGATTTCCCCTGGATACGAAGATGTTGTGGTGAGATGGGATTCTCTCCTGAATCCATTCCTTTCCATCAAGATTTAAGCTCACCAACTCCTCCCTCTCGGCATTCTCCATTGTCTTCTATCTCTCAGACTCTTCTGATCCCTCGTCTCCTATTGGTTTTTCTCTCATTCGACAGTCTCTGTAACGAAAGTATCGACTGTGAAGGAATTTTTCACGGCTTAAGGAGGAAGAATTTGGCATAAACCAGTTGCGGCAGGGGATTTCTTGTGGGCGAAAACCAGGGGTGTCGGAGGTACCCTAATTTAAATCTGTGAACCGTTGGAATTGGATTTTTGGGCTTTAATCAGTGTTAACCCACTTCGAGGTATGCATTTATTTTTATGCACTGCATTTCATAAAATTTTATAAAGTAATTATTTTAAGACGTGTCTAATATAAAAATGACGTATCCATTTTATGACTATCAAATTTTATATTTTATTTAATTTTTTACTATACACATTTAAATTAAGCATGTATATTATATTTTTGGATCAACTCAATCATGTAAACCGAGTTCAATCGACCCCGTTTGGGGACTGTTTTATTTTCACACATTCGACCGTGCAGAATTTGTTTGTTGCTGTTAACTAGAGTAATGAGATAGTTGTATGTGTCGTGTCCCTGTGCACAAAACCCTAAATGTAATCATGGTATTTTATGTGGTTTTCCTGATCGTCGAGCATCACTTTTATTCTATTATATGCCTATGGCATAGTATATCTGGAGTCAATGAGTGGCTCTGTAATATCTATCAATATTTAAAATTAAAAAAAGGAAAAAAGGGATTTAATTCGGAAAGACGTTTTTCCAAAAACATCTCCCCGGCTAGCGAACCTTCGGGAGTTTCCTGATTTTTTCTTTCCATTCTCCCTTTCATTTTTAAAACACCAGCCTCTCAATCTCCATCTCCATCTCCATCTTCATCTCTCTCGCGGTAAAAAAAACCCTTCCATCAAACAGTGTCATAGCTAGCCATTTTAGGTGAAGTTTTGGAACTTTGTAGTCGGGCCGATTCGTCTATCGCGAATAGCCTTGATTCTCATGACCTTATGTTTTACAATTTCTTGATGGAAGTTCTGAATTTGTCGATGGATTTCTGAGATCTTAGTTACGTTTTTGGGAAGGAGTCGAACTCCAATTTAGTTCAATTTTGAAGGACGAAATTGTTGATTTTTGTGGGTTGATCAAAGCCTTCATAGATTGAAAATTAGTGTCAACCTCGGCAATCTTTTGTCCTCTCAATTTTTTTTTCAATTTCTGGGATAAAGTTATTGAATTTAGTTGAAATTGTTGTGCCCCTAATGGAAGGAAATCGTGCGTGTTTAGTGAGGGAGAACGTTGGAATTCCATAGTTTCAACAAAACTTCCGTAATTGGAATCGTTGTTCAAAAAGGGGTTAAAACCGAAAGTTTACTTTGGATTTTTTCTTCCATTTTTTAGTCTGAATTTGAATTGAAGATTTTGGTTGAGATCAAGATAATCAAGCCAATTATCTTAATGAAACCGACAAATGAATCATGCAGATTTTGTTGGCATTTGAAGGCCAAATCACGGCTCAGCAAGATCTGAGCCGCGATGTGTTAAGTCCTTGTCGTCAGTTAGTTTGACGACTGGCCGAGACAAGGAGTCTTGGCCAAAGTCGGGAATGTTGATGCTCGCGACAGGGTGTTGAAATCGTCCACAACAAAGATGACATTGTACGCAATTTCAGCTTGAGTTCAGAACGTGTTTCTGACTCGAAGTTGTTCCGATCAAAAAGCCTTGGGCTGCCCATTTTGGACATGTGATCTAGGCTTAGGCCTGGACCAAATGAGTTGTGGGCCAACAACATTTCGAGTCGCGGTCCAAGGTTTATATTCAACTTGTTTTAGGCCTATCCAATGCCTTTATTGGTCCGTTTGGGCCTAATTTGGACAAGAAATTGGATATTCTTTTATTCAATTAAATTAGATTAAATTTTAAATAAAAATTTGTGGTTTTAAAGTATAAAAATTTAACCAAAAAATTAATACCTTAATTTTGGATAGGTGATGTGCGCACGGAACGCACCTCACGTGATGGATGAACGCAACGCTTCTCACCTTCTTGGATAAGGACGCAACTGCAAGTTTCTTTCATGATATAAATCACACAAAAGGAACTTTGGATATTACGCATCAAAGGGTCTTTGGATATCACTCACCAAAGGAAGAAATTGATATCTTCAATTCCCGAAAAACAAAAGATTTGTTTTATCAAAATTCAACAACCGTCTAAAACATAAAATTAAGTGGCTTTATATAGCCTTTTACGAACATAAATTAAAAAAATAAATAAAAGATAACCTAGATAAGTGGATCTAGATCTCCTAGATAAGTGGATCTTTATGGTTGCGATTCTCGGCCGATTTAAAAAGTTTCCTTGATCTTTGGCTTGATAGCTTTTGATTGACTTTCTTGTCTTTCAAGCTTATCTTCTTAGGCTTCTTCCATTGTAGTAAGTGAATGAGCTTCCTTTGATCTTCATGGGTTTGGGCCTTTGCTCTTGTCATTGGTTCTTGTCGAAATCATCCACTTAAATGGTTTTCATATCTTGATTTTTCTTGGTCTCTAACTTTGGAAACTTGAACTTTTCTTAACTTTTTACTCTCTGTTCCTTGGGCTTTTACCATAGCAAATGGACTCTGAATTATACGATCTAACATGCGTTAGAAAGCTTAAAACGTTGGTTATAATCTTCATGAAGTATATGTTTTGAAATGACATCATTTGAAATGCCAAAATAATTAAATACGCCTCAGAGGTCAAAAGGAGGACAGTTTTGGAAAGTCCTTTAATTATTCTCTTGAATTTCCACCTATGCTTGACCTTGCATTTACCCATGATAATCTTTTAGGCTTGATCAATAATAGAATTGTCCCATTTCACATCAATAGGTACCCAACCTACTTAAAAATCTGAGGACTTTGGATTTTAGGCTAATTGGACATTGGACTTTAGTCAGTGTAAGCCAACTTTGGATTTTAAGACTTGTCTCATATTAAAAAATGCGTCCATTTTTATAACCGTCAGATTTTTATATTATATTTTATTTTCACTGTACACATTTCAACTAAGCATACATTTAAATATTTTTGGATCAACTTGGTCGTGCGAATTGAGTTTGATCGACCCGGTATGGGGTCTGTTTTATTTTCACACATTCTATCGTACGTAATATGATTGTTTGTTGTTTAAATGGGTAATAAGACACATATATGTGTCATGTTCTTGGGTTTCGAATCCCTAAACTTGATTAGGGTATTTATTTGGCTTTTGCGATCGCCAAGTATCACTTTTATTCTATTATATGTCTATGGCATGGTGTGCCCAGAGTCCATGAGTGGCTCAATTTTCACTGTGATTTTTAATTAGTACAACAATGACTTATTTTAATTACATCCCACATATCAGTAGGTAGTTTCAAATACATGCCCTTTTGTACACATTTTTCTACAAGGAATTTATAAAACATGAATTTCAAATTCATGCATGTTTAAACATTATTTTAATTCAAATTATCAAATCCCTATTGAGTTTAGTCAACTCACCCCAATGACATATTTCAGAGTTATTTTATCAGTTGGATTTCCAGTTGCCAAGTCATATTTAGATCCGACAGAGTTTTATTTATATTTTAGTATTCTCCTTTGAGAGATATTTTTGTGAAGTATACTTTATTTGGATGACTATGCACAGTGTTTTACTTTGTTTCATTTTGGATTATATTATTATGCTATCTGATATTATTGTGGACCTATTAAGCCCATGTTTGTTGGGCTCTGGCTTATAATTAATATTTTAAGTCTTTCACTGATAATTAATAAAATTTAAGAGAACAAGGGTCGGACGATTCGGTTCTGGGTTGGGTCGTTCCCTGTTCTGTTTCGGGTCCCTTATGGGTCATGACTGGCTCCATTTTCACTGTGATTTTTAATTAGTTCAACAAGGGTCTATTTTAACTACGTACCACATATTAGTGGGTGATTTTAAATATGTGTCCTTTTGTACACATTTCTCTAAAATGAATTTATAAAATGTGATTTTAAATTCATGCATGCTTAAACATTTTTTTAATTAAAATTATTAAATCCCTATTGAGTTTAGTCAGCTCACCCCAATGACAACTTTTTGGATTTTATCATTTGGAATTCCAATTGCCGAGTCGAGATTAGACCTGATGGAGTTTAATTAATTTTCATAATTTTAATAATTATTCTTGAGAGACCATTTTGTGAGATATACTTTATTTGGTTAGCTGCAATTTTTAATCTACTTTCCACACAGTATTTTATTTGGTTTATATTATATGTTATCTGAAATTACTATTGGACTTGTTAAGCCCAAGTTTTCGGGGCCTAGCTTGTAATAATTATTTTAAGTCTCCCACTGCTATTTTATAAATTTAAGTGAAATGGGTTGGGCGATTCAACTCTTTGGGTTGGGTTGCTCCCCGTTCTATCTTGGGTCCCTTGCGGGTCATGACAGAATTTTTTGTATCAGAATCAAGTTCCATCTTGAAAAGTGATATCAATAATATAGATAGTATAGTAATATACAATGATTTATAAATATTGTGCCTAAGAACAAAGTATAAAAATTAATTTGAGTCAAGGTACTGGTAGAAAGATATCTTGAGACTGTTCGCTGGTGGATGATGACATTTCTCTAATCGGACATGGGCAATTTAGAGTGGTCCAGATTTAATTAAAGGTGTTAAGGAATACGTTTTGTAAATGATTAGAAACAACATTTTTCTGAACATATGAGTCTGCGAACTCTTCTAAGTTGTGTGTGGGCCTGTGAAATTTGAACTTAAAAAACTTTCCATAAAAGGAAATCCAAAGCCTTAATTTTCTTTAAAAATTCAATGTTTTTTCTGTCATATGTTTAATCTGTTAGTCTAAATTAGAACCTTGCATTTGAAGACTCTGATTCAAAAACTGTTAGTAAATACTTCAAATTAGTCTTCATACTATACATTTTAGCATTAGTGTAAATTTCTACGTAGGCAGTTGGGAATATTTGGACCACATATTAGAGTTGTTCAAGTGGAATGATTAATTCAATAAAGAGTTCTCTAAAAGTGGCTTATATTGAAACCACTTAGGATGAAATTATGAAATATTTAAAGGTCTGTGTTTATGGGAAAAGCTGACCCTCAGAGTGTTAAAAATTGGTTGAAGGTGATGTAGAAGGATTTGCCCGCTTTTGGAGTTCCACCGGAGCATTAGGCTAAGTTTACAACCTTCTATTTCGAGAAGATGACCAATATATGGTAGAAGTCTCTTAAGTTGAATTAATAGCTAGATGTGATGATATGAACTCAATTTGAAGCAGTATTCAGAAACAACTATTGCAACACTAGTCATTGCCATAATATGATCAGTGTTTATCATGATTTGGAGCAGGAGAGTCTGATTATAGAAAAGCTAGAAAGTCCCTGATTTTGAGTATTTTCTTAAATAAGAAATATGAAATGTGTCTCGTTGTTCAATCTATTGCCCTTATTGTTGGTGGGCATGAACTATCAGTGGAACTAATAGTTATACCTATAGATCAGTTTGATGTAATCCTATGTATGAATTGGTTGAACTTATATAAAACTAAGATTGTCTGTTATCAAAAAAATATTACCCTTACAATCGAAAATAGAAAGATTCTAGTGCATCCATGTAATATCTATATGTTTTCTATTGATCCTGTTCAGCGAGCCTGTTTGAGTGGTCAAAGAAAATTGGAGCGTTACGGGAGTATTTTTTTTAATTAGCAGTGACCTTGTTACAATCAAGCAGTATTCTAATTCATCAATGGTTTGTGATTACCTTAATGTTTTTCTTAAGGATTTTCCTAAGATGCCACCCAACCACGAGAGTGAGTTTTGTATTGATTTGATGTCCAACACTACTCCAATTTCAATTGTTACGTACCACATGGATCTTGTTGAATTGAATGAACTGAGAGTTCAATTGAATGATTTGTTGCAAAAAGAGTTTATTCATAATTAGGGGTGTGCAAAACCGAACCGAAACAGGTGGTTTGGTACCGGTTCGGTGTTGTTTTACCTGGTACTGAACCGATTTCGATTCAGATTTAGTAGAACCGAAATTATCGGTCCGGTTCTCGGTGTTTGGCACCCCAGAACCGGTACCGATTGAGAGAACCGAGAGCTGCTGAATTATTAAGGTTAGGGCACCCTCACCCTACATCTCTCATTCTCTCAGCCTCTCAGTCTCTCAGCCTCTCATCTCTCAGCCTCTCATCTCCTCATCTCTCTCAGTCTCACTCACTCTCAATCTCTCAGCACTCCGTTGTCCCCTCCGACTTCCCAAGTCTCTCAGGCTCAGCCTCTCAGTCTCAACACTCTGTTCTCCCCTTCGGCCCTCCCAACCCGAACAACGTTCATCTCCCCTCCAGCTCTCCCGACACCAGAGTCTCCCGACTTTGAACGGCGACCAAACGACATTCGTCTACCGACTTCCTTCTGATTTTCGCCTTCCGTCGACTGAGAGAGCTCACTATACCCAGATCTGTCATTATTCCTAATACTGGATATTTGAGTTTTCTATTCATAGTGTACTCTATTGTCTTCGATTTGATACTTGTTAGTAGTGTACTCTATTGATTTTTCTTGCTCTTTGTAGGTTCTGATTTAGTGATTGTTGTTATGCTCTCTCTTGGATTTGTTAGTAGTGTACTATGAACTATGTCTATTTGTTACTTGTTAGTGATTTCTGTTAGTGACTTGTTACTCTGTCGATTTGTTTGCTCTCTCTTGGATATGTTCTGTTCATAGTTGGACAAGTGGGGATAATTTAACAACTTGATAAAAAGTAAAAGCATTTGAACAACTTCTATGTGAATTCTTTTATTTTTCTGGCTTTCTAGAGACAATTCAATTGCCGTTACTTCTTATTTTAGCCATTTTTGTAAAGAGTATTCATCAGTTCCTTTTTTCATTTGAGATTTACTTGGATCGGTTGATTTTTTATTTGCTGTCAGCGTATTGGTTAATGGTTAATGAGCTGAGTTGAATATCCACTTTGCAGGGTACCCTGTTATTCTCTTCATGCATAAAGCATTTTTTGAAACTGTCAAAATCTCTTTCAATGTTGTGGCTTTTTAAGAATACAGTTGGTGATTTTGGACATGCCTTAAAGATGAAGTTCTACTCATTCAAGTTAAGAAATACTCCACAAGTTACAACGATCGTCTCATCAATCTCGGTCTTGATTATCTCGATCGAAGCAACGTGGTAATCAGGCACTGAAAAGTCATTGATCTCTTAAGCATATTCATTATTTATTTGTTTAAGGAATTATAAAATTCTGTATGATCCTTTGAAGTTAATGACAGTGATATGAATTTCACTTGATCTGAGTAGTGTAGTTCAAAGTTTAAGAGAGACATTTTTCCTTTCCAATACTGTTTGGGAGAGTGAGGGAGACAGACTTCGTTTGTAATTATTTAGGAGTTTTCTTTTATATTTTATATTTTTATAAATTTTTGTGCAGTGGATAGTGTAGGGAGATATGGCTATTCTATATATCTCTTTTTTTTAAAATTTTTATTATAATTTTAAATATTAAAAAAAAATTGGTACCAAACCGGTACCGAAAAACCGGTTCGATACTCGGCTCTCACGGGACCCGTACCGGTTTTGAAAATTCAAAATCGGTACCGACCGGTCCGGTGCCGATTCACTGTGGAACCGGACCGAACCAGACCGTGAACACCCCTATTCATAATAGTATTTTTGTTTTGGAGTGCACCAGTTTTATTTGCAAAGAAGTGGGATGGTTTGCTTCATCTATGCATTGACTATCGAAAATTAAATCATGTAACAATATCCATTGCCAAATATTGATGACTTATTTGATTAGCTTGGAGGATATATGTACTTCTCAAAAATTAATTTCAGATCCGGTTATCATCAATTGAAGATGCGTGAAGAAGATATTTCGAAGACTGTTTTTCGTACTCGATATGGACATTTTGAATTTATGGTGCTTCCATTTGGATTAATTAAAGCACCAGCTATTTTTATGGATCACATGAACCGAGTCTTTCGCCCATATCTTGATCAGTTTGTTGTGATCTTCATTGATGATATCAAATTTATTCTAAAACTCTTGATGTGTAGTACCCTAAAAGGGTGGGTGCTGCAATCCCATATCGACTTAGGGGAAGTGAAATGCATGAGATATAAGTGGGTGCTCATCTATATCAAGTGGATGCATTTTTGGCTAGTGGTATGAGACATTAGCCTAAGAATAAATCCGTGCGAGCCGAAGTTCACCCAAAGCGGATAATATCTGGTTGGGCTGAATGGTTACCCACTTAATATCCTTCGGGACATCTAATAAAATTGGAACGATATAGAGAAGATTAGCATGGCCCTTGTGCAAGGATGACACGCACAAATCAAGAAATGATCCAAATTTTTTAACCATTCAGCCCAAATGGATATTGTCCGATTTGGGTAAACTTCTGCTTGCACCGATTTGTTTTTGGGCCAGAGTCTCACACCTCTAACCCAAAATGCATCCACTTGGTATGGATGAGCCCCCACTTATATCTTATGTACTTTACTTCCCCCATGTCGATGTAGAACTCACCCTTTTTGGGGCACTGCAATCACCCACCCTTTTAGGGCCTAACACCCTCGTTGGCCATACCGAACTTGGGTTGGCTCTAATACCATATTGATACAAGGGGTAACCATTTAGTCGAAATAGATAATGTCCGGTTTGGGTGAACTTTGGCCCACACAGTTTTTTTCTTAGGTTAGAGTCTCATACCTCTAGCCCAAAACATGTCCACTTGGTATGGATGGACACACACTTATATCTTCTGCACTTTACTTCCCCCAAGTCGATGTGGGATTGCAGCACCCACCCTTTTTGGGGCACTACATGATGAGTATATGGAACTTCTGAGAATTATTCTACAGACAATGAGTGAACATCAGTTATATACAAAATGTATTAGGAACATTTTTTTCTTTTATACACTTCTCCAAATTCCTACTCTAAAGTTCATTTAAAAACATCCTAAAACAGTGCAGTTTTAGACTTATCCAACTCTAAACAAGCATAACTTCTATTGCATACATTCAAATCCCTTTAATCCAGAGCCATACACTTCATTTACGTGTCTACTTTATAACCTCAAAACTATTTGAATTTATAATCACCATAAACTCTTTAATTAGCCACAAAAAATGACTGTGCTAATTTATAGCACATTTATCACTTTCGTGCAAAAGTTATATCTTAATGAGCATAACTCCAAATGATCAAATCTCATCACCAATGTGGATATGTTAATTACTATTCAATTTACATCAAATATAGTTATCTCAATCCCAACTGTATTATCCTCGTTAGATTTTAATGTTTACCAACCTATATGCATGTAATATGTGTGCAAACACATCCAATGAATATCTAATACATATTCATTATTATCATTCGTGCCAACATGTGCTAATATTTATGCTGATATGAACATCCATCATATTAACATGTTTTGATATTAATGCCAATATGAACATACAACATGCGCAATAGTCACCATATACTCTAGATTTCACAGTCCTACTGCATGGCTCCAAACGCCAATTACCTCATGAGGATTTACTAAGCTATAAGATGATCCTCATTTAAACCCTAACGAACTGCAATCGCACAAAGAAATATGTCACTAGTTTCTCATGCTTCTAATGAACCTCTTCTAGCAACATAGATCGCAACCAACCTAAATAACAATGCTAGCAGATATGCATTACCCAAATATGAAGGTTATATACACATTGGGCACTAGGCTCAACCAACGTGCGTCCATATAGCATACCAAATAACTATGTTTGGCCCACATGTTAGCCAAATTATCATTTATGCGTTCATTATGCAATCATGATTCATAAAAATACAATGTTATGTCAAGCATAACTCAGTGGATTATGTAATGTCAGTACACATGAGATATCATTTTCTTATATTTGATTAAGTCTCATGATACATAAAACAATGTCTAACTATCAAATTTATATGTGATTTGAATACATACATAACTAGGCATAAACAGTGCCTACTTATAATCGCATTCCATTATATTTATGAAATAATTCTAAAAATTAGATTTTAGATTTATGACATGACATATGTAAAACCCGTGAAAATTTTAATAATAAAATTGCACATGTAAATTTTTCACTGTAAAATTGGTGAAGACATTGAAAAGTTGACTTAATTTGTCGCATAGCAGCCACATGTGAAATCTCTGTCAAATAGTCAAAATTGGTAAAAATTTGATATTTTCAAGCAGTAAATTAATTTAAGAATTGAAATTGGAAATCGGATGGGATTTACTTAATATATAATATATATATATATATATATATATATATATATATATATATATATATATATTTATATATTATTATTAAATAAATTAATAAAGAAAAATGGGAAGTAAATTCGCAGGGAGGAGATACTGTGGAAGGGCTGGAAAAGAGCAAACCAATTATGGGCCATCGGATGAGGGATCGAATGGAACGACAACCGTTGGATGGGAGATCAAATTAGATGTCAACCGTTGGATAAGAATTGGGTGGAAGGAGATGCTCCCACGGCACAGAAAGATTTTGTTGCGGGAGGGAGATTGGCTGTTAGATGGATGAGCGAGATTAAATACAAACCGTTGGATTAGAGGAGAAGATGCTCCCGTGGAAAGAAAGATCCTTTTGGAGAATGATAGACCATTGGATTGCAGAAGAGAAGAGCGGATGATACATCTGTCGTTAGACGAGGTTCACGGAATAGAATCCATCCGCAAAAATAACATTAAGGAATGGGTTGGATGCTGACCTTCGTATGGAAGCGTGATTAAACACGGACCGTAGGATCACGTAGATGCCGCATGGTGAAGAAGCAATGACGTTGTTCGATTAAATGAAGAACACGGGGATTACGTGGGAACGTAGTTGTTTCAGCTCACAAATTGAAGAAGACGACGCCGTTTGGACTCAGACCAAGGGAAGAACTTGGTCATGCAGAAGTGAACCTGTCCACAAAAGCAAACACTTCTACGAACAGCGATCGCGGTGCCCTAACCCGTGGTATAAAAATGGGACTTTGGTAGAATCAAGGCAACACAAAATTTTGGACGATTGTGTAGTTCCGTCTGAGGATATTTCTAGAGAGGTTTGGCATAGAGGCTAGCTAACGGTGAGGATTCTTCCATAGCTCAAACAAGTAAGAAATGTTGTGTGTTTTCCTTGGCCTCTCAGCCTACAATTTCATGTTCTAGTGTAACGACCTGGTTTCTCGTAACCTTTTAAGAATGCGCTAAAATTTAAACCTTTTATTGAACCACTAAAACCCTCTTTATTAAAACTCTTTTAAAGAGATATATATCAGAGTGTATCTAACCGGACCACTACTAACCCTTCGTTAAACTTGTTATAGAAATCCAATTAATAAAATGTGGATGCGTTATAAAATCTTTATTTAGAACATAACGGAAGCGTAAAACATTTTACAAAATCATTAACAAAACGTAGCGGAAGCAAATCATCATTTCAACAATTGAAATGTTAAACAATTAGATACAACTTAAATTATAAATTTTTTTTCCCTTTTTACCCTCTTTAGTCTAGCTAGCCCCAAGTCCACTCGCATGCAAATCCCTCATCAATTGCATCTTTATTTTCTCATGAATTCTGTGGACGCATGTACCTACACTACAAGTAAAACGTGAGCCTAAAGGCCTTGTAAGAAAAAAGGGTTTATGCAATATGCTATGTATCTCTTTAATTCTTTGGAATGAGTCTGCCCCAAGCTTATCTTTTTCTTACATATTTTATATATAGCTCATATATCGAGCGGGAGGTTGGAGGAATCCTATTAAAAAGAAGTAGTCTATTGGCTTTTGATCAACTATGCTAGGCAGTTTCGTAGTCTCGACGAGGGAAATGTAAGTTCTTTTTCCTCACTCAAATGCATATGACCACCCCATGGCGGTGTTCCTAATTGTTTCTATATTTGTGATGCATGATGATACATTCTCAACCTAACATGATACATGATGCATTATAATGTAACATTAATAATAATGGACTTGCGCATATAAAAGAAGGTAATTGAATAGCAGGAATTGAAAGCGCATAGAAATAAAAGCAACAAATCATTGGATAGCGCATTGAATGAAAGTAACAATAATTGAGGAGGATAATAATTAACTAATGTCTTTAAGGGAAAGTGACCAACTAAAATTGAATAGCATTTATAAGGAAAATAATACCAATTGAATAACGTCACATAACAGAGGACGAGTATACATTGTAGAGATGGTAAGATAAACATGCGATGAATTACAATTAACTAAATACGCTCGTTAAACTAAGCTAAACTAAACATGGAAACATGCTTTGGACAACAAATAACTGGAAACAGGAAACGTGCTTATAAATTTGTAATTCTTGTTGTTGTTTAGACATGCTTTTATTCTAATTACGTAACCATACTACAATTAATAGTCTAATTTATCATCATAGTTAATTTCATGCTCAATATGACTACATGTTCAAGAAGAAGAATTACAATTATTAACCTAGATGATTTAAACATGCTTTTATTATAGTTAATTAACATGCTATTATTATTCTTGTTAGGTATTTAAACATGCTAATTAATTAATCACACCCATTGAACGAATATGATGCTAATATGCTAATATTAGTTAATTCATAATCAAGAGTATCCTTAATCAATTTACATGCTCGAGGAAGATACGATTAATATTTTAATTATTTATCCTAATTGATTTGCATGCTCATAAAAGATTTTCATTATTAGTTATTCCAGTAATTTAACATGCTCAAGCATTCGATTGTTATTCTAGTTAATTATTAGTCAATTTTCATGCTCAAGATAGATAACAACTCTAGTTAGGTTGATTAACATGCTCAACTCGAATTAATTACTTTAATTAACATGTTCAATTGATTAACATTTAACTTAATCGGTTAACAAGTAAACATACTAAACAAGTAAACATGCTAGATAGGAAGTATGACAATCAAATGACAACGGAACACTAATCCAGGAAATAACAGATTATAGTTAACGACTAAACAAAAATTCAACTATCAAGAATAAGTCATAATAAAGTCTTAGACTTAACTTATTTATCTAAGCATTACTTGTTCATCTAAGCATTGTTCATTCATCTACACATTCTTCGTTCATCAATTGTCTATCAATTGTTCGTCCATCTAAGTCTTGATAACAGAACAACTAATAGAAAGGGAAATACACAGAAAAGGAGATTCACAGCGCTAACAATATAATAGAATAGCTAATAGCAAATGAAGTTCACAGAGTTAACAATAATCTATAGGTACTAACAATTCTACATTATCAACAGAGGAGTCTACGCTACTCATGTAAAGCATTCGTAGTAAAAAGCATAACTAATGCTATCAATAAAGAAATCAACGACAGTAACTCATCCAAGGAAATAACAAGCAGCCAAGAGCCAACCACCAAGAAATACTACAAGGTATCACAATCACAGCAATTGATTGTCAAACCAACAACGAATATCACAAGCTAACAAAATTCACAGAATATTAATAAATCTATGCTATCAATGAAGGAAATCTCTACAGCCAAGGAATTTTACATTAATCAACAGTCAAGGAATCAACAAAGGAAATAGCGATAGAAAGTCATCCAAGAAAAACCAACACTACTTACACACTCTACTTGCGGTGTAACGCCTCCACATGGCCAAGACACACCCAAATTCTTACCACTAGTGAAGACACAAAATAGGGATAGCAACTCTAGCTCACCACTCAACTCACGGATGGCAGTAGCTCCAGCTCACGGTTTCTCAGCTCACAGGCGACACTCTAACACACAGCAGCTCACTCCACACTCTCAATAGCTAACCCACAACTCCTTCACTCATCACACACTCATATGGATATCCCTCACTCATAGGTCTCTCTCTCTATTTTTGGAACAAAGCTCACACAGGAGAGGAAGGACTGAACAGAATGAGAGGAAAGCCAGGGAAGGAATGACTTAGACCTTGAAGGAAGAGGGGACAACGTACACATAGGGGGTAGAGGGGAGGTCGGCTGGGCAGGGGGAGGTCGGCTCCAGGTGGGTCTGGAGGGGGTTCGCTGTCGGGGAGGGATAATGATGGCTGAAAAGGACAGATTCTAATATTTTAAGCCTTATTTTTCGCATGTCTAGACAATTTTGGACAAGTGCGGATGCACTGGTCTCATCCATATTCATCCGCAAGTGTAAAATCCTTAAGACTAAATCGTGGTCACGGACGAGAAATGGCGTCCCCACTCTTGTCTATACCATCCGCAGATGACATTCGGATGCGTTTTGGCGTCCACACTAAGCATCTGCACGCGTCCGAATTTGCCCCAAAATTGGACAACGTCAAATTGGATGTGGCTAATCCACGTCTGCACTCATCTGGACTCGTTCAAAAGTCCATGACACAATGAAGTCAAGACGCGAAATCGCGTCTTGAGTCGTCCCCATGCTAAGGGGTGCGTCCCAAGCGTCGGGCACACCACACAATGCACTTGCAGACGATATAACTCGTCTACATGTCGTGCACAAGTGTCCAAAAACCCCCAGAACAGCCTTTCCTCACCTTTTTCCCTAATTAACTCTTATCCTATAACACTTTCTCCATAAATACGCGTCATAAAATAACACGTAACCATGCAAAATGTAATATCCTAGCTACCCTATCCTTCAATTACATCGCATGTATGGGAAAAAAATGTTACCGAAAATACCCCTTGACCTAACGCTCCAAATACACCCTCGGTAATACCCCCGACAATTATCCAACTTAAAAAGTTGGGGTGTTACAACTAGGATTTACTTGGTTATGTTTCCATTTACTGCCTTTGATGATAAAAACTGAGGATATGATGATATGTTTGTTGTATTATTTATGTTCTATGGTTCAAGGAATATGGATTGTTGGTTGTGGTTGTTTTATGCTCATGGTTCTATTGTTAAGACTTGAGGATTGTAACTTTGGTCACTATTTTGATGATAACTATAAAGGATATATTACTTGTTGTTGTGAATATTTTGTATCTTGGATAGAGGATATGAGGATAGGCTCACTATGGTTAAATTATGCTAGTTGAAATGAGTTGAGTGTTCTGTTTAGGGTGAAACAATGTACTGTGATTTTGAGCATTGATGCCTTGGTTTTTGTGACTATTTATATTTGGTGAACCGTGAAGTAGATACCCTATTGGTTCTGTTCAATTATAGCCACTTTATGTTAGAAATGATTCTGCTTAAGTTGAGAAATGTTTGAGGATCTGTGACACGATTAGTTGTGTAAATATTGCACATTGTTTGATGGTCAATTGATGAGGATGTCACTGTTCTGTGTTGCTTAAAGATAAATGTTAAGCTTAGTCCTGATATATGATTTTTCCACTTATTCTTCAAGATAAATTGATGAGATTTCCCATGTTTAACATTTTGTCAGGCTTAGATGATTTCAGTGATTGTGAAATGATTCCCAAGAAGACGATTGCTCCAGTCAACAAGAGGAAATATCGTTAAGGTAAGGATTCCTATACCTTTTGCATTGCATCACATCATGATTTCAAAACTATTATTTTGTGGGATACCACACTTGAAAACCGATGGGGATTGTTTCACCAACACGTCTGTTTTTACATATATGTACGTTTTATCACGTGTACTTTTCGTACATGGTATTCTGTTTTCATTATCTATGGATATATTGGGAGGATGAATCCTCTTAATGTTTTGGGCACTCTGGCACCAAAACCTCACGAGACTATCCCATGAAACCTTCAACTGCGTGAAGGTTGACTGTTTGTACATCTGAAATGGGGATAGGGCATTGATAACATGTCCTTAAGTTTTGAGCCTTGGAAGTCAAAATGGAGATGGCACGGTGATGACACATCCTTGGGTTCCGAGCCCCAGAACCTTGTCAAGGTTGTAGTACAGTGATCGGAAAGTTTTCAGTCGTGAATTTTTGCTATTCCTAGTACCATTCCATTTGACGGGTGGTGTGACAGCTCGTAGCTCCACTCGTTGACAACTACCGTCAATTTGGAACTTGTTGGTAGCTAGTTGAGAAGCAAACCATTACAAGCAACTTATTCATTTCTATATTCTTCTGCCTCATGAGGTATTGTCATCTTCGGATGGCCACCTATTCTTTGATGAGTGTCAGATCGGTCCTTACGTGACTGTCCCTTTTCACTAATAACGTTTTCAGATCAGATAACAGTGTTGGCATATTTTCAAGGTATAGTTGTCTGTGTATACAACATGTTTTCAATAAAAGTATCATCGATGGCATTGGGCTAGTTTTATCAAATGATATAGAGTTTTCAAATTAAAATCCATGTACGATAAAAAAGAAGTATACCATTGTTTTCATATAACAAGAAAGACTAGTTTTTGCATACATTGCATCTAGTCTAGACATACCTTACTGAGTTAGTCACTCACCTCAAATGACCCTCTCCCATTTAAGGAAAAGGTCAAAGCGGCTAGAAAAGTTGAAGATTGAGGATTTCCCTCTTCCTTATTTATTTTCGAGTGTTCAGACTTATTGCTAGTGAGGATATTATTATTTGGTCTGTAAACTTGTAACTTAAATTCTGCTAGATGAATTTGTTGCATGGTACTTTGGATTTGTATTTATTTTACGCACCGTTATTTTCTCGTGGTCGTTATATGGACCTAGGCTCATATCCTTTGGGTCGCGCTTAATTATAAAAAGACTTCCGCTAATAATCCACGCCTTGGGCTAGGTGATCGGGTCCTCCACAAGAATCGGGTCGCCTAACCAGGCAGTTCTGTTAGGTCATCCTTCGAGTCGTGACAACATAACCCTTGCCACACCATGGTATTAATTGCCAATACCACCCAAGTATTATAACCCAAAACATTGACATATTTGACCCACTCAATTATATTATACACCCTAATGTTATATGTAATATAAACATTTAATCTATGTTGTTTAATAAACCAAATGTTGTATAAATTATGTTAATACCTCTATTTAGATGTTTTCTAATCATGCTTAAAATTTCATAAAAGTTTGATACAAAAATCATCAAAAAGTTCAAAGTTGATAACAATTTACTCTTCAAGCGTTATAGCCCTCTATTTTCTGATGTAGTCATTTATTGGGTATTGTAGCTCTCAAACAATAAATTTGCACAATACATTATAGTGTTGTAGCTCTCTCCCAAAGCGTTGTAGCTCTCTCCCAAAGCTTTGTAGCAACCATGCGTTTTTTTTCAACAGTTTCTCAACGCTAGAGCACTCTCAGATAGCATTGTAGCACTCAGAAGGGTGATTTCAAGGGTTTTTTGCTATTTATAATAAGGTTTCTCTTGATTTCCAACAAAATGACCATTTTCAAATGTTTCAAATGTCCAAACATGTATATTTAAATAACTAGAACGATTATATATAGTTTATTTCATGAATTATAGTGAATCTAACACGTGTTTTTTTTCATATATTCGCAAATAGAAAGAGTACAGAGTAACTTACTGAAAATCTTGATTTTTCTTTAAGATTTTTACACCCATGTATCCTTCCCAACATGAGGAATGTTTTTTGTGTTAAAGATTTTCCTCAAAACCCCACATATTTTCCATTTTCTCCACTTCCCTCTCAGTTTTCTCTCTCTCACCTCCTCTCTTTCTTTCTTGATAAACATCAGCTAATTTATGATGTGTCACGGATCCCCTCCAATTATTATCAAGCAAGAAGATTTTCTAACATAATTATAGTGTTTCTTTTGTAGGTGATCGAAGAGGAAAATATATCCAAGATATGAAATACTCCTATTTAACTTCTAAATATCTTATGGAGTTCTTCAAGATGAAGTATAAGTGGAAGATCAATCACAAGTTTAGAAGACTTATGGCAAACTGTAGAATCAATGATCCGACCTCTGAGTACTATTTGGAGGATTTGACAACCTTAACTACTTTATATCGGAACACGTTCTTCATAAAATTTGTAGCTAACATCTCAAGCTTTCTAGATTAGGGTCTTGTGTTAAATTTAAGGTTTATATGCTATGTTGAAAGCTCCCCGAACAGAGAGCTATATTTTCTGCAAAAAGGAGTCCATTCACAATTGTCTGAAATTGAAGCCCAAACCAATTTGAAGATGAACCTTGATGTGCCACAAGGATTTATTACAAGATCCAATTCAAAGAAGCTTTCAAATTATCATTTGGTTTATTATTTTTCAGATTCAAAGTTGAAGATGAAAGCACACCTAATAAAGTGGATCAAGAGATGCCAACAAATGTATTTACTTGGTAATTTGATGAGTAATCCATCAAAAAGAAGGAAGGGCCATGAATTTGAATTCATTCAAATTGAGTGAAGTTCAAATTCATTTAAATCTTTAGTTAGATAATTTCAAGTTATTTTAAATTTCAAATAGAAGATATAGATTGGTTAGGGATAACTATAACTCAATCCTATTCCTATTAGATTTTCTTTTCTTTCATGGTGGGCTATTTACACCCCACTAAGACTCAATGGAATTTTTTAACTTTTGATGAATTAAAAATTCCCTTTTTTAGCCATGGCGATTTTCTCTTTCTCTTGAAATGTTGATAATCCTTTTTATTGAAACCATAGAGTTCAAGTATTGTGAGAATTACTTGAGCTTTTGATTGCTCACAAATTCTTCTAGCCAATTTTGATTGGTGAACGCAATTGAAGATTGCAATCAAACTCTCTTTTCTTGTTAGTGAGAATTCTCTTTTTGATTCATCAAGGAGGAGTTCTTTGATGGAATAGAAAAGTTGTAAAATTAGCAACTTTTCCCCAAGCCAATCTGTCGATCAACCACTCTGCACCAGTCGATCGCCGTTCATCTAGAGGCGACAAATTTTCAAAATTGTGATTCTGCCGATCAACCGCTCTTCAGAAGCCGATCGATCACACAGATCCAAGGCCTTTCCAAAGTTGCCAGTTTTCGCATCAATTTAAGATTATTAACTACAATTTAATTCCCTAGAAAGAAGTTATATTCATCTATCTATCTACGTATAATAATAATGCATACAGTTCATGAATATGTATGTAACGTATATTTATTAACTACCTATCCTATCGACATGTTCTGATGTTAATATCAATATGAACAATTACAACATACATAGAACTATAGCAACCAATGTCATTCTCCTCATGATATTGATAGCATACCCTATTAAGGACATATAGTTATAACTCCATCATAATTTAGGAAAGAATACACCATTGGGTTACAAGTGTCCAATGTCTACTAATGTGCAACTCTATATAAGAAAGATCACCAAAGGTTCTGATGTTACCAAGGTAGACCCAGTGCCCTATTGGGCCAGATCATACAACTTTATTCACCTAAACTATGTAATATTTAACATAGTTTATAAAATACTTAGGTTAGATTTTTTACCTCTTTGGAATTTCCTTCATTTTCTCTCTTCACGCTCTCTGGTTCAACGTGAACTTCCTCCTTCTTTCAACATGTTCTAAGAATAGTTATCATCTCAGCATACTTAAGGATAACTTATATAGGTGAATTTACCTATTAATCCATCTTGTTCTTGAAATTTATCAAATTTACCCTTTAAACTAAGGAAATTCACAAAACTATTATAATTAATTATCCTTAACCACTCTTAGGTTAAACTAATCACTCTAGATTAGTTTTAAGCTAAACTTACGATTATCATAATTAATCATGATTAATTAACCTTAATCATCCCTTAATTACACCTTAATCACATACATAGTCACGAATCCTTGTCATAATCTCAATGGTTGTCCAATTTTAGTACATTGTCATATACTTCAATCTGTTAGGAACATTTCTTCTTGTATAAACTTCTCCAAATTCCCACTCTAAAATCCAATTTAAAGACATCATCCAAAATAATGTAGTTTTATCTTCATCCAACTTCAAATTTGCATAACTTTTATTGCACAAGTTCAAAATCTTTCAATCCAAATTCATACATTTCACTTGTGTATCTATTTTATGATCTTAAAATGGTTTGACTTTTTAATCATAATAACTTCTTTAATTCACTACAAAAAGTAACTATGCTCATTTGTAGCATATTCATTAACTTTCATGCAAAAAATCATATCTTAGTAAGAGTACAATCAATTGATCTAATCTCATTACTATTCATAATCTAAAGCATCTACTATTATACCTATTTTTATTTTGAAAAAATATCCTCAATTAATTGCTCAATTTGCTCATCATAGTTATCTCATGACTTATTATCACTTAATCATATTTAAATATAGTAAATATGATTATTAGGGTTAATTCTTAATCTGGATCATTACCACTTTTGTGCTACACATATCCATATTTGATCTATATCATATGATTATGTTGATATATGTAACCAATTATGGGTTTAGTTTCGTGAGATGTGAAAAATACTACTTTGATCCTATATTGATATAGTTGATGGACGAGATTAGTTGGATATACTCTAATTGATGATTAAAAATTGATATATCATAAAGTTAAAGTTATAATATATAATAGTCAATTTATACATCTGATCCAAGTGAGTGATTGCTGGAGTTATTTAACAATATAAGGTGAATCTACATATATAAACTATATATTATAAAATATAGTTATTATCTACTATAAAGCTCAATTAAAGTGATTTAATAAAGTATACTATTTAAACTTCAGAATATATGGATAATATGGGTAATATATGTGTGTGTTACTCATGGGTAATTACACATTATGTGATGGACAGAATGGTAACCACCCACTCAAGAAATAACAAAAGGGTTTATGGTCATCTTTTCCCAATCACTTCATTTTTCTTGAGTTTCCATCACCTTGAGAGAGAGAATTTATGGAGTGCTTGGAGAAAATAGAATATCTACACACCCGACTCACTGCTTTGGAAATCACATTAACGGATTCAGGTATGTATTCTCTTAATTGTTTTGACATGGATGAAGGTAATTTGGAACTAGGTTTTCGATTTTAGATTGTAGAAGTTAACGATTTATGTTCTAACAATGATTGTGACAGATAACTCCTATGAGGGTTGGGAGCTCAAGAGCAGGTAAAGCCGTGCAATTTCACATCGTTTCAAAGATGTGGAAGATGATGGTTCATAAGTAGAATCTTGTATCCAACTAGTACAAGGTATTTTGAGGTTAAATCGATGAATAAAACATTGAGGAGTTGGGTCGAATCTAGGCTCTTAAAGCAAACAATATCATATTACGAGTTCAAGAATGGGATGTTCCAAATTTCACCAAAAAAAACATGAACTTCTAATTTCATTCACATATTAAATATTCAAAAAATCTTATTAATGAATTTTTTTTAAGTGTTGATCTATGAAATCACGCTTGAATTCTGTAACCAAATAAAATTTGTTTATTAAAAAATTTTATGTTTTTTCATTTTTTGAGTTTGGGAAAAATTATTTTTAAATTAAGGAAAGATGAACATTTATTTTGATCAGAGATTATCATGAAGAACCGCGTAAAGTTTTTGTAAATATTATCTTTATCATGTAGAAATATTTAATGATAAAGTATTAAGCTTTGCGGAAATAATTTATAGTACATATTCTAAAAGAGTAATAATATCATACATACACTATAATTTTATATTTTAACTTTTACTTGTGTGTTTTCATTCATGATAGAATAATTATAATGAACACATAACTAGTAAGTATTACTTCAAAAAATTAAGTGGATATGACAACCCACTCTATGAAAGTAAGAACGACTTAAAATTCTATTGATTCAAAAGGTCCTACCTATATTAGTGGAGATACACAATCTCACATCACTTATAAGAGTAGAAAAAGCATGATTTATAAGTAGAGTTCTTTTTTTTACCTAGTACAACACGTTTTGAACTAATTCTAATAACAAAATTATGTAAATTTTAACTCAAAGCAAACAATATTATACTATGCGGGGTGAAGACTCTACAAATGGTATCAAAACCAAAATCCGACTAGAAGTGTTGCTGATGGAGACGTCGGGTCTCCAAGAAAAACAGATTGTAATAGTCTACCTTGTGAAGGTAAAGATGACCCAAAATTATGTTGATTGTAAAGGAGTAGCTCATATTAGTGGGGATCTACAATTCCACGTCACTCGGGAGAGTGGAAAGTAAAAGCTTTATAAGTAAAATTCTCCTACTTAACTAGTACAATGCATTTTGAGCTAATTCTATTAATAAAATCGTGTATGTTTTGAGACAAATCAAACAATATTATATTATGAGAACTAAAAACTCCACAATGCAGCACTATTTATTCTACAAATGATTAAACTCAGTGAAAAAGATTGAATCTTTGTTAATCTTATGATAATATTGAAAAAATGAAAGAAAATTTTTTGAAAAACTTATTGATTAACTACTAATTAATAATACATTCAATCACTGATGGCCACGACATGTGGAGCACAGTTATGGCTAGCTTTAGCAGATAAAGTTATTAATCTTTTAAATGATAAGTAGTCGGCCAATGTAGCCACCAACATGCAAAACTTTTTCCCCTGGTTTGCTGTGTGTTCTCAGACCCCACAATCCCTGAAATAATACCACTCGAACTAGCTTAATTGTTTTCATAATTTACCAGTACATTTTCAAATTATGTTGTTAAAAAAGTGACATATAGGCCTCAAGTAACAATATTATATCACTAGAAATATTCGTTTAAGATGTTCAGAAGTTGAGCAACAAATGTAAATTTTTATGCAAATGAATAACCAGCAAGAGAAAGCAACTCGAGAAATAGGTTCGAGCGTAAGGAGGCCGTTTGCATTGATCTTGGCTACTCGTCAATTCAGTATCAAAGCTTCCGTTTGCATGCTATAAACATTCTATCAATATGAAGCATTTGACTAAAAGCTTTCCAATTAAAAACACAAGGAGCCCTTAAAGAGTAGTGAGACATAAATACGAGAGCGCGGCTACACGACTTTAATCTCGTCACAACGGTCAATAAACAAGACACTTAGCACCAACCTTGAGGCCACCTATGCTGAGGATCCCACCTACGAAACCACACCCTTTTCTTAGAACCCCCTCCTCCTAACTTAACCTTCCCCTTGGACGGAGCAAACATTCTCGACCAAAACAAACCCCCATCACGGGCCCGAGTGCCCGGGAGTTTATTCCTAGGCGAAAAGGAAGGAGGGGGCAAGTGGCGAGCTACATACATTTCATCGTGGGAGTGAGTTGAGTGGAGGTTGAGGTAGCGTAGTTCAAGTGACTCCTTTGGAATGTTTCTTGCTAGCAAAGGAGAAGCTCCCCCCCACCTGTTAGTGCCTGCAGAAGGGTGTTGGGGAGTTCTAAATTCCAATGGGTTCTCCCTTTGCCTCATATCTATTCTCATTCTTCAATATTTCTTCAATTTAATTCTCCCTTTTGTATGTATCTAGGGCTCTATCTTGTCTCTCTATCGTTGATGTCTAGGGAGGAAATTTCTAAGTCCTTTTTTGGATTATTCTTAGATTTTTCAGCAATATTCTTGAATATTTCTCATATTCATTAGAGTTTTATATTTCTAGATTCACCAATATTTATTAAATTATTAAGTAATTCTCAAATCACAATATTAAACTTTAATTCTGTTGATTATTTATCTTAATTAACAAATGTATAAATTATTAAATTATTCTCCACTCAACATTAAATTTGGGTAAATGACAAATCAACCATCGCGGTTTGTGGTCAATGACAAGTCAACCACTAGGGTATTTTTTTCAACAAATTAACCACTGACGTATGGGAAAATCACAAAGCAAACATCGCAGTTACATTTTTTGTTCTCCGTTAACAAGTTAAAACGCGGTGACAGTGCCTTTAAATTCCATCTATACAGATCGA
The DNA here is from genome assembly GCA_022433065.1 of Begonia loranthoides. Lineage (NCBI taxonomy): Eukaryota > Viridiplantae > Streptophyta > Magnoliopsida > Cucurbitales > Begoniaceae > Begonia > Begonia loranthoides. The sequence goes on along the minus strand of CM039477.1, from coordinate 20,192,282 downwards.
GCATATCCAAATCTGGATCTGGCGATCTGCGAGACCTGCGACGACGAGAGTACGAAGCTGTGACGCGACGATGAGAGTTTGAAGCTGCGACGCGACTGGTTGGCGACTGCGACGCGACGGGTTGGCGACGACGAGTTGGCGAGTGCGACTGTGATTTGCGACGACGAGTTGGCGAGTGCGATTTCTCAACTGATTCCGGTATAGTTTCATTGCTTTGCTCCCCTGTTCAGATATCCGAGTGCGGTACAAATAGTTTCATTAGTTTCAATTTCTGATTGTGGTACAGATAGTTTCATTAGTTTCGTTGCTTTGCATTACAGATTTGCATTACAGAGATTGTGGTACAGATAGTTTCATTATAGATAGTTTCATTGATTTGCATTACAGATTTGCTCCCCTATTCCGATTTGCATTACAGATAGTTTCATTGCTTTGATTAAATTAAGTTGGGATACCCAGCAATGTCGATGAAATATTTTTGGTTGCAGAGCAATTTGTAATGCAATTTACAGATTGCAATCTGTAAATTGATTTACAGATTGCAATCTGTAAATTGCATTTTACAGATTGATTTACATATTGCAATATGGAATGTAATTGCAACCTGTAATGCAATTTACAGATTGCAATCTATAATGCAATTGCAATCTGTAATGCAATTTACAGATTGCAATTTGGAATGCAATCTGTATTCCAGATTGCAATATGGAAATTGCAATTTACAGATTGATTTACAGATTGCAATATGGAATGCAATTGCAATCTGTAATACAGATTGCATTCCAGATTGCAATCTAGAATGCAATGTATAGATTTATGTTGCTTTTGATGATTGTGTTATCTTTGAAGACTTATTAAAGAGTATATGTACTGAATTGAAGAAAGAATCTCTTCTCTAGTTTTGTTTTTTTTTTCTTGGCAATCAAGTTGTTTACTTTGATTAATTTATATACGATAGACTACTATTATACTGACTTATGACATTTCGTTGGGTTATTATACTGCAGGTTGGCGAATTACTCAGAGAGCACAATGGACCGAGCTACGAAATTCATGCAGAAGCGTGGGAGGAGAAGGGGGGAGGCTAGTGAAAGACGAGCAACCGAGGCGGTGAAAGCCGCGTGGGGTGAATATGTTCAACATGAGGCAGTTGAAGAAGTTGAACAAGCAACGACGGTGGAAGACGAAGACACCGCCGAGCCTGAACAAGGACAAACAGAGTTATTATTCAGTACAGACGATGCCAGAAGACGGTATGAAGAAGATGTTGAACACCGTGGCATTATTGTTTCCAAAGTAGTCGATTTTGACTCTTTCACGGAAATGGGCATTCAACATATGCTGGAAAATGCTGGATTACTCGGGTTGTGTCGGATGGGGGGCACTTATTGCGAGAGAGTCATTAAGATGTTTTACGCAAATTTCCAACTTTCTGAGGAGTCAGTTGAGGTGCAAACCTATATTTTTGGACGGGAGTTGAGATTCACTCCCGACCATATCAATACAATACTTGAATGTTATGGGGCAAGCGAGGAATATTATGGCATAGCTAAGATGAAGCCACCATTTATCAAGGAAGGAGATGGGCTAGCCATTCTTAGATTGTTGCACAAGGATCCTGAGATTGCCCATTACAAGAGGCCAAAGGCTAATGAGTTGAATGTAATGGCCCGAGTAATCCACATGATATTGACGTACACAATTTTGCCTAGGATTGGGCATCGAGACCATGTTACAAGCATGGATCTGTATGTTTTGGAGAAGGTGTTCAGGGAAAAAAAAGTGAACATTGGATATATCATAGCGAAGCACATGGAAGAGGTCGTCAACAACCCATCAATGAGCCTACCGTACAATTGGCTTATCCAGACTATAGTTGAGCAGTTTGGGGTTCCCATTTCTGCGAATGAGCCAAGAATTGAAGCGACGACCACTGACACCTACAAAAGAGCCAACTTGAATCGATTGGGCATCACTCAAGTTGATGGCGGATGGTTCCGCAAGTCCAAACAGAAGGCAGCACCTCCACCCGTTACAGAGCCTCAGTATGCAGGCACCTCTTATGATATGCCCCCTCCTCCCCACTTAGAGCCTGATTATGCGTATGCAGCCCCCGAATATGAAATGCCACCTCCTCCACAATCATCACACTTTACTGCGATGCTGAGGAGTCGCCTGCCTGGATGAGCAGAATGGAGGAGCTCCATCATGCGTCGATGACCAAAATGCAAATGATGGAGGAGCACGTGCAAAGGCAACAAATCGAGCTACAAAGAGCTAACGAGCTCGCAACAGAGAGGTGGGCCATTGCCCAAGAGTGGCAGGTGGAAGCATCAGAGAGCAGACGCGCCGTAGAGCAATGGCGTATGCAAGAGGCGGAGCTCGCCAAAGCGAGGCATAGAGAAGTTGAACAGTGGCATCTTCAAGAGGCGGACCTCGCAGCAGAGAGGTATCGCCAATCCGAACAATGACATGTTCGAGAAGAGGAGCGACATGTTCGAGAAGAGCAGCGACACCGTGAGGTGTTGGCCGCACTCAAGAGACGTGGGAGGCGATTAGCCCGATCATCATCCTTGTCATCGCCCAATGACGCACCTGATGCCACATTCCGCCTGTAAGTTATTTATGTTTTACGCAAAGTCCAAGTTTTTATTTTATTTTTGTTTCACGTGATGATGTGTTGTTGATTTACAGTGACCCTATCAGTCGCCGCCAAGGATCACCTGGAGCTGGGGCGCTCCAACCTCTGCCCAGAAGAGTTGTGCGCGTGGTACCTCTTTCATTTCGTTATATGTGTGTTCAATCATGTTCATGCAACTGTTAGGATCTCGGCGTTGTTTGCAGCCTGTGTCGGTCATGTCCTCGTTCAAGATATATGTCCAGACAAATACCCGTTACAACAAGGAGACGTGCGCAATTCTTGGGGGAAGTTGGAGGGCGAACATTACGTTGTCTCACATCTCATCTTTCCGGAACAAGAAGGGACGCCAAATACGGTGCGAACCCATCTTTGTATGTTAGTGTATAATTATCTTACTACTCATCCGAACTTATATGCAGTGTATTGTGAGCAATGAAGAAGCCATATTGGCGTTTCATCAGTCAAAGAATCTACTGCAATTAGGGTGGATTCACATAAGTCACCATCTCGTTTCTCTGAGTTATCGTGCATGTTCTCTTGAGATGATCTTATGACTTGTTTATATTGCAGACACACCCAAAGCAAGGGTTGTTTATGTCCTCCGTTGACTTGCACACCCAATATGGGTACCAGCGATTGTTGTGGGAGTCCATCTCTATCATTGTAACTCCATCAGACAAAAAGACGTATGTACTGTCTCTTGTGTAAATTCTTAATCTTGCTTTCCACGTCACTGACAAACAATTATTAACTTTGCATTGCAAGCCATACGGCATCTTCCGGCTTACGGAAGAAGGGATGTTGGTGATGTCCAGCTGCAGAAATGAAAAACACTTCCACGAGCACGAACGTGAAATCTTTAAGTATAAGGGTGAGTTATACGGTGCTACAGATGGGGTTCTATTGGACCCGAACGGAAGTTGTCTTTTAGAGGATTTGCGCCCACCTCAGCCACGGCCATCGCCCCGGTCCAGAAAGAAGGCGCCATAATATAGTTCGTTCAGTATTTTTGTAGTTTATGTTTAGTTTAATTTGTGTACATTTTCTTTTTCGTTGTAAATTATGTGTAGTTTAAGGATTTCTGTGGTTGATTATGTTTACTTTAATGTTTGTACATTCTGGAATTGCTGTGGAGTTTTGTGCAGGATGTATGAAAATGGCGTTGTGGGAGTAAAGTAATAGAGGAGGTTCTGGCAAAAAAATTTTTGGACACCTTGCATATAAACACTCATGACACAGAAATAACTTCACGAACTAAACTCTCTCGTTACAGAAATAACGTCACGCAATTCACCCTCGCTCGCAAGAGGCCTTGCAAAAATGCGATCTGTTTGCAAGACACCGCGTAGAATGCGGTGTGTTGAATGCGAGACACAGCTAAGAAAGCGGTGTCTCGCGGTGTCTTCTCTGAAGACACCTACTCTACTCTTTTTAACTCTGTCTTCTCTAGTCAAATTGGCATATTTGAACGCATTTCGGAGTCTATTAAGTAACCCTAAAAATTCTTGAGAGCTTCAAAGAGCGATTAGCGAAGGTGAAAAATTTGTTCAGAAGCAAATGGCGAGTGAAGAGCCTGTTATCAACCATCAACTTGAAGTGGGACCCACAATCACTTGTGCGCTCAATGAAAATGAGGTACGTCAAATTGGAAATGAAGATGCGATTGTTTTGCATTCCGTATCAATAACTCTACATGAGGAGGACAATGACGACCTCCGTTCTTTATGTGAATCAACTAGTGATGAAGACATGGACATGGCCGAGAGTAGGCCTAGACGTCCAACACAAGTAGAAGACAGATTCCCTAGATTGGGCCTAGGTAAAAAGTACAGTTCATTGAAGAAGATTAGAGAAGAAATTGTTGAGCATGCATTGACGAACAGGTATAGAATTAAATTCCCCCATAGTGATGCGCATCGACTGACGGCTGCTTGCCAGGAAGGCTGCCCGTGGCAGTTGCACGCCTCACAACTAAAAGATGAGATGACCTTCCAAATAAAATTTTACAATGACATTCACACATGCTCAAGAAAGATGGAAAGTCGTCTTGCTACTGCCAAATGGGTTGCAACTCATTACTTAGACAAATTTAAAAGTCAGGCAGATTGGGACCTTCCGAACATAATTGAGACAGTGAGGAAGGACTTTAATGTCAATATCTCACCCAGTCTTGCTAGAAGGGCAAGAAGTGCAGCCAAAAAAATTAACGAAGGTGATGGAAATGAACAATATAAACTCATATGGTCGTATGCAGCGGAGATTCGGAGGTCTAATCCGAGGAGCTCCGTGCGTGTGGACCTCGATATGAGTGTATTTAAAAGAATGTACATGTGTTTGGCTGCATGCAAGACGGCTGTGCTAACTTGTGGTAGACGACTTATTTGTTTGGACGGTTGCCATTTGAAGGGAGCCACTCCAGGCCAGTTGCTCACAGCTGTGACCATCGACGAGAATGATGGCATGTATCCAATTGCTGTAGCAGTGGTCGAAGCAGAAAATAGGAATTCATGGAGCTGGTTTCTAGAATTGTTGCTCGATGATCTAAACACTCCATCTGGCAATGGATGGACAATCATTTCTGACCGTCAAAAGGTGCGGTTCATTGCTTTTGCCCTATATGTAAAAGTTATGCATTTTGTAGGAATATGACTAATATTATGAATGTTTACAGGGTCTAGTGCCAGCTGTGAGCGCGGTGGCAGGGCAAGCTGACCATCGATTTTGCATTCGACACCTGTATGCCAATTTCCAAAAACAATTTAAAGGCAGGTTGTTAAAGGATGCAATGTGGGCCGCATCTCGAGCCACTACTGTGAGATTGAGAGAGAGATGGGTAAGTTATTTTTGCTTGACAAGGCGGCCCACGAATACTTACGTGAAATAATTGTGACATCCTGGGCCAAACATGCCTTCAGCTCCATCCCGAAGTGCGACATAAGCCTTAACAATCTGAGTGAGTCATTCAACGCCTGCCTCCTACTAGCCCGGGACAAACCAATTCTTAGTATGTTCGAGATCATCCGGAAGGGCATCATGGGTAGGATTGTGAAAAAAAATGAAAAGATGGCTCACTTGACAGACCTTTTGTGTCCAAAGATCAGCACTCAGCTCGCCAAACTACAACTTGCCGGGCGAAATTGGAGCCCCCAGTTTGCAGGAGCTACCCAGTTTGAGGTCACCAATGGTAACGAACAGTACTTTGTCGATTTGGACAGGTGTACTTGTACATGTTACCGGTGGGAGTTGACCGGCATCCCATGTGTCCATGTAGTCCCGTGCATTCACTTCATGAGGAGATCCCCTGAGGAGTTTGTGCATGCGTGCTATCATCGGGAAACATACATGGTGATGTACTCCCACTTTATCCCACCGCCATTTAAAAGGCTTCCAGGAAGACCGCGCAAACGTAGAATACGAGATGTGGAAGAGGCTCCAAGCCGGACAGTGCTGAGCAGAAGAAATGTGAACGTCACTTGTGGTCGGTGTGGGCGTGTTGGGCACAATTCTCGCACATGCGATGGTGGAGGTGAGTCAAGTGTCGGGGCTTGCAGAGGGCGAGGCAGAGGCAGGGGTGGCAGAGGCAGGTCAGAGGAAACATTTATGGGGTTCAGAGTTCCTGAGACAGCCCCCAAGACAATTCCTGACCTAGTTCTTGAGACAGCTCCCGACAGAGTTCCTGACACGCAGGTGAGCCCTTTATCACATTTTCGTTTTCAATTGATGTTTGAAATATGCTAATTTCATTTGCATTGTGTTGTGCAGGAGTCTGATGCGCAAGGTCCACACACACAATAGTACACAAATGTGGACCTTAACCTTCCGTGACACAGAGGGAACAGAATTGTTTTACAATTTCAGTTGATGGATAGTTGCATGTTATTTAATACTTGTCTACTTGTAATGATATTACGGTGAATAATAATGCACTGATGTTGATTGGGTTGAGTTTAAGGTGATTGGTAAGTTTTATGTTATGTAATTTCTAGGTATGAGTGTGGTTCTGGTATGCTATTGTAGGGTTAGATTAGTTAAGTGTAAGATGTGTTAGTATGAAAATGTTTCTCTGTTACTTTACTCCCCCAACGCAATTCTCATACATTCAGTATCTTTACAAACATTTTTTATCAAGTATAAACTACAACGTACATCATTGAACTATAGATCAATTACAACGGGTGTGTTTTTTTACGCGGGGTCTGTTCGTCGAGTCGCGGGATCTGTTCGTCGAGTCGCGGGATCTGTTCGTCGCGGGTTCTTGGAATTTCAAGTGTTCTGGTCTTTTGCAAAAAAGACAGTGTCTGGTGCGAGACACCGCGTTTTTACGCGGTGACACCTCGTAAAAACGCGGTGCCTCGCGTAAAAACGCGATGACACCGCGTTTTAACTTGTTAACGGAGAACGAAAAACGTAACTGCGATATTTGCTTTGTTATTTTCCCATACGTCAGTGGTTAATTTGTTAAAAAAAATACCCTAGTGGTTGACTTGTCATTGACCACAAACCACGATGGTTGATTTGTCATTTACCCAAAATTTTAATATTATTAATAATTTATTTTGGTTTTAAAAAAGCAATAAAAAAAAATTAGCACATGAAAAAAACATATAAATTATTAAATCATTCTCATATAAATTATATGAGCGATAGCTTCAAGAAAAATAATGGCTGTTTTGATTGTATCTACAAGAGTTCTTGATCCTAACTGATTCTATTATTTATAACTATATTTTTCCAAGAACCAAACATGGGTTTGAATTTCTCACTTGTAATTGTCATATAATTTTATATTTCACTAAACAAACTGGAAATTAAGGTGTCTTCTCAACTTCATATAAACAAATGAGAAAATGACCCATAATTTCGTAATACAATCAGCTCTTCAAGACTAATTTACCCAAAATCAATTTGTAAGCATAATTCAGACTGAAACATCAAAAATTGGGTCGAGTACATAGAGATTGTCATACCATCCTCCAACCAGCTTCTTGCAGTGATTTTCTGGAAATTTAAGGGTGACATTGTTCAATTTGCTTCTTCAAGTTGTGCTCGGGTCGCTTTCGGACAAGATAATTTATTGATGCTGAAAATAACAAAGACATGAATGAGATGGGAAAATGTTTTAATCTATTAATTGAACCTTTTTTGGTCACATCAGATACAATCATGCAGAAGAACTGATAAACGGGAGTCATTTTAGGATTAACAAGACTCACCATAGAAGCAAATCGCTACCAAATGCCTTCTCAGAAATCCATCCAGGAACTAGTTCTAGCAACAAGCTAAGTTGTTCTTCTACTTCTCCTGTGAATTCAAAACAAGAACAGAAAAATAGCTCCAATTAGATTTCAGTCTTAGAGGCGAACAAACAAAGCTTGCAATGGTGGCTTACTTTTATTTTCAATCTCTAAATGGCCTACAATTATTTTGTGTATAAGCTCCTCCTTTGTGACGACAGAGCGTTTTGTAGACTGGAGTAAGAAATGAATCATGTCGAAGAGTTTAGGCAGTCTTGAGATCATCTTCTGTCGTCTCTTTGCTTGTGAGATTGCTGGATCTTGCTCCTCTTTCACCTTCCTTTCTTTCTCTCCAATCTGGAAAAATATGATGGGCAAAGAGTCAAATTAAAGAATGCAAAATGAGAGTTAATACAAGTTTTAACACCCCAGACTCCATAGACAGATTAAAAATGACATTTTCTTTCAAAATCACAAAATGACTTCAGATAATATGAATAAACTTCGACTAAGTAAAAATGAGAACTTCAGCAGTTGTGTACAATCATAGTGCTCTATATTTCCAACAAGATTATGAAGAACACATTGGTAAGAAATTATATTTCTGAAATAAAAAATGGCATTACCGATTGCAGAAGACTTTGGGGAAGAATATCAAAAATATCACTGTCAACTGATACACTGGTCGATTCATCTAGTTCACTGTCATTCCAATCATCCTTCACTGGAGTGTCGAATTTCAAAGACCTGAATCGACTTGTACGCCTAACCAGTTTGCTGGGTGAGAATGTAATATCATCATCCGGACTTATGCAACATTTTCCAGGTGGAGCTAATGCAGGTGTGCTTATCATCAACTTCGCTGGAGTTATAGCAAGTTTTGCCGGAGTGGAGTGAATACAAGTAGTGTCTGTTGACAAATTGTATTCATTTGTAATATTAGATGCCTGTTTACTAGGAGTTTGTAGGAAACACGATGAGGGCAACTGCACTGGAGAAGCACAAATTTCCACACACTTGGCATTGAAATCTTCAATTGGCAACTGCTTCACTGACGATGCAGCTGTTGAGGAGGTCTCCTCCACATCCATAGAAACACCAGTGAGACTTGGATCCAGATTTGCTTGTGCGGAACATTGTTTGTAAAGCTTTGATACCTTGTGAATATTTACTGCATCATTGCTGGATTTTTTTGAGAACTGCCGGCAAAAATGTGGTGAAACATGGGATGCCACAGCTGTTTGATTCAGATTAGAATCTCCAATCATATTTGAAATTGGATCTTGGATAGAGTAATCAACTGACAATTCCTCTGTTTCATCATTTGATAATATTGATAACCTCTGAATTGCATGTGAATTAGCTAATGCATTAACGAATAATTCAGAGCTTGGTTTTGGAAAAAGATCTTCGCTTGATCGATTGAGTGGCTCTGGCAGAATGGCCTTTGGAATTTCTTTACACTGAATGCAAAAGTATAAAAAGTTTTAAACCAAGTAAAATTGAAAACCATCTAGCTATTTCAATATCCCATATAAAAGTTACCATACAATCTTTTCTTAAATAGTGATTTAGAACCAAGGTGACATTATCCGAGGAAAGAAAATACTACAGACAGTGCTTTCGAGAACACAGCAACAGGGGCTGAAGGACTCATTTTCAGAAAACATTCCAAAAACTCGTCACTTTCCATCCAAAAATGCTCCTATCCTAAGGAAGAATATTTACCATTCAGAGGTTTTTAATTGCCACTTACAATATTCGAAAATATGATAAATAAAATCATACAAAACAAGAATAAATCCTTAAATGAGAAGAGAACATAGCTATATGCAGCTAAAGTACTTTATAGAAGGTGCTATCCAGGTCCATACCTCAGGATGAGAATGTGCAAAATCAGCAAGTCTCGAGCGGAATAATTTCCTCAAATGCATATTCCCACTTCCAGTTTTCAATTTCCCATCTTTCTCTGACACATCAGAGCAAATAGTAACAAGAACATCTGGTTTCATACAACTGGTTTGCTCCTCAAATACTAGTACCTTCTTTACCTCTATTACCTCAGGTAAAATGAACATCAACTGTGCCAAGTGATCGTATGAAAACCTCCTGAAATCATCATATACTGAAATCAGACACTTGGCTTCACCAGCCAGTCAAAATCTTGGATATCTATAGGAATCAAGTAGCGCATAAAATATCATACAATATAAACAATGTAGATCGTTTTATAGTTTGAGCCATATGATATGGCACTCAGTGGATAACAGTTCTTCAATAAATTTTTATTCACTTCTGCATCTCAACAAAGCAACCGTAAAGAAACAAGTTCAGATGAATAGGTGTCTCTGTTAAAGAAATTAAGCAACTCTAAGTACAACAGCATTCTCCTGAAAAAAAAAATACTTAGCATGCATGTTTAATAGTGTAATCTTCAATAAAACTCATACAATTACAGATTTAAGAAAAATGATTGTTATTAGAAACAATTAAGTTACCTATCAGTCAAAATCTCGATTTTAGGACAAATGTCAGCGAAGGTCGATGAAGATCCTTTCAGCCTAGACAGCCTGATTGCACTATCCAAGCTATCAAAAAACTCGATTAAAATCTCATACCTGGCAAATCCAGAAGCACAAAATAATTTTAGTTCACCAAGACACATTGAGCCTCATTTTCAAATAGGAGATAATAGACTAAGATTCATACTTTTCAGGCAGTTTGGCAGGTGCATCGGTTGAATTCTCCACTGAACTTTCTTCGTTCCGCGAATTGATCTTCCTTCTGGCAGATTCTTTTCCGTCCGTCCTATCTTGAGGCTGCTGAGGATTAGTAGATTCATCGAGGCCCTCGCCGGCTCTTCTAACCCTCTTTACTGAGAGCAAGCCTTTGCGATTCCGGACTCTGAGAGACGGCTGCGAAGCCTTCTCTGGTGTTTTGGAGCTCAATAAATCCGGATCTGGAACTGGGGATTTTGCGCTAGAACCCAAAGGTTTTTTGGATCTGAATGGAACACATGACGCAGAAGACGATGGTGTGGCCTCTGAGGAACTCATCCAACCTAAAATGAGCAGAATCTGAGAGACACAGTGAGCGTGCGGCGTCTGTGCTTCGACAATTTGGGGTCTAATACATATATAGAGAAGGGTTTTGGCGGGAGAATACAAGAGACGATGACGTGTCTTTATGCCACGTAGGACTCCCGCGAAATTGAGCCGTTGTTGTGACTTGTTTGGAAACTGGAATAAAGTAACCTGATTATTCGCTAACTCCTTGAACGTATCTAAATGTATTGGCCAAAATAAGATCTCTATATTATTTATTTATTTATTTATTAATACATCAAAATATAAGATCAAGTGCATTTACTATTATTATTGTACAAGTCGTTATTTCCTTTAAAGTAGAATTCTATCTAAATTATGTGCTATTAACTAAATATTATAAATAAAAATTGTTAGGGGAATAAATAAAAATGACGCGATTAAATTGATTATTGTTTTAATAGAGAAAAACAGAAGAGAATGTTTATTAATGCATTGTTTTTACTACAATGCGCTGTGTGTTTTGAGAACTTATTGCAAGTGCTACAATTTCATTTTTAATTTTGAAGTTTATGCTTTTTCTTTATTAATGAAAACCAATTTTGTAATGCTTTCCCATTTTCCACTTTTTGATATAAAAATTTAAAAAGGTGGGAGAGAATAAAAATTAGATAGTATTATTTTCTTACTCTCTAAATGTAACGTCCCCCATGTGATGCACTACGGATAGGGGGAATATGGAAATCGCTTGATGCCAACATTATTAGGGCAGAATCGGACCCGAAATGGCAACTGGCTTAACTCGATCAATATGTTTCTAAATGAGATGAAATTTGGTCCACGCACTACTCGGTGAATGAAAAAAAAAGCCCCTCTAATAATCAAAGGAAGAAACGTTCAGGAGAGGAAGATATGTACGACGGGGTGCAAGCTGGTCTGAATAGACACTTAAATCGTGCCTATTGACTTTAATAGCCTCTAATGGTAGAAGCACTCAAACTTGGTTCTTTGTGTTGTGAAACGTGTTACATAAAGAATTTAATCAAACTAACATAACGAAACTTAAGAACAAGAACACCAAAGTTTACGTGGTTTGGACAATTACGCCCTACATCCACCGATGAAGCCACTGAGCAATATTATTGATATATCCAATGTTTACAATGACAGAATACACAAACTACAATACTGATCACACCAAGAAACATACAGAAGAAAACTTATACCAAGATAACCATCTCATCTTCTTCACCGTCTTCTACGTGAACAGTGAACCTCTGTAATCCGATCACCAAAACAGACGAGATAAGTCTTTTCTTGAAAGTTTTATCAACGTGCAGCAAAACCCATATTCACTGCCATTATATATACTCATTAACTGGTTTACCCAATTAAAGCAATGGAGTGAATAACTACCCTTAACAGTAAGTTATACATTGTAAAAACTGAGTCACATCCACAATTCTCCACCTTGACGTTGTTTTCCAGTATCATTACTCACCGACCATATCATCATACTCAGAAGATCAATCACTCTTAACATTCACTAAATTTAGGCAATGCTTAAATTTAGCGATGGGCAACACTTTTGTGAAAATATCTGCAGGATTATCTTCTATACCAATCTTCTGAATTTTTACCTTTCCCAGAGAGATTACTTCTCTTATAAAGTGGTACTTAACATCAATATGTTTTGTTCTATCATGAAAACTAGGATTCTTTATAAGGTGAATGGCACTTTGATTGTCGCAGTAAATTGTTAAATCTGTAATTTTGATACCTAGATCTCCTGCTAAACCTTTTAAACAAAGTGCTTCCTTTACACCTTCACATGCTGACAAGTACTCAGATTCTATAGTTGATAGTGCAATGACCTTCTGTAAGCATGCTTTCCAACTTATAGCGCCACCATACAGAGTGAACACGTATCTTGATATTGATTACTTTGAATCAATACATCCAGCAAAATCTGCATTAACATAACCAGCCAAGACCTTGCTGCTTGTTTCTTGTTTTCCCAGTACTAAAACAATATTAAGGGTACTTGATATGTACCTCATAATCCATTTCAGAGCATGCTAGTGAGTTTGTCTAGGGTTTGACATGAATCTGCTTGTTACACTCATGACATATGCTAGATCTGGTCTGGTACAGATCATAGCATACATTATGCTTCCCAATACGTTTGAATAAGGTATCTTATCCATGTATAATCTCTCCTCCTTGTTCTTGGGAGATTGACTATGACTCAACTTAAAATGAGCTCCTAAAGGAGTTGACACTGGCTTCAGTTGAGAGAGTTCAAACTTGCTCAATATCTTCAGAAGATAATGTTTTTGGAACAAACTGATATATCTTTGCTTTCTATTCCGATATATATCTATTCCCAAAATGCGATTTGCTTGACCTAGGTCCTTCATGTCAAACTCTGTGCCTAGTTCAGATTTTACTCTTGATACAGCATCCATACTTTTCCCTACAATAAGCATGTCATCCACGTACAATAAAATGAAGATTAGCTCAGATGATCCTTCTCCCCTTTTGTAGACACAATAATCATGCTGACTTTTGATAAATCCAATTCCAGAAACAAAAGAGTCAAATCTTTTGTTCCATTGTCGTGGAGACTGTTTTAAGCCATATAGAAATTTATGCAAAAGACATACTTTGGAAGTGTCATCAGACATAAATCCTTGTGGTTGGCTTAAATATATAGTTTCTTCTATATTTCCATGCAAGAAGGCTATTTTTACGTCCATCTGCTCCAATTCAAGATCCTGGACAACAACTAACGATAGAAAGACTCGTATGGAGGTTTGTTTCACTACAGGAGAGAAGATGTCATTGAAATCTACCCCTTTCTTCTGCAAGAAACCTTTAGCTACCAACTTTACCTTATATTTTGCTTTTTCTGATAAATTTGTCCCATCCTTCAGTTTGTAAATCCATTTACTGCCAATTACCTTTTGAGATGGTGGTTTATCAACCAGGGTCCAAGTATTGTTCCTCATGAGTGAATCAATTTCTTCCTTCATTGCTGCTTTCCACAATTCAGAATCAGATCGAGTAATGCTTCCTCATATGATAGAGGCTCACTGCAGCAAGGCATAAGCAATGATATTAGCATATCCTAACCTTTGGACAGATCTGATCACCCTCCTGGATCTGTCCCTAGTTAACTGATAATCCACAGGTTGTTCATCCTCAGATTGGACTAAATCACTCATCTGTAAGTTTTCACTAACATGCTAAGTTTCAACAAGGGAAGAATCATCATTATTTAGGTCAAGCTCCACCTCAATGTTGACAGATTGAGTATTTGATTTTTCTTCTAGTTTTTCAACAGTAGTTTTGAGTGGAAATAAATGTTCATTGAAGGTAACATCCCGGCTAATGATTACCTTCTGCTGACCTGTATCAAGGGACCATAATCGATAACCCTTTACTCCTTTTGGATAGCCAAGAAAGATACATCTTTTGGGCCTTGGCTGAAGCTTATCTTGCTTGCAGTGTGCATATGCAGCACACCCGAATGTCCTTAGATGGCTATACTCTGCAGAATGACCATACCACATTTGAAAAGGTGTTTTGAATTCTAGTGCAGATGACGGGCATAGATTTATAAGGTAACTTGCAGTTTTGACTGCTTTAGCCCATAATGTGCGAGGTAGTCCAGCAATGAGGAGCATTCCTCTAACCCTGTCAAGAATGGTCCGATTCATTCTTTATGCTCACCCATTCTGCTATGGGGTGTAGCTCTCCATGTGATGTCTTGCTATCCCTTTAGATTGACAGAATTCGTTGAATATCTTTGAACAATATTCCATACCATTGTCTGTTCTAAGCTTTTTCACTCTTTTTTTGATCTAATTTTCGATCATGGTCTTCCATAGTCTGAAAGTGTCAAAGACCTGATCTTTAGATTTAAGACAGTACACACATAACCTTCTAGAGTAGTCATCGATGATTGTCATAAAATAATGTGCACCACCTTTTGAAGCAACCTTTTTGGGCCCTTATACGTCTGAGTGAATGTACTCTAGTATGCTTTGTGATTTGTGTACAACTTTATTAAACTTCACCCGAGTGCTTTTAGCAAGAATGCAGTTCTCACAGAATTTCAAGTCTGCATAATTATACCCTGGTAGAACATCTTGTCTGTGCAGTTCATATAGGCCTTTATCACTCACATGGCCTAACCTGTGATGCCACAATTCGGTATCACTTAGTTGATGCTAGATAACGGTTGAGGCTTCTCCAGTTATGGTTTTACCCTAAAGAACATACAACCCATTCTGCAGACTTCCCTTCATTACAGTGGGCATGCCCTTCATGATTTTCATTATACCCTTCTCAATTCGAACACTGCATCCCGATTTATCCAGCATACCAATTGATAGCATATTTCTTTTCAGATTAGGGACAAACTTGACGTTGTTAATTGTCCTTACACACCCGTCATGCATCAATATTTGCAAATGTCCCTCGCCTTCTATTTGGCAAGACTGATTGTTGCCAAGTAGAACCTTGCCTCCATTAGTTTTACAGAAGCCTTGTAGCCATTCCCTTTTGGGTGTCATGTGGAATGAGCATCCTAAGTCCAACACCCAACTTTCACTTGAATCATTCACAGATGCCACCAAGACGTCTGAGGACTCATAGCCATCAGAGGCAATTCCAGCATCCCCTTTGTTAGCTTTCTTTTCACTCAATTTTCTCTTCCATTCATAGCAGTCCTTTTTATAGTGACCCTCCTTGTGACAAAAGAAGCATTTTCTACCACTTTTTGATTTAGAACGTGATCTGCCTTTTGTTGCTTTAATGTTCTCTAGTTTGAGAGCGCCCTCGGACAGATAGTCCTTCTCCATCAAAGTTGTCTTTTGCATCAGCTCGTTTCTGTAACTCTTTTGAGTTTAGAGCAGCCTTAACTTCTGCCATGTTTAATGTTTGCTTGCCATACAGCATAGTATCTACGAAATGTTCATAGATCTTAGGCAGGGAACTGAGCAAGATAATGGCTTGATCTTCTTCTTCTATTTTCACTCCAATGCTGCTTAGGTCAAGGAGTATTTTATTGAAGTCATCAAGATGCTTTCTCATCTCCTTCGAGTCCTCCATTGTCAAGGTATACAACTTCTTTTTAAGATACAGCGATTTAGCCAAAGATCGCTTCATATACAGGGCCTTCAATTTCGTCGAGACTGTTAAAGCCAATTGTTCTTCCGTAACCTCTCTTAACACTTCATCACCGAGGCTTAAGAGAATTGCACTGTGTGCTTTTGATTCAATATCTTCAGCTTTGTTTTGATCAGTTTCCTTAAGGATTTTCATGGCATCCTCGTTAATGGCTTGTGCCAAACCTTGATGGACTAACAACGCCTTCATCTTAATCCTCCAGAGATTGAAGTCGTTATTCCTAGTGAATTTGTCCACTTCGAACTTTACCATTAGATAAAGATTCAATCTTTAATCACAGAACGTAGAATCCATGCTCATCGCACCAATTGTTGTGAAACGTGTTACGTAAAAATTTAATCAAACTAACAGAATGAAACTTAAGAACAAGAACACCGAAGTTTACGTGGTTTGGACAATTACGTCCACGGATGAAGCCACTGAGCAATATTATTGATATATCCAATGTTTACAAGAATAGAATACACAGACTACAATACTGATCACACCAAGAAACATACAGAAGAAAACTTATACCGAGAAAACCATCTCATCTTCTTCACTGTCTTCTACGGGAACAGTGAACCTCTGTTCACCTCTGTAATTTGATCACCAAAACAGAGGAGAGAAGTCTTTTCTTGAAAGTTTTATCAACGTGCAGCAAAACCCATATTCACGGCCATTATATATACTCATTAACTGGTTTACCCAATTAAACCAATGGAGTGAATAACTGCCCTTAATAGTAAGTAATACACTGTAAAAACTGAGTCACATCCACACTTTGCAAGCTTTCTATTCCTTTGTTGGGGATGTCTATCTTTGAAAAGATGTGGAGAAAGGAGCAACACTAAGAGGAATCACCTAAAACTTACAAGAAAATGGTTAAACTAATTTGAAAATCAAAACTCAATCGGATAATACCACCAAATGAGAATGAACAAAAGGGGAGGGAAAATCCACACTTCAAAATTTGTTCTTTAGCTAAAAAAATTCATCCCCTAAGGCAGACCATAAAGAGGGTTTAAATACCCAACAAAATTAAGGCAAACTTTCTAAAGATAACTTACCAAAATGCCCTCACAAAGACACATGCTTAGCTAGAACAAACTCTAGCCGAGTGACTCAAACATTTCTCCTTAAACCAAATATAACTTAATATAATTTAATCAAAACATAAATATTCCTTAAACCTTGAAGTCAACAATTGAGCAACCAGGATCCACTTTGAAGTTCACTTTTCAAGTTGGTTGTCTTCAACTCCAATTGAGAGAAGTTGGGCTTCAAGCATAAATAACTCTATGTTCAATGAGCTTTTGGGATAGCAAACGAACTCCAAATTTAACGCCACACCCCATTCTGGAAAGCTTGAGATGTTAGTTACAATCTTAATAAAAGCATACCTTTTGATATAAGACTTTTAAGATAGCCAACTTTTCCAAATACTGCTCGGGAGTAAGATTGTCGTCAGTTTTGGATTGTCCAATACTACCTCTAAAGTTATACTTGATTTTCCATTCATGCTTAATCTTGAATAACTCGAACATATATTTTGATGCCTGATGAATGTAATTCATCATCTTTCCTTTTTGAACACCTACAAAATAAATACTCAAAATATCGTTAGAGAATCTCAGTGCTTGGTTGTAGATAGAGGGAATCTGTAGTACATCACCAGGCCTCCTAGTACAATATTATCTGCTTTAGGCCAAAACCTGCACATTTTTGTCTTTAAGGCTAGCCCAAAACATGTTGTCCTAAGTAGGGAGGGAAAACCTACTTATAAACCATGTATTTTTTACTCTTCAAAGCGATGCGGGATTGTGCACCCCCACTGATATGAGCTGGGCCCTCACATGGGTCATCCTGACCTTCATAGGGTGGACTACCACAATCTTCTCTCCTAGGGAAGCCAACATCCTTGTCAAGCGCACTTTCGGTTAGACTTTGGCTTTGATACCATTTGTAACATCTCCCATGCCTCCTAATGCAATATTTTCCTCTTTGAGCCAAAGCCCGCACAGTTTTGTCTTTAAAGTTAGCCTAAAATGCATTGAATTAGGTAGGGAGGAGAATCTTACTTATAATTAATGTATTTTCCACTCTTTCAAGCGATGTAGGATTGTGCACCCCACTGATATGAGTCGGACCCTCACATGGGTCATCCTGGCCTAGACAGGATGGGCTGCCACATTAAATTAGTTACTTTATAACTACTTATTTTATAAAAACATATATAGAAGAAATTTGATGTATTGACATGTAATTTAAGAATTTTGAAACTATATTGTAACTCTAAATTTACTATAGTTTCGATATTCCTTTTAAAGCTTATGATTTTTTGACGCACCACGGATATGGGAATGGATGAAAACCCCTTGATAGGTGCGGTGACTAGGGCAAGAATCTGTTCCAAAATTGGCAGAAGTATAACCCATTCAATTTTGATCCAAATGACTTGAAAATTTGACCAGACCTTAATCAATGAGGGAATATGACGCCCTCCAAAAATCAAATGGAGATTGTTTCGGAGGAGGAAGTTACGTTGATGAATGGCGAAGTGGTCCAGAGAGACACCACGGGCAAAATCAACCCAAAATGGTAAGAAGCAAAACTTGCTCCATATATGTCCCATTAGCATGAAATTTGGACCATGCTCTGCTCTGTAAGCTAATAGGAAACCCTCTAAAAAGCAAGAGCATAATCGTTCTGGAATGGAAATGGTATGCTGAAAGTTGCAACTAGTGTGAATATGTACCAAAATTGTACCTATTAACTTCAATGGTCTCCAATGAGGAAGACACTACAACTTAGGTCTTAGAAAGCTTTCTATGCCTTCACTAGGATGTCCACCTCTGGAAGAAGATGGAGGAAGGAATAGCAATAAAATGATTCACCAAAAACTCACAAGAAATAGTGAAACCAGTTTTTACACTAAGAATCTACTTTGAATGCACCAAGAATAAAATGGCAGCAAGGAGGGAAAACTCCAACCTTTCGAAATGTCTATATTCAGCTGATCAAAATTGTCTGAAAACCATCCCTAAAGGAGCTTAAAATCCCCCTCACGAAATTAGGGCTTGTGTCCTAAATGAAGATTACCAAAATGTCGTCACATCACACTTACTTAGCTAGAACATGTTCTAACCGAGTGACACCAACACATGACATTTTGAAACTAATACAAATTAGAATAAAATAAATAAACATAATTTTAAAACAATTATTCAAATCTTGAATGCACCAATGAGTCCAGGGAAATTATCTTCACATTCATTCTTCTAGTGTGTTTGACTTCAACTCCAACTAAGGATGATCGGGCTTCTTTGGCAGAAATTGAAGCTCTCTATTCAGTGCTCTTTTGGCATAGCAAATGACCTTCAATTTAACAAAAGAGCACATTCTAGAAAGCTTGAAAAGTTAGCTACAAATGTTATGAAGCATACGTTTTGATATGAGATGGTGAAGATTGCCAAAAATAACAAATATGTCACAGAGGTCGGATTGTAAGCACATTTGGAAAGTCTTGATAAACCTTCAAACTTGTACTAGTCCTTCCACTTATGCTTTTCTTTGAACATCTTCATGTTACTTATGGATGCTAAATGGATGGAAAGGATATTGAGAGTAGCTTTTTAATGCACTCTTCTCCATCATGGGGAAGATTTTTCACCCACTCCACACAATTTTTCTCTCGCCTTCCCTTTCTCAATCTTGCCGTCTCCGGTAGATTGTCGGCACGAAGAGGAATGGTTTTCGAGCAGGTTGGCGATCTTGTTTTTTTGCCGAGGTAGGTTCCGATCTTTTCTTCCTTCTGTTCTTCGTCTTCGCAAGTCATAGGCTAATGGACGGATTATCTTATTCAAGGGTTGAAATTGGTCATTGACGTCGTATGATGGACTTCGGAGAGGTATCAGCGGAGTGAAGTCCTCGGGTAAAGAAGTTAGAGTTCAGATTTTGGTTTCTTCAAAGATTTTGTACATTCTGGATTTTTATAGACACTGGATTGGGTGAACATTGCAACAAGGCTTTTGCAAGTGTAGGATTCCCCTTGAGGTATAAAAAGTTTCGACTTTTGTTTGGGATTTTTGTTCTTCCCTCTATGTTGTCCAGTGTTAATTGAAATCGTTTCCTTTTTCAGCAAAACATTGGTCACCAATGTTAGGAAGTCGACTTTGACGGTAGGTGAGGAAAAGAAGTTTAAATTTATTGGTTTCATTTCTATAAGCTTCTGGATTGTTGGCTGGAGATTCTGAAGTTTTGAAAAGACTCTGATGATTCTGGACAAGTTGGTTTTCTCTAGAGGATTGGATTTTAGCGTCAACGTTGTGAATCATCTCTGGCAAGTTAGGGATTCGTTCATCACTGTGGTAAACCTTTTCCCCTTTTCGTTTTACTTCTTCCTAAGTCAGATTGTAATAAACATTAATTTTCCTAAGGTTGAAGTTTGATTGTCGATTTGTACGACCATCTCCATTAAGACTCGGTCGACTGTGAGGTCCATCGCCGGTAAGTTTTCTTCAGGAGTTTGTTGAATTTCAAAATTTGTTGTGATTGGTTTTGGAAATTTCGTCTGTGATTTTGAACTTGTAAATGAATATATGTGTTGGAAGAACAGTTGAGGGTCAGAATGAGATTTCTTACCCATGCCTCAGCTACTCTTCCGATCAGCGACTCCATTGAGTTACTGGTAAGGATTTAGTGCAGAGAGGGGTTGCAGCTTGAATCATTCAAGTTGGGCTTAATGAATTCGGTCCATGAGTGGATAATTGGACTGCCCAAAAATTCATTGGGCTACCCAAAAATCCATTAGGGTGCCCCAGACAAGTTGGAGTTTATTTTAGTCTTAGCCCAATAATTCCTTCAAACATTTAAATTCTAAATTTTATAAATTATTACTGTTAGGTTTCAAGACTTTAAAAATTATCAGAATTGTCTACCATTGGGCTTCACTAGGCTTTGGTATAGTTAAGCCACATTTGAGGTAGGGGTTATTTTATATTTAACGCACATTAAAATATAAAATATTTAATATTGTTAAATTTAAACATATTGATTCACTTTTTATTTCGTTGTGTTTATTTACATCTTATATTGTTATTGTTAACTAAAATAATGAGACAGCTGTATGTGCTGTGTCTCTGGGCATAAAACCCTCAACCTGATCAGGGTTTGTTTGACTATTACGAATGCATGAATATCGCTGTTGTGAATTTTTGTTCAATATTTTATTGTTTATTTTATTAAATCTTATATCAAATTGTGGATAATAAGATATTGAAACCTCAAGCATAATTCGTCTAAAATACAAGTTGAATATAAAGTAATCCCTACTGAGTTTTGTCGACTCACCCCAAATTTGACTATATTTTTAAGGAAATAATCAGAGTAATTCTCGTTGCCACCTCAAGAGAAAAATTTGGAGTTTCCCCAAATTTAATTATTTTAGACTTGAGATATTTTAGTAAGGTTTGTACCCTAATTTTATCTTATGTTATTTCCGCTAAATTTTAGACTCTGTTAAATTAGATCATATTATTGTCACTTCTGGACCTTTATTTTTGGGACTGATCTGTAACGTGAATTTTTAAGTCTTCTGCTGCTATTTATTGGATTTAAGTGAGGGTCGGACGATTCGGTCCTTTTGGGCTTTATCGCTCCCCGTTCTATCTCGAGTCCACTTTGAGGCGTGACACTCACTGTGACAAATCAGACAAGTGACATGAGCAAATTGGAAAATTAAAAAAATACCGATGATCTAGCAAAAGTCTTCGTCGACTGAGTTTCCTTGACTTTTTTGCAGACTCATTTTTTCTTATTAGGGTTCTTTAATATGTTTGTTCACCACATGACTGGTTGATTTTATATACTTATTTAAAATAATTCTTACATGTAGAAACAAAATTAAATAATAATATTATATTTACTATTTATTTTTATTTTTATTTTTTAATTATTACTTTCTATGATAAATATTGATTTATGTAATTAATGTAATAAATTACTAAAATAAATCATTAATTACATCCATTAATATTTGTCACACCATTAAGTAAGAATAGAGAGCAAACATAACATTATGATATATTTACTCTCTATTTCTACTTTTTAACTCTTACTTTCTAATATGACAAATATTGATTAGTGCAACTAATAACTTATTTTAACTATTTATAATTTATTACATTAATTATACTAATCAATATTTTTCACGTTAACAAATAAGAATTAAAAAGTAGTAATAGAGAGTAAATATAATATTAGTCTTTACACTAATAATTAACAATAAAAAGGGAATCCAAAAAGTAGATAAAATTCACTTGGTATGAATGACTCAATAATAATATGAAATTTGATGTCCTTAGTAACGAAAATTGCTTTATACTTTATGAACTTAAATAAATAACTCTTAGAATTTGGGGATCAAAATTGTACTTTACGGAGTGATATGAATCCTCAGGGGTCAAAAACTTCTTTTTTTATCAAGCCCGACTCAAACCTAGTTTCCAATTTCCAAGGGGCAAGGTGCCCTACAAATCTTATCTGACAAATTTCTAAGTTCTATTATACAAGCGGCACAGTGCTGGACCAAAATTCATGCCAACTTCTGATTTGGCTCGAGGTACAAGGCTCACGACCCCATCCTCAAACCATCTATTTGAGGGTGGGCACAACTAGACCATAGTTTCCTTGTAATACCTTGACTTTTATAAGGAAATTTAATAAGAATAATTGGAAAGTAATTGAGGGTATTCGAATTTTTTGATATTTATCGGGGTATTACCAAAGACGTAACCATTAAGTTAGAATTTAATTGAATATATTGGATTTTAATTAGGGTTAAAGTAATTAGATATAATTGGGGGATTAGTTTTAATTAAAATATAAGAAAATAATTAATTGAATATTAAAAATGGAATTAGAATTAAAAAGGGGTAAAAATAAAAATAAGAATTAAATAATGATTGGAGGAGATGAACCGGTTCAACAGGTGAACTGGTTCAGGCTATTGTTTTGGTCCAATTTAGAAATCAGAAGAGGGGGAGACCGAGCGAGGGAGAGGGAGCGCGCTCTGGACAGCTTCATCATGGCAATGCGATGCAGTCTGACGTTCGGTGAGCTGTTGCGGGGCGACGCGGGTTGCGAGCTAGGGCTCAGCGTCGCTAGGTCGCAGTTAGGGCTCCAGTTGCGGCTTCGCGAGTGGTTCGACACAACGTCAAATCGAGGTATGTGGCTATTAATTTGGTGCTATCGATTTCGGTCAATTGGTGGTGACTGGCAGGGAAGGATCGATGACAGCGAGGAGGCAGCGATCGACGCAATGAACGGCTAGGATAGAGGATGCCAGTTTGCAAAGGGAAACGCCTGGGTGCTACCGAATTCGATTTGACCCGGTTCGGGTTGAACCGTTGTTTGCTAAGCAGACAACCCCCACGTTCCTTCCAGCCTTGCATCGCACTCGGGTGATTGCTTAGAGAAAACTAAAAAGTGGAGTAATGGGCATCAGTGATTTACGGGGAGACAGTGGGTGGTGGAGTGCTAGAGTTTGTGAATATGTGAGATAAAGAGATGGAGGGGGGATGAGTGCGGGTACACTCTGGAAAAGCTGATGGTCCAATGGTGGAGAAGAGAATTAAAGGCTGAAGGGCAAAGTGGCTTGGAGTGATGCTGCTATGTTCTTGGGTTCTCCAGGGAGCTGACCGTGTGAGGCAGAGAAGAAGAATGAAGAAGCAGGAGAGGAGGTGCTCTCAGGTCAGCATTGGCTTGGGTCTTCTCTGTGCCTCTCGGGTGCCCTGTTGGTGAGGTTCCAATTCTTTGTTGCTTTTGGGTGTTAGATTCATGGTTTATACTCTTGATGGTTAAGGCTTAAATTGTTGAGGAATGTTACTGAAGACTATGGATATGTTCTTTTATTTTCATATGGTCTTAGGTGATGAAATCTTGTTGAGCGATGAAATGTGTTATTTGCTCTGTTGAAGATATGTCAAGAATATATGGTAGGAATTAAGAGAATTATGGGTCTGTGTACTTGCTGTTTGGTTCAATACATCATTCTGCCGATTTCTATGATAGCCTTTGGGTTGATTTTGGAATCGTGGGTATTGCTAAATGTTAGGCCCTCTATTGTGTTAGTTTGGCTATTACGATAATCTGTGAAGCATGTTGTTAATCTGCATGTTATGATGATTTATCTGCTGTCCTGTTATTTGGATAAAAAGGATAAATAAATTGTATGTTCTATTAGTTATTCTCGAAGCATGAATATGTTGGATTTAGTTTTGCTACGGAGTTGTGTTGGTTGTTGAAAATCTGATGTGTAATATTATTGGAAGTTCGTTGCCTTGATAAGATTAGAAAATATTAATATTGGGTTAACTGGAATACAAATTGTTGGAATATGGATTATGTTTCGTTTTAGGCATTATTGGGCTCCTAGAACTACTATTTAATTAAGGATGGAAAAAGAATAAAATAAATAAGTTGTGATTATTAATAAGTAAACGTTATTAACTTGTGAAGGTACAAAGAAGAGAAGAAGAATAACGACTAAATGCTAATGCGCGTTAAAGTCTCAAGGTAAGAATTGAGATTGAGTCTTGGCAAGTGGAGGTCCTACACCACAAGCAAAGTCTTTCCTTTGATCGTTTGATTACATTTCTATGCTCCGAGTAATTTTATATATATTGTTGCTCCTGTTTATTATACCTATGCAAGCATGTTTAGTATTCCTGACATAGCAGTTGTTTCCTGTAATTATTAAGTATGTTTAGGATGTTAGTATATTGATATTGTTTTCGTTAAATTGTCGTGCATGTCTATAAGTTGTTGATTCCTTTAAAGTACCAAGCATGCCTATATAGTTGTTGTTTTATTTAATTGTCAAGCATGTTTTAGATCATATCTCCATGTGTAGTATGTTAGTAGATTTCTCTTATCTTCTGCTTTTATATTACTGTGTTTATTGTTTCGCATTGACATGCATCATGATAATATAAACATTTAGGAATGTCACGTGTGGGTTGGTATTCATTGGTGAGAAGAAAATGGATAAAAAAAATGTAAGGGAATTGGGGGTTAAGGAGGTGGTTCAGATCTAACCGGTAGACTCGAGATTATACCCTTCCCTTGTTAGGTCGCGGGAGCCTGTCTACCCCAAGGAGTTAGATTCCGACTAGTGGCCACTCTCCCTGCCAAGAACCTCAAATGTCCCAACTCGATGTACGAGTTGATGTATATGTAACAATGAGTAAAGAACAGTTTGGACAGATTCCATTCTGACATAATGAGTTAGAGGCATACATATTGCATATCTCAATTCTTACTAGGCGTTAGCTCATGTTTGCTTCGTGGTGTAGGTGATTGTAATGACATAAGTATTCTAGAGGAGCAATTGATGAAAGATGTACACGTGCAGACGTTGTGGCTGGCCAGGCTAAAGAAGTAAAAGAGAAAAATGGTATTGTAAACGTTAATGTAAATAGTCGTTTATTATTCCATAAATAGTTTATTTATGCTTCCGCTACATTTTCGGAAAAATAATTTTATAATTATAGTTTTCCATTGTGTATAACGGTTTAAGTAACAAGTTTAAGGAAAATGATTTTTAATGGTTCGGTTTTAAGAAAAGAACTCTGATTTTAATTTAAAAGAATTAATGACTATTTAAGTTGTTTTTATAAAAGTTTTAAATTTTACACATTTTTAAAGTAAATAAAAACCAGGTCGTTACACTCCTTCATTACTAGTCATGCCCAACTTAGGCATACATTCTGCAGGTCAACTTGGCCTGACCGCTATCGACCCTAATGAATCTTATTTATATTACAAATTTTTGTAAGTGCATCACATAACAAATTTCTATTCTTTATTTATGATTTTCTTCTCACAAAAGAGTTTGTGTGAGTAAATCTGTTTATTTTAGCTTCTGATCCCTCTTTCTATTTTTCATTATAGGTTAACACTAATAAGAATTGTTCTCTTGATCAAGTCAAAGTTAAATACAATGTTCTTAAATGTTTTTTATTGTTGAAATTCAAACAATAAATAAAAAAAGGAAAACACAAAAAATGAGACACTGAAATTTACATGGAATTAGAAAAAAAAAACTATGAGCATAGAGAAATTCACTATCACAAAATCAAAGTGCAATGAGTTTTGAGACTCAAACATAAATTTATAATATTAAACCAAAATTCTAAAACAAGATTCACAACGTGGGCCCAGCCAACCCGACCCAATTTTGAGCCACATCGAACTCCAACAATCTCTATCTTGACAATAATTTCAATACATAAAGTATATTTTCCAAAACTCAAGCAAGAAAATAAACTCCTCTATCACATAAACCCCTAAAAGGAAACATGATACACCACAAGACCTGGTTACTAGAGTCGGGGCCAAGGAGATTACTAACCTCTTTTCCACTTTTATTTTGCAGGTCAAGTGGCACTTGAGGGTCTTGATGATGAGTCAGTCCTGAAGATAAAACAAGTCCAAAGCATCATATCACGTGGATTGCTCAAGCACATAATCGGCTACTAAATGCAACCAAAAATCAAGTTGGTGTTTCTAGCATCGTGGCATAGGGGATAACAAGCTAAAAATATGTCACCCCAACAACTTGATATGTTTCCTTAGTTCTTAGTTATTGAATAATGCTGGAATTTGGATCATTTTGGGATTGATTTACTATTGTTGGGATATTATGTTGTGTTGGTTACTCAGCTAGTGTACTAGCAGAGTACATATTTTTGTATTTGATGTTTTTAAGAGTATTTTTGTAATTTGGATTTTATGCCAACTCTTGGGAGGTATTTAAGTTCTCCTTAGGGTTGTCTGAAGGGATATTGAAGTTTAAACAGCAGCTATAGCTTTTTTGGTGTTGGAGTTTTCTCTACACTCAGTCTCCTTTTCTTGGGCTAAAGTTCGAGAATTGTGAACCACAACTTGTTCCATTTACTTTCTTAGCTTTGTGTTGGAGTGGAACTCGTATACTAATCCTTCTATCAGCTCTTTCCAGAGGTGGTACTCATAGTGAAAGTTTAGAAGACAAACATTGAAGCAAGTTGGAGTGGTCCTTTGTACAAAGGATCCATTGAAGTCAAGAGTGGCCGACAAAGCTATTCTTGGACCAGCTTGTAAGTTTAAGTATCATTTTTATTCTTACTATGCGATTTGGCTTCTAGAATTTTGGTTTATTTGGTCACTGTTCAAGGGTTGAGTGTGCCAATTTTGGTATCATTTGGACCCGAGACATGAGTTTTGTGCGAGTTTCATTTTTGGTTACAAACTACCAATTTGGCACCCTTTTAGGTAGAGCCTTCCTGATTGCATAACTTCCGCTCTTTTCCGAATATGAATGCGATTTTTTGAGTGGACGTTATTGATTGGTAATTTTGATTGTTGTCCAAATTTGGTGTTATTTGGAGTTCAGGAGAGGAAGTTGTGTTACTGATAAATTAGAGTTCTGTTTTGTTTGTTCATTGGTGCCTTTCTGAGAAGTCCATTTCTGTCTTGCATAAATTTTGCGTCCGTGGGATTTTGGGTGTGATTTTTAGAGGGCATTTAGTTAACTAGAATTGTACAGTGTCTTCCAAATTTGGCGTCAATTGGAGTTCTAGACAAAAAGTTATAGACTCGGCAAGTCTGTGCTCAGTTTTTGTGCAAGGTGATAACCACCCTTCCCCCATTGTTGACCTGATTGCACCCCTTGGTGCATCAGTTGGTATCAGAGCAAAATTGCCCTGCTTTGTACTCTGAATTTGTGCGTTTTGAATTGTTATTGATGATGACTAGAAGTGGAACCATGGCTGCACAAAATAGGGAAGCAATTTCGCCACCCAGTCAACCAACTGAGAAACCACCCATGGAAAAGGTCGTTTCTAGTATACAGTGCCAATTTGAGGAATTACATTACATATGCTCAAACTTGCTTCAAAGGTTGGATGAACCTAGAAATCAGCATGTGAAGGAGCGTAAGACCCCTAGACCAAAAAGCCATAGTGATAAGAGAAAGAGAGATTAAACTGTGAATAGGTTGAAGAGGAGGTTTTTGGTGAAAGTTCTCATAGCTGTGGTTGGCTTAGCCCAAGGTATACTCAAAATTTTGTTGATGATATGAAGCATGTGAGATTATCTATCCTTTCATTTAGAGGATCCAGCAATGGTATTGAGTTTGTGGATTGGTTGGAAAACGTAGAGAAAATATTTGATTGTTATGAATATTCAAATAAAACAAAAGTCAGGTTATGTTCCTTGGAATTTATGGATTATGCTAGTTTGTGATGGGCTAATTTGAGGACTCAAAGGAGAAAGGATGGGGATGAGAAAATTCGTAGTTGGAGATTGATGAAGAGACTTATGAGGAAGAGATTTGTGCAAAACCTCTACAAGAAAGACTTATTTCTTCAAATACAAAGTCTCAAGCAAGGGTCACTCTCGGTGGAAGAATATGTAACCAAGTTTGAAGCTCTAAAAATAAAGAGTGGTTTTGACAAGCCAAAGGAAGAAATAATTGCTAGGTTCATCAAGGGTCTAAATAAGGAGATTGCTGATGTGGTGGAGTTGAAATCAAATGACTCATTAGATGAAATAATACAATGGGCAATTAAAGTGGAAAGGAAACTCAAGAGATCATTCAAGTTCTTAAATAGTCAACCTTTCTCAAAAGTTTCGATATTACACAAGCGTCAAACACAACAAGTGGATAAGTCCTATGCTAGCATAAGTGTGGCAAGTCATGGGCAAGAAGAGAAAGAAAATGTTGTTGAAACCTCTCGTACAAGAGCTAGAGATATCCATTGCTCCAAGTGTCTTGGGTTTGGGCACAATGATAGACAATGTCCAAATCAAAGGGTTATGATGTTATTGGAGGACTCAAATGATAAAGGTTGTGTAAAAGACACCATGGCAGCAGTTAATGAAGAAGAAAAATTGGAAGTAGAACTTATTTATGCTCACGAGGGGCTATTACTCTTGATGGAAACTCAAGTGGTTGAAGAAGATTTTTCAAAAGATCAAATCCTCGAAGATGATCATATAGAGAGTGGAGGTAGTTTATTGGCAACAACTAACGAGGCAGAAAAGAGATATAAGGATCTGTTTTATGCTAAAGAGAAATCTCTCCATATGGTGCTTCAAAAGGCTCTAACTCTCCAAACCCAAGAAGAATTTCAAAGGAAACAAATTTTTCATAGTCAATGCCTGAACAAGGATCAAATTTGCCCTATGATCATTGGTTGAGGGAGTTGTGTCAACATTTCTGCAATGGATATAGTTGAAAAACTTTATTTGGAGACAATGGTGGATCATAATTCCTAAAAGTTGGGGTGGTTCAATATTGAGAAGGTTATTAAAGTGGCTAATCAAGTAATTGTTTCCTTCTCCAACTACAAATATCAAGTGCTCTTGGAGATATACATGAAAAGGAAAACTTTAGTGTTTACATACATTGAAAGTGAAGAACAACTCTGCAAATGTATATCGAAGTGTAGGGATATCTTTAAAGTCTTTCTTCACATCATAAAATACAAGAATGAAGAGACAAGTAAAATTATCGATGTTATGTCAACAAGGTATGTGACATTAAATAAGTTAATTACTTGGCTTCTAAGAATTGGATGGTTTAAAATTTCTCATATTATGAGAACTAGAATTTCATTTTAGAATGACACTTCGGATTATGCATTTGGGGATGTCTTCGTAAAGCATGATTGTAGTTCAATTGAGGTTAACAACTTTAACATGTCTAGTTTTGGAATTAGAGAGCTGTTGATCTGAAAGTCTTTTGTTGTTGAGCTTATTACCTATATTTAGAATGGGCATACTTATGTTAAGGTGGATAATACTCTAATTTATAGCAAGGGAAAGTTAGTTTTATTGCACTTGAGGAAGAAGTTTTTAGCCAATCAATTGAAATTCGAGCTTATACTACAATCCGTTTGGTTTTCAAAAATATTGGAACGGTTTATTCATGATGAAAGCAAGTTTGAGCATTCAAAAGTTTTTGGGGTCTTTACTACTGTCATGTTCCAAGAATTATCAACTTATATGGGTGAAGAAGACTATGGAGGAGAAAGGAAGACCAATCCGAATTTGAGGTCAAATCCTCAATCACCCTAGGAGGATGATGCACCACAAGGCCTGGTTACTAGAGTCCAGGCCAAGGAGATTACTATCCCCTTTTTCACTCTTATTTTGCAGGTTAAGTGGCACTTGAGGGTCTTGATGATGAGTCAAGCCATGAAGATAAAACAAGTCCAAAGCATCACATCATGTGGATTGCTCAAGCACACAATCGGCTACCAAGTGCAACCGAGAACCAAGTTGGTGTTTCTAGCACCATGGCTTAGGGGACAACAAGCTGAAGATATGTCACCCCAACAACTTGATATGTTTCCTTAGTTCTTAGTTATTGAATAATGCTGGCATTTGGATCATTTTGGGATTGATTTACTATTGTTGGGACATTATGTTGTGTTGGTTACTCGGCTAGTGTACTAGTTGAGTACATGTTTTTGTATTTGATTTTTAAGGGTATTTTTGTAATTTAGATTTTAGGGAAACTCTTGGGAGGTATTTAAGTCCTCCTTAGGGTTGTCTGAACAGAATTATTGAAGTTTAAACAGTAGCTACAACTCTCTTTGGTGTTGGAGTTCTCTCTACACACGGTTTCCTTTTCTAGGGCTAAAATCCAAGAATTGTGGACCACAACTTGTTCCATTCACATTCTTAGCTTTGTCTTGGAGTGGAACTCGCATACTAATCCTTCCATCAGCTCTTTCCAGATGTGGTACTCAGAGTGGAGGTTTAGAAGACAAACATTGAAGCAAAGTGGAGTGATCATTTGTATAAAAGATCCATTGAAGTCAAGAGTGGCCAACAAAGCTATTCTTGGACCAGCATGTAAGTTTGAGTATCCTTTTTATTCTTGCTATACGATTTGACGTTTGGAATTTTGGGGTTTATTTGGTCACTGGTCAAGGGTTGAGTGTGCCAATTTTGGTATCATTTGGACCCGAGACGTGAGTTTTGTGCAAGTTCCATTTTTTGTTACAAACTACCAATTTGGCACCCTTTCGGGCAGAGCCTTCCTGATGGCATAACTTTCGTTCTTTTCCAAATTTGAATGCTATGTTTTTGAGGGGACGTTATTGATTGGTAATTTTGGTTGTTATCCAAATTTGGTGTTTTTTGGACTTCGGGAGAGGAAGTTGCGTTGCTGATAAATTAGAGTTTTGTTTTGTTTGTTCATTGGTGCCTTTTCGAGAAGTCCATTTCTGTCTTGTATAACTTCTGCATCCATGGGATTTTGGGTGTACTTTTGGAGAGAATTTAGCTAACTAGAATTGTAAGGTGTTTTCTAAATTTGGCATCAATTGGAGTTCTGGAAAGAAAGTTACAAACTCGACAAATTTGTGTTCAGTTTTTGTGCAAGCCGATAACCACCCTTCCTCCATTGTTAACCCGATTGCACCCCTTGTTGCATCTAAACCTCAATAATTTATATCAACCAATGCTGAAACTTGAGTGGCATACTCGAGACAAAATCACATCTTCTCTTCAATTAGCATCATCATATCGTTAGCACCAACTTCAGACTTCCCACTAGATTCAACAACCTCGAACACATTCAATGCATAACCCACTAAACTAGTTTCATCATTTCGTCGTGGAAGTTTAACATTCTTCTTGAATCTGTCTTAAGCAATAACGCTCTTACATGAAACTGAAATGGTGACGATGTGGTTTTGACATCACCTTGAATATATAAGTTAGGCTGACATATCAGTTTTGATGTAAATCCAAATTTCAACTTAAATTTCACCAAAAACTTGATTTTTTATGAGACTTCTTAAGCAAATCTCTAGAAGGCAAGTTAACAAACATGGCAGCCTTGTTACCAATAACTGTAGAACCTTACAAAACATACAAATTTGTAGACTTTTGTGTCCTTTCAACATAATGAGAGTACATCTATCAATCTTTACAACTCTATCTACAAAGTTGTACTTGTATGTTTTTGAATCAAGAATATTCAAAGAGATCAGATTTTACTTCAAAATCAGGAATGTATCGCACATTACCAAGTGTTCTCACAACTTCATCAAATATTTTTATTCTGACTATCTCAATACCAACTATATTACAATGTGTGTTATTATCTATCAACACAACACCTTCAGGTACATTCTCGTATGTTGAAAACTAATTTTGATTAAAGCACGGATGAACTGAACAACTTGAATCTAGAATCCAATTCTTACATGACTTCAAGTTTCCTTCACACACAACCAAAATATCTACATCATCATGGTCTTCTTCTTTTGCAACAACAGTTTCACCTAGCTTCTCTAGTTGTTTTCTCTTTCAATCAACAGCTCTCTTAGTTTCATTCTATAATTTATGGCTTTCAAATTTTATGTGTCTCTTCTTCTGACAAAAGTAGTAGGTTCTATCATGATTTCTTAACTTTGATCTGCCCTTCGAGCACTAAATAGTATCATTGCTATTGTTGTTCTTCTCTTGTGTTCTACCTTGAATGGCGAATCCCTCTCTTTGAGACTTGGATCCAACGACAATGTACTTCATTTTTTTTATAACAATGCACCATAAATCTGAAACTACTTCCTTGAATATGGTCAAGTGTTATTCAATAAAAGTATTATCCATCATCTGATGAAATAAAATCATTGCTTCAAATGCAACTTGTTGATTAGAGTTTTCTTCCCATATAGTTGTTCTAATTCCAACCATTATGCAATGACAACTTTCTCTTTCAAGACATTTTGCAAAAGCTGATTTAACAAATGCAAACCTATCAAATATAAGACTTTTCGATATTTACTGATTTTCTCCTCATTCCAATATTTGAGAATTTTATCAAGCCCTAGCAATACAATCTAAATCCATCTACACAAGGACATTTTATATCTTTACCTGCCATAACAGAAATTTCATGTAATCCCCAAGAAATTTTATTTACGATTTTATATAAAGTGATAATTCACGATGGTATTTAAGGTTAAAAAAATTAATTGTTATTGATTTGGTTAAGTTAGAATTTTATGGAGAGATGAAGTGAAATCCTAATGGTTTAGACATGAAGATTAAGGTGTTGTGGGTGTACGGGAGTATGTGCGGACGTCCATGTTTTGGACAATTCTTGGGTGTGAAAGTGTTGGTATCCACAGAATTTAAATGTGAAGCAGATACCACAGCGGTCGCGGATATCCATAGCGGTCACAGATATCCAAAACAGACACAAATACTTGGTTTCAAATGAACATGTGGTCACGCATGTGATGGATTCATGAATACTTGAGTGATCACGAAATACCATAGAAAGATATGTGAAGGTGGTAGATCGTGATTGGCAGTCAATATGAGCATATATCTGCAGCGAAATTGTTAGTGTCCGCAGAAGCGTTAATGTCCACAAATGTGAGGTGGAATTCGCGTAATGAGGTTTGTATGCGGATAAATGTGTAAATGTGGCAAATTATGATTGGCAAACAATGCAAGCGGATATCCACAGCAGAAGCATTGGCATCCAAAAATGAATAAGTGCCCGCAGATATTTAATTGATGATGTGTCTGCAAAAATTTTAATATTCCCAGAAGTGTGGGTGTCCACAGAAGCTTGGGAGTCTGCAGATAATTGGTTGAGTGTCCACAGAAAATTATGCGTGAAGCGGATATCTGTAATGGATGTGAAGCTATCCACAACAGAAGCATAGGTTTCTACAAGCGTACGAACATCTGAGGTTTAAGTTATTCACAAGAAGCGGGTGTTCAAACTTCCATTTTATCACTTGCAATGCTCATGTAGACATTTAGGAAATAAGTGTGAGGAAGATATCCACAACAGACGTAGATTTTCGCAACGGACATGCTTGCGACTGAGAAGTTGAAAGTTCGTCAATTTTTAATGGTGAAATGACATAATTTCATAGAATAACTAAGCATTTTATTTACTAACTTGGGTGAGATATACTAAGCTAAAAGTTTGACATCTTAGCTTAACAGATAACTTATGATATTTCCACCTCTTATTTAATGAAATTATATCTAATTAATATGAGGACTGAAAAAAGAATATGATAGAAATAATCATCTTCTCTCTACATTTAAGAAAGGTTGGAAGAAAGAAAATTGAAAAAAACTATGACAGTGTGTTAAAATTTCCATTCAAGTAATGTTGTATGTACTTGACCTTTTGGCCTTCATCCCAAGATGCTAAGATGTGCTATGTTATTTGTATTGATTTCTGGTTAATAGTACATTGTGAGATGATATGTTTAGATATGTGAAATGTTGCATTCATTCTCATGCATCATGTTTTTTTAAGAAAAGAACGAAAATGGATTTTCATGCATATGTTTTCATGTAAGAAAGATTGAAACAAAACTTAATGTATGAGGGATGAAAGACAAACTGTCCCAAAGGTTGGATCTATGGGGGATAAGTCGTTAGTCTAGTAATGCCCTGGACAAAGGTTGCCGAATCATCATGTGCTAGGATTTCAACAAAGGTCGCGAGGTTATCATCTACTGCGATTTTGACAAAGGTCGCGAGGTTGCTGTGCATGATGAATGTGACATGTAACGAATGTCGAGACTGTCTCCTGAAGGTGTGAGACGTAAGTGGTATTTGTCCCATAATTATGCCTACTTTTCCCTAAACGGTAAAAAAAAAGAAAGAAAAGAAAAGAAAAAAAGAAGAGATCGAACTGAACAATGAATATTTATGAAATTGCATATCATGTTTATCCATACATTACTTACTGAATATTAGATTCATAGTTTAATCTTGTGATGTAGATAAGATTCTTTATTATCATTAGTCCTAGTGAAAGAAAGAAACAGTTGATAAAGTATCTCCATTGGTGGAAACTTGTGCTGATAAGACAATTATGACTATGGTGGGAAATAATTTTTACAAACTATGTATAGTTTGTTCAAAGAAGATAAAGTGTAAGTGTGAAATAAGAAAATGACAAGTTTAATAAGAAAAAGACAAGTTTAACAAGAAAAAGACAAGTTCAACAAGAAATATTCTTATGAGTTCGTTAACACATGTTTTTAGAATACTTTTTTTTATGTAAAGTCTTCTGTTACACTTATGATGCTATAAAAAGTATGATATTATGGTTTTCCACTTAATATAATAAGGTTTATGCTACAGGATGTGATATCTCGTGTTCTAATCCAATTATGAGATATCATATTTTAGCTAATCCATCACTCAAAATAAGCAGCTTCAACAAAATATCCGACACAAATATTTGAAGCCAAAAATATTGATATTCAAGACCATACCAAAACCTTATATCGAAGATAAGAAAAAATTCGTCCAAAAAATCACCGATAAAAATCTTTGAACCAATAAAACTTGTCCCAAATAAGCAGATATTTCAAAGCAATAAATCAGTCCCAAAAATATAGAAAATTTTAACATATTATCTAAATTAAAATTCAAAATATCAAAAAATTCAAAAAATTCCTCAATGTCAAACAAATAAAAAAATTGATTTTTACTTGAAAAACTTTGCAAAAGATTCAGATTCAAAACAAATCACCAAATCGGCAAATCTAGTCAATATACTACTAATCTGTGTACAAAATAGGGTTCTTGGGATGGTGAGAAGACAAATGATTGGAGTTGGCTATCGAAGGAGGGACAGTTTCAAACATTAGAGAAAAATTGGGGCATGAATGTTAGAGATCAACATGGTGTCATGGGTTGGACTATGAGCCCATTAAATGCAGACGAGGCAACTAGAAGGACTATTTGAGGTGAAAAGGTGGAGGATAGAAGGGTGTCAAGTGTGTGATTTCATTTTCTGTATTTCTTTTTGTTTCTTTTCTCTTTTGCCTATAATTTTCTTCTTCTCATTTTGTAATTTTTCCTTCTCTTCTAAATATCAATACAATCTCTTACTTCTCGTCTGTTTTGTGGCTAATACCATAACAAGTGGTATCAGAGCAACAACGACTCATGGTCGAGGTGCCCTCCATGTCGAACAAGGATGCTTTGAACCGCTTCAGCATTAAGTTGAAGAATTTGAATATTCCATTTCCACTATTTTTTATCGTCACAACATTTCTAATCTCTAGTTGCAGCAAATTATGCTGAGGCAAGAACGATTGGAAAACATTTTTCACAATATCATTCAGGACTTTAACTCCAAACACGATGCTATTATGGAGAGGTTAAATTGGCTACTTCTGACTCGTTCAGATCACAACCAAAAGCAAATAGTTGTACCAAATGTTCACACATATTTTACACAAATAGATATTGCTGAAGAGATTGTGGTCAAGGATTCAGGTTTCACAATAGAAGTTGAAATGAGGAGTCCATATTTGGAGAATAATTTGGACGATCAGGATGAGGATTCAGAACTTAGCGGACTTTATGATGTTGCAAAGAATTCAGAATCTGGCTCGGATGTTATTGAACAAATCAAGATCAATTTGGCAAAGAATTCTTGAGATAGCAATGCGAACAATATTCATTGGGTTAAATATTCAAACTACCTCTGCTATTGTTTTTGTTTACCAAAGCAATGGATTGCTTATGGCGATATTGCAAATATTGCTGTGAATTTGCATTTTGAAGATTACCTTACACCACAATTCACTTAGAGGAGGGATACCTTTGGAATTATTTTCATCCCAAACTATGAGGTGATGGCTAACAAGACTAAAAGTTACATTATCAATGGAGTTCTTACAGTTTCTTAATTTGGGTTGAGTGCTCTACCTCTAAGACAACCAACTAAAATTGAATTGAATGATATGCCTTAATTGAGTCATTTTAGTGTAGTTATTTAGACAATTTAACATCTTTATATGGGGAAGGATAGCAAGGATGACAGGGAAATAATTCTCATTGTAGACCAACATGATACTAGGGACTTTTTTATTGATGATGCTAAGCTCGATGAATATCTTGTAGTGGATAATTCTGTTATAAGACATAAAGGATCCCCTGCCAATATGGCAGAGTTGGAGCATTTAAATGAACTTTCTACATTATCCATTCGACAATCAAAGAAAAGGCACAACAAAGATTTGGATATGAATCATGCTGAAAATGTCAATGATGATCCATTGAATAAGCAAGTAAAGGTAGGGAAAATCACTAGTAGAAAACCAAAACAATCAGCTTCAAAAGAAAAACTTCTCTCATCCCTCATAGTGTATGGATGTTTCACAAGAACTTTTTGAAGATCTAAAATTTCAAACTCAGCTACATCCTTCTGGACTTCACCCTAGAAAGAAATCGCTCATACAAAAATAGTGGCGGATCCTTCGTTGTTAGTAAAGACTTACAATGGCAGCAATCCTACATTTTTAGTTGGAATAAAGGATATTGATCAGCAAGGGATTGAAGTCGTCCTCTCCTAGAACTTGAGCAACAAGCTAAACAAATCAACTGAACTATCTGATGGTTTACATTAGAAATTCCATGAGAGAAGTAGTTATGTTTCATCAAAACCCCAATTTGGCAGATCACTGAGTAATTTTGAAGAGTTGTAATCATCCAAGTTGGAAGCGCGTATTCAACCCAAAGAGAAAGATGACATCAATGAATTGCCTAATATGAAGTTACCAAAGGTTAGCTACCCTTCCTCCACATAAATAATTAAATTGTTGAACATGCACAAAAAAGATGGTTCTATTGTTAGACCTAGAGGTTCCCTGCTAGAAAAGGCTATAAGGGAGCTTGTGAAGATAGTTACTAAGTATAGACCACTTACTGTGGATAATCAAGAGGCTGAAGCTATAAAAAAGAGACTGCCTAGAGAAATTAAGTTGATGCTTAATAAAGTTACTAGATTTGTGCAAGCAAGTCATGGAAAGATATCAAAGAAGTTAATTAGTCATCTTATGAACATTATGGGTCATTTAAAGCAACTCATAACTATTAAGAGAAACTTAAAAGTCATGATAAGTACAAGTCTATCTGCAAAGCAGGAGATTGTATAATAGAAGGTAGTGGATTGAGATTCGAAAACTCAATTGAAGCCACCATCCATGCAGACAAGGAGTTTATTGTTAACTCCTACAATTCATGAGTTTACTTGCCTAAAGAATTCAGTTGGGAAGAAAAGCAAAACAGTGAAAGAGCTACAAGATCATATTGCAAAAGTTAGTTTCACTCCGTTTGTCATAACCCGGAGGTAGACCTAATAGAAATGATGGTCGGGCCATCTGATCTTCAGAGAGGACCTAAGCGCCAGACACAAGGTTAATTGTCAGAGGAAGACTTTGTATGATTTCAGGCCCAACCCAATTAATTTGGGTCACGGTCTATATAGCAATCACAAGAAATAAAGTTTAAAACACTATGCACTAAAGACTAACTATCTACAATGGAATTATACAAACCTAAAATGAATAATCCTCAGAAGAAGAAAAAAAATGCAACTCAAACACTAAGAAGAAAACTCAAAACAAGGAAACCCTCCAGTTACAGAGCTCCTAGCCGCTCTTGCCTTTACCTGGAAGGGATCGTTGGGGTGTGACTAACTTAGTAAGAAAATCTATACTTTATGCAATGCGTAAGAAAACTGGTTTTACCTTTCTTTTAGAAAATCATGGTTTAATGCTTCTTCTTATCAGAAAATCATGGTTTAATGCTTCTTCTTATCATACATGGATTTCAAGTCATTTTAAAAATCTCTTTACCATTTAATTTAAATCGGGATATAAGAACCATTGATGGGGCTTTAGTAAAAGATGTTGTATACATAGACAATTATATCTCAAAAATAGGTCTACATCTTTTTTTATTCAAGAATGGCCTCGGTGAAATAGGAGGGTTAAATAAGAACCACTCTAGCACTCAACATAGAAAGGCGGCAGTCCGTAGATGGCAATGCCTCATGAGTCCGAGGAAAGAAGATGCTCGCAATCCAAAGACCAGGCGGTGACACCATTGGTAAAATCAAGTAATGAATAAGATTGTCAGCAATGGATTACTTAGCGACTAGCTACCCGTTAGATCCAAGTTGAAAAGGGTTGCCAGCGAGTGTTGCTCTGCGACAACTCAACCACCCATCAAATGGAAATGCACAAGGTGAGTAAAACTCAATGACTAAGAATCTTCAACCCGTGTGACAAAATACTCTGGCTAGGTTTAAAGATTCAAAACCCAAAGAGCACGTCATCACTGCCCTATTACCCATTTCACTTTAGGGATTCAAAACACAAGGACATATCACCAATGCCTTATTAACTATTTTGCATGTGCACACAAGCAATTTTCATGCAACAGAAGATGCATGAGGATAGTGTCGTGATACTTTAGTACCAAAATAGCCCAAAGTAACAAGAAGATTCATCCTCCCAATTATACAGATAGCACAAAATAAGTAAATACAATGTACGATAAATAAATATGAGAAAATATACGATACATGTAAAAATAGACGTGCTGTCAAACAGTCCGCATCGAGTTTTCATATGTGGTAACCCACAAAATAATAGTTTGAAAATCATGATGCAATATAGTGCATAAAATATAAAAATCTCTTATCTTTTCGTCGATCTTTCTTACCGATCAAGCCACAACCTCTTCAGGAATTAACTTGAAATCGACAAATTTGCCAAAACCTATAACATGAAAAATAAGAATTTTTTTTATTAACCAAATAAATAGAAAAGATGAGAGGGTTCTAAATTGGGATTAAGAACCCAAACTAAAATCAGAATCTGTAAAAAAAAAAACAATAATGTGGCATGGTGTCGACAGATGCAGAACAGTGTGTTTGTGCACACAGAATAGTGCTTCTACAAAAACCCTCTCGTGCTTTTTGCGGTAATGCAATAATGCTTTGTGGAATCCTAATTTCTGTGGACATGTAAGGAACACATGGGTTATGCTCCTGCTGTGGAACAAGAACATTTTTCGTTGTGGAGCACACTCGTTTCCTCTCCAAAACATGCTTATTTCCACTGCGGAACACGCTCACTCTACGGAATCCCATTTTTCACAAACGTGAACATTTCCATGGCGGATTGAGTATCCACTGCAGACTTCCAGCACAACATGGCAAGGAGGAAGAAAATTCCTCCTCCAAAGGGTCTCTGCCTCCATCTGGCTTTGACCCTTCACTAAAACTTCTAGGTTTGAGTTTCTTAAGCTCGAATTTGAACCCAACAACCAAACTAGATTCTCAACTCAAAAAAATACCTTTAAAATGAATTTGCCTTCAAAATTCCTTCACAAAAATCGTTGATTGGTACTCCTGGAACGTAGATCTATGACCAACATATCCTCCTCACAACCTTGGTTTTCTTTCGCTCTCTACTCTCATAAGTGGTTATGCTGAGAATGAGGGTGTTCTCTCTTGATAATATCCGAGACTCATTTTGCATTTAATATATATTTTTAAAAATATATACAATAATTGGTGAGACACATTATACATTTACCAAAGAACTAAAAATTTTACAGTATGACCCATTGACCAAAAAATTCACACATGGCCACTACGCGATAAATCGATCAAGCCCAAACATTAAGACTAAAATTAGTGCAAAAGTTTTACACGTAAAACTCTATATATTAAAAATTTGTGATTGTTACACTGTCAACAAAGAAGTGTTGGCTTAGTGGAAGTTAAACATGATTGTTTTGATGATGAATTTGTTTATTTGATTATGTTATTCTATGTTATTATATTGAAAATACCCTTGAAAATGAGTATTTAATTTTTCTAATATGTTTATTGAGTCTATGCAGTAGAGAAAAAAATTATGATATGGAACTGATATTGAGAAAGATCAAATTAAAAAGATCAAAGTGGGGAAGGTCACTTAGCGCAAACATTCTTAGTTAAAAGGCAAACGCCTAGACAAAATTTGTGAAATAAAATACACTTGTGCCAGACCAAAATTTAGTTTTAATATACAGATGCCCAAATGAGAGAAAATGTTATGATCACGGTTATCCAAACTAGAGTGCAGTTTTAATAAGTGGACGTCTAGGCCAGAGAAAATGCTACAGTTGCAGTAGTCCAAACCAAAGTGTAGTTTTAATATGCGGATGCCCGGACAAGAAAAAATTTGAAACCACTAATGTCCGGACATGAAATGTTGATGCTGGAACAGACATTGAACTTTTAAAATTGAAGTTTTAAATTAACACTTACGTGAACGACCAGTACAATGTGCAGATGCTCGATGCGAAATCCCACAACTTAAGTTGCAAAAGTCCATCGCATGTTTTGTTGTCTCTAATAGGTCTTTAACGGATATATAGCAGATGCCTGGAACCTACCAGCAGATGCCTGCTGCTCAAAAATCTTAAAGATGACTATAAATAGAAGCACTTTCAAATTTACAAGGAATCTAAAGAGAAACCATACCCAAGTGCTACCAATTTGATTTTTGAAATTTCTCTTCAATTTTTGAGTGATTAGACTAACTTCTTCATTCCCCAACTTGAGATTATATTCGTGTGAGAGTTTAGGCTTTTTTTCTGTTCTTTGCTCAAACACTTCTACATATTCAACTTGTGATACACTTGAAGGGTAATGCCCTAAAATAGTCATTGTAAAGCAAGGTTGACGCTTGGAAGATCAATCGATTGTAATTGAGAAGGTTATTAAGGAAAGATATGTTTAAGGGGGAGCCTTGAAGTGTGAATGTATGTAAGGTTGGTCGAATCACGTAAACAAATTGTTTGCATCTATGTGTTACTTCTTTACTTGTTATACTTGTTCTTGCTTGCATATTAGCTCTAACGTCTTTAATAAAGAGAAAATATAATATTCAAGTAAGCAAACGATTAATTACTAAATTACAAAAAAAAAAAAACTTGCTTAACCTTAACCTATAAGAAGAAACTCACATGGGCAAAATATACAGCCAAGTATGAAAAGATAATTCAAGGGCTTAGAGTGTTGTATCAACTAAATACAGAAAATTCCTACAAAACGTGTATGTCGCTAGAGCAACTAATGGGCAACTGGAGCAATTTATGATAAAACTTGATAATATGACACTTTCTCACTATCATATTTTGAACAAACTAGCAAAAGTGTTGAAGATTATTTCAAGCAAATATGAGCTTGATAAGATGTATTGGGATGCAACAACAAAGGATTTAGAAAGACAAATC
Source organism: Begonia loranthoides (assembly GCA_022433065.1). Taxonomy (NCBI): domain Eukaryota; kingdom Viridiplantae; phylum Streptophyta; class Magnoliopsida; order Cucurbitales; family Begoniaceae; genus Begonia; species Begonia loranthoides. Next base: position 20,150,052 of record CM039477.1, on the reverse strand, counting down.
AATTCCACGAAACAAGAGTGTTCATTGCTGTTATATGAAGCTCAAAAATTGATGAATCGAATAAAATGATGTATTCAATTCAAGCATTGATTGCACCAAATGCAAAGGTCAAAAGGCAATACAATGCAGGGCAAACTAAAAAACAAAAGCGCTTCAATGAAGTTATGGTGACTAAAGGAAATATTAAAGTTTTATGTCATTGTCAACCAACAAGCCAAGAAAAGATAGCTCTCATATGCACAATAGTTATGGACTTTGTTGAGAATTGAACACGAAATGGAAAAAGAAAATTGCAGAAGCAGGAACACCAAGATTTACGTGGAAAACCCTAACGAGGAAAAACCAAGGGCTGAGGAGAAATTCACTAATCAGAAATCAAGGTACAATGAGTTTTGCGACTCAAGCATTAACATAAAGAGAAAATAATAACCTTAATATTGGATATGAGCCCAACCCAGCCCAACTAGAATTTGGTTTACACCAAACTCTAACAATCTCCACCTTGACTCAAATTCCACATGAGAGATCCAATGCAGGCTTCTCGGCCCACCCAAAACAAATCTAGAACACTGAACTTTGACAATCTCTATCTTCAAAGAAATTCCAATGCAAGGTAAATGAAACTGCAAATCTCGAACGAAAAATAACCTCATCTTCCACAAAGGCCCTTGCTTGGCCAACTCAATATTTGATACCGATCAAGTTTAAGCCCTGTTTAAACTTGACAGACACACTGGAGAAGAAATCATATCTCCTCCATGGTACCACCGAATTATCAGAGATGTCCCAACAAACTGCATGTGAATATGTTGAAGATTCCCCACTGGAATCAATGCCCTCAAACGCACTTAATGCATAACCCACTATAGAAATTTCACCATATCGCCATGGAGCTTTACCCTTTCTCTTAGTTTTGCCTTTGACGATACCACTTTGACGTGAAACTGAAACTGGTGACGATTTGGTGAACGGATCACCCTGAACATATGTAATAAGCTGACACATCAGCTCTGATGTAGACTCAGATCCCAACTTAAACTTCACCTGAGAACCTGACTTCTTCTGAATCTTCTCCAAAAAACCTTTTGAAGGTGAATTCACAAACTTTGCAGCCTTTTTACCCGTCATTGTAGAACCCTTTAACATATACAAATTTGTAGAGCATTTGTGTCCCTTTAACTTGACGAGAGCCCCCTACTAATATTTATACTTCCACCTATAGTGTTGTACTTGTACCCTTTTGAATCTAAAGTACTAACGAGATCAGATTTTTCTTTAAATTGGGAACATGTCGCACATTACCTAGTGTCCTCATAACTCCATCAAATATTCTGATTCTGACGGTACCAATACCAGCTATTTTGCAATGTGTGTTATTACTCATTAACACAGAACCTCCTGAAATTGTCTTATATGTCGAAAATCAATTCCAATTATAACACATATGAAATGAACATGTTGAATCCAGAATCCAATCCTTGTTTGGCTTGGAGTTTTCCTCTAACACAATTAGAAGATATCCATCACTATAGTTTTCTTCTTCTACGACAATAACTTCACTGGACGTCATCGATTGTTTTCCATTCTCAGCAGCTCTCTTTATTTCATTCTGCAATTTATGGCACTCGCCTTTGATGTGCCCCCTCTTCTGACAGAAGTAATAGGTTCTATCACTGTTTCTTGACTTTGATCTGACCTTTGAATTCTAAACATTATCACTGTCTTTGTTGTTTGACTATCTTGTTCTACCCCGAACGACGAATCCTCTCCTCGAGACTAGAATCCAGCAACGATCTACTTCATTTTTTCTTTTGATAACAAAGAACCATAAACATCTTTTAGAGTTAGACTTTCTCTATTGTATAAAATTGTATCTTTGAAAGTACCATATGAAGCATGTAACGAGTATAGCATAATCAACCCTAAATCCTCCTCATCATACTTGCATTCCATAGTTTCCAAATCTAAAACTAACTCCTTGAATGCAGTTAAGCGCTTTGTAATAGAACATCCTTCGATCAACTGATGAGAATAAAGTTTTTGCTTCAAATTCAACTTGCTAGTTAGGGCTTTCCTCATACACAACTGCTCAAATCTAAACCATAACTCAGCTGTAGATTCTCGTTCAAAACATCCTGGAAAATCTGATTTGACAAATGCAGACGTATCAAAGATAGGGCTTTTCGATCCTTTCGAAGTTTCTCTTCTTCACTCCAAGTCGTGGGCATTTTATCGAGCCCTAATAATACGTCATTTAAATCCATTTGTTCGAGCACATCTAGTATCTTCACCTGCCATAATTAAAATCTTGCATTATGATCCAACAACGGAATATCGAATTTCAACGAACTCATCTCCTCACAAAATTTCAGAAATTTCTCAAAAATATCTAAACCCAAAATATCGGACCCAAAATTTTCATACCCAAATAATTGCAGAAAAATTTTAATTTTCCCAACCAAAATTTTGCACCCAAAAATCACATCTTAAATTTCAGATTTTCACCAAATCAAAAACACACCCAAATTCTGCGAATCTATCCGTCTAGTCAGCATATTTGGAGAACACTGTTGTGGTCGGCGATCAAGTCAGAGGACGGACGACGATGGTTGGGTCGGCGACGACGGTTTGGTAGAGACGATTGACGGGTTACTTCGGCGGTGGCTGAACTTTTCTTGGTGACGGATGACAACGGCGGAGGCTGGGTAGGTTACTCTTCTCTTTGCTCGACAGTAGCATGGCGCAAACGCTTCTCTGCTCTTCACGAAATTGAAAGAGCTTCTTTGTTCTTCGCAACAAAAGGCAGCGGTTCCTCTCTCTATTGAAGAAGAACAATGACGCGGGCGAGTCTGTTCCTTCTTCTTTCCAAGGCGATGCGAGCAGCTCTCTGTTGAAGATCACGGGCAGATGGAAAACAAAAGCACTTTGCTTTTTCCTTTTTTTTTCTAATTTCTTTTTCCAAATAACAATTTTTCATAAAAAATTGTAAACTCCAAATTCCGTTCGATTCGAGTACTGTAACTCTTAACTTTGCTCTGATACCAATTATTGAAAATTGGAATAGAGAACCTCAACCAAGCTCTGATACCTATTGTTGAGAATCAAACGCGAAACAAAAAAAGAAAACTGCGGAAACAGGGATACCAAGATTTATGTGAAAAATCCTAACGGGGAAAAACCATGAGCAGAGAAGAAATTCACTAATCAAAAATCAAGGTACAATGAGTTTTGTAACTCAATCATCAAATGTATAGAGAAAATAAATAACTCTAATATTGAATATGGGTCTGACTCGGCTCTATTAAAATTTGAGTCACAATGAATCTAACAAACTTTGTAGCCAAAATTCTCACAAGCTCTTCTGCTAGAAATTCTTTTCAATTTGACAAAGTTTACACTCAAAAGATAATCAAGTTAAGGTGTTTAAGGATGTTCTTTCAATTGATCCTTTTGGCGACAAGTTATTTTGAGAGGCTATTCAACCTTTGAGGGCAAGGTTGATTCAAAGGAGTGGGCCTTCATGGGTTGGGCTATGAGCCCATTAAATGTAAACGAGGCAGTTTGGAGAGCTATTTGAGGTGAAAAGGTGGAGAGAAGGGTATATAGTGCGTGATTTCCTTTCTTGCATTTCTTTTTGTATTTTCTTTCTTTTGCCTGTAATTTTCTTCTTCTCCTTCTGCAATTTTTTCTATTTTTCTGAATATCAATACAATCTCTTGCTTCTAACCTGTGTTCCAGCTAACACCACAACACATGGCATGTAGGAGGCGGAGACCGACACTTAAACAAAGGGCAAATATGTGCGGTCAGTGTTCTCTGTAGGTTGGTGGCAAATGCTAATCGAAGGAGGGGCAACGGTATGACGACCTTTGTGTAGCGATGGACGGTCGGAGAGAATGGCGTTGGCGGTTGAATGGTCGCCGGAGGGACTAACGTCAACGGCTTCTGGACGGTGACGGATCGACAGCAAGGCTAGTCGATTGTGCGGCGAACAATTGGACTCCTCTTTAGGGCTTTCTTCTTCCTTTTGTCGTGGAAGGAGAAAAAACAATTTTTTTTTCTTTTTCAAAATACCAATGTATCTGTTTGATGTCATGAGAGTTGTTTCGATAAATCTATTCAGAAACTCTCATGACATCAAACAGATAAGTAGAGTTCAAAGATGCAATTGATTGTATGACATAGCATATATTTGTGGGCATAAATAATCTCACATTGTTTGGAAGAATAAAAAGTGAAAGATTTATAAGTATAGGTTTTTTTTTTTTACTTAATACAACATATTTTGAACTGATTCCAAGAACAAAATCATGCAAATGTCAACCTAAATCGGACAATATTATAATAGAAGCATTAGAAGACTCTAAAAATGGTATTAGAGCCAATTTTCAACCGGAAGTATGGCCAACGAAGACGTCAAGTCCCCAAAGTAAAGAGATTATGACAAACCGTCTTGTGAATGCGAGGACGACCCAAGATACTGATAATTGTGAGAACCTAGCGTATACCAGTAAGGGTGCACAATCTCACATCGCTTGAAAGAGTGAAAAGTAAATGATTTATAAGTAGAGTTCTCCTCTTTATCTAGTACTATGCGTTTTGAGTTAACATCAAGAATGAAATCAGGGTTTGACAAAAAAGGGACAATTTTATGTTAAGAGAATTTTAAAACAAAATTAGTCCAGCCGAATTCGCCCAAATTTTGAACGCTAACCTTATGTCACACAAAAAAATAACAAAAAAAAAAAAAGCAATCATTCTCATTAAATAAAGGCAATGCTTCATCATTCCATATCATGATTTATAATCCCATGCCCATCTTTCAACACAATTTTCGTCTTCTTTTTTCTCATTTCAGCTCAAAATCTCTCCTTTTTTTTTCTCCACTTGATCAAGCTCTAAGATAAGAACGTCAAGGGCGGATCATACTCTCAGATAATTTTATGAAAAATGAAATTTATGAAGCAAGTTTTTCTGTCTGTAAATCAAAACTCAAGAGGAAGAACTGCATTTCTCGATCCTCGACCTTGCCGAACTGGAAAGAAGGACCTCTGAACTCTGCTGCTGCTCTCTTCACTTTTCTTCAGAATGATTGTTCGTTTAACGGCTGAATAAAGTTCTTGACCTGCTGCAGAATCCATAGAAAACGATCTTCTAATTGGCTGGACCGAGAACAGTTCATCTTGACCCTTAACATCAATGGCCTCATCTCCCATTATCGAAACATGCCGCCATTTTTTCCTATTCGATTCACCCTGAAAATCATTCCTTTCCTTTTCATCTTCTCTCCTCAGCTCAATATCTACAAAATCTTCATCACCATCCATGAGATTACCAGCCAGAAGCTGAGGATTTTGAGGAGAAGATCTCGGCGCCATGATCGTATTGGCCGGGGCCCGAGTTTTGACGCAAATGCTTGCTCGACAAAGAGGGCAATTGGAATTGGTTTGAAGCCAAATATCAATGCAATCCAAGTGAAACCCATGACTGCAAATTGGCAAAACTCTGAGCATATCTTGCTCGTGAAACTCACTCAAGCAAACAACACAGCCATTGATGCTTTTCTCCACAAACTCTCTGCTAAATTGCCGAATTGGGATGTCTCGAATTGTCGATTCTTCGAGCCCGCACCTTAACCTCATTGGAGTCAAGGCAATAAAAGAATCATTGCTGTAAGTTTGCATAATCGACAATCGGCAGAGAAGATTCAATTGGTTGAAATTATGGAACCATTTGGTGAGAAAGATGAAGTAGCTTAGCAGCAAGAAAACAGAGGCTATAATGCAAAGCAGAGAAATGGCTAGAATGGAAGAAACAGAGTCCGAAGCAGGCAATGGAGGCTGACATGATGGGTTTTCTTGTTTTTTGATTGTTGGAAAAGCTTGAGATTCATGGCTATGGAGGTTTGGATCCACAAGGAAATTGGCTGAGAGACTTGTGTAACCAATACCAATAAATACTATATTTTTAGAAAATCTTAAATATATAATTGAGTAAACATACAAGTGAAATCAATTTTAATATAAGCATTTTCCGTAATAATCTGGAAAATAAACAAATAAATAACACGCTTGAATAACGTCACGCAAAAATCAAAATCAGGAATCGATAATAATGTACACAGATTGGAGTGACATTATGGGTTATTATTGTATAGGGCATTGACTAGGAATGATGATTGTCAACACTTGAAAGTAGCACTGCCCATCCCCCTATTATACTGTCTCCCCCCTACCTATTGTCAAGCTTATAAATCAAGCCACATGACTTCATCTTTCACCTGGTTTAAGTCAATGATTCTCAATCTAATTATTCAAATTGAGTCAATTGAATAATGCTTTGAGAGTTGCACTTTCATATCAAAATTGGCCATTATTCACATGTTATTGGAAGAGATATTTAAGTATGTAACTTGAAAACTCGTTTGAGACGACTCTGGAGGCTAGCAATATCGACGAACATTGGATATTTACGTGTTATTGTCATTCGAGGTTTAGGTTACTAAATTTCAACTCTGTCGATTACATCATCATCCTTGTTTTTGAACCTGAAGTCACCGCGAGAGATCATGTCGATGAGGGTCTTCGTTGCTTTTTGGACGGCACGAGAAGTCTTCTTTGCAGCACCAGCAACCACAGGCTGTAAAGAGATGTCGGGTAAGCTTGCTCTCTCTTCAATCATGGCTGAATCATGCAAACATCTCAAAGATTAGCAATGTGTTCAGTAAATTGATGAAGCCAATTCCCATGGAACTGATCAGTTCTCAAACTTACACATGGTCTGTTGGCGAGCCATGGTGCCGATTTGTCGAATTCCCGCTTCTGCTGCTTGGACAGTTTGAGCCGATTTGTTGACCCCATCAGAAATCTCTTGGCTGCAGGAAGGCAGCTTGATCATTTATCCTTAACTATGTGATACACCAGTTCAAAGCATGAAATTTCCACCTCAAATATTAGCTAAGTACTTAATTGCCTCAATTCTCTCCCCACTACACTTAATTCTTTCGCATCGACGAGGTACAACAACCATTGTATTAAGAATGATCCCGAAGCTAAATAGAGCCTTTTATGATTAACTTAACAGTAAGAACATAGAAATGCGGAGTATAATTGATGTGAGCATCACCTTAGATCACTTAGTTCAAGAATCAGATCACTAATTTCCATGCCCGATAGTCGTATGGCAGCCATTGTGCTAGGCAGCTCCTGCCGAGCCGTATCAGCTAGCTTTGACAGGGACACTGCTGCTCTTCCCATTGCCTATAGAAGCGCAACAAAATTAGATAGGTGAATGGCAAGAGCAGAAAGAGGCTCCAAAAGTCTGAATAAAACATAAAGATCTTTCAAATAATGAAAATGCAACAGAATATAAAAAATTTAAAACTAACATATAGGATGCTAGTAGAATCTAGTGTTCTAGCTCCAATAAATTTTACCACTGAAACCCATGGATGCCAGATTTGTGCTTTTGGTAACAATCACAAAGTATTGATACATAGACCCAGATGAGATTCCAAATCAATGAGACAAATCCGTCCTAAAAACTTATATTTGGCGGGAATAAAATAACAAGATCATAGTTAGCCATGTCAAGATATGAATGCAGACAAATTTGAGTTTTAAGAACATGTCGAGAAGCTTACATGAAGTGTAGGGACAGCAGCAATGACAAGGCTCGTAAATGCTACAGAAGTCTGTACAAATTGGAACTGATTAGAGTTTATTACCATCGATAAAATGACCTAATAATGTAATCAAATGCGAGTTTGTTGGCGTGTTTAAGCACATTAACATAATTCATGACAGTAACAGATAAAATAGTGACAGGCATCAAAGTAGAAACTTTATTTGCATATTTAAACTCCATTTTAAGGAGTATTCCGATGGAATAACTATATTTTCCTCAAGATCATAAATGATAACATTCTATATGAAAACCAAAACAACACAAGCTCTTTCATTTATGCCTTAAAGTTGATTGAATTCCATTTGTAAACGCCTATATCATGCTTAGACTGAAAACAAAGAACCCAAATAATGCCGAAAAAAGGCAAAAAAATCTCATTTCTTCCTGGTAAGGCATGCTGTAAAAACATTAAACTCGCAGAATAATTAGTTTTTCTCATAAACAAACAAAGAATTCACAAAAAAGTACTAGTAATTTCATGTATAAGATAAGCAGATAGTTCTACCGTGAAGGCAATGAAAGCCAGGAGAAAGAAAGCTTGGTCGGCCAAGCTCATCTTGGCCACAGGCGGAAACGCAAATCTAGGACTAGCCACTTCCGAATTCCATCTACTGTTCCCCAAATCTTCGTCCACAATCGTTTCATTCGAAGATGTCTCCACCACCGCTTCTAAGCCGCCACTACCCAATCCTTTATCTGAAACCGATTTCACCGAATTCAGAAGGAAAATCGAAGCCAAACGGGTTGGCTTGGATTGAATAAACCAAGAACTGGAATCTGTTTTTCTTGGTTTGAGAAAAAGAACAGATTGAGTCCGTACCCATGAGCTGCGGCCAGGATAGGGAGGCAAGAGATGCGAGCAAGGGGTGCTCATGGATGAAGAAGAAGAAGCACGGATGATGGGTCTGTAACAGTTGGAAGAAGGAGCTCAACGACCTAGCTACTACACTCAAGTTCTGAGTTCGCAATCACTCCGTCAATTCCTAGGCACGCTGGGTGACAGGAGGGTATAGATAAGAGAGTGAGTGGACGAGTTGCGAAGCAGGCGAGTCGGGAGTTTCTGCAAAACTAAGCGGAAGTATGTATTTATCGAATTTTGATAAATAATGATCCATATTAAAAAATATATAAATTAACCGAACACTCTAAACTTTGACATCAACGACAAGTAAAATATTGAAAAAAATTTTACGGATAACTAAAATCTCAAACTATGAAAATCAACGACACAAATCTCACAGTCACATTTTCCTTTAAAAAAAAGTCAAGGCAAATGATGCAGTCACATTTTCTTTGAAAAAATGTAAATGACTATCAAATGGGGACGTCCAAGAATCAACAACGAACATCCTTTAAGGACGAGAGACGTCCAAGACTAATCCATGGAGAGAGTGTGATGACTCGGTTTTTTATAACCTTTTAAAAATACGTGAAATTTAAAACTTTTCTTTTTTTTTGTAAAACAGCAGAAAACCTCTTTAAGATATAACCAGAGTTCTTTTTCTAAAAAGTCGGACCATCGAAATCCTTTCGTTATACTCGTTATGAAAATCGTTATCAATATTGGAAAGTTATTGTTATAAAATCGTTTCTCAAAACATAGCGGAATCATAAGTCGTACGTGTTGCAAAGACAATAAATAGATTATTATTTTATATTTACAAAACTTTTTTTCCTTTTTCTTTCCTTAGCCTAACCAGTCACAAGTACGCCTGTGCAAATCTTTCATTAATTGCACCTTGATTCATTCATCGTTTGCTCTTGTGCATATACATATACCTACACCATTAGTAAACTATGAGCCCGAGGCCCAGTAAGAAATGAGCTATGCATTATGATGTATGCCTCTCTTTAGTTCACTTGGAATGGGTCCACCCAAAATCAATCTTTTCATTATATTTCATTCTTTCATGAGTTCATAACTCGTACGTCGACCGGGAGGTTGGAGGAACCCATTTGTGATGGTATAGTTTAATCAGCTTCTAACCTCCTATGTGCAGCTAGTCCCGTTCCCGACAAGGTAGGGGTGTAGTCTAGCTGCCAGGCTAGATCCGAACTACCCATTGCCCCCAACTCCCCATCATTCATTCTTTCATTCATTTAGTTTCATTTATTCATTTCCTCACTCAATGCATGTGAGTATCAACCCCAAAGGTGGTACTTCTTACTTGTTTTTATTAGCATGATGAATGTACATGAGAAACATTATCGTGATGCATGTCATTGGAAAGCAGTAATAGTCATGATACAAAAGCATGAAATAGAAAACAATAATCACAACCATATATATACAAGTAAGAGACAGAATAAAAGCTACTAACACCCTATACATGACGATACATTCTAAACATGCTTGGTAATTAAAAGAGACAATAACAATTAAACATGTTTAGCAGTTCAATGGACATACAATGTAAACATACTAGGCAATTTAAAGAAAACGATAATCATATGTTAATATCCATGCTCGGAAATTTAAACTATAACATACGATCCTAAACATATTCGAAAATTAAACTATAACGTGCGATCCTACCATGCTCGGAAATTAAACTATAACATGCAATTCTAAACATGCTCGGAAATTAAACTATAACGTGTGATCCTAAATATGTTCAGAAATTAAACTATAACGTGCAATGTTAAACATGTTCAGAAATTAAACTATAACATGCAATCCTAAACATGCACGGAAATTAAAGTAATGACATGCAATTAGCATAGACTTGATATATATAAAGGCAACATAGTGGAAACGTAGACAAACATTTAAAGTAAAGACACGACTAATGGTGTAGGATATCCACTGGCCAACGACTCTATTCAATTTCTTATCTCGAAGCTTTAACCCGCATTCATACTTAATCTTTATCCTTCTTTTCTTTTTCAATACCTTCATAATTAAAAGCATTTAATTATCAGTCTTAATCAATTAATCACATTATTAATCTCAACAACTTTTATATTCTAAATCTTTATACATTATCTCTAAGGTTCCCTAAACGAAGCCGCTTCAGCAATATGACCCAACCTAATGAATTAATCCAGATAACCGAATATATTTATCCAATAATGAATTGAAGCCCACCCAATAGAACACCGATTCCAGAACACACTCAACACCCAACATATCGCAGCGAGCAACCAGAGGCATACCAAAACCAACAGAACACGTTTATTTTCCTTTTCTCTAAATATAACGGCAGCAGTAAATCCATTATCATGACAAATAACATGTAACGACCCGATTTTTTATAAATCCTTAAAAAATGAGTGAAAATTTGAACTTTTAAAAGACTCCTTTGAAATCCCTTTTAAAACAAATATCAGAGCGCAACACTAAACCGAACCGCTACTAACCTTTCGTTAAACTTGTATTGAAAGTCCAATTAATAAAATGCGGAAGCGTTATAAAATCATTGTTTTAAAACATTGCAGAGGCGTAAATAAATCATTTAAGGAAGAAATACTAAACAATTAAATACTACGTTTAAGAAATGAAAACTAAATACTTAAATACAATTGAATTACAACCATTTCTTATTTTACTCTTTTATGCCTGGCCAACTACGGGCTCCCACGCGTGTGCAAATCCTCATCCCTGCTTTTTATATGTGTTGTTCATTATCTGTTCATCATTTTTGCATACAAGCACCTACACCTACACCACAAATAAACTATAAGTCCAAAGGCTTAGTAAGAAAAAAGGGTTTAATGCAACGTGAAATGTCTCTCTTTAGTCTTTGTTGGAATGGGGGCCACCCAAACCAATCCTTTCATTATCTGTTCATCGTTTTTGCATATAAGTACCTACACCCCTACACCACAAGTAAACTGTAAGTCCAAAGGCTTAGTAAGGAAAAAGGTTTAATGCAACGTGAAATGCCTTTTTTTAGTCCTTGTTGGAATGAGGGCCACCCAAACCAATCCTTTCATTAAGTCATTTACTCATTTATTACTTTCCTTTAATCCTTTCATTTGCTACTCATACTTCGAGCTAGAGATTTGGGGGATTTTCTCATGCAATGGTGTAGTGGACCAGATCTAACCTTTTACTTGCAACTAGAACTCCCGTACCCTGCTAGGGAGGGGCTTCGCCTAGTTGCAGACTAGACCCTCTACCCATCCGACCCAAACTCCCTTTTCTTCTTTTTCCTTTTCTTAACATTTTACCTCACTTATGCATGTGCGAGTACCATCCCAAGGTGGCACTCCCTACTTGTTTCTATTAGTATGATGCATGATCATACAATCTCAACTTAGCATGATGCATGATGCTTTTATAACTTATCATTAACAATAATTCAAGTGTGCATTGAAATTGAATAGCAGGAATTGAAAGCGCATATAAAGAATAACAGTAATTGAAAGTGCATATTAAATGAAATCGTAAACAACGAAGCACACAAGGAAATGAAGCAACAAACGAACTCAATAAGGGAGTACGGAATTAAGCACCAATATTACATGCTCAAGTAATTCAATTAATTTGACATATTAAGCGTGCTATTCTAATTAGCTATTCTAAGGAGTTATCATGCTCAAATTCTAATTAAGTTAACTACTCTAGTCAACTAACATGCTCAATTTCTAGTTAAGTTAATTACGCTAGTTAATTAGTATGCTCAAGTCTAATTAATTGCGTTAGTTAATTACCCTAGTTAATTAACATACTGCTAATTGATTTACACATGTTAATTAAACATACTAGTTAATTAGTTAAACTAGTTACTTAACAGGAATATCACTTAGTTAATTAGTGATCCTAATTAATTTCATGCTTTAGTAAAGAATTACAATTACGTTAGTTAGTCAAACACATACCTAAGTTAATTAAACATGCTCAAAGAGAGATTTCAATCATGATTCTCTATTTAGTTATTCTAATTCATTAACATGCTCCAAAGATTATAAACACCGATTAATTAGTTTACATGCTTTGATTTACTAATTAGTTCGCATGCTTCGATTAACTAGTTGATTATTTAAACTAAATCGATTAACATGATCAGAATAGGCGATAAAACTTGTAATTTACGCAAAGGTATTAATCAATGGGGATGACAGAATAAATGGCAACGAAAAAATAATGAAGGAAATGACAGTTTATTGTTAACACAACAATAAAGAATAGGATCATGCTCCATGACAAAGCTTTTATTCATTCAACTCATCATTCTATACTACTCACTTGACTCATTAACCCAAGTAGCAAATGTTCATCACCCCTCTAAGCATTAATCACTAAAGGAATCGCAAGAAATTATAGAGAACTAACAGTAGTAAATTAAATAGCAGGAACTATCAACAAGGAAGTATCACAGAGCTAACCATAATCTACATAGTACTAGTAATCTACACCATCATCAACAAAGGAAATAATACAGAAAATCATCCAAGGAAAACACACTCACGCACAATACTTGCGGTGTAGGGCCTCTACATGGCCAAGACACCCCTATTTCCTTACATATATTGAATAACTAACTCACAGAAAACACTCTTCAAGCTCCCTCCGCTCACGGTAGCTCCAGCTTCTTCAGCTCACAACTCCAACTTCCTAGCTCACACATCACTTCACTCACATATCACCCTTAACCCATGCAACTCCTTTCACTTAGAAGCTCACTCTCACGGACAACTCATGCAGGGACTCCTCGCTCGCAGAAGGAACATAGCTGAAGAAAATGGGAAAAGGAGAATGGCTTATACTAGAAGGAAGGGAGACAGCTCATACCTGGAGAGGGACAAATTGGATGCCTAATGGTAGGGAGGAGGCGACTTTATGCTGGAGGAGGTCGGCTCCTACGCTGGGGTTTACATAGGGGGGGGAGATTTTCGTGTTTGGAGATTGCGGAGTAAATGACTACATGACAAGATTTCATCATTTTAACCTCAATTAAATCATAGGTCTGGGCTATTTCGAACGAGTACAGATGCATTGGTCTCGTCCACATTAGTCCGAATGAACAAAATCTCACAGGCAACCCGCGTTCTTGGATGAGAACTGGCGTCCTCAATCCAGTCCGTACCGTCCAAAAACAGAATTCGAACTCAAATTGACGTCCGCAAGCTTTCGAATTCGTCTAGAAATTGGACAGATTCGATGCAAACGTGATCTGCCACGTCCACACTCATCTGCAGGCATCCGAATTCATCCAGAAAAAACTCACCTAAATTTATCCGAATTCATCTGAATTCATCCGAATTCATCCAAACAAAAACTCAGCATCTGAACTGAATCAGGGAATGCAACCATGTACAATAGGGAATTTGAGAATCAAAGTGCAGAGCCTCACCTTGCAGAGAAGACCCAGACCAGCCTTAACTCGGCTTCCAGAGAAATCACCCGTACCTCCTCTCTGTCTCTTTATTTCACACTCACAACTTCCAGCACATCTCCACTCACCTGACCCTTCTTTTATTCCTCACCACCATAACACCACCCATTGTCCCCCGCTAATTCACCCATGCCAGACATAGTAAGAATAATTAGAGAAATTTCTAGAAAGAAATTCGTCCTCACCCTACCGAATCAAACTAGTGGATCGTAGATGAAGCTTGGGACCTATTCAGACCAAACCACAGGCCGAACCAAGACCGACTACTAGAACCAAAGCCCCCTGCCATCGTCAATCCTCCTCTGCCAAACACCACGCCGGCATCAATCCACCTCGCCATTGCCATCTGTCGTCGCCGCACATCACCAAAAAATGACAGAGCGTCACCTTTCATCACGACCCGACACCAAATCTGGCCACCCGAGCTCACACTGAAACGACCTGCGAAGCCACCTCCCAAGCCCCCCATTGCTCGCCATTCACTGGATGACACGCACTCAAGCCCGAGTTCACTGTCGTCGTCCCCGGTCCAAACACCCTCTCGCGCCCGATCTCTTTCTCCCTCAATCTTCGCCCTTTCTATCCTCTCGTTCACTCCCTCTTTCTAGAGTTCTCTCTCTCTATCTCTCATTTCGTCAAATGGCCGAAGGCCAGACAAAATGAGGGAGTCTGAGCCAAACCGATTCCAGGAGAAACCGGTTCTCCCCTGCTCTCCTAATTCCCTTTATTTCAAACTCTTTAATCCATTAAATCCTGACTTTATTTATTCAATAAATTTTTAATCTAATTTTTTTGTAAGGAGGGTAGTATGTAACATCCCGATATCGTGTTTCCCGTGTACACGATGTAATCAATTTTGGATGATTAATGTATTACATTGCGTACCTATATGTGTTATTTTATAACATGTATTTGTGGGGAAAATATTATGAGATGAAAGTTAAGTAGGAAAATGTGAGGAAAAACTATTCTGGACACTTTCAGACGCATATGGACGACACAAGGACGAAAAATGTTGTCCGCACAAGCATAGAATGTCGTCCCCAAACTTTGGGATGAAGCCCTTGTGTCCTAACTCGTCCTCGTCTCTAACTGGACAATTCTGGACGTATGCGGATGAGTGAGAACAAACGCAAATACGGTGATTTTGAATCTGTACAAATTCTGGACAAGTGTCGACGCTACATGCGGACGCCATTTGCATCCAAATGTGGACGAACGAGGACGCAGGTAGACATAGCAATTTCGTATCTGTCCAAACTCTGGATAGTTTTGGATGAGTGCGGACGCTACATGCGGATGATATTTTACATCTAAATGTCATATTCGAACTGTACAGACAGGGTGAGATGCCAATTTTTATCCATAACAACAAATTTGCCTAAGAAATTTTACACATGTGGACGCATGCAGACGCAACAAGAACGAAAGCTCGCATCCGAAACTTTCAAGATCTGTAATTATTTAGGGAGCAATTAATGAAACATTGTCATTTTTCAATTCAAGATGCAACCAGACGACAAGGAGACAAACCCATGCCGGACCACGCCCTCTCCATGTCGACCACCCCCCTCCCTCTACCGTAGGTGTATGAGTGTTCCCCTCCAACTTTGCCTTTTTAATCTCCATCTCCTCTACATTCATTTTCCTTCTGCGTAACAGTGAGTTCCTGCAAGAAAAGAGTCCTATGAGTGAGAAAATCCTTTGGAGAAATTGGGAGAGTCCCTTGTGAATTGGTGTGCGTTTCTTCAACATGGATCATGAGCTGAGAAAGGGGTGATACGTAAGTGAAGTTGGAGCTCTGTTAGCTGGGATTTTCTACTGTCCGTGAGTTAGTTTCTTCAACTAGGGTAAGGACTTGGGGATAGTCTTGGCCATTTGGAGGCCCTACCCACAAGTGGTGTGTGTGAGTGAATGCAAATTCTTTGATGTCAATTCCTGAATTCTTTGGTTGAGTAATTTCTGCAACATTTCCTTTACTTCTTATTGGATTCCTTGCTGTTAATTTCCTACAATTCTAATTACTGCAAATGCTTTACTTTGATAAAGATAAATGATGTGATGAATGTTTAGTTTGTGAATGTCTAATGTTAAGTACCATAGTATAGAATGATGAACCAATGAGCATGAATGAGCTAAGAAGTTCCCTTCACAATGATTCTGTTCTGTACATTTTATTATCTTACATTGTTGTCGTTTTTCTCTGGCTTTGTTGTAGTTTTCCTCTAGCTATTGATAATCTTTGTAGACCTCGTTACTGAAATTTCTCTTTACTGCCATAATTTATATGTATTGCAACTCAATGACTTATATGATAGAGAATGGATAATGAACTGCTATGATGTAAATTGATGACTTGAATTGATGAATTGATGCTGTCTAAAGGGAGATATGCATGAATGAATTGTTAGCAAATTTTTGAATATTAACTTTGTTCTATTATAAATATTGTTTCTCATATTATTGGTTAGATAGTAGACTTAGCTTATAAATGCTGTTATTTCTTGGTTCTAGTTAGGAGCTATAAACTTTTGGATTTAGTTGGCATCAATCCATTTAGCATGTTTCTCGTCACAACATATTATTGAACATATTTCCAAGCATGTTTAGTTAAATAACTCGCTATATATTTCACTTGTAGAAGCGTGATAAATCGTCGTTTCTATATTTTGGAAAATTAAGCATGTTGTCCATATTCATTGTTTGTATAATTTTGTTGAATATTTGTAAGATTTATTGATCTCAACATAACAACATGTAAATCGTTAGCACGTTGTTGTCATTGTAAGAAGCATGCATACTTTCGAACATATGAGATCTGTAGCCTTCCATTATAATTTATTCATGATCTTTGTTAATATCAATCGTTTCTAGCCATATCAAAATAGCAAGCACATTTGCATTAGATATTTATTTAGCATGTTGTTAAGCTAAGCACGTTCTCATGAGTTTTTATTAAGCATGTTTCCATTATTAGCTCGCTTCAATTTATTAGCACGTTTTCTATTTTATTTGATTATTAAGTATGTTTCCATTTTGTATTGGATGAACATATTTCCATATAATTGTTAATTTTATGTTTATGCTATCATACAATCTCATAACATGTTTAAATAACTCGCTGTAAACTTATGCTTAATCTTTGTTAATATCATGTTCATGTTATTGTTTCCAAGCATGCCTGTTTAAGTAGTTAATATTAAAAGCATGCCTAATGGATTAGAATAACTCATTGGTAGTTAATGTTAAACTTCAGTTTCTATTGTTCTTTTTGTTGATGTAATTTATATAATCAAGCATATCCTTCGTTGTTTAATTGTTGCTATTATTGTCTTCTTTGTGTGCTTTTAATTATAGTCGTTTCTTTATATGCTCTGTACGTTGTAGTTAGTTGTTTTAATTACTGTCACTTAATTTATGCGCTGTTCAATTATCGTTGCTTTTCTTATATTATATCAACATGTTTCATGCATCATGTTAATAGAAACAAGTAGGGAGCACCACCTCGGGGTGGTACTCACATGCATAATGTGAGGAAATGAACGAACGAAAATGAACAAATGAACGAATGAACGAACTAATGATGGGAAGTTGGAGGCGGATGGGTAGTTCAGATCTAGTCTGGCAGCTAGGCTACACCCCTACGTTATCGAGAATGGGACTAGATGCACACAGGAGGTTAGAAGCTGAGTAAACTATACCATCACACATGGGTTCCTCCAATCTTCCGCTCAATGTATGAGTAACAAACGAACGAACATAATGAAAAGATTGATTTGGGGTGGACCCATTCCAAATGAACTAAAGAGAGGCATAATCATATTTCATAATCTCATTTCCTTCCTGGGCCTTTAGGCCCACGTATTACTTGTGATATAGGTAATGAGATGATACTGCCTGGAGCATAGGAGGACGCATTTCATGTCGACCCTATGGTGTATCCGGACGAATTGGGACCCGAGTAGATGAATGGCTCAATAATGAATGAATTCACTATTTTGAAAAAGAGTTTGTTAACAGACATGTTTTGTAAAACTTTAACTCTCCCCCTAAAACCCTGTTTGTGATATTTATTATGTTTTTGCTTGAACCCTGAACTTTATTGATATGTTTGAAAATGTTTCCGCTTTACTCTGATATATTTCTACTCTTAAGCTTTTATGTTAAAGTTGACATTTTCCGTTAACTCGTTTAAAGTAGATAAAAAGAAAAAGAAAAATTTTATTTGACAATTTATTGAGAAGAAAATTAAGAAAGTATTGTTTTTGACGTGGGGCGTCACAGAGGGGTGTCCTTGAGACCATTGTAAGGTCGAGGGATGTTCATGTTGGCCGCTGGATGAAGAGACATACGTCTTTCAATGAAGATGGACGGCCAGGATGGGAAGAGGGGTGTTGGCGGACAAAGGATCATGCCCGTTGGACCGAGGGACAGACGTCCCTCAACAAAGATGGACAGCTAGGATGGTAGGAGGGGCACAGGCAGATGAAAAACCATGCCCATTGAATCGAGGGATGGACGTCCCTCGATCCAATGGGCATGGTCTTTCGTCAAACGTCCCTGAAAGAGGATGCACCACCATGATGGAGGATGACCATCCTCTAACGGCACTGACAGACAATGGTTCATGCTTGCTGGATCGGGAGATGGACAACTCTCAACAAGGATGAACGACCATAGATGGTGGATGGCCATCCTCTAAAGGTGCTAGCAGATGAAGGTTCATGCCTGTTGGATTGAGGGATGAATGTCTCTCAATAAGGATGGACGGTCAGGATGGAAGATAGTCATCCTCCAAAGGTACTGGTGGATGTTATATTGAAGGGGGTCATGTGCAAGACACACGCTTTTTTAAATGGGAGCATACTCCCTCCACTTAAGATGAACGTCCCTCATCCCACAACAGACATCTCTTGACTTAAGACGGATGTCTCTCCACTTACGACAAACCTCCCTCAACCAACAATAAACGTCCCTCAAATGTACAACAGACGTCTCTTAGCGACGTCCCTCCACTTACGATGTCATTTAGCATCAAGGGACGTCCATTGATACTAGAGGATTTCCATTGATATTGAGAGACGACGTCATTTAGTATTGAAAGACGTCCCTCAACTTACCATGGATGTCCCTCAATACCATGGACATCCCTCAATGCCATGGATGTCCCTCAATACTAAATGACAATGTTGACCAACCTTCAACTCCATCTATATAAGTGATAAGGACAGCATATACGAGAGCAAAAAGCAACCATAAATTCTTGAACACAATCGAAGAGCAAAGTTTTTCAGTGTGCACATCAAATGGGGTCAATGAGTGTTGCGCATCAAATGGGGTCAAGGAGTGTTGCACCATCCAGCGATGAAGAATCCATTAAATGCTGAATGAAAGTGAATCCTATTTTGGCAGTTCATGCCGATGAGCAACGTGCATTCTATCACGAAATTGTTATAGAGGTTTATTCAATTTTGACATCTCTAGACAGGGAGCTTCGTTCAATATGCGACTCAAAAGATAATGATTAAGTGAAGAGTATGCCTCAACTAGAATGTTCTTCCTTGGATCTCTGTATAGGGAAGAAGTATAGTTTGTTGAAAGCAGTTAGAGAAGAAGTAGTTGATTATGCATTAAAAATGAGCATGAGATAAAGTTTACAAAAAGAGAATCTTATCGGTTGACTGCCATGTGCAATGATGGATGCAGTTGGCGGATTCACGCTTTGAAAATGAAAGGTGAACTTATGTTTTAAATTAAGAGCTATAACGAGGTTCTCTTCTGCCAAATGGGTGGCAAAACCAATATTTGAATAGGTTTAAAAGTCAACCCACGTGGGACAATCATTCCATCATTAAGATAGTCAAGAAGGATTTTCATGTCAACATTACCCCGAGTCTTGTCATAAAGGCAATAAATGTAGCTTGAAAACTAAATGAAGGGGATGGTGACAAAAAATATAAGAAACTATGGGAGTACAGAGAAGAGATTTAGAGGTCCAATTCTGACAGCTCATTGTTGATTATGGTAGATAGGAATGATTTTATGCCATATCCAATATTTCAAAGAATGTATGTGTTTGGCTGTAGGTAAGCGAGGTCTGTTGGAGTGTGGTAGACCTGTCATTTGCCTGGGTCGTGCCCAGGCTAGTTGCTCACAACCGTCAGCATTGACTTCAATGATGTAATTTATCCAATTGTTGTAGCAGTTGTTGAATTAGAATGCAAAGTCTCTTAGTCCTGGTTTTTGAGTTGCTTCCTTTTAGATGTAGACAATGATTCAGGTAGGGGATGAACATTTATTTTAAACCAATACAAGGGTTTAGTGCTAGCTATCAAACCATATGCACTGGCAGCTGAGCATTGTTTCTGCCTTAGACACTTGTATACCAATTTCAAAAAACAATTTGGAGGCTTTGGGCAAAACATGCTTTCAGTTCCATCCCAAAGTGCGGCATAAGCCTCAACAATTTGAGTGAGTCCTACAATACCTGCCTCCTACCAGCTTGGGACTAATCAATCATAACTATGTTTAAGATGATTAGAACAGATATCATGTGTAGGATAATTAAGAAACATAAAAAGATGATTGAGTCGACAGGCCTATTGGGTCCTCATATAAAAAAAAGCTTGTCAAGCTACAACATGCAGCTCGAAATTGGTGTCCAACATTTACATAAGGTATTCGATTTGAGGTCAGTAATAGTAACAAACCATACATAGTCGATTTGGACTGACACACCTGTAATTGTTGCTAATGGGAGCTGACTGGATTTCATGTGTACATGTCATCCTATGTATGCATTTTATGAGGACTTCAGTTGAAGATTATGTTCATGTATGGTATCAGCGGAAAACATACATGAGAATGTATTTCCACTTTGTTCTACCTATTAGTGGCCAACACATGTGGCTTGAAATAGACTAGGATCTAATTCTTTTGCTGCCAGTTAAGAGACTCACAGGGCGGCCTAAAAAACAAAGAGTGAGAGAGCGGACGAGTCCATGGCTGGATTGTCCTAAGAGAAATGTCCCTATGACATGTAGCCAGTGTCAAAGTGTGGGCTACAATGTCCACTCTTGTCAAGGTGAAGGCTCATCCACTAGTAAAGCAAGTGATAGCAACAAGGCTAAAGGCAAAAGTGGCAGTGGTGGACGAGGACACTCACAAGACACATTTATGGGTTTTACCACTGTTGTCAAGACACAAGTGAGTAAATTGTTATGCTTTCAAATATTATTCCAACTATGTGCGCTTTTTATGGCATAATATTACATTTGTTATGTAGGAGTCCGCCGCCCCACATCCACATCCTTAACTATGTAGTGTAATGGCACTATTTCATTTATTTTTTTAGTAACTTAATTGTACTCATTAATACTAATTCTCGTAACTTTGTATGTCTTCACTTGTTCTCTTGACGCAATTGATCTTAAGACAAATGATTGGGCATTATAAATGAGTAAATGTAATTAACTTATTCAATGGATGGAATGAATGTTGATGGATGATGTAAATGAGCTCGTTTGCTAATGAATGTAATTGATGGATTTGGGTTGAGAGAGAGAGAGACAGACAACCAATTTGGGTTGATAGACGTCCCTCAACTTATGACGCACGTCCCTTAACCTACACTAGACATCCCTTAACCCACAATGGACGTCTCTCAGCTTAAAACTGAAGTCTCTCAATACTAAAAAAACAAAGTTGTTTAGCATTGAGGGACGTCTGTAGATGATAAGGGATGTCTCTCAATGACATGGACGTCCCCCAATACTAAATGAAGACATTGAGTAAACTCCAACTCCATCTATATAAGTAGTAAGGATGATCTCTGCAAGAGAAAGCAGCAACCCTAAATCCCTAAACATATCCATGAGCAAAAAAACATCAAAAATGGAGGTGGAGTCTATTTTGGTAGTATAGGCTGATGAGCAACGTACGTTCAATCACAAAGCTGTTATAGAGGTGCATTTGATCTTTGCATCTGTGGACGATGAGCTTCATTCATTATGTGATTTAGAAGATAATGATTGGGTGGGAAGTAGGCCTCCTGAACTGAAATATGCTTTTAGAGCACGTTATTACATTAAAGGAGAGTTATTAGAAAGTGGCTTAAAAAGTGAGGTTTTATTTTTGATGTATTTGTTGGAGCCCATTGTTAACCCCTAAAGACTTGCAACAACAACCTCAACTCGTCTCCAAGCATCTTGAGCTTTGCAAAAAAACATGGAAAGCAAGTGGATATCAGGTTGTAATGGAAGAGCCTAAACGTGCTCATGTTGTCGCACTTCCATTACAACTGTGACACCCTGCGTTATTAAAATTATTTTCTTTCTTTCATTTTTAGCTAAGTCAAATCAGAGTATTAAGCGAAATAATTTCAAGTTGTAGTTTTAAGACTTTAAACATCAGTCCATAGTTTACAAAACATTTACTACAATTAAAACCATAATTTATTATTAAAAACAACTGGTGATAATTTTCATGAGCCATAACCCTTCAAGTCGAACCCGGCTGATAAACTCAAGAGCCTATCCTGTAATGTCACCTTCTATAATGGCATATCATTGGTCTCATAACAATCACATGCATCACGGGTAAAACAATGAGCCTAACACTCAACAAGAAATAGAATGAAATATGATGCATGCTCATGTCTGATTATGACAAAAGGGAATCCACCCCATCTGTCTTTTACTCAAAGTTTTATATCATTAAATTCATACATTGAGCTAAGACATGGGGAATATTTCCCACAAAGAGAATAGTTTATGGCTGAAACTAACTCCAAAGAGATAGGCTCTCGAATCCCATCGAGGGAAAGGTTTAATCTCGAGTCTCCCAGTTAGAATCTAAACTACCTCCCCAACTCCTAATTCCCATTACATTTATTAAGTCCGGTCTCTCCCATGCAATGTAAATACCAATCCAAATATGGCATCACTCTTATGTCTATGATCATGATGCATGTTCATACAATGTTTATGCAATATCAATAGAAATCACATTATAATACAGAACAATACATGCGATATCAGCAGGTAGTAAATATAATATCGAACAATACGTGCGATGTCAACAGGGAGCAAATATAATAGAAAGCAATACGTGCAATATCAACATGGAGTAAATATAATAGAAAGCAATACGTGTAATATCAACAGGGAGCACAATATGAATCTATCAACCTAGCACATACCACAAAATCTAAAATACATAATTTAAGCACAACAAAAGAAAACATAATATAAAAGCAAGGATATAACAGATCATGTTGAAGCTAAAACAATCCATTTTTATTGTTTAGCATTTTATCGATAATGTTTAAGGAACAATTAAGAGGACCATTACGTAAATTAAACATTTGTTCACAGAGAGCAATTTATATATTAATTAATAGAGAACAAATTTATACGTTAACTAGCAAGGAACCATTCGTATTTCAATTTCACAATTTATATATTAATTTCATGGGAATTAATTTATATTTATTTAACTAAGGCAGTTCATATGCTAATTATCAAAGAACAATCCCTATTTTAATTTCATTGAGGACTATATATATTAATTAACCAAAGCTAAACTAACCCACTAATAGCATAATACTTCACAGCAAATAAACAACTCATTCATAATCAAATATCTCAACTGATTACAATTGGTAGTACCAAATCATCCAATAGTCAGCAGAATAATTCTCCATAGAATAATAGAAGAAACAAACAACCATACAGTCTTGAGTATTTCACAGTGCAGTTATTTGCAACCCAGGAAATATCACGGGATTACTTTTACGCTTGAATTATTATCAATTTAATTACAATATTGTTAAAATTATCGTTAAATTTACTATTAGCTTAATTGTTGAAATTATTGTTAAAATAATGAATTTACTTACAAATAAGTCATTATAATGCACAAAAATATTGAAATAAATGTTAAAATAATTATTGCAATTATTATTTGAATTAATGCACAAAATAACAAAGAAAATACTTGAACGTAAAAATGAATAAAATATGTGAATTGCCTTAATTTCGTTAAATTATTATATATGAATTGTTGTACTACTTTCATTATATTGTTATGAACTGTACATGCATCACGATAGTGTTTATGAAATTGTTAATATATGAATAGTATATTAATAAATGAACCAATAAAAGTAGATTGGTGTATGGGATTAGGGTAAGTAGGTGACGGTGCTTGGTGGTGATACCCCTAATGGATGTATATCCTCGTCGGAGTGACGATTAAGCCACAAGACCTGATGAAGTATTCTTTTATTCCAAGGGTGATAATCTCATACATCTGGACTGTTAAATGAAACTAAAATGAAAAGTTGAGGAGTTAAGTTCTTCTCTAAAATGACTATATAAGCATTGCATAGCATAATCATACATTCTATTTCTTGCTGAGCCTTAGATTCATGGTATAGACCATGATGTGGAAGAAGACGCATTGCCAGATGAACTCTAGGGTTATTAGCTGGATTCCACCTTGAAGGTTATTGCTCGAGGAAAATAAACTGGTTGTTTTATTTCAATGACTATTTTGAATTGTTATTTAAATTATTAAACATTATGTTTTAAATTAATTCGGCTTAAACTCTGGTTTTCGATATTTGTTTTCAAAGGAATAAAAGAAATTTTTTTATGACTAAAAATGAACTAAAGAAAATGGATTTATAACACGGGGCTTTATATTTCAGTCGATATGTAGTCGAAGGCTGCAATCGATGATGGCGACCGAAAACATGGACAAATTGCTTCTGAACCTTTTATGTCATTTTTTGAATGCAATGCGATCAAAGACCCGGATGAGAGATGCGACCAAAAAAGTCAACAGTTTGCTTCTGGATTAATTTTGGCATTTTTGGGACGTGATGTAGTCGAGCTTTTGGTCGAGACGTGCAACTAAAAATGAGCAGCAGACACAACAGCTAGTTTCTAATGGTCGGATGTGGTCGACCAAAAAGAAATGGTCTACTGAATATTGTCGGTGTCTATGTATAAAAGCACTCCAAAGCTCAATTTAACCAACGAGAGAAATAGAGACACTCTGCCAAATTTCATACTTGACTTCTCAATTATTAAGTGAGCTTGTAACCAACTCTCCTCATCCATAAACTTAAAAGTTATTATGGGAGAGTTAATATTTAGATTGTGTTTCCAATTCCTCAATCTTTGTATGCCATTGTAAAGGGTGACTCCCTACAAATTCATCAAACAAGGGTGACGCCTCAGAACAGTCAAATTAAGGGTAACTCCTCGTAATAGTCAAAGGAAAGGGTAACACCCCTAAATAGTCAATTGTAAGATTTGTTTGACACACGTAAGTCAAATATCGCCAACTAGGGAGGTTGGACGTTTAGTGATCTCCAAGTGGAAACTTGGAGTGTAGATGTAAGCGGGGTAGCTGAACCGTGTGAACAACATCGTTTGCACTCTCTTACCCTATCTCTTTTATTATTGCTTTAATTGTATAATTTGTATTCATTAAATCACATAGGGTGTTAAAGAAATAATTATCGCATGTAAAGATTAACACCTAATTCACTCCCCCTGTATCAGTGTGCACAAATCCTAACAAGTGATATCATAGCAGATTATTTAAATTTTTTGTGCAATATTGTGCATATTGATATAAATTTGCATAAATTGTATCTATTGGGATAAATTTCTTTGTTTAAATTATTTGATTATGGATCCCAATATGCACAATGAGGAACAATCTATCTCTATACCTCCTTATTTCGATGGTAATGATTATATATATTAGAAGTGCAAAATGAAAGTCTTTGTGCAATCCATAGATTATGCGTTATGGAAAATCATTGAAAATGTAATAAATCTTCCTAGATCATCTTGTGAATTCAATTATTTGTATAAACATAATTTGAGCTTAAATGCAAAAGCAATGTATATTTTGTATTGCTCCTTAAGTAGAAATGAATTTGATAGAATACGAACATGTGTTAGTGGTTATAAAATATGGAAATCTCTTGAGTTAACACATGTAAGCACAAATCAAATGGATAAAAGTGAAGAAAGCTCAACCTCCGAAGAAGAGGAAGTGGCCAACGTATGTTTCATGGCTAAAGAAAATGTGGTAACCAATTCTTCTAGTGATTCCGATAATAGTCATAAAGATGCTAATGAATTGCTAGTTGCCTTTAATGAATTACTTGATAGTTTCAACTTGCTTAAATCTAAATATAAATCTTTGAAAAAGGAAAATGAAAAGTTGATGAAAAAGCATGTTGAAATTGTTCAATCTTTTAAGAAGCAAGTTAGTGATTTGAAAACTTTAATTGATAACTTGAATTCTACTTTCAAATCACTTGAAAGTGAAATTAGCGCACTAAAAGTTAAAAATAATGATTTGATTTGTGTTGTGCTTAAGCTCACTAACGAGAGCAAAAATTTAAATATGCTCTTAGGTTCGCAAAGGGTTACATTTAATAAACCCGGAATTGGTTATCAACCCCTTGCTAGAAAGACAAATTATAATAACTTCTTTGTTAGCTCTTCTACTTGCAATGTGTGTAATTGCATTGGATATAAATCTTTTGTTTGTTCATTAAAATTAAATGTCAATTTGAAAGCAAAATTTGGTTCTAAATTTGTGTGGGTTCCTAAAGGAACCAAACCTATAACAAATTGACCCAAAAAAATTTAGGTACCAAAGAAACCCAATTGATTTTTGTTTTAGGTTGGAGGTTCTCTCAAGGAGCTTGATAGAGATAGATAAATGAGTATCCAAAACAAAAGGGAGAAGCCTCAATAGATGCCTCCAATACGGTAAAGATGAAAACGCATTGGTGGAGGTACACTAAATTTAATTTACTTCGATAGAAGTTTAAACTTTTATCTTGTTATTAACGTTTTTTTTATTTGTTGCATATTTGTTTGGGTATCATTAGTTTATTAATTCTTCAATTGGTATCTTTAAGTTGAGATTTTTATTATTTCTTCAATTGGTATATTTTGCTTGAGTCCAACAATTGGTATTCTAAATTGTATATGTTGAATATTGTTGGTGATTGATTTTGTTTATTTGGATGATTCCCCACTGGATTGAAATTATTTAGTGATATAGGGGGAGAAATAATTTCTTAGAGATTATTGATTTGTTTTGATGATTTGAATTCCACAAATGATTTGGTATTTTGATTTAAAGGGGAAAAAAATTTGTTTGTATCTTAATTTTAATTGGTATCAATAATTGTCTATTGTTTTGAACTCTAATAATTGATATCTATCTTGAATTTCAATCCCCAATGTATTGATTAGGTGCATTGATGCATTGATTTAGAGGGAAAGAAATGGTTTTAACTTGAATATTTTTTTAAAGATACATTATTTCAATTGATATCCTTGAGATTAGCTTTTTAATACAACTAGTGGTATCGTTTTGTCTATTTTCCATATTTGGTATCACTTTGAAAATTTTTTTCTTGTATTATTGAGAGTATTTCTTTTTACAAGTGGTATATTTTAAAGTATTCAATTTGGTATCATATAATGTAACATCCCGTAACTTTTTTTGTATAAAAATTTTTTTTCTTTAAAACCATTGCGTGATAGAACACCAGAGTAATAAACAGCGGAAGTCTTAATCGTATAAAACATAGAGTAAACATACAACGGAAGTCTTTTATAATTTAATATCACAAACCAACAGTTTTAAAACTTATTTCAACAAGTATCGTTAAAACATTTATTTAAATTCCATTTAAAGCTAATAGCACTTAAAACACTTAAAACAATTTAAACATATTTATTCCATTTTCGTGAGTTATAACCACAAGGTCAATGTTGCCAACAGCACAAACGTCCAACCTGGTGATACTTTATCAGTTATGACCATCACCAGCTTTATCCATTCATTGACTCCTTACCTAGATCAATGAGACCTAACTATGAGCTTAAAGCTCAATACATGGTATAAACATAAAACACATACAATTTCTATAACATCGTATATAGTTTTTTGCTTTGTTTCTCTATTAGTGTTCATGTCCTTTACTATTTATGTACCAAGCGTATTCAACCGAACCACAAAAACATTTGTTACTATTCATGTCTTTTACTGTTTTTGTATTCTATTTATGCGTCGGTTGTAACGACCCGAATTTTTCGTAATTCCTTTAAAATGCGTAAAATTTTGAAATTTCTTTCTTTTTAAAACAAAACGTATCAGAGTGCGTCTAACCGGATCGCTACTAACTTTTTATTTAAACTCGTTATGAAAAACCCTTTGATAAATTGTGCGGAAGCGTAAATAATAAAATAAAACCATTTATTTAAAATTTTGCGGGAGCGTAAAGAAATCGTTCAAGAGGGAAATACCAAACAATTTAAACACTACGTTTAACAAATAAAACTTGAAAATTAAACATCGTTGATTTACAACTGTTTACTCATCTTTTTCTTTGCCTGTTCAACCCAAGTCTCGTGCGTGCGAAATCATCCATCCCTGCTTCATTATGTGTTTATCATCTACTTCTTATTTGTTTGTCGTTGTACCTACACCACAAGTAAGAACATGAGCTTACACCTAGTAAAGAAATGGGAAAAAACAATTATGCATATCTCTCTTTAGTTCTTTTTGGAGTGGGGGCCACCCAAACCAATTCTTTTCATTGCGTTCGTTCTTTCGTTTGTTCTTTACTCGTACTTCGAGCTGGAGATTGGAGGTTGTCCTTTGAGATGGCCTAGTTAATCGGCTTTTAACCTCCTGTGTGCAAGCTAGTCTCTTTCCCGACTAGGTGAGGGTGTATCCTAGCTGCTAGGCTAGATCCAGACTATCCATCTACCCCAACTCCCTGGTTGTCCCCTTTCCGCCGTATCCCACCTTCAAGGTTCCTCCCCTTCTAGCGTATCGTGCCTTCAGGGTTTGTGCCCTTCCGGCGTATCCCATCAGAGGGTTTTTTCGGTGATGGGTGTATCCCGCCCATCCCGAACATTCTTTTCTTAGCATTCGTCCCCTTTCTAGCGTATCCCACCTTCAAGGGTCCTCCCCTTTTAGCGTATCCCGCCTTCAGGGTTTCTTCTCTTCTGGCGTATCCCGCCGGAGGGTTTCTTCGGTGATAGGCGTATCCCGCCCATCCCGAACATTCTTGTTCTTAGCGTTTTTCCTCACTTATGCATGCGTGAATACCACCCCAAAGTAGCACTCCCTACAGGTTTTTATTAACATGATACATAGTGCATTATAACGTACGTTAACGAAAATTGAAATGCACATTGAAGTAAAAGTACTATAATTGAACTCTCGCATATAATGAATAATAATAATTGAAAGCATGCATAAATACATGGAACAATTATGATATCGAATTGAAGCAACGAGTGAACAAGACGAGACAATAAAGTAACATACGACAAATTACAATTAACTAAACATGCTCGTTTAACTAAGCTAGGCTAAACATGGAAACATACTGTAGACAAAGAATAATGAAAACATGCATGTAAATTGGAAATCCTTATTCTAATTGGTTACACATGCTATACTTTAATAGTCTAGTTTAGTTAATTAACTAATTAATTAATTAAGCATGCTCAGATAAGTTGGTTAAACATACAAAAATTGAATATACGAGTATAATTATAAATCATTATCCTAGTTAATTACATGCTCAGGTTCAGTTAATTACTCTAGTGAATCAACATGCTCAAGGAATAATTAACAACTAGTTAAACATGCTTGTATTACTTAATAAGAGTAAACTAACATATCCAAGTAGAATTACAATTATTATGCTAAGTAGTTATCCTAATCAATTTACATGCTCAAGATTGTGAGTGGTTATTCTAGTCAATTTACATGCTTGGATTACATACTTCTTTTCTAATAATTCAAGCATACTAAAAAATAGTTGTTAACTAGTTATCGTGGATTGATTAATTAACACAGTAAACATGCTCAGACTAATTATTAATGGAACACTCGTTAAGTTAATTAACATACTCGAGGATTAACTTACACAACTTGTTAAGTATGCATGAATTTGCTATTTCACAACTATTGAGTTAGTTAATAACGTAAACATGCTCAAATAGAATTACCATTATTATTCTAGCTAATTATCCTAATTAAATTGCATGTTCATTATCACAAGTACTAATACTACGTTATGAAAGTAAGACAAATAAATGGCAGCAGAACAATGATGAAATACATAGCAGCTTGAAATTAATAACTAAACATAAGTTAAACTATAAAGAACAACTCGTAATAATGTCTTCGCACTTAACTCATCTATCCCGTTCATTATCTAAGCATTTCTCGTTCATCAATTGTCTATCCCTCGTTCATCAATTATTTAAGTCTTTATGAGAGAACTAACAATATTACTTAACAGTAAAGAATACCAACAATGAATAAGAGTAGTTATATTAACCAAGCAATATCACAAAGCTAACAATAATCAACTCTATCAATCCAAGGAAAAAACAACAGAATATCATTCAAGGAACACAACACTAGTCACACATACTACTTGTGGTGTAAGACCTCCAACTGGCCAAGACACAACCAAGTTCCTTACCTCGAAGCAATAACGCATATTGGCACTAAATCTTCATCTTCTCTTCCGATACCTTCATGATTAACACATTTATCCATTAATAATTTCTCATCGGATTCTACTCACTTTAACACTTAACGAATTCTAACAAACATGCTCATTATTCTTTTTATCCAAATAAGTTGGCAGCAGACAGATCATCCCAACGTACATAACTAACAGTTCATAGACTTGTCACGATCAACAACAGAGAGCACGTTCACTTGATTATAACAACTAATCAATTTAATCTGATTTAACAGTTATTCCAAATCTTACCCAGACAAAGGGCAACCCCTGCATATCATTATTAACCATTAACAAAGGAAATCCTTAACCATTAAACAAAGGCCACATAGCAAGGTTAATCCCTTTCCTGTTAACATCCATCCAAGTATTTTCATATGTTAGAACAACATCCAACAACAGTACATATTCTTCATCAACTAAACATTCCAGACTAATTACAAGACATAAACTGAGCCAATTTCAACAGTAGCTCATTATCCATTATTGACAGCCAAATAACAAGTTATATCATATTCCATTCCAAATTCACTATCACTAAAACAACTAATACCAGCAGTAATTTATTCCAACCAACAGACAACAATAATCCAAAATCACAGATTCACAGGACATCAACCAACAAAGGAGTTAACTACAACCCAATACAGAGAACATACCAATACAGAATCATCAAGTCCCAACAGGTGATCGTTCATTCCACAGTACAGAACTATAAAGCAAAGACCAAATGACTAACCTTCCCTTCTTGGCCTCCAGAAGAATTTGTCCAAGTCTAGCACCCCAGCCCTCTCGGCTACCAGGAGGAAAATCACCCGAGCTACTTGGTCATCACTCTTCCACAGCTCTCATCCCTCACTGAAGACAAATGCTCTACTCTTCTCTAGAGGAGCTCTCTACCCTTGATGCCTCTTCTCTCCTCCTCGCAGCTTATAACTCCAGCCAACAACACTCTGCCATTCCTGGAAAGGCAGAGTGTTGCACTCCGCATGCCAGACAATCCCTACATCCAGCCTGTAAAATTGTCGGCTTCATCAGAACAAAACTAGGGGAGAATTACTTGTTTGGTCCAAATCACAAGTTGGACCGTCAACCTATCGCGAACCGAGTCCTAGCGAACTGGAGCTCCCCCTGCCACAGCCATTCATCACCGTCGGTCCACTGCCTCCTCGCCATAGCCCATGAGCGCCCCACAAATTTCCGGCTACACGTTCGTCGGACACCACCATAGCCCCAATGACCCGAAGCCGTGGCCGTTGAACCATCTTGCGCCCACAAAACCGTGCCCTAGCTCGTAACTCGCGACGCACAGTAAGCCGGAACGAATCCGAGTCCATCGGAGTCATCCCCTCGCCGCGAACAAGCTCGCCCTCATCGTCAATCGCCGGTCTCCTTCGTCGATCTCCCCCTCCCTCTCTCGTTGTCTACTCTCTCTCTTTCGTCGGGCTCTCTCCCTCCTTCTCATTCTTCTTTCTCTTTTTCGCAAAGGCCGAAAGCTATTTACCTTCAACCAGACCGGTTCACGCAGTGAATCGGTCCACCTCCCCCCTTCCCACAATTCCTTTTCTTTTATTTTAAATCTCATTTTAAATCTTAATTACTTAACATAAAAAATATATATTAAGTGTTAAATATTCGTACCACATATTAATTGTCTCAAATTGTAACTCTCGACTTATTCCAAATGTCGTTAAAGGATTATTACGGATCCGATTTAAATTCGTTAATTTCATTTCCCAAATGGATTTCCATCAATTAAACCTCTAATAAATTCTCTTAAATTATATCCGAACGGTTACGTCCTTGGTAATACCCCTATAATCATCCTATTATTCCAAATACCCCTAATTAATTTCCAATTATTTTTAATAAATTCTGATATAAAAATCTAGGGTACTACATCGGGCGTATCCAACCGGACCATACAAACATCCGTTCATTTATCTTGATTTTTGTGTCAAGCGTATCGAACCGGTCCATAGTTGTTTACTTATCTTTGCTTTATGTGCCGGGCGTAATCAATCGATCCACTGCTGTTTACGTATATTCCATTTTTGTGTACTTTAGGATTCCAAGTCTTAACGTTGTCGTGTACATACAATTCTATCTAACGTGTTCATCAATCGTATCCTTAAAACGTGATCCGTCCTAACTAAGGAATTGAACTTAAATCTATTAAACATACAAGCAAACAACATACGTCTCCAAATAATAACATAACTTATGCATCTTGTAAACAAACATCAAACAAAACCCTAATTTCTCGTGATATAGATCCTTTCGGACAAACCACATGCAGTACCACGTACCTAAAGTCCTTAGCAAGTTTTAGCGTTTACAGTTGTCTTTCACAAAACCTATCCATAATTTGACATATGAAATCATTAATAATAATTCACTAGTAATCAACCCAATTACAAACAATTTATTGCTTAACAGATCCTCCTCAATCCAACTTAACAATTTATTCCAACTATTAACTACTGCTCATAGATTTCCCTAATATACTAATTCCTTTCTTTAATGTCTATCATGATGATCATACAAGCGAATATAATTTCTAATCTAACAGTGTATCCCAACTTCATCAGTATAAACACATGCATTATATATATTCTTAATAGAGTGTAACTATTCAAGTAGGGAATATCCTATCCAATAATACCTCAACCCATAATCTTATTGTTTTTACAGGAATAATACCACTAGCATGTTGATAACAAAGTATTTATAAATCCAACATTTCCATTATAACTAAAGACAACATATCACTTTCATTATAAATATTCAACAGAGTAATTTCATTTCCATAAATCATATACTTCCATGCAAACTCACAGTAACAAAACAAGCAGGATACATTTCTTAGACATTCACCAGAGAAAAAGCATCAATTCACACTCACTGTGCAATAACCAAAACTGAAGAATCAACCATCTGAAAGAAGTTCTGAATACCTGAAAAACTGCTAACTGAAAACTACACAGAAGCAGAATTCTAAATTGCTTTAGAGACTATCCTTGTTTTCCAACTCACTAGACTTTCATGGATCCTCTCTCAGCCATGCACTTCCCTTCTCTCACGATTTTTCTTCCTATATTCTCTCTCTCAAATTCTGCAGCTAGCAATTCTCTAAAAAACTCACAGAACCCTTTCAGCCATTTTCCAAAACAACTCCTATAGCGACCCGACTTTTCAAAACTTTTTTCTTTCTTTAATTTTAGTTATATAAAAAATTTTCTCTTTAATTTATAAAAAATGTGTGCAAATAAAACTTATTAGAGTTATTAAGCGGAATAATTTAAAAACATCATAAGCCCATATATTAAAAAACGTTTACTGAATTTAAAACCAATAACTGATAATAATTTCTGTGTGTCATAACCCCCCAGGTCAACTCAGATGATAACCCAAGAGGCCATCCTGAAATGTCTCCTCTTCCATGTCAGTAACATTGATACTATGACAAGCACCCGCATCACGGGTAATACAATGATCCTAACGCTCAACAAGAAATAGAATGAAATATGATATGATACATGTTTGTTCGTGATTATGTCATAAGGGAATTCACCCCAACTGTCTTTTACTCAAAGTCTCATATCATTAAACTCATACATTGAGATTGGATATTAGGAATATTTCCCACAAGGAGAATAGCTTTTGACCGGAACCTCCCAGGAGACAGACTCTCATATCACAATGAGGGAAGGGTTTTATCTCAAGTCTTCTGGTTGGAATCCAAACTACCTTCCCAACCCCCAATTCTCATTTCATTTATTATTTCATTTATTAAGTCTGGTCTCTCCCATACACTTGTGAATACCAATCCTGCATGGCATCACTCTTATTTATATAACATGATGCATGGCAATGCTTATGTAATATCAACATGAATATATTACAAAGCAAATACAACACATAACAATGCAAACAATCTCAAGAGTGAACATGTATAAATAACACTAACAAACAAATATAAATACAATACATAACGCATACATGTAATATTCACAGTGCACAAGTATAAGGAACAAAACGTCTAATATCGATAGAAAACAAATATAAGAACGAATACGTGCAAGATTGACAAGGAAGAAATACAAAGAATAATACGTGCAATAATGGCAGGAATTAAATATAAGAATTTATATGTGCAATATTGGTAGGAAATAAATCTAATAAACATGTGATGACAGAGAACAATAAATATTAATTTACAAAGAATATTTCACACTATTAATTAAAGAACAATTATATGCTAAGGAACCAATCGTATATTTTATTTAGCAAAGGACAATTCATATGCTAATTAACAAAGGTAATGCTAATGAAAAGAGACACTTTATACGAGTTTATATACTATTTAACAGATAACAATATCTTTATATTAATTAACCTTTAATAGAAAGCAATTTATATATTAATTTAATAGAAAGTAAATTCTTACGTTAACCAGCAAGTAACCTGTCATATTTTAATTTCACAATTTATATGTTAATTTCAAGGAGAGCATTTTATATTTATTTAACAAAACAATTTATGCTTTAATTAATTGTCAAAGACTTCATAATCAACCAACACATTTCGATCAACCCAATTCACAGGCATTATACAGGTTTTTATTCAATATAATTAACAGCAGTTATCCTTGCCTAACACTAAAACCTGCGTGGTCTAGCATCTCAACTCAACAACAAATATTAGTAACACATCTTCCAACCAGAACATTTCTTCCAATCATAAAACCACACTTCCCAGCAAGAGTAACATTTCACAACTAAGGTCAGAGAATGATTTATTCAATTATTATGATCCAATTAAAGGTAATGAATAACTAATAGATGAACACCGTTATTCAAAAGGCAGAACCATTCCTCATCTCCAACCATTAGTTCTCAGAACAACAATTCTATAATATTATCCAACATTAACAGGAGCATACTATCATAGCACAACACTACCCAAAACAAGGTTCTACGAACATAAAATCCCAGCAGACCAACAAGCATGAGCAAATTATCAATTGATAGCTAATATTCAAGATAGAAATCAAAGCCAAACCAAATCAAAAATCAACCACAAAAAAATTCCAAACATCCCTTGATGTAGGGCCTCTTTTGGCCAACTGCATTCTAATTTCTTACCCACCATTATCCCACTGCCGAAATCCCACCTTCCATGGCAGACTAATCAAGAGTAGCAACCTTCGCATCAAAATATTACAACCATTCAAATATCAGAACATAGGCAAAATAAATTACAGTTTGTAACTCAGATTTCCAATTACAAAATTCCTATAGCCAATTGTTTCCTAACAGTCTTGCAAACTCCAAATATAAGCTTACGTACAAATTCAAGATCGCTCTTATATACTCTATAAAATCTGCATAAAATCTGCAATATTCACGGAAGAAATGAGTACCTTAAATCTAGTGCTAAATCAAGATTTAGTTCTTATTCCTTCGAATCCACAGCAAAATAGCAAGAAGAATCTCCAATTCTTCTTCTTTCCTTCGCAATTACTCACGGGAGAAAAAAGCAGAGCATTAGGTTTCACCCTTTCAGAACCCCCTTACTTTCTCTCTTCCATTTTCTCGCCATCCCCCTGCTCTCTGATTTTTCAATCTCACCAGACCACACTTCCCAACTCACCTTTCTCTCTCTCTCCAATCTACTCTCTGATGAAGACAAACATCCAGGAGACAAGGGAAAAAGAGAAGTCCTTTCCCCCGAAATCCTGAAGCACTTTGTCTGGCAAAACCTAGTGGGCGAATAATTGAAGGAAAAACCCAACTTGTCCGCCAGAAAATACGTTTTCGCTGAAACGGTCGGGTCCGGTCGGAACTTGGCGACCAGTCCAACCATTTCGACCGGACTCACAGCACCAGCACGCGACCGGAGTCACGCACCACACTACCCTCCCAGACGCTGTTGTTTCTCCGTTCCCTCCATCCTATATTTTCCAATTAAATTAATTTAAATTCATTTCCTTTCTATTTTAGTTTTTATTTAATTAATTAACATCTATTTTAATTATCTTTAATTAATTAATTAACTTAATATTTAATTATACATGCGGTTAAGTGACTCAATTTCTAATTCTTGATTTATTTTTAAATATCACTTAATGATAACTATCAGTCCAACTTTAATTCTTCGATTCGGTTTCCTAAATTAATTTTTCATCAAATACATCCTTAATAATTATCCAAATAATTCCTTATCCCAATTTACATCCAATTAATTTTTCAGTTCTTTATTTAATGCCGTTAGGAAAAATCAGGATATTACAACTCCACATTCCATCTTAACTCCTATTTATAGACAACACACCCAACACCTCATCAATGCTCAGATGAAAACAGAAGGTCATGGAACACAGCCCATCAATATCCAGCAACTTATTGACTTCCAAACGTTCCATAAGTCAATTCATTTCGTCTTTATGTCGATTAAAACCTCTCCAGATTACTCATAAATGTTGGTGGTCGCTTGAATTCACCAGTAGCTAATCGACCACCATTCACTCGATCGACTACGGGATTATTCATATTCTCATGCCGATCGATCGCCCCTCGCCAATCGACCACCTTGATCGACCGTTGATTCCAAAGGCTTATTTGTCAGATTATTCATATATATTCTCTCCATTTATATATATAAAACCATAATTCACTTTTTCAAATTATCTAATTCTCCTCATGTACCAAATGTCTCACCATTCTTCCTGTATGCGTAGAGAAAATTATTTTTTTAACTTGAATTCATCAATGAATGGTATTTTCAATTAGTATTTTATTTATTCTTGAAAATAGATGGTTCTTTATTTTGTTATTTCCCTCAAATATGCACGTTGATAATCTAATAGGGGAGAAAATTATGAGTTGTCTAAATTGTTCAAAGGGAGAGAAAATATTTAAATTGTGATTTATCCTTATTTGTTTGTTTGTTTATGAGTATTAACATAGGGCGAGA
Source organism: Begonia loranthoides (assembly GCA_022433065.1). Lineage (NCBI taxonomy): Eukaryota > Viridiplantae > Streptophyta > Magnoliopsida > Cucurbitales > Begoniaceae > Begonia > Begonia loranthoides. The sequence goes on along the minus strand of CM039477.1, from coordinate 20,112,444 downwards.
GATAACTTGACTGATATTTTGATTTTGAACTTGGTATTATTCTTTGACAATTGATTGACAAGTGGTATATTTTTCTTGACGATTTGAATTGGAATTCAATGTTTACAAATTTCCTCCATTGTTTGTTTTTTATATAGGTTTTGATAAAGGTGGAATTACATTTATTTTGATAAGTTTGATTGTTTTAAACTCCCCTCCCTATGGAATTTCTTTTTGACTATGACGGAAAAGGGAGAGAGATGTATAAACTGTTATAGAGAAGTAAAAATGATTCTGGAGTAAATAAATGGAATAGCATGGTTGCATGAAATTAAGTGGTAGATAACTTACATAAATTAAGGGACAGAGATCAAATATGCACTATTGTATGCACATGCTTAGACTTAGGGATAACCAACTTATTAGATTTTCTCATAATAAAAAAGGGGAAGATTGATAACCTAAATGTGTTAAGCTTAGTTTATTTTAATGATGAATGTTTTGAGTGAAATAATAAATTGGTTAGAATGTTCTTAATTGTATATTCATTACATTTATATGTATATTTATTGGAAATACCCTCAATACGGGTATTTAAGTATGCTAACATGTTTATTTAAGCCTGTGTAGTGAATACATATCGTTTCGGGACTTAGGAAATTCAAGGAAAGTGATGAGGAGCTATTGGGGTCGAGAAAAATGGAGAAATGGTCGACCAAAACTGGGTTTTTGGTCTTCCGGTCGAGACGCAGTCGAAGGGTTCGATCAAGGGATTCGACCAAAACACAACACAAGTTTCTCCTCGATTCTTCGGTCGAGAAGCGGTCGAAGCCGCGATCGAGGTTGGCAACCAAAAAGCTACACAGATTGCTCCTAGGTTTTTCGATCGAGAAGCGGTCGAAGGCTGCGGTCGATGATAGCGACCGAAAACATGGACAGACTGCTTCCTGACCTTTATGTTGTTTTTTGGACGCAATGCGGTCGAGGACCTGGATGAGAGAGGCTACCAAAAAAGTCGACAGTTTGCTACTGGATTAATTTTGGCATTTTTGGGACGTGACGTAGTCGACCTTCCGGTCTAGACATGCAACCAAAAATGAGCAGCAGACACAACAGCTAGTTTCTAACAGTCGGATGTGGTCAACCAAAAAGAAGTGGTTGACCGAATATTGCCGGTGTCTATATATAGAAGCACTCCAAAGCTCAATTTAACCAACGAAAGAAATAGCGAAGCTCTGCCAAATTTCATACTCGCCTTCTCAATTATTAAGTGAGCTTGTAACCAACTCTCCTTATCCATAAACTTAAAAGTTATTATTGGAAGAGTTAGGATTTAGATTGTGTTTCCAATTCCCCAATCTTTGTACGCCATTGTAAAAGGTGACTCCCTACGAATTCGTCAAACAAGGGTGACGCTTCGGAACAGTCAAATTAAAGGTGACGCCCCGTAATAGTCAAAGGAAAAGGTGACACCCAAGAATAGTCAATTGTAAGGTTTGTTTGACACACGTAAGTCAAATATCGTGAACCAGAGAGGTTGGACGTTTAGTGATATCCAAGTGGACACTTGGAGCGCAAACGTAAGCGGGGTTGCCAAACCGTGTGAACAACATCGTTTGCACTCTCTTACTCTATCTCTTTTATTATTACTTTAATTGTATGATTTGTATGCATTAAATCACATAGGGTCTTAGAGAAATAATTATCGCACGTAAAAATTAACACACCTAATTCACTCCCCCTCTATAGGTGTGCACGAATCTTAATAATCTCTTATCTCAAATTTGGACCTACCAACACCAAAGCCCAATTGAAAAAGCCTAAAGAATCTAATTACAGATAAGTCTAATTTATTCCCTTAAGCATCGAAACCTATTTATAATATTTTTATCAAAATTAGATAGCGAACTCTAAAACTAAAAGTTGAATTTCTTGACTAAAATGACAACCCAAAAACGAAAGAGTCGATTGCCGAATACAACCCAAAAAAAGCCCCTGAAATGACCCAAGAATGATCGGGTCAACACACGGGTCAAAACTAAATTTGGCCCGAAATGGGGTCTGGGCAGAAACCCAAAATAGGATGGGTTGAAGCCCATATTAATATGGGTGACAGCCCCAAGAGTTATGGATTGCGGCGGCCCAGCGACTCGGCATAGTTGGTGGCTAGAAATTCCTCCATGAAATTCGACTAGAAAATCTAACCAGCTGACCATTTCATTCACTCGTCGTCACCCTTCATAGCATATCCAACAATTTAAACTTCAAAACAATTAACTTTAAATCTTTTCCTCACAATCCAACCAAAACAACAATCCTCAGAACTTTGGCTAAAACTGAAAATTCCCACGCTTTACTTGAGAAACTCACCCAATGCCGATTTGCCTTGCTGGAGTCGATCACACAATAATTTCCAATCTTCAACATTTGGAGAAACCAGATTAGTCCATTGGCACCGTTCATCAAAACATATAAGGAAAAAGAAATTTCAAGGTTGAAACTTACCTCGTACAAGAAATACAACGTCAAAAACCACAGTAGCAATCCACCCCTAACACATTGTCGGTTCACCAAAAGTAGAAATTTACCGAGAGAGAGAGAACACTGGGAAGGAGGAGCTAGAGTGAGGGAGTTCAACCCCCCGCACTCTGAAGTAAGGGGGTGGTCACCCGTATTCGACGGGAGGTTTAAATTTTTTTAAATTAAATTGTTTAATTTTTTTTTAATTTGTGTGCAGGACCTGGATATAACAGTAATAGTGGATGAGACTCTAAGTAATTCTCCAAAAATTATAAACATATAGTTTAATAGATTTTAATTTTTATGAATATAAAAAAGCAAGTTGATTTTTAGTATTCCAATCAAGCATGCTACTGTTAAGATTATTTATTGATCCTTTCAACCCACTATTTCTAACTATAATTGTTTGTATGTTTTTACTAAGACAAAGAGTTATATTTTTTTAGCATAAAGTAAAATAATTTTTTAAAAACTTAGGGTCATTATAATGAATGCATTTATAATATATAGTCAAAGACTCAGATACATGAACCTAGTCCAAATATTATATTTAGCACGTGGGCAACTCTATTAATATAATATTAAGAATGAAGATTTACTTTGCTCTTTTGAAGTGATCCCCAAATAATATATTTAAAAAATTAAATAGAAATATTTTCTATTTCATCAAATTAAGTGAAAGTTTTAGTTCTACATCATTTAAATAGAAATGGGTGCCTATAAAATGGATACAAAAACATGGAAAACACTTAGAAAAAAATAATTATTTTTCATTTTTATTATTTACTTTTGTTATTTTAGAGATATTGAGAATGAGAAAGTGTATTAGGATGTATACAAATTTCAACAAACGTGAAGAAAATAGAAGCTGATCATTGCTTGGGATAACCTTAGATGGTCCATAATATTGGCAATGAAAGTGTTGTATAGATTCATGAATCCAAGCCAGAAAATGTTGCTATCTTGAGGTCCCATCCATTTTCCTTATTTTATTCAACTCATTACATCAAATTTTAGTAACTTGTTTGTTCTATGACTTACCACGAAAACGCCTCACATTTAACCCTACAACACATAACATCTTTTGATAGGCTAGCGAATTGACTCGACCTTTAAGGTGTTATGTGCCAATGTAACTTATAAGTGAGAAATACAATCCATGTTTAGAAGTGATAATCATTTGAACGCATAAAACATTGAGAATTATGCGTCCACGCAACAATACTTTGCGAGATGATCAAATATTTTGGTCCATCTGAACGTGATATGTCAATGTTCGACTTTTGTGCTTTTTTTTTTTATATCTTTTGTCAGTTTTGATAACAAAAAATTATAACACGCATTGTAACTTCACTTCTCGTGGATTTTCGTAACCTTACTATGCAGAAATATGATATGCATTTGAAGTGGATGTTTCGGTTATTATATTTAGGGTAGTTATCTAAATAACTCTTCAACTATATGGTTAATGACAAACTAACCCTTAAACTATTACCTTTTAACAAATCAACCATTTTTTGATGTCTTCAATTCGACTTCAGGGCGTTTGAGGCCACAATTGGTCTCCAATTTTGGTCGTGGACGCCTGACATGAATGGAGCTGCTAAGTTTTGATACTTATTTTAGCTATGGATGACTAGATATGAATGCAAACACCCGAACATGAACGCTGATTCCCATTCCCAAGGCTGTGGACTCCCCAACATAAACGTGGACACTTATTTCTAAGATCAATTTTGATTGCGAACGCCCGCAGACGAACCGCAGATGTCTTGAAATGATTGATTTGTTAAAAAATGATAGTTTGAAAATCGATTTGTTAACAAACATAGATCAAAGATTAGTTTGTCACTAATCTTATAATTAAAAGGTTATTTTGATAAATAACCTTATATCTATATCATAAGCAGTAGCAAAAATGAATTGAGTAATCTCTCTTTTTCTTTTCTGTTTTTTAAGAAAATGTATTCTAGTTTGCATGGTCCAATCATGAAGGAATTAGAATGAGACGATAGGGTATTATAATAATCACAATAATTATGTAATTGAGGTGTCAATGGATCATGGCCTTGTATAAGCCATAAAGGAGGTACTTTTTGATGCTCTAATTTTTTTCATGACGTGTGAATGTGGAATTTTAGTGGTAATCATAATTCAAATAATTGTTGATTCGATAGATTTGTGCTTGACTTTTAACCTCAACAATCAGTTTTGTGAGATTAAATATTAATTAATAAGCTTGCATAACGTAATAATCTCAAAATATTTAATTGATAATTTTTATAAGAAAGTCTAGTCAAACCGGAATTATTGGGAGAAATAAGAAAGGAAATCTAGCAATGTTAAATTGGACAAAATAAAAATAAAATTGCTTGAGGATTTTTTTGAAAAAATAAAAAACTTATTTTAAAGAGAAAGCCAATAGAAATTAGACACGTGGATTGAGGTACCATGCGTTGTCAGCAGAATATCCTACCTAAGTGGGCCCTACAGCAGCCGCCTGGACATTGGACGCAAGCAGATAAAATTGAAACCTCAGACGAATGTGGTCCTTGTTGCGAGTTAATCTTTTACCCTAGTCCTCTTCTGCAACGTGCAGCTCTCTCTCTCTCTCTCTCTCTCTCTCTCTCTCTCTCTCTCTCTCTCTGTACTTCTTTTGAACCCTTTTTCTTCGCGTATAAAAGGAAGGTCTTATCTTTCTGTTTTGGTCAGAAAAACAACCCGCAATTTTCCCACGAAACAAACAGAAAGTTTAGAACTTTCTTCTTCTCCTAACCAATTTCACAGGAGTTCTCAAACACCCCCGAATGGATTTGGAATTCCCGCCGGAATCTCTGTTCGGCCCGCCGGAATCATTTTCCTTGAAAGAGCTCTTCGATCCCCAAAACTCTCTCCCGTTCAACATGGACGACTCAGAGGAAATGATCCTGTACGAAGCAGTTGCAGAGGGAATAAAGCTAGAAGTTTCAGAAAGCAGCTCTTGCGGCGCGATTAAGGAAGAGGAAGCGAGCTCCTGCTCTGAAAAAGTAGGACAGCCGTTAAAGATAAAGTCGTACAGAGGGGTGAGGAGGAGGCCATGGGGGAAGTACGCTGCAGAAATAAGAGACTCAACCAGGCAAGGGATAAGGGTATGGCTGGGGACATTCGATAGTCCAGAGGCAGCTGCCTTGGCCTACGATCAAGCTGCATTTTCAATGAGAGGTTCAACGGCGGTTTTGAATTTCCCTATTGAAAAGGTGAGACAGTCTCTCAAAGAAATCGAATACGGAATTGAAGATGGCTGGTCTCCTGTTATTGCTCTGAAGAGAAAGCATTCAATGAGGAAGAAGGTTGGTTCTAGGAAGAGCAAAAAAATGGCGGAGAAGAGGAAGAAGAGCGTAGTGGTTTTAGAAGACTTGGGGAGTGAATATTTAGAGCAGCTTTTGAGTTGTTCTTCAGATACTCCAAATTCTTTGTGATTTTGATCCTCAAGTTTGAATCTGTCTTCTTTTTGTACAGTTGAAAATGAGGATGCAATGCAAAACTTAAAATTTTTGTAAACTATAGTTTAAATTTTTGCAAACTTGATAGTCTTACAAAAGTTTTGAAACAAACTATGAAAATTTTTGTAGTTTGTAGTTTTGGTGGTTTCATCTCCATGGAATTTGAATTTAAAAGGTGAAAAAAATAAGGAATTAAGAGTGGAATGAATGATATGGGGTTAGTTGGAGAGTTCGTCAGAACTCTTTGATGTTTAAACGAAAAAGACCTGCAATATTTGAATGCTTTTAATTGGTTGGATAATTCTTTAATCGATTTCGATTTTTTTTTTATTAATAGTTTCAACTAAATCTAGGAAATTGATACTAATTTAATATGTGTTACATGTTAAGAGCTGGACATTTATGCCAATGTATAAATAATTGTTTATTTAGTTAATCATGTATTAAGCTCTTTGTGATAACAACCCAAAGCCCAATTTAGTTAATCATGTCCCTGCACATGTATTAAACTCCATGTGTTAAGTTTTTTGAGTGATATTTAGTCAAAGTGTTGAAAATTTGACTCGATTTGTCGCGTAACAGCCACATGTGAATTTTAGGTCAAATGGTAAAAATCGGTAAAATTGGGTATTACTGAGCGGTAAATAAATTGAGAAAATGAATTTGATAAATTTTTTGGCTAAGAAATTGTTGTCAGTCAAGAAGAATGTCGAGAGAGAGAGAGAGAGAGAGAGAGAGAGAGAGAGAGAGATTGGAGAGTTGAGAGATTTCAACGACGGATTTGGGTTCTGATGCACCAGTGAAAGGGGTAAAGAAATAACCTATAAAATATGTTGTTGAAATGTTATTGCAAGTGTTGAAGAATGAATAATGTTGAAGAAACAAATTGGGCAGCTCCTAGGGGAAACGGTTGACCGGGTGGTCGACCTCAAAAAGACCAGAGACGAAAACAAGTCGTCCGAATTGAATTTTCCTCGCTTCCAGTTGACCTAATCTTCTTTCCTTAAATTTCTGCAACTTCAATTATGGAAACTCCAGCTTTGGAAGCTTGTAACTCCTTCGTTTTAGAAGATTTTGAGCTGAAATTTTGACCACACTTTCTTGAATGAATAAGAAAAAGAATTCTTCAAGAACTTTGGAAATATCCTTCATGAATTAGGAAATATGTTGAAAACACTCCAAGAGGTCGGATTGAACAAATATAGAAACTTGTAACCTCCAAATGAATGCCTTGCTGATGATGACGCCTCTTGATGGTTGGACACCACTTCTCACAACCTTTCCTCCACGAGTAGGGTTGCGAATGCAAATAAGAGAACTCACTCAACTTCAAGTGAGCTCAATCTTGTGATATTACTCACACAAGAATACTTTGGATGTAACTCACCAAAGTGTTTGAAAAAAGAATCTCTCCAATTTTGAAATAAGCAAAAGCTTTTTGTATTCAAACTCAAGTTGTCTAAAACATAAGCATCAGGTGGCTTTATATAGCCAATTACAAAGCATAAAATAGGAAATACACTAAATATTCGATCCTAATTTGCCGATTAGTAAACTATAGTTTTAGTAACTTTCTAAAGCTAATATTTTGGCAACTCTTTGCTGGCTTGAGAACCACGAAATGGTGACTTTTTGGCAGCTTTTTCCTCTTTAATTTTGCCACATGGAAGGTTGCCAAAACCATGCATAACCGGATCTTCAATGTCCACTTGTCTTTGGCCGATTAAGGGAGGTTTCCATAACTCTTTTTCCTTTGATCTTTCTTGTCCTTCAAGCTTGTCTTCTTGGGCTCATTTCCATAGCACTAAGCGCGTGGGCACTCCTTGACTCTCTTGGGTTGATAGCTCTTTAATTTAGGCCCTTTGATGAGTCGCCTTCCAAATGGATGGAAAGGAGGGAGTTGAAGAGACCTTGGGCCTTTGTCCTTGTAGATGGATCTTTTAGTCCATCATCCTCTCCAGGTTTTTGAGGATTTCACCCCAAATCTTCTTTCTTTGATATGAATAAAGTAGTCTTTGACCTACTTTCTTTTATTGCTTCGTAATCTTTGGCTACTTGTTCCAGTGGAAGTGGAGTTAGCTTGACTATCTTTCCATGGAGCTTGAAGGTGTAACAATTGGTGAAGCCATCATGCATAGTTTTTTTATCATATTGCCAAGGTCTTCCCAAAAGTAGATGACTAGCGTTCATAGGAACCACATCGCATAGTACCTTATTCGAGAAACTCTTGATAAAGAACTTAATTGGAGCTTGCTTACTAACCTTGATGTCTTCTTTGTCGTTCAACCAACTTATCTTGTAAGGAGTTGGATGCATGTTGTGTCTATCCTCAATTTACTTACTAGATCCATAGAAATCACATTAGCACAACTTCCTCCATGAATTATTAGAGAACCGACTTTGTCTTTGACTTGGCAACGGCTATGGAATATGTTTTCTCTTTGACACTTGTCGATACTTGCTTTGGTGGTGAGTATTCTTCGGATAATCATGAGGAGAGGTCCCTCTTGAGCATATAAAGTCTCCACATGTGCTTCCTCCTCGGATGCCTTCTTGTGCTTCACTTTCATCTTCACTCTCAATCTCATTAGTGCCTTCTTTTAATACCATAACTTTCATATTGAGACATTGGTGGGCATAGTGTCCGATCCCAAGGCATTTGAAACACTTGATCTCTCTTGACTTTGACTTTGTTGCTTCAATAGATAATGGCTTGTCATCCCTTCATTTAGTTGTACCGTTTATGTCATTAAGCTTGGGTGGTTGCTTGGAGAAACTTGTAGTTCTTTGAGGAAGTTAGTTAACCTTCTCTTTTTCTTTCCTTTTTCTGTCTCTCAACCTTTTGAGCTAGCTTGATCACATTCTCCAAGGTGGTGTAAGGTTGTAAATTGATAATGTCACCAATGTCATAGTGAAGTTCTTGGATAAATCTTGCAATTGTTTGGTCTACTGGCTCTTACACATTATACCTTGTTTGTAAGGCTTCAAATTTAGCAATATATTCGTCGATGGTGGAGAACCCTTGCTTGAGGCTTTGCAATTGATAGTAGAGCTCTAGATGGTAGTTGCTGGGAATGAACTTCTCATACATAATCCTCTTTAATAGTGTCAAGTCTGAATTTCTTCGCCTCCTTGTCTTCTCTTTGCACTAATGATACTCCACCATATGTTTGCATACCCGGTGAACCTGATTTGGGCCTTTGATGAGTCACATTCCAAATGGATGGAAAGGAGGAAGTATTACACCTTGGGCCTTTGTCTTTGTAGATGGACCTTGTAGTCCATTAGGTTCCCGACGTCAAGGCCATCAACTTTTGTAAAGGTTGTTGGTGAGTGGCTCCGTTTAATCCCTCTGATTTTGAAGTTAAAGTTTGGAAATTTTTTTGGCTTCAAATTCGAGCTTAAAAACTCGAATTTGAGGGACATCTCTCGTTTATATTGGTAGAATTGAAGTTTTTGTAGGGTTATTTGTTGTTGAAAGGCAAAAAAAAAAAAAAGAAGAGAAAAACCATGTGTTTCTAGCGAGGAAAAAGCGTCAGAATTCTGTTTTGGTCAACCACTGGTCGTGCTAGGTCAACTAGAATTGACCCTAGTCGTGTTTGGAATGCACAGGTCAAATTTCGACTGACCAAATCGCCTGATGTTGTCCGGAGCAGTCGACCGCAAACGCAAATCTGATCGACTGCAATAGTGCTGGTCAACCGCAACACTATTTTTGGTCGACCACACAATGTAGTTTCACATGTTTTGAGTTGTTTACACATCGGTTTGGTTCCTGGTTCCGATATAGGACCCTTCCACCTGTTCTTTGTAATTCGTGGGTGAGAATTCTTATCCTTTGACATGGTTTTAGGCTTGGTTTAGTTTATGGATTTTGAGTTGCTCCGCAATATAAGTCATGCTCGATTGACTTGAGCTAAGTCTACTCGACTATTGAGTCTTAGATGGTTGCGAGTGTGTCTTATTGACCCTTGTGAGATTTTGTTGACTATCGACGTGTCTCATCGATACTGAATGGTCCTGGTTTAGCGTCGTTGAGTTTGGTCAATGCTGCGAGGTCCCATTTGACCTTCGCTTTGCCTCATCGACTGTTGCATGGTCTCAGTTGATCACCATTGTGCCAAATTTACTATGGTGGGGTTCGAATGACTTCAGTTATGTCTTCTCGACTGCTGAGTTATTCAGGTCAAGCGTGTCATGTTCCCTCAACTGTCATTATGTCTTATCGACTGGTGGGTCTTTCTAGTTGTTTGTTGAGTTGTCGAGTCGACCGTTATTATGTTTTAGTCAACCACACTATTTGTTTCTCAGAGTTGGGTTTAGCAAACTTTGTTCGACTTCACCAGTTATATCTGGTTTTGGTCTGGTTTTGTGTTTCGGTCTAGGACTCTTGATGTAACGACCCGGATTTTTCTAACATCGTTAAAATGCGTGAAAATTTAAAATTTTCTTTTTGACATAAATCAGAGTGCGTAAATCCAAATCGTTACCAACTCTTTCTTAAAACTCGTAGTGAAAACCAACTTATTAAATGTAGAAGCATAAACACCATAGTGAAGATCATCTTTTTAAAGTCTTGCGGAAGCATCATAAAATAACCTTTTGTAAATCATAGTGGAAGTGTAAGAAATCTTTCAAAAGAAATACTAAGTCATTCAAACATTACGTCTATCAAATAAAACTTGACAATTAACTTCGTTGATTCATAACCATTTACTTTCCTTTTAACTTTGTTGATTCATAACCGTTTACTTTTCTTTGTCTTTGCCTTTCCAGCCCGAGTCCCGTATATGTAAAATCATCCATCCTTGTTTCATTATGTGTTTCTCATCTACTTCTTATCCGTTTACTATTTGTTCATCGTTGAACCTACACCACAAGTAAGGACGTGAGCTTTCGCCCAGTAAGGAGATGGGGGAAAACAATTTATGCATTTCTCTCTTTAGTTCTTCTTGGAATGGGGGCCAAACCAAACTCTTTCATTACGTTCATTTTCTTCATTTGTTCTTAACTCATACATTGAGCTGGAGATTGGAGGTTGTCCTTTAAGATGGCCCAGCTGTACGGCTCTAACCTCCTGTGCGCATGTTAGTCCCTTTACCGACTAGGTGAGGGTTTATCCTAGCTACTAGACTAGATCCAGACTACCCATCTACCCCAACTCCCTATTCGTTCCCTTTTTCAGGCGTATCCCACCTTCTGTGTTCTTTCTCTTTGCGGTGTATCCCGCTTTCTGAGTTCTTTCTCCTTCCGGCGTATCCCGCCTTTGGAGTTCTTCCTCTTTCCGGCGTATCCCACCTTTAGAGTTTCTTCCCTTCTGGCGTATCCCGCCATTAGGGTTTCTTCGGTGATGGGCGTATCCCGTCCATCCCGAACATTCTTTTTTCTTATCATTTTTCCTCACCCATGCATGTGGGTACCACCCTGAAGGTTACCCCCTACTTGGTTTCTATTATCATAAACTCGATCTAACTTCTTCCTAATAAACAAAGCACATATGAGAAATAATATCAATACTTTAGAAAATCCACAGTAAACAATGAATGAAACTAATATCATCACATGCTTCACATAATGAAAGAAATGACAACGTTTAACCAAATCATACTTTTAATTGAACTCATGACATCGTTCATTCATCTTAATTCATTAAACCATTTTCCTTCGTTTGTTCAGTTAACTAAACCTTTTTTCTTTCGTTTGTTTAGTTAACTAAACCTTTTTCCTTCGTTGTTCAGTTAACAGTTCACATCATAGTAGTTCACACCTCACTACATAGGCATAAAATCTATCACTTAGAAATTAAGACAATAAAAGGAATATCACTAGGAAAATCAAAGTTCATTCATTCTCATCACATATTCTCTTCTTCAGTTCATCATTCTCTACCTTTCCATCATTACTTCATGTATCACAATACTCATTCATCAACTAATAACTTCTACACGACTATCCTACAGTATTTCATTCAATTAAATCATACTCTTATTTCAACTTAACTACTAAACATGCTCTTTAGATGGACAACATATAGCACATGAACTATATCAGATTTTAATCCATTATCTCACCGGACTACACATGCCTTTTTAACAACGAAATTAACAGTGAATCTATAACACCTAGCATGCTTGTAAATCGAGTACACAAGGAAATTATCATGCTTTTAATGATTACACGAAATAGCGGAAAACATATACAATTAACACATAACAATGGAAAAGAATATACTTGGATAATCCTGCTTTCTATACTATAATCATAGCAGCAAAAACTACTACAACATGCTTCTTATATGATACCCACAGTAGTGAAAATAAACATATCAACGAAATAGGCTTAATGCTGAAGAGAAAATAATCAAGTCATCACCATAGTCATTCATTATTTTCCTTTATACTTCACATTACAGTCATGGTTCTCATTGCCATTCACTTTTTCCTTTGAAGTGTTTGGACCTTTTTCTCTTGTTTCTCATTTCTTCCTTTACTTAGGTATATGCATCTCATCAAAACTAACTAAACAATCAAAGGAAAAGCATCACTTTAAGCATGTCTCATTTGTTAACTAACATCTGTCACCCTTAGACCTTAACCTTCATCATTTCTTCATATCATCCACCTAGACTTCACATACTAGGCACGAAGCAAAGCTTAACAGAAAAAGGAAACATCACATATTCAACATTAGCAAAACAATTCTAATGTGATTAACTAAACAAGCTTCTTCTAAACGATAACAACAACATCCTCAATTATTTATCCTTAGTTTCAGTCATAATCCCTTAGGCATTCCATTAACAATCTTCTTCGGTCATAATCTCATACTCCTTATCCATTAAACAAGCTTCTCCTAGGTTCCTTCAATTCCATTATCACTTTTACATAACTATTAGCTCCTAATCACAATTAACACAAAAGCTGGTAAAATCACTTAAAGAGGAAATGGGCATTCAAGTCAACTAACTTAGCAAATTTAACAACTACAGAATCAAACACACATATACTTGGGTGTAGGGCACAAGGCCAAGACAACCCATTCCTTACCCTTGAAGTCGAATCTCCTCATGTACAGCAGCTCCTCCCTTTCCAATAGAACCTCCCCCAGCAGAAAACCAAGGAGAAAATGAAGAGATGCAGAAGGAGAAGTGCTGTAAGTTAAATGGAGGGAGAGCTTACCCAGAAGACAAACAGAAGACAAGGCGTGCACATAGGGTGGGCTACTGCTAGGAGACTACTTTTCACGCCGAAAGTGCGAGTATTAACTCGCTAAATGCCAAGTTACGTCGAGTTTTCTGACTTTTATTTCCTTAATTTTCGCAGATTCGGACCCTGAGCTGTCGTCTGCATGACCAAAAATCGCAGACTAAAAGGCAGGCTTCGAATGGAAATTGGCGTCCCCACCTTATCCGTACCGTCTGAAATCCAAATTCGGACGCCATTCCACGTCCGCATCGTCCAAAAACTGCGTCCGAATGCTTCCAAAAATCGGACAGAGTCGTTGCGGACGCTAATTCTCACGTCCGCATCGTTCGGATCCCGCGTCTGAATGTCTCTAGACAGTACAGATTCGATCCGGACGATAAAACTAGCGTCTGCATCGTCTGAGTCCTTGTCCGAATTGTCCCCATAATTGGACAAATTCATTCGGATGTTGAATCTAGTCGTCCGCCTTCATCTGCAGTCGTCCGAAAGACTCCAGACCTGAACAGATTCGTCGCGAATGCGTCCTGTGTCGTCCACACCATCCACACTTCCCATATCCAGCGTCCGCAACTCCTCAAAACAACAAGTTTAGGACGCGAATTGGCGTTCCGAGTCGTCCTCAAGTCCATTTTTTCCACTTTTCACTATCTTTTCGCACTCAACGTGATTCCCACGACGTTTCCTTCATAGATGCACGTCACAAATGGCACTCAATGAAATATCCTTATAACCCCGACACTTCAATTTCATTGCGTATACGGGGAAAACGTTATTGAAATGTTCATTAATTTAGCGCTTCGAATGTCCTTCGTAATATCCCGATAATTATCTATCTTAAAAATATCGGGATGTTACACTTGATGTATTCCTAGATTAGATTTTCGATTTGGGACTAATGGTTATCCTTAGAGTCCGTCTTGGATTTCTAGTCTTGATTTATGACATATCTGTTATCCTTTGAGCGATTGTTGACATTTTGACATCGACCTTGTTATAGGTTCTAAAAATGTCACTGGTTTTGACTTTCACTTCCGATAGCACGTGAAGTTGGCTAGTCGGTAAGATTGTCATGGTCGTCATCGAGGTAGGGATTTTTATACTTTATGCACTACATGAAATCATAGTTTTCTAACTAATATTTTGTGGATACCACACGAGAAAACCCAATGGGAACTGTTTTGACAGCACGTCTATTTTTACGTATATGTATGTTTTTTCACGTTTACTTTATCGTACATGGTATACTAATGCGAATAAAGAATCTATTATGAAGCATTCATCATTCATCACTCATCACTCATCACTCATCACTCATTCTAAATGGGTCATTTAGAAGGATAAAAACTAAAGAAGTCAAAGAGCATTTGGTGGATTAATACAACAAGTTTAGCTTAATTCTAACACTATAGACCCCTAGATCAATCTAAAAAGAGACAAAAATTAGTCAATGTTGTAAGGACCCAGTTTTTTTGTTACCTTTTAAAAATGCGTGAAATTTAAAATTTTGTAAGGTGACTGTAAATCGTTAATAAAACCTTTTTAATATGAAATCAGAGTGCGCTTCTTATAACCGGACCGTTAACAAAACCCTTTTACTTTGACTCGTTATTAAAATCGTGATGATTTTGTAGAAAACTATAATTATAAAATCTTTTATCAAAACATAGCGGAAGCGTAAATTAATTTTTATTTGAAAACGTAGCGGAAGCGTAAAATAGTTCATTTACAGACAGTTACTTAAATCGTTACTTTATATTTTACAATTTGCTCTTCTCAATTACTCATTACATTAATTAGCCTTACCAGCTGCAAGTCTCGTCCGTGCAAACCTTCATCAGCTGCTCCTACATCTGTTCCTCATTTTTCTCTTATACTTGTACCTACATCTCAAGATTTAAACTATGAGCTTAAGACACAGTAAGTGGTAATATCTATCATCACACTACATGCTAATGTTGTACCCTTTAACAACATTATGCAGTTTGTGTTCTCATCGTTTTCTTATCTTCTTATCTTTTACGTTTTCATCGTCATTGTATTTTTATCGTCTTTTTCTTATCTTCTCATCTTTTACGTTTTACGTTCTTTTCATCGTTTACCGCCAATATAGCAGCGACGACATAATCCGAAAGTCTGCCAATTATTAGCCATTATGTCCTGGTATAATCCAGGGAATGTGCAACAAATATGAACAGCAAGCTTGCTAGCGATGATGGCATAATCCAAAAGCTTGCTAGCGATTGTGCCCACAAAGGACTTAAACAGCCTCACATCATATCCTTGCATTTTTCTTTTCTTTATTTTTATTTTTTGTCATTTATTAATTCTCTTTCTTTACTTTTTATTGTTCATTATTCGTTCATTATCTGTTTCTAAAATGGTGCATAAAATTCATTTTCGTATGCTTTTGAAAAACGTGATGCATGATGCTCGTGAATGCATACAGTTCTGAAAGCATAAATACACATTCAAAGTGTTGTAAAAGTAGTAAACAACGAAATGTACGATTAATAACTGTAGATATGCTTTAAAACGATAAACAACGAAACATACTATTAAAAACTGTAGACATGCTTGGAAAGCGGTAAGCAACGAAACATGCTATTAAAAACTGTAGACTTTATTGGAAAACAATAAGCAACGAAACATGCATATCTTATTCTTACGATGTATGGTTCGAAAACCAAAACGTATGCATATCACTTACCTCTATTGTTTAGGGCGTTCACAATTAATTGTTATTTTCTTCTTTTTAGTACCTTCACAATTAGGAACATTCATTCATTAATAAAATCATTTAATCTACTTATCAAATCTTAACGTCTTTTCTATTCTAATTCCTCGTTACTTACTAAAATATCTTAAATAGAATCGTTTTCTCAATTGCTACTTAGCTTAATAATTAATCCTAATATTCAAATCCTATTATCATCATACATTCGTCCAATTAATAACTCAAGTCTAAACCAAGCATATTACCAAAGCTGCATAAACTAAATAGGTTATATCCAAGCACAATAACGCTTCTGTACTTATCACTTCCATCATCCAATTTCCAACAACAGGACACTTTGAACATCCAACAACAGATTAACCATGCCCATCACAAAATCCAAAAACATAATTCCAACAGAAGCAGTAGCTAAACTAATATCAATAGAGCACAACCAACAAAGTACACAAACCCATAACCCAAAACATTAATCCAACTTATCAGCATAACCCAAATCTAACATATAAATGCTTTCAGAATTAACTATCAGAGTGTAAGTATATTCATGAATTAACATCACAGAGTGCTATTCCAAGTGACAGAACATTGATCTCTTTAATTTGAACTATCGGTTCATTCCAAAGAAACAAAAAACATTTGTCCAACATTTACATCAATCCAATTCATTATCGGAGAGAAATTACTAAAATCCTTATGCATATCATCCAACAACAGAGGTTATATAATCAGTACAGTTTGTCCATTAACAGAATCCAGACGTCCAAAAATCCAAAATATAGAGAAGGAAATCGTTCTCACCATGAAGACCCGAGAGCAGCTCTCTTCTAGGGACCTCCTCCAGCTCTAAACTCCCTTAGCTTCCAGGAGAAATCACCCGAGAGAAATTCTTCTCCAGCCTTCCCTCTTCATCCCCTGTCTTTGAACTCCTCTCCCATTTAATAACTCTCGAAGTGCTTATTCCACTTGCCCGACAATCCCCCCCTTTTTCCTCCATTTTGCCATTAATTCTACCACCTAGAAAGGAGAGCTACGTGGAAGATTCGATCGTGACAACGGATAGCTCAACCTGAATCGGGTTAAATCGGAATCGGTTGCACCTGGGTTAGAGTACCCGAGTCGCGGGTCGCCGGCTGTATCACAACCTGATGCCAGAGATCACCACAGTCGATTGTGAATCGTCTCAGCAACATACCCTGCCAACACACGATCACAAAACGCCACAGAGAAGGAAGGAATCGACTGGACATACCTTGAATCGTCATAGGAAACCACGCTAGCGGGAGCTTTGATTCCGAGCCCAAGCCGCGACTCACCGCTCAGCTTTGTCTACCATCGCTGGCCTGGACGTCGCCTTGCTATCGAAGCCTACCTCGTCGCCGCGCAAAAACACGCCAGCTAGCTCTCCCTCGCATTCGTTTCGCCCTCTCACGGTCGAGCGCTCGCTCACCCTCTCACTGTTGATCTGTCTCTCTCTCTCTCTCTCTTTCACATTACTTCTGTAATTTCATCTTCCCCTTTCTTTTCTTTTGTCAAAAGCCGAACCAGACGGGTGGCTCAATTGCTGAACCGGTTATTTGTCTTCAATTTTATCATTTCTTCTACTTTGATTTTCCTTTTATTTATATCTTTCAATTAAATCCCCACTTTAATTATTTCCATAATCCTTGATTCAATTCCAATTAATCTCATATTCTTTTCTCTTTTTAATAACTCAATATAATATCTTAATAAGTTAACCCTAATTATAATCTAATAAATTTCATTAAATTATAATCTAACGAATACGTCCTTGATAATACCCCGATTGTAACGATCCGAATTTTCGTAAATCATTAAAATGTGTAAAAATTTGAGATTTTTCTTTTTAAAACAAAACGTATCAGAGTGCGTCTGACCGGATCGCTACTGACTCTTTCTAATAACTCATTATGAAAAATAATTGATAAAATGTGCGGAAGCGTTATAAAGTAAATCCTTGTAAAACTTGGCGGAAGTGTAAATAAATCGTTTAAATAAGAAACTAAACAATGAAATACAAAATAATAAAACTTAATGTAATTAAAACTGTTTCTCATTTTACTTTTAGCCTGGCCAACTCCGAATCTTGTTCATGCAAATCTTCACCCCTGCTTATTATTTGTTCGTCGTTTCCTTAGGTATGAATCTATTAATATCTGTTCGTCATTTGTACCTACACCACAAGTAATACATGTGCCTAATGGCTAAGTAAGGAAAATGGTTAATGGAGTTATGAAATGTCTCTCTTTAGTCCTTTTCATTAAGCCATCCATTCCATTATTACTTCCTATTAGCCATTCGTTCGTTCGTCGAGTTAGTCTCCTGTGTGCATCCTCGATGCCAGACTACAACTAGCCTCTTGTGTGCATACTAGCTGCCAGGCTATGTCCTAGCCTCCTGTGTGCATACTAGTTGCCAGGCTAGAGGCTAATCTTTTGTGTGCATACTAGCTGTCAGGCTACTTGCTAGCCTCCTGTGTACATATTAGCTGCCAGGCCAGACCCAACTCCCTATTATTCTATCATTCATTCTTACATTTTCCTCACTCATGCATGCGTCCTATTCCTTTCTATTAACATGATCCATGCTCATACATTCTCAACCTAGCATGATGCATGATGCTTCACAATATAACATTTATAGAAATTAAAGTGCACATAAATGAAAGTAACTGAAATTTAAGTGCATATAAAAGAATAACAGTAACTGAACAAGCACCAAAGGCAAGTAATAACAACAGTACACCCGATAAAGTACTGCATATGAAGGAAGCAATTAAAGAACTAATTAAACAATGGGGAAAATGCTTGGATATGTAAGTCACAATAATAAAGGAAATCTAACAAATTAACAAGCAACGTGCATATGAAAGTAAAACATAATTTAATTAACATGCTCAAGAACTTATTATTATTTACAACTAAATAATTAACATGCTCAAGAAGGATTATAATTATCATCTAGTTAATCATCTTAATTAATTTACATGCTCAAGGGTTGGTTACATGCTTTTATCCTAGTTAACTAATCTTGCTTAGATTTAGTGTCGACTAATCATGCTTAAAGAATAATTTACATGCTTCAATATCAATAATATATCCAATTAAATACTAGTCGTTAAACATGCTGGAATAATCAATTAAACATGCTCAATTCCAATTACTTACTTTAGTTAGTTACCCTAACATGCTATTAGATGATTTACACGTGTTATGCTAATTAGATGATTCAGACATGTCAGTTAATCAATCTAAACATGCTAGTTTTTTAATTAAACATGCTGGTATTAATCTGGTTGGTGACCCTAATTCGTGACATGCTCGAGAAAGGAGATCTAGTTATTACTCTAGTTAATTACTCTAATTGATTATATGCTCAAGAAGGAAGTTAGCAACTATAAGTTAATTGCTATTAACCATGCTCAAGTAATTATTAATTGAACAACTAGCAAATTAATTAATTAATGAAACATATTCAAGTCTAGTTGATTCCCCTAGTTGAGTTATTAACATGTTAAACATGCTCAAGGCTAATTAATTACTAATTAACGTACACAACTAACAAATTAATTAACATGCTTAAGGATTAGTTGTTAATTAAACGATTAGTTAAGCAAATTAATATGTTTGAATAATAGTTAACATGCTCACGTAAATTAACATACTTAAGTCTAACTACGTTATTTTCATGCTTAGATTATCTCTATTTGTTAACATGCTAGTTAATTTAACATGCATATCAACAAGGAAATAGCGGAACGTTATATATATTGAATAAAGGAAATGACAGTTGCAGTATCACGGAGAATGTAAACTAGATGGCAAATAAATAATAATTAACAGAGCATTCAAGGGAACTCTCAATCCATTTCTGCTACTCATCATCCATGCATTCATTATTCTCTTCTCTATTCTCATCACATTTAGACATTACCCATTCATCGCAATACTAACAAGTGCAATAAGGAAAACAATTATTAATACAAAAAATCTACACTATCAACAAAAGAAACCCACACAAGTAAAAAGGAAACACTTAACAGCAAGGAGGTCTATACTTTTAACAAGGAAAATAACACAGCCAAGGGATCAATCAAGGAATTAACGACTGTGATATCAACTATATCTATCTACTAACACAAGCATTTCCATTATCAATTTATCTAACTATCAATCGCAGTATAGCATAAGGAAATTCACAGTGACCTAAACATAAAACATACGCACTCTACTTGTGGTGTAGGACCTCCACATGGCCGAGACACCTATTTTCCTTACCTCAATTCTTTATCATAGTTGGCACTTAAAAGTTATCCTTCTTCTTTTTTCAACACCTTCATAATTAAAACATCTGCCATTAACAATCACCAATCACTCTCATTTCCATAATTCATTATCTTTAGCAATATTGACAACATTAGATTAAACCTAATCGCCTAACGTTTTCCACCAACTTATTTTTTTTTATCAATGCTATACCCAATAAAAGAGAACCTTGATTTACAGAACTTTAAAGTCACACTTCTCGCCAAAATCAATTAATACCTCATGGTCACCAAGCTTCAACAAAAGTCATAGTATAAAGTATACTACAAGGACATATAATCATTGATTTCAACTCAACCCACAACAGAGACATAATCTGTAACACCCCGATATTTTTAAAGTGAGTAATTATAATTATCGGGGTATTATGAAGAACGCATTCGTAAGAATTTCATTTAAGATTTAAAAGGATTAACTGTAATTAAAAATCAATAGTAATTTAATGAATTTAAATTATATTATGTGGGATGAATAATTTAGAGGGGATTAATTAATTTTAAGTGGAGATTTGGAGAAGTGAACCGGCTCAATTGAAGAACCGGTTCATGCAGTCAAGCTGGTCCAGTTCGAAAATTTAGTTGCAGAAAAAGGGGGAATTAGGTTTTGATATTTTTTTCAATTGGCCTTTGGCCATTCTATGCAGACAAATCAAAAAATGAGAGAGAGAGAGAGAGGCGAGAGGCGAGAGGCGAGAGGGAGCGAGCGGCGATCAGGAGATTGGGAGAGATCGGCAGCGAATGAGAGACGCTCCGGAAACGGCAAAGTGCTAGGTCGTGCGATGGAGGCTCGACGACGAGGGACAGAGACGGCCTGTGATCGGCTGAACACAGGACGACTTGGTGCTGTGATTTTCGTCATTGCGTGATCGGATCGGCGATGTCCGAGGAGTGTGCGGCCGGTAACTTGTGGGATGGCGATGGCGGAGTGGGCGAACAACGGCCTCCAGCCTCGGTGGTCGGTCTGGATGGTTCGGGTCCTCTTGCTGACCGTGGAAGTGCTGCAGGTAACGGATCCTTCCTCTCTAACTGTTATTAGTCTGCTGTTACACTGAGTTTGGATTTTGGATGGATTTTTTAAGGATGAACGTATGAATTATGCCCTGTAGTTGGATTTTTGTTCTGGTATGCTGGAAATGGTTCACTGTTAAGGATTTTTGTTGATGTTTTGCCCTTTTATTGTTTACTACATTATAGGACATCAAGGAAGATTAGATCACTACTTGGTTTATAGGCGTTTCGAATGGAATATACTATGTAAATGGAAAATGTGATAGATTTACAGTTTATTGATTTTGGTTGGATTTGGATTATGAGGTCATATTAAGTGAATGTATAAACAATATGAGTATAGATTGGGTTGAAATTGTAAGTTGTGAGTGTTAAAGCTCCTAGGTATTATTGAGCCGTATAAACCGTTATTAAAGAATTGGTATTAATGATTAAATGTTTTAATTTGTGAAGCTATAAGAAGGAGGAGGATAACGGTTAGGTGCTAAACGCGAAACAACTTGAAGGTAAGGATTAAGGGTGTGTTGGCCATTGAAGCCCTACACCACAAGTATGGGTGGGTGAGTTTAGTGTTAATGTTAAGTAATGTTAGTTTAGTGCTTATGTTTGTTAGTGTTAGTAATGCTCTGTGATTTATTGCCAAAGTAGTGTTAAATTCCTTGTTGTGGGTAATTGCTTGATTGTAGGTAGCTCTATGACCTTCCTTATTGATTGTGTTAGAATAGTGTTGAACTCTTTGCTGTAAATTAATTGGTTGCTAACTCTATGAACTCTTTTATTGACTGTAGTAGTTTTGATAGTGATAGTGGTAGTTGAAATGAAAAGTGAAGTAAGTAAATGTTGAGTAGCCACGTGAAGTCCAAATACGAGTTAGAGTTTCATGGATCCTATTGCCCTTATTATTGTTGTGTGTTTCCCTACGAGTTTGATATTCAATTAATGGATAAACCATGAACTTGGGCATGTCCAATTTAACTAATCATTGATGACTAATAGTTAATTTGCTTAATTTAGATAATTGATTTAATTAGTAATCTAGTATGATAAGTTGACTAAGTTTAACTATTGGGGTTGTTAGTAAGAGTAAGCATGTTACTTGTAATTAACAAACAAGCAAATTAATTAATGAGTATGTTTAACATGTTAATTAAACAACATGTTAATTGACTAAGGAAACTAATCAACTAGCATGTTTAACTAGTTTGCTTATAAGTAACTAACTAGTATGTTTGGTTAATTGAAGTATTCAAATTGCTAGCATGAATAATCTCTTAAGCATGTTTAATTTATTAACTAGATTTGAGCCCGTATATCGATTAAGGATTTATCGTATCCTTCTTGAGCATGTAATCAATTAGGATAAACCACTAGACTCAAACCTAGGAAATGTGGAATCAATTAATTAGGGTGTATAAATTACTAGTGTGTCTAATTTACTAGTATGTTCAATTTCTTGAGCAAGTCAATTAACTGAACTTGTAAGCATGATAATCAACTAGGGACAATAACTAACTAGATAAGTATGTAAACTGACTAGAGACGAACTAATTGGAAGCTAGCATGCCAACAAACTAGCATGAGTAATTATATTGATTAACTAGAGTAATTAGTTAATTAACTAACGAAATTAACTACGCAATCAATTGAGCATGTTAATTAGCTAGAATTGTTAAATCAACATGAGCATGTAACACACATAGGATAATTAAAGTTGAGATGAATATAGGAAGCATGTAAATGGACTAGGAACTCAACTAAAAAAATTAACATATCGATTTGTTGTATTGTGTTCTAATAGTGCAAACATGCCTTCCTTGTTTAAATTCATTATATGTGTTGAGCGTGCTATTCCATTTGGTTGGTTACTTTCCTTGTTAAATGCGCTTTCAATTCCAGTTACTTCTATTTTAATGTGTACTTCAATTATTATGAATGTTGTATTGTGAAGCATCATGCATCATGCATCATGCTAGGTTGAGAATGTATGCTCATGCATCATGTAATAGAAACAAAGTAGGGAGTACTCCCATGGGGTGGTACTCACATGCATGGAAAGGAAAGTAAAATGATAAGAAAAGACGAAGGAAAGGAATGAAAAGAAAAGGGAGTTGGGAGGTGGATGGGTAGCGGTTCTAGCATGACAATTAGGAAATGCCCCTACCTTATCGGGAACGGGACCTAGTTGTCCATAGGAGGTTAGGTCCGACCCACTATACCATCACATACGGGTTCTTCCAATCTCCAACTCGAAGTACGAGTAAAGAAAGAAAAAAAGAAAGAAAGAAAGAAGAAAAGAAAAAAAGAAAGAAAGAAGAAACGTAAGAAAACAATTGGTTTTGGTGGCTCCCATTCCAAATGAACTAAAGATAGTCATAAGCATAATGCATTTTCCTTTTTCTTTACTAAGCCCTTTGGGCTTACAGTTGCTTGTGATGTAAATGTAGGTACTATAAGTAGAGGAATACACATACTAGGAGAAGCAAAAGATAAAGAATAAACAATAGCAAGCAGAGATGATGAGTTTGCACGTTCGAGGGATGCTCATGGTTGGCCAGGCATAAAGAGGGTAAAAGAGAAACTGTTTTAATTAAGTTAAGCTTTAAATGTCGTGATTAAGTCAAGTAGCAAATTGTAGAAAATTGGTATTTCGTTTACTTAGTATTTCTTTCTTAAATGATTTTAATTACGCTTCCGCTATGTTTCCAAATGATTTTATTTTTAACACTTCTACATAAGTTTTACTAAATGAGATTTTATAACAAGTTTTATGAACGGTTGGTACTGATCCGGTTTAGACGCTCTCTAATTTACTTTCAAAAAGAAAATTTGAAATTTTAACGCATTTTAAAGGGATTACGAAAATCTGGATTGTTACATAATCCACCGTCCCACATACAAATCGAACCATCAGAGGTTCATTTTCCAGAAGCAATAGCCAATTGAGCATAACTCTAATATTCATTTTATTTCTTTATCATTTATAAACTAGGCAATTAATCTGTTCTAGGCAGAGAGATTCCCAAAATATAGTTCTAGGTGACAAGCCAACAATCAAACAAATGTGCACACTTAGACCACATCAAAATAACATAACCAAATACAACACCAACAGAGCATCAGTCACATATGCCACGTTCAAAATCCATCCAAAACACTAGTCCATCAAATTGCAAACCAACACAAACAGGAAAGATTGTGTTACCTGAGGAAGACCTAGAACATCCAACCCAAGCTGCTAGCACCAACCGAAAGCATTCCAACCCATTTGGACAGGGCAGACCCGAAGCACCAGCAGCTCCAACTTCTCCTTATTCATTAACGGTTTCCATCAACTTATTTTCATCAATGTTATACCCAATAAAAGAGCAACCTTGATTTATAGAATCTTAAACTCAACACTTCTCTTTATAAGAGCAATTAAAATAATACCTCATGGTCACCAAGCTCCAATAAAAGTCCTAATATAGAGTAAACTACAATGACATATAATTATTGATTTCCAATCAACCAAAAACAGAGTAATAATTCACTTTCCAGTGCATAAATCAAACCAACGTAGACTCATTTTCTAGAAACCGTAGCTAACCACAAGTGGAACACCAACAAGGAATAAATCCAAACCATGATAGAAAATAATATTTATCATTACTAATCTTCATCATTTATCAGCATATAATCTATAAAATCCATGCAGGAGTGGAAAGAATTCTCACCTTGAAGAACACCTACCTTCAAGAACACCCGAGAGCAGGCTCACTATCTTCAGAACCTCTCTCGGCCTTTAGCTCTCAATTCTCCAGAGCTTTCGTCACTTTTCCTTCAACACACACACAACCCTTTGCCTTCAGCTCTCTTCCTCTTCAGTCCATTTATTCTCCAGTCTCAGTTATTTCCCTGACAACATCCCCTTAATTCATTCTGCTTTCTAGAGGTTGTCCAATGCTTTCATCTCCAACTCACCAATCATTCCCGAAATTGCGCTTCCTATCTTTAAAGGGAATAATGTGTAATAATGTGTCGGCCATAACGAAATAAATCGACTCATAATTTCAACGAGCCAAAGTGACCGTTTGAAGGACCGAGTGCAGGGGCTGTCGATAGCTCCATCACCGCCAAGCCCCTGCCAAATTCTTCATTACCAAACCAACCTGCCAAACGCCCAATTAACAGAACACTAGGGAGAAGAACGGAAAGCTACCGACTTACCTCGACCTCACGCTGGAATCCACAATCAGCAGAAGCTCTCTCCAATTCGACCCAAGGAGATCACTGTCTAACTTGTGCCCTAGCTTCGCACGACACACCCGCGACACCCCCCAACCGTTCGCTCGCTCGCTCGCATGCCTCCGAAGACCTCCTCGTCGTCACGCAGAAACCCGCTCACAAGAGCCTCTCTCTCGGCTCTCTCGATCTCTCATCTTCAATTTCAGAAAATGGCCACGAGGCATTCTTTAACTCCCCCCACATTTCTACAGAACCGAATCAACTAGTTCAATGAGGGAACCGGTTCAGCCACCTCATTTCTTTTTAAATTTTCCTTTTCATTTTATTTTTAATTTCTATTTTCATTTTAATTAATTGTTTTCTTTTACTTTATTTTCTTCTTTTTATTTAATTAATCTTTCTCTACTTTAAATCTTATTTTATTATTTTTATTTTATTTAAATTATCACTTTTATTTAATTACTACTTAATCAATTTACCCCCAATAAATCTTAATTATTATCAGATAAATTTCTTAAATAATAATCTATCAGTTACGTCATTGGTAATACCCTGATAATTATCCAAATAATCTAAATACCTAGAATTACTTTCCAATTATTCTTATTAAATTATATTACGAAAAATCGGGGTATTACAATTCCGATCAAGGGACATCCCTCCCTCGATCCAACGACCATGAACCATCGTCCATGGAGGCTTTTGGAGGATGACCTAAATCCATCATGGTCGTCCATTTCGATCAAAGGATGTCCATCCCTTGATCCAACGGCCATGAACCATCATCCGCGAGCGCCTTTGGAAAATGGCAAACTCCATCGTTGCCGTCCATTCCGATCGAGGAACATCCGTCTCTCAATCCAATAGATAGGACAGACGTCCCTGATTATTAGACGTCTCCAGTTGTTGCGGGTTGCGTGTTGTTGCTGTCTTGGACGTCTCTGTTTAACGGACCTTGACGTTAACAAAATTGGGGCGTTAACGTCGACGTATTTTGACGGAAAGCGTGACTACACGGTCGACATCTTCTTTTTTTATAGTTTAGAGTTTTAGCTATTTGTAAATTTTTTTCAAGATTTGTAATGTTACTGACCTCAAACTATAAGATTTTTTTTTGTTAATTTTCTTTTTTTTTTTTAAAGGAAAAGTAGTGTTTTGAGATAGAGAATTCAAGCTTCGTCACTCACAAAAGTCCCACGGTATTTCTCTCGATATTAATTAATCATAACATTTATATATAATTAGATATTCTAAACATGGTATCAAAATGTAACACTTAATATACAATTACCTTAACAATTATAGATTTACTAATTGTTATTTTCATAAATGGTAATTTTTTTTAATATGAAAAGTGAATTTAGAAAAGTATTTAAAATCTTGGTAAAAAGGAGTTGAATTAAATTTAAACTAAAATTAAAGGAATATCCACTTAGAATAATGGTATGATGAGATTAAGAAAACGATGTCATAGGAATAGTGAGGTGGACTTTGAGAGTAGGAAAGATCTTCCCGATTATGGAAGGGGAATATGTTTGGGGAATATCTAGCTGTTATGTTCGACGGAGTATAGATCAAAGAAGTCTGGAAGTTCGTATTGATATTGAGGATGAGAAGGGAAATTACAGAAGAAGAAAAGCAAAATTACAGAGGAGAGAAAATAAAGAAGATAACGAAAAGTTGTTCATCCATTCCATGCCTTGGTCGTATTCTTTGGTGTTATGGTGGATTCATCTGCTGACTACGTGGAATTCATCCCACCGTCCACATGTCACCAATTAGAGGAGATCATTGCTGATGATTAAAAGGGGGCGAGGAGGAGGGGGAAAAGTGTGGAAAATGTGAATCTGTTTTCTATTTTTGTTTCTATTTCTTTCCATTTCTCTGCAAATCTCCATCTCCTTCTTTCTCTTCTTCCTTTGTCATTTCTCTTCAACTGCGGTAATCTTCACTTTTAATGGAATATTACTTCTCAAGAAACTATATTCCTTCTCCTTGGTTGACATCTGGTCAAGTTGTGTTTTAACCACAACAAATTGGTATCAGAGCCACTACAATTGGTGCGACAGACACTCGCTCCAAGAAGTATGAAGACCAGTGGTGGCAGATGGATGGAGATTTGAAGGAGTTGAAGGCTACTATTACCTCCCTCTGTTCTCGGTTAGACTATTCCGATAAGAAGATAGACTAGTGGGGTGAGTGCATAGAGCCATTTGAGACTAAGCATGATGAAATTATAACATCATTAAACCAGATCTTGGCAACTCGACTAGATGCTAAAGAGAAACAAGTCCTTCTCTCTACTCAAGGACAAACTGCTACTTCTCTAGGAACGATGCTCCCATATCAAACGGACTGCATTCATCTAGATAAACCAAAGAAGGTGGATCTTAAGAATGATGTTATTGAAGGCACTGAGGGAATTGAATTTCCAATGACTCTTGAGGAACAAAACATAAACAAGGATGTTGAGCTTGATACCCAGAGAACTGATGTAGGACCAATTTCTGTTTCCTCACCTTTTATAGCAAATTCTATTCGTGAGGCTTCCAACTTACTTGCTCATGTTTTTTGGATAAACTGCTCAGGTTAGATGGAAGGTACCTATTCCTCTGCCATCACTAACTATGAGTCACCTACTGTTGAAGATTTTAGTTCACATTTACGTAATATAAACTAGCTGCAGAAGATAGAACTCGAGAAAAAGCCTAAGTTCTTGGGAAATTATTTTGTTGGTTATGTTTACTTCATTTTTAACTGTCCTATAGTCAAGAAAAAACTTATTTGAAAGTAATTGGAGTTGCGTTTCTATTAATATCAGTGTTGTTGAAGCTGAAGTTTTAATGGGTATGATTTTGAACTATAACTCAACACGAAAAAAATTATATGATGAGCTTCAATTGGAACTGGTTTTTTGAATGTATGCCAACATGTTCACAAGCTTTTGTAACTTTGAACCTTCTCTGTGTGAATCAAGGATGTTTTATTAGAGTATTGAGTGATGTCCATGCTCCTATTATGGATGGATACGAGTTCCTGGAGCAAGTTGTAATTAAAATGATCTTTCTTTACATAAAGATGTATGTTGATGAGAAATTAAGGGTTGTGATGAAAGGAATTAGAAAGGGAGATTGTGCTTATTTCGTTAAGTCCATCTACTATGAGAAAGTAACATTATTGGGCAGCATGTTGTTAGAAAAATGTGGACAAAATATAAGGAACTTGGAAGTCTCAATAAGCACCCTTTTCTACCAGGCGGATTGGATGATTCCCAATCAATCGAGAGAGTCATTCCTAAGGGTGCCTCTAATGGTGAGTGGGTACGGGAAATTCTAAGTGAGGGTTCTGTACAATCAGTTTTTCCAAGCCTAAAGCAAGGTTTGGATCTTAGGGATCTAAAGCTATGTCTCCAGTAATGGAATTTTTATAAGGATGACAATTTGCATAATAGTCAATTGGTAGAAGATCATTCCTCACAGAGTGAGTTGTCGTACGGTTTGATGACTTGTTTAAGAAAGCTTGGGAAGAGGAAGTTTTCGAATTTGCAGGAGATGAAGGTCAAACATCAAAAACAAAATCTGTTGAGGCTGAAACTAAAGTGACTCAGTTTCTGTGGCTGCTCATACCTTAGTTGGCAAAACAGTTATTGCAGAATATGCATTTGCCTTGGCAACAAAACATTGTACTAGAGGTGTGTATACTGCTCCCATCAAAACCATCAACAATCAAAAGTATAGGGATTTTTGTGGGAAATTCAATGTTGGACTTCTCACAGGCGATGTTAGCTTGAGACCAGAAGCTTCTTGTCTGATTATGACTACTAAAATACTAAGATCAATGCTTTATTGTGGTGCTGATATTATACATGATATTGAATGAGTTATTGCTGGCATGGTAATAGCAATTAAGAGGTATTTTGATGACAGAAATATACACAATAGTATGCTGCACAAATATAGTTGGCAAGAAGCTTATAAAGAAGTTTTATTCAGTCATTTTACCTGTCATCCAACTTCACAATTTTGTTTGGTTGTGGGCAAAATGAGTTAGTCATTCAGGATGTCTCCCTCAAAGGAGTTATCTTCTATGGCTCCATGTGCTGGTAATCATACAAAAACTTTATATTGTGCAAAAACTTTATATTCTTGAGGGCAATGATATTGTGAGGGAGAGGCCTGTTATGGTGGAAGCATCAGCTGATTACGTGGAACTTATCCCATTGTCCACGTATCACCAATTAGAGGAGAGCATTGTCGAAAATTAAAAAGAGGCGGGGGAAAAGTGTGAAAAATGTGAATTTGTTTTCTATTTTTGTTTCTGTATTTTTTTTTTATATTTCTCTGCAAATCTCCATCTCCTTTTTTCTTTTCTTTTTCTGATAATTTCTCATCAATTGTTGTAATCGTCACTTTTAATGAAATATTATTTCTCTAGAAACTATATTTCTTCTCCTGGTTGGGATCCGGTCAAGCAACATCCTGCCCTTTTTATCATGTATAGTTGTTGCCCAATCTGCCTTCCCAAATAGTGCCACGTTGGCAATACAAGAAGTTCCACGTAGGCAGTGGAAGAGCTCCACCATAACACTGGCCCGCCGCGCTATCTCTCAGATTTGCTTCTTCGTCTCTTCTTCCCCCGTCTCATCTTCTTCTTTTTCATTCCAAGGAAGTAGTAGAATCCTGCAGGTTAGTGCGATTGAGAGGGCATTGTTGTTATTTCATTGATTTTTTATTTCTGTTTTCCTCTTGACGTGAAGATCAATCGTTGTTTCTGTTGTTCTAATCGTCGACGTTTATGTATAATGCATGCGATAAGCGACGCAAAACAGAGGATTAGGTTTTCATTTTCCGTTATGAGAACGAGAAATTTTACGAATGAGCCTTGTTTTAGAGTCGGTGATAAAATTTTGTTTCTTCGTTGGTTCGGCATGTATTCTCTCATATCGTAATCCATGGCTTTCAAAGTAAATTAATTGAAAAGGAAAGTGTAGGTTGATTTTGAGATTGAAAATACACGGTCGTTCTATCTTTTCGACTTTTCGTGTCTCTTGCTTTAACTGTTCGATTTGTTTCCTTGTTTTTATTGATCCGGAAGCTTTCTGTTTAAATTTAATAATAATTTCTGTTGTTCTTTAGTAATCAGTGAGGCTATGACTGATCTCGTTATTCTTGCACAATCAGCTCGATTTCTCTTTGCTGTTCTTCTTCATCTCTCATTGTGGGGAGTCCATGATTCTCGTTCTGTGAATTAGATGTTCTCCTTCTATGCATTAATTTTGCTTTAGAAAATATTGCCATAATTTACGCCTAATTGAATCCCCAGAAAGGCAGTATTTGTATTTAAAAAACTTTTGTTTTCTTGCTTTACGTCAGCGGCCTCTATTTATTGATCTTAAAATTCGGCCGTGGAAATATTGATTGTCTTCTTTGAACTTGTGCGTGGTAACTTTATTATGCACGTAAATGCAGGTGGCATCAATGAGGCGTGTATTAAATCAGTGCTAAAAAGACTTTCCAAGTTTTAAATAAATCTCTTGTTCATTTTAATCCTTCTTCGTTGTAAATCTGGGGTTTTGACGTATGCGTGGGACAGTGGGTGTCTCGTGTTTGCGTAGGATTTTATGTGAGAGAGAGAGAGAGAGAGAGAGAGAGACGTCTGGGTTTTGAACTTTTTGCTTCTTTTTTCTTGTTCATAGAATGAAGAGTGAATCTTGAGAGACGTAGATAAAAAAGGTGTTTTGATTTCGTTGCCAAGTTTTTTTAGTCCCTTTCTTTTAGGAGCAAAATAGTTAAATCTTTATTCGTCGACGTTTTCACATTTTCTGGGTTTGTTGCACACGTTTTTACTCTTCCATTCAAAACTTCTGCAGATAGACTCGAGAGAGAGGAAGACAAGAAGAAGAAATTTTGTGAAGGAAGGTAGACAGTCATGGCAAAGGAGCAATTGCAGGTTCTGAACGCTCTAGATGTTGCCAAAACCCAATGGTACCATTTTACAGCAATCATTATTGCAGGAATGGGCTTCTTCACTGACGCATACGACCTCTTCTGCATATCTCTTGTGACGAAGTTGCTTGGTCGAATATATTACCACGTGGATGGCGCACCAAAGCCTGGCTCATTGCCTCCCAATGTTTCCGCAGCTGTTAATGGAGTCGCCTTCTGTGGAACTCTATCTGGCCAACTCTTCTTTGGTTGGTTGGGTGATAAATTGGGCAGAAAGAGAGTTTATGGGATGACTCTTATGCTCATGGTTGTTTGCTCTATTGCTTCAGGCCTTTCATTTGGCCACGATCCTAAAGCTGTGATGACAACACTCTGCTTCTTTAGGTTCTGGCTTGGTTTTGGCATTGGCGGTGACTATCCACTTTCAGCCACCATAATGTCTGAATATTCCAATAAGAAGACTCGTGGGGCATTCATAGCCGCAGTGTTTGCAATGCAGGGGTTTGGAATTTTGGCAGGTGGTGTATTTGCCGTTACTATTTCATCTATATTTAAAGCCAAGTTTGACGCCCCATCATATGCGGTTGATCCGATTGGCTCGACTGTCCCTCAAGCAGACTATGTGTGGAGGATTATTCTCATGGTTGGATCTTTGCCTGCTGCTATTACTTACTATTGGAGGATGAAAATGCCGGAAACGGCTCGTTACACTGCTCTCGTAGCCAAAAATGCCAAACAAGCTGCTTCTGATATGTCAAAGGTTTTGCAGATGGATATCGAGGCCGAACCTCAAAAATTGGAGCAGATAGCTGAAGGTAAATCAAATCTCTATCGTTTATTCTCCAGGGAATTTGCCCGTCGACATGGCCTTCACTTGCTCGGAACAACCACCACTTGGTTTCTTCTTGACATTGCCTACTACAGTCAAAATCTTTTCCAAAAGGATATCTTCAGTGCCATTGGGTGGATTCCAGCTGCAAAAACCATGAATGCCTTAGATGAGGTCTATAGAATTGCAAGAGCTCAAACCCTTATTGCTCTCTGCAGTACCGTCCCTGGGTATTGGTTTACTGTGGCTTTAATTGACAAAATGGGAAGATTTGCAATCCAGCTAATGGGATTCTTCTTCATGACAGTCTTTATGTTTGCACTTGCCATTCCTTACGATCACTGGACTCACAAGGACAACCGAATCGGATTCGTCGCTATGTACTCCCTCACTTTCTTCTTCGCTAATTTTGGACCCAATGCCACCACATTTGTGGTGCCCGCTGAAATTTTTCCGGCAAGGTTTCGGTCGACTTGCCACGGGATATCTGCTGCAGCTGGGAAACTCGGAGCCATGGTGGGTGCATTTGGGTTTTTGTATTTAGCTCAGAATCAAGATAAGGCTAAGACAGATGCAGGCTACCCTGCTGGCATTGGGGTGAGAAATTCTCTCCTCTTATTGGGTGGAGTCAATCTCTTGGGCTTGCTGTTTACTTTCTTGGTACCGGAATCCAAAGGGAAGTCTTTGGAGGAGATGTCCGGCGAGAACGAGGATGAAAATGCAGCACCGTCCGGTGGAGAACAGCTGTCACCGGATGATCGGAGAGCAGAAGTTGCTTAGATTGAAGTTTGAACTTGTAGTTGAATCTTTAAAAACAAAAAATAAAAAATAAAGTGCAAAAATTGAGATGGATCTCCATTTTACTTTTTTTTTTTGGAAATTAACAAAACAGCCACTAAACTATAGAATCAAATAACAAATCAACTACTAAATAATTTTTAGTAACAAATAAAATATTCAACTATAGAAAATAAACTATGCAAACATTGATGTTTACAGCGAATTTACTTTAAAATAAAAGAGTAAGAAGCTTTTTATAAAAAATGTCTTATGTCATGTGCTTCGAACACTTTGTTTTGATCTTTTTTCTTTGGAGAGGTTGAAAGTTATTTTTCATTAGGGTGTTTCATTTACTTTTGGTTTATCTATCTGCTGGACTTTGTTGGAAATTTGAATATTCTTGCCTTAGAAAAGCTACCTGAAATTAGGGGCTAGATATCAAATTGAATTTGGGTTATGCTTTTGTTTTACATTTTATAATTACAAAACCCTGATCAAAATATTTACGGTGGAATTGTTTTGTAAAGAAGAATCATATTGACGGATTTCAAATTTGTTTATGATCAAAATATTGGAAGCTTAAAACAAAAGACGTCGTCTTTTCTATGTGGAAAGTAGTCTTTTCTCTGAGGAAAGTAATATTTGATTCGTTTATTTCCTATGGTTGAATATTTTATTTGTTAGCAAAAATTATTTAGTGATTGACTTGTCATTAATCTCATAGTTCAGTGGTTGTTTTTGTTAAATTTTTTTTTTGAGGTTCTAGTTTTGGTCTTCTTTTTTCTTCTATGTGAACTTGTAACTTTTCTTAATCTAACATGATCTTCTTTCGTTTAACGACGACAATGCGATTAAAACAATGATATTTGTGATTAGTTATCGAAGGTTACTAGGTTATGTCATTGGATTCAAACAAAAGCTTCATCAAAATCTTTAATTTTACTATTTAAGCAGAACACCAAATGTCTCATATTAATCGAAGTCCCTCTCTTTGATTTGCTAATTTTTGTGCCTATGCGCTTTTTTGGTTTGAGTTTTGAACGATCCGGTCGGCTCAAAACATAGTCATTTAACGAACCGAACCAACTGTTGCTTCACTATCCGGACCGTTTTTTCAAATCATCTTAGTTGAAGTTCGATTTGAACCGGTAGGAATATCCGGTTCTCTCGTTTCTGGGCAAGGTAGGAAAGGAAACCGACTTGAGCCGAATTTTAACTATGTCCCAATTCCTAAAGGCTCGCTCTGTCTCTCTTCTTCCCCATATCCATTGGAAAACTCAATTCTGTTTCCTTTCTTTATCATCTTCTATCCAACTTCTCGTACGAATTTCTCGAATAGCGTCATTCGACTGACCTGATTATTGGCGAAAACCCTCCAGATCGCGCGATCATTCGCGAAATCGCTGTTCGTTTTACTGTGTTCGAAAGATCTTGCTCCGCCGGTGGCAAAACCCTATTTGTAAATTTCTGATACCACAACCGCCTGAACGCGCGATCGGATATAAGTTGATTGCCTGGTGAAAGTACGTACTATTTTCTCTCGCCCTTTCTCTTTCGTCTCTCTCATCCACCGTAGAGCTTGAGTCTTCGAATCTACAGGGCCAAATATGGCGACTGCTTCAGGTACTTTTTCTTCCGAATTTTTCTTACGTATCTACGTTCTATTTTCTCATATTATTTATTCTTCTTTCAAATTGATATCTTCTTAGTAATTTTGTTTTATGAGTGATATCTTCTTAGTAATTTGATTGAAGAATGTTCTCTTTCTCATTGGGTTTTGTGCTTTGATTTGAATCAGTATCTGTGTTTCGTGTTTCTTCTCTTTAAATACCTTTAACTGTTATTAGGGTTTTGGATTCTCATTTATTTTCGTAGCGATGATAAATTTCTTATTAAAAGCTCCTTCATAAAGTACTTTAGCTTTTGCTTTGAAATCGACTTATAATAAGCCGTGGGATTGTGGAGATTTGCCTATGTTGTCTTTGAGTTCCAAATTCAACTAATTTTTTCACGGATGCTAAATTTCAAACTTCAATTGCTTCATAAAGTCCTTTGGCTTTCGCTTTGAAATCAATTATTATAAGTTATGCGATTGTGGTGCTTTTCATATGTAGCCTTTGAGTTTCAACTTCAAGATGAAAGAAGAAATAGTTGAATATAAAATAAAAAGAGATTAGGAGAAAGAAGAAAATATTACAATGATGCATCGTGATATGCAGAATGTTTGTGGTAACAGTGTCTATAAGCAGAAAAATGTCATTTGATCTCTATGCTTGTCAAAGCTTGTGCAAGCTTGTGCTTATATGTATCAGCGACAACTTGGCAATTAAGATTTAAATTCATTGGAGCTTATGTAGTTTCTTTTGGTTCTTTGGTTCTTATTGTTTCCTGTTTTCATTCTATAACATAAATTTCAACTTAAAATGTTATCCTTAAATATATAATGAAGTTCACCTTTCATTATTGGATCTCTAGTGGCTTTCAAGTCAAGGGAGGACCATCGGAAACAAATTGAGTTGGAAGAAGCACGAAAAGCTGGGCTTGCACCAGCTGAAGTTGATGAAGATGGAAAAGAGATCAATCCTCACATTCCCCAGTATATGTCTTCTGCACCTTGGTATCTTAATGCCGAGAAGCCAGTAAGTTAATCGTTTTATTTTATAATTTTGTTTTCTTTTATTTAGTTGTGGTGTATTTTGAACTCAGTATGTTGTGCTTTCGTAACATGTTAATTACTACTATTCTCAAAATTTGAAATGGTTAGACTTAGGGTATTACATTCATTTTAAATTTTTTGATTTTTCTCAGAGTTTAAAACATCAAAGGAAGTGGAAATCAGATCCAAATTACACAAAATCATGGTATGATAGGGGTGCAAAAATCTTCCAGGCTGATAAATACAGGAAGGGTGCATGTGAGAAGTAAGTATGTTCTCTCACTTTCTCTCTATCCCATATTTGTTTGTAGGATCGGAGAAGAAATGAATGAATCTATAATAAATTCATGAAATTAAGAAAAGTGAGGTGTATTCTAATTCTGCTCGAAGTTAACAGGCTTAGATGTGCATGAGCAAAGATATTATCTATGCTTGAAGAATTTCACTCTTAAATATTGAATATTTTATTATCACTGTCAACTATTTCAGCTAAGTTGTAAACATATGTTGAAGCCTGGTTGATTACTCTCCCATGATAATTTGCAGCTGTGGTGCCATGACACATGATGCAAAGTCATGCATGGATAGACCTAGAAAAGTGGGAGCAAAATGGACAAGTAAGCACATTGCTCCTGATGAAAAAATAGAGACCTTTGAACTTGATTATGACGGGAAAAGGGACCGATGGAATGGCTATGATACTTCTACATTTGCTCGTGTTGTTGAGAGATATGAAGCAATAGAGGAAGCTCGAAAGAAGTATCTAAAAGAACAACAGTTGAAAAAGTTGGAGGAGAAAAATAATAATCAAAATGATGTTGAAGGTGCAAGTGATGATGATGATGATGATGATGATGGAGAAGATGATTTAAAGGTGGATGAAGCCAAAGTTGATGAAAGCAAACAGATGGACTTTGCTAAGGTGGAGAAGCGTGTTCGGACTACAGGTGGTGGCAGCACAGGAACTGTAAGGTAATCTATTTTTTATTTATTTTAATTTTTAGTTTATTCATGCAAGTAACATATTGTTTCATTTGGGTTCATAAAATTGTCTTGTGATACTTAATGGTGTCATTATACTTCATGTTGAATGAACTATGCATAATAAGTACTTTTTTTTTAAGGAATCTGCACTATTCCTAATAAGTACCTTTTTTTAGGAATCTGCGTATTCGAGAGGACACTGCTAAATATCTTTTAAATCTTGATGTCAATTCTGCACATTACGACCCGAAAACACGATCTATGCGTGAAGATCCTCTTCCTGATGCTGATCCGAATGAAAAGTTCTATTTGGTGAGTGTTTCTTATAGTTAAAACTGCATACCCCTTTTTTAGGTTTATTTGCTTATTGATAATATCATATAACTTGAACGTAGGGAGACAATCAATACAGACACAGTGGTCAAGCATTGGAGTTTAAGCAACTTAACATTCATGCATGGGAAGCATTTGATAAGGGACAAGATGTTCACATGCAAGCCGCTCCATCCCAGGCTGAGTTGCTTTACAAGAATTATAAGATCATTAAGGAGAAATTGAAGCATGAGACGAAGGAAACTATGATGGAGAGGTATGGTAGTGCAGCTTCAGAAGAAGAACTCCCAAGGGAGCTTTTACTGGGACAGAGTGAAAGACAAGTTGAATATGACCGAACTGGCAGAATCATAAAGGGGCAGGTAAGTTCTCTAATAATATTATTTGATTAGACTGTTTAAATTATCACTTGCCTAGCCTTTACGAGTTCTGTAATCTGTAATAAGGTAGACTCTCGTAGTCTTATGAGTTCTGTAATCTGTGTCATGTCATTTTTGTGTTATCCTGAGAAGGGGACGGAGCAAAAATCCTTGCTGTGGAAGTTGTAGAAACCATCACGTGTAGAAGAGTTTTAATAAGTTGTGTGAGGGAAGAGTTTTAATAAGTTGTGTGAGGGAAGAGTTTTCTAAGCGTCTTGCTTCTGGCTATTTTTCACAATTTACTCTGCATTATCTCCATATGTTGAAGAATTTAAATGCCCCTTGTATATATCTTGAGCTTCAGAGAGTGATAATTTAGATCTTTTCTGTTTAGTGAATAGATCATGTGGTGTATAATATGCTGGACAACACTATTGATTTCAGAGGTGTGGTTTGATGATTGTTATGCTTATTTATTAATATATATTTAGATGTCGAGAACCTATTTATTTCATTGATTTTAAATTCATTAAGCTACTAGTAACTTTTAGTTTAATCTTCTTCATGAACTTAAAGATGTACACTCTTTTGCCTCACCTTTATACATAAACATGAAATGTAAATTGTTTGCCCTTCTTTTACGCAATTGTAAAAACGTGAATTGTTTTGACAGGAGACTGCACTTCCCAGAAGCAAATATGAAGAAGATGTTTACATTAATAATCACTCAACTGTTTGGGGCTCTTGGTGGAAAGATCACCAATGGGGATACAAGTGCTGTAAGCAGACCATTCGTAATAGTTACTGCACTGGTGCTGCAGGAATTGAGGCTGCGGAGGCTGCCACGGATTTGATGAAGGCTAACATTGCCCGAAAAGAAGCATTGGAAGGTTGATGGTCTAAGCTTTTTCTTGTTATTATTCTAAAAATCAAATTAAGGTGTTTGTATTTTGTGGCTCTAAATTTTTAGGTTACCATAAGTCATTATAATTAGTTTTTGACGGTTTATAATTTATGGTGTAGTAGGTAGTAAGTTTTATACCAAAAAGAAATTTCTATTAACTCTTAATGTTCAATGTATCTAAATATAGATATTCTCGAACCAGAGGAGGAGAAAAGACTTGCTACTTGGGGAGCGGAAGTCCCAGACGATTTGGTTTTGGATGAGAAACTACTAGCTGAGGCACTGAAAAAGGTTGGTAGTTTAAAGTATTGCGTATTTCTCTTTAAAACTACTTTTTCTTCTCTGTATTATTTAGTTTCTTATTATTACATATAACTCAAACCAATCATATTGACTCAAGTTAGTAGATATTTCTTTCCAGATTAACCATTATGTATGAACAGTAGAAACTGCCAGCATAAAAATTATTGAATAAGATAACGATTAGAGATATTACAACACAAAAAGTTGCCTTTGAAGAAACTTGTAAATCTATTAGAAATGAAAAAAATGGTTTTCATGCAAAAGATGAAATGGGCGTTGCTGTGAATATTGTACAAATGGACTATGACTAATTCTCCCAAAAAATACATAATGAATAAGTGAATTAATAAGTTGGATTAGTAGTGTTTCACGTTTGTCACATTTGACAGGAGGATCAGAAAAAGAGGGAAGAGAAAGACGAGAGAAAGCGGAAATACAACGTTAGATGGAACGATGAGGTACGCGCGCTTCGTCTTTTTGTTTTTTGTTTTTGCGTTGAATGGATGGGATAAGAGTAGAGCACAGTGGTTGAATGGCTGGTTGTTTGCGTTGGACATGATAAAAAAATAGGTGACAGTGGAGGATATGGAGGCATACCGAATGAAAAAGATACACCACGACGATCCAATGAAGGATTTCCTCAACTAGATTCCTCATTCCTGTAGCGTTTCTACTGCTGTTTCCCTCCCCAAGTTTATTCAACTCTAATTCCAATTTCCTGGATTTGCCCTGTAAATGAGTTGGTATCAAGGTTGGCATTTCAGTTTGTGTCGTTTCTTTGCACTCTGCTTCAACGATGCAACTCCTCAACATTCGAGAATTTTCGCATTTGCTGTTAAAATAGATGTTATATTATTTCTTGAAGGCTAAATCCTCTCTTGCGGGTATATTGTGTAGTAGGAAATATTATTTTAGATTAACTAAATAGATTAGAATATTTTGTCTACAATTTATTGTTTGAATTTAAATCATGTACTGAATTTTACTAATAAATTTGATGGTAATGCATAAATTGTTAATAATTAAAACATTCACGTTAACAGTTTAGAATAATAATCTAAATAGCAGCAGAACATTTAAACATTCACGTTACAGATTAGACAAAAAAATAAAGGTTCAGAAGTGACAATAATATAATACAAATTAATTAATTCTAAAACAAGGAACTTAAAAATAAGCTTTATTAAAATTAGGGTACAAATTTTTCCAAAAATATTCTAAGTCTCCTTATAAAAGAAAGAAATTTAATTATATGGAAAAAGTCTTCAAATTTCTATTTCAATAGCGGTAATTGGGGACTATTCTAATTAATTCCTAAAAAAATAAGTCAAATTAGGGTGAGTCGACTAAACTCAGTAGGGATTTATCTTATATTTAACTTTTATGTCATATGAGTTGAACGTAACTTTTTCAGTTAATTAAAATAATAGATTAACATATAAAAAAAATGCTGATGAACAATAATTTAAATAACAAATTTAACGGCGATACTCAGGCGATCGCAAATAGCTAAAAAGACCCTGATCAGGTTTAAGGATTCGCAACCTAAGGGCATGACATATACAGCTGTCCTATTACCTATTTGCACTTTAGGGATTCGAACTCAATGACATTTGAAAAATCTCCTATTATCCAATTCAATAACAAACAAACATATTCCGTACGGGAGAATGTGTGAAAATTAATTATAATAAAAATAATCCGACGATTATAAAAATGATTGCATCATTAAAATCTGAGAGTCGTCTCAAAATAATTATTTTTAAAATAAAATACAAATGTAGTGTATAATAATAACCCCTACCTCGAAACTGGGTCAATCAATGCTAAAGTCCAATCTAAAACAGTCAGTGAGACTCGACTACAACACGTCCAATATCTCTTAAGTTTTGAAACCAAATCATAAAATTTTTTATTTTGATTTTGTCTGAATTAGAATATGAGCTCATCCCACAAGAGGGTGTGAACCTAATCCAATTAACAAAGGCATAATAATTTAGCACAAAGTGCCTTAGTAAATTAGAGTCAAAAGCCCAAAACTTTAACATATGGCCCAGTGGCCTTCTAAACTGGCCCAAAAACCTTCACTACAAATTGGTCCAAGTTTAAACATTTTTTGAAAATAGACTTAAGCACAATAATTTATTTTCAGAATTGGCTTGCAACTCAATATGAGAATGCAGCCCATCAAGTTTGGCCCAATCCCAAAGACTGTTCATGGACAGAGTCTGGAATTGCTTTATACATGAACAAGGCTCTGTCCATGGCTAGAGCTCAAATGCATTTCATGACCTCTCCTCGACGACAATTATTGGCAAATCGAGGGTCAGAGTTCCAATCAGAAGTCTTTTCTGAAAAATTTTGAGTCAAAAAATATTTCAATCTTGATCGACTTGAAGGAAGCGCAACAAGTCTGGAACCTCTAATGATTTTGCTAAATCGCTTCGGACAAAATTTGTGGCTTACGATCGAGAATTGGTTCCCAAATACTAGTACTTCGCACAAGTCATTCATACCCCAACAACAATATAAATAAAATCCAAACACCATTTTAAGTCACAGACGAATTCTCATAATCCAAAAATTCCAACTTGATTTCTATTACCTGAAAATCACTTCTTGCTGAAGCCTCGCCTGAGATAGACGCTCAACACGACCTCAAAACTTCAACCTTTAGAACAATTTCATTCATATTTCGGGAAGAAACAGAATAGAATTTATAGGAAAGATCTAAACTTACTCGTCGTAAAAATTGATCCTAAACTGTTGAAAATCCAAAACTTTGCGCTCGCTGAAAAGGTTGACTAAGATTGATACAACGTCCTCAAATCTTTGAGAAAACCTTCCAAGAACAAAATTTATCATCTCTTAGATGACATTTGAGAAGAAGGAAGAAAGTCAAGAAACCCATAAGCTAAAAATGGCAAACCTACCTCCGTCGGTGAGCAACAAAATCCGCTAATCCAACCGGAAACTCCGCTTTCTACTCTGATGGTTTGCAGAAGACGACGGTTGTGAGGGAGAGGAAGAGAAATGCAGTTCGATCACCCAACTCTACTGAAATAGGGGAGTTTTCCCCAAATTCTCGGCAACACCCCGAAAGGTGGTGTTTCAAATATATATATATATATATATATATCTATATATTTACTTGGTCCAACTGGGCCGGATCTCACATTCTTTCCCACTTAAAGAATTTTGTCCTCGAAATTTAAAATCATAACAATCATACCATTGAATTAGTACAAGAATACTTTGTCATAATTTTTGATTCAATTTCCTAAGTAGCTTTCCTTTCATTATGGTTCTTCCATTGTATTCGAACCAACAGTATCACACAAAGGCGAATAACTCTTATTTCACGACCAATAATTTTATCAGGCTGCTTTTCATAAGAAACATCCTCCTGGATATGAACCTCAATCCAGGAGATCACATGTAACGAATCAGATACATACTTTCTTAGCATGGACATATGAAAAACATTATGAACA
Source organism: Begonia loranthoides (assembly GCA_022433065.1). Taxonomy (NCBI): domain Eukaryota; kingdom Viridiplantae; phylum Streptophyta; class Magnoliopsida; order Cucurbitales; family Begoniaceae; genus Begonia; species Begonia loranthoides. Next base: position 20,070,363 of record CM039477.1, on the reverse strand, counting down.
TAATTTATCTGCGGAAAGAAGTCTTTTTTTTTTTTTTACAAGTCACATAATCCACACACTTATTAATCCAAAGAGACTCGATATGCATAGGAGAACTAACTTATCCATCAAAAATAAAATAACCAGTATCGTAACACAGTCGAATTTCCAAGCTTACAAAGTCATCACCTTGAAACTCTTCCAGTGACTCAAAACTGTTTAAAAAATCATTTCATAACCACTTGAACTTCCTCAATCATTATATGAACTCAAATAAGGCAAAAAAAATTTTACTTGCACTTCGCCCTTAGCTCAATATAATGGTGGTTTGCATTGTTTTCCGTAAGGAGTCCCATGACAACAATCGAAGAACTTATCATGTTTGAGGCTAGATAGCTCACTCTACTACCCCACAAGTCCAGAACTCAAAATATCTCCTTATTGAAAACTGCAAGTTGCTCAATTTTAACTCAGTGCTTAGGGATCTCTGGAGAGCTAAACTTAAACCAACATTTAGATCTTAACCAGACATAATACTAAAAGAAGTAAAATCAAATGGAATCTTCTTTATTTCACTCAATTAAAACCCAAAACAATCCATATTCACCGAAAATAGAAGAAGTGAGCCAATGACCAATCCTTTGCAAAAACTCATCATCACTACATATCTAAAATATCCTCAATGATTATGTCATAAAACCAATAGTTGTTATACCTTGATTTTCACACTTTAAGGGATAATGGCTTAATAACCTTGCAGGTTTCAAGTGTTCAATTCTTAATCTGTTAATAAATCAAAATCTAGTCACAAATCATCAACATTTAACTTCAAATTAGCACTCTTACACTTACGTTCCAACGCTTCAAACATTTGATATTATCCGAACGAATAACAAAATTTGATTTGTAACTTTTCAACTAAATTTCTTAGCCAAAAATATGAATTTTCTGATACTGAATAAATCAATGACAAGTCATAATTTCCTTAGCACTAACTTCTAACAATCATGGTGTCCATTCTGCTTCAGTTTGTCAAATTTCACTTTAAGCTCATCATTAGGAATTCTTCATCGTCCAAATATGTTGAAGAAATTGAAAAGTTATGACAAGACTACATACCTCAAATACTGGATCAACACCAATGGTCAAATATTTCTTATAATCCTTTCACATTAAACATAGGATTAGGGGTTTGAGCTTAATGGCTCAAAATCACAAAAGTGACTTAACATGATTGTACTATATAACATGACCACAACACTTCACATTTCCCACATATCCACACATTATAATATTTACTTTAAATATTTTAAACTCCTAGAATTCAAGAGAATATCGAACTTCACGCCATAAGATAACTCTATTAAGCTCTCAAAGTAAAGAGAATAATCTTAGTTAACTTAACTCATGAGTTAGACTCATCTATCCTGACTAACAGAGTTTACATATATAATTTCATCTCTCTACTACAACAATCTTTTAAATCCAACTAGTGATGCATCAACACAATCTTCATATAGTGAATATACACATACTACCACTAATAACAGTGCTGTAGCCAACTTGAATTTTAGTTCCTCAGAAATCAACCAACAGTTCTCCTTTCCAATCAAACATAATGTTTCTTTTCATAAAGACACTCAACGATACCAATAATAGACAAAATTCTTGCAATTAAATGACATCACAATAATCCAAATTTAGAAAAATCTAAATGTCTGTGATACACTTTAATAGTTCCAAACTAATTTGATTGCAATCCAAATAAAGATCGATGAGACATTGACTCAAGATCCCCGTATCAAAAAATCTACTCATCATTTAAAAGTTGTATCCAAGCATATCTTGGTTACAACTGATGTTCTCTAAAAGTTTACAATAAGTTACTAGATGTTCCATAAGCTCAAAATGAGTATCTCAATAACCAATTACTTAGGGGACATTAACTTAAATAGTTCACATGGACCTGAAAATCCACTTCTGTATGCTTATAACCTTAACATGCTAAACCAATGTCAAAATCTAAACCCGAATCATCCATAATGAACTCAAAATGTTGATCACACGTACATCTCATTAGCAATTGACTGATGATAGTCTAGCTTGAAATCATTTATGAAAAAACATATTGATCATTCCAATTGATCAATAAGTGCATTTCTTCATTCTAATAGATCCTTAATATTGATCGCCACTTGAATCAGCTTCAAACACGAAATGAATGAAATTGAAAACAACCACTCTGTTTCCAGATAGTCAATAAAACTGACATATCTCTTATGACAAACTAAACATGTGGAACTAAATTCACAACAAATTCATCTGATGTAATCAAAATTTATTCACTTCATCTAAACCATCCAATATGAAGCAACGAAAACTAAAGCATTGTTGGGAAAAAATAAATGCATAACTCAAGCTCACGATAGAGTGGTAACTCTAACAGATTCTCAAGAAGAATGTCAGATCGCAATAATAACTGACTCAAATTCAATTATGCCAAGTAATTCATAGTCACTAATAACAAGAAACATATCCCCTTAATGCTTTAGTTTTTCCTGCTACACAGAGAAACACTAAATGTGAAAAGAAACATCCTATGAAGCAACAACTTGCTCGCTCACAAATGAAAAGTTGCACCATCTGCGTAACAATTAAGTATGACTTAAACTCATCCAATCAGTCAAAATTTGAGATTACATCTAATCAAACTATAAGAAAACTAAACGTTCACTATTTACTTGTGTGCAAAAATCTTATGGCATCATATTGCATTAAATGTGAAGCACTTCATCATCAACTCTTAACGCACTTCAATAAAAGTAGAGATTAAAATTTCTTACAATTAATCTTCAAAAAGATTGTCTTGTCAATCCAATCAGACATTAAATCCTTGAATCACATAAACATGCCTCAAAAGACTTCCCTTAAACTCATTCTTTGCATCCAAACTTAATGTCATCACTGCATTCCAATTATTTATCATTTTCACTCAAATATTTCAAATAACACCCTAACCTACAATCATAGAACCAAGATTGTAAGTCTAAGAGTAAACTTTGTTCTGAAGTGTTTCTCAGTCTTAAAGCTTCATTAGCATCAATCTAGGACTTTTATATAACATGTCAACTTAACAACCCAATGTTACATCCCAAAATGGAAAGCTTATTTCGATCCAAATTTATCACATCGCACTGAATGTTATTTTATTTATATCATCTTTACACCATTATTTAGTAATTAATTCTCAAAAATTGTCTATCATTAACTCAATATGAATTATAGCAAAACAAATCATATTTTCTAATGACATAGTAATGACTTTCAAATCCTTCAACATATCCCAAGCGTTTCAAAACAATCTTCAATTAAATAAACTTTCGCTGTAGTCGTTCTTCGAGAAAGACCCACTTAAACAACTCCAGACCTAGGACCAACATTCCCAACAATTTATATGAAAATCTACATTATGTCAAAACACTTCAAATAAGATCTATTCAAAAATTTCCTTTAATAGTTTTCAGACTAAAATCTACAACTGCAAGATTCCAATTTTTGACTAATGAATTTCATACAAGATAGAACTTTTTTTTTTTTTTTTTAAGAAATTGACTTTGGATTTCTATATGTGATTAGTTATTAAATTCCAACTTCACAAGCCCACACTTATAACCTAGCAGAGTTCGCAGACTCATATGTTCCGAAAACTTGTTTCTAATCATTTATAGAGTACTAAGCATTTCTAACTAAATCCTGTCAATTTCAAATTTCTCATGTCCAATTAGAGAAATACTTTCATCCACCAATAGATAACCTTAAGATATTTTCTAACAGTATCTGAAGGCAAATCGATTTTTGTACTTTGTCCTAAAGTACTATAATTTCATTTTTTTATAACACTATCTTTTTTTATTAATGTCACTTCTTTAAGATGTCAACCATGCTCTAATACCAAAAATATTGTCACGCCCCAAAGGGGACCCGAGACAGAACGGGGAACGATCCGGCCCAAAGGACCAAATCGTTGGACCCTCACTTAAATCCAATAAATAGCAGCGGAAGACTTAAACATTCACATTACAGATTAGGCCCAAAAATAAAGGTCCAGAAGTGACAATAATATAATACAAATTAACTAATTCTAAAACAAGGAACTTTAAAAAAAGATTTATTAAAATTAAGGTACAAACCTCTCCAAAAATATTCTAAGTCTCCAAATTTCTATTTCAGTAGTGGCAATTGGGGACTACTCTGATTAATTCCTAAAAAAATAAGTCAAATTGGGCTAAATCGACTAACCTCAGTAGAGATTTATCTTATATTTAACTTTTATGTCATATGAGTTTAACATACCTTTTTTACTTAATTAAAATAACAGATTAACATATAAAAAAAATGTTGATGAACAATAATTTAAATAACAAATTTAACGGCGATACTCAGGCGATTGCAAATAGCCAAAAACACCCTGATCAGGTTTAGGGATTCGCAACCTAATGACACGGCACATACAACTGTCGTATTACCTATTTGCACTTTAGGAATTCGAACCCAAGAACATTTGAAAAATCTCCTATTATCCAATTTAATAACAAACAAACACATTCCGTACGGGAGAATGTGTGAAAATTAATTATAATAAAAATAATCCGACGATTATAAAAATGATTGCGTAATTAAAATCTTAGAGTCGTCTCAAAATAATTATTTTTAAAATAAAATGCAAATATAGTGCATAATAATAACCCATATCTCGAAACTGAGTCAATCAATGCTAAAATCCAATCCAAAACAGTCAGTGAGACTATACGGCAACACGTCTAATATCTCTTAAGTTTTGAAACCAAATCATAAAATTTATTATTTAGATTTTGTCTGAATTAGAATATGAGCTTAGCCCACAAGAGGGTGTGAACCTAATCCAATTAACAAAAGCATAATAATTTAGCACAAAGTGCCTTAGTAAACTAGAGTTAAAAGCCCAAAACTTTAACATATGGCCCAGTGGCCTTCTAAACTGGCCTAAAAACCTTCTCCACAAATTGGTCCAAGTTTAAGCCTTTTTTGAAAATAGACTTCAGCACAATAATTTATTTTCAGAATTGGCTTCCAACTCAATGTGAGAATGCAGACCATCAAATTTGGCCCAATCCCAAAGACTATTCATGGAGAGAGTCTGGAATTGCTTTATACATGAACGAGGCACTGTCCATGGTTGGAGCTCAAATGCATTTCATGACCTCTCCTCAACGACAATTACTGGCAAATCGAGGGTCAGAGTTCCAATCAGAAGTCTTTTCTGAAAAATTCTGAGTAAAGAAAAATTTCAATCTTGATCGACTTAAAGGAAGCGCAACAAGTCTGGAACCTCCAACGATTTTGCTAAATCGCTTTGGACAAAATTTGTGGCTTACGATTGAGATTGGTTCCCAAATACCAGTACTTTGCACAAGTCATTCATACCCCAATAACAATATAAATAAAATCCAAACACCATTTAAAGTCACAGACGAATTCTCATAATCCAAAAATTCTAACTTGATTTTTATTACTTGAAAATCACTTCTTGCCGAAGCCTCGCCTGAGATAGATGCTCAACACGACCTCAAAACTTCAACCTTTAGAACAATTTCATTCATTAGAATTTGTTTTGGGAAGAAACAGAGTAGAATTTATAGGAAAGATCTAAACTTACTCGTCGCAAAAATTGATCCTAAACTGTTGAAAATCCAAAACTTTGCGCTCGTTGAAAGGTTGACTAAGATTGATACAACATCCTCAAATCTTTGAGAAAAACCTTCCAAGAACAAAATTTATCATCTCTTAGATGACATTTGAGAAGAAGGAAGAAAGTCAAGAAACCCATAAGCTAAAAATGGCAAACCTACCTCCGTCGGTGAGCAACAAAATCCGCTAATCCATCCGGAAACTCCGCTTTCTACTCTGATGGTTTGCAGAAGACGAAGGTTGTGAGGGAGAGGAAGAGAAATGCAAAGTTCGATCACCCAACTCTGCTGAAATAGGGGAGTTTTCTCCAAATTCTCGGCGACACCCCCTAGGGGGTGTTCAAATAATTTTCTTTTTTACTTGGGCCAACTGGGCCGGATCTCACAAATGTAGTTCTCCAACACATTGGATGTGCAATATTGTCATCACGTTGGCATTTATTTTGTTAATGTTATTTTTTAAGACTAGAGCCTAAAAAAAATTTAATTTAACATTTTCAGGAAGTAAGCAATCTCAAAGTAAAGAAAGGAGACATTGAACTTGTTTTTTCAACAAGCGTTGTTATCTTTATGAATATTTGTTTATCAATGCAATAAAGGTTCAATCACATTATTTATGGTGATAGATGATGTTGTCCGACTTTTGACGTGCCAATGGAAGCTTTTGTACCAAATGATTTGCCAACAGAAGCTCTAATACCAAATGACGCGTTAATGGTATGGTTTCGGAAGCATGTAGACAACTACAGTTTCGAATTTCATAGATTTTTTTGAAAAACTTCAAAGAATTTAGTTTAGAATAAAATAAATAAATATTTTACATTCATTTTTTCTTTAATGCCTTTAGCCTAGCCAGTTACAAGATCTGCGCGTGCAAATCCTTCATCAACTGCTCATTCACCTGTTCTCGTACGTGTACCTACATCATGAGATAATTATGAGCCTAATGCCCAGTAAAAAATAGAAATGTAGTATAATGCATGCTCATGTCTGATTATATTTGTCTCATACAGTTAAACTCGAATGTCGAGTTCGAAAATTGGAAGTCTTTTCACTCGGGAGATAGGCTCTCGTATCCCATCAATGGAAGGGTTTAATCTCGAGTCTCCCTATTAGAGCCTCCCAATTCCCATTATGTTTATTAAGTCTAATCTCTCCCATTAAATGCCTCTCCCATGCAGTGTGTATACCAACTCCTCATGGCATCACCCCTATATCTATTAATATGATGCATGATCACACAATGCTTATAAATGAGATAATAACATAGATCATAGAAATCACAATCAACAAAGAGCACAATCAACAAAGAGCAATACATGCGATATCAACATGGAATGAATACAAATATATCAACCTAGCATATATCACAAATATCATAAAAACAATTTAAACAAACAAGTCATAATCTCATGACGTAGGTCATTACTGGCAAAACACACACTATTTCTTACCTCAAATCTTTAACGCGTATCATTGTTTAATCGTTATCATTTTCTTCCTCTTCCTTAGCACCTTCACAATTATTAATTAAATCATCATTAATAATTATATACTATTAACCTCATTTCTACAGTTCATTACCTACGAGGAGTTTGACACAATAATTCTCATAATAGAATTCCAACTAATCATTTAACAGCTTGAAAACCCAGAACTAAATGACAATAGCAGAGTCAAGCACATACTGTCTAAACGTAAACAATCGCCAACTTAACAATCCCCAGTTAACCCAGTATCATTATTTCATCATTTAGGTCATTTCATAGTCCAACCCATTAATATTCTTCGCATTTAGTAAAACAGTAACCAACAAGAGCAAGAGTCCTCAATCAATAGAGCATTATCCATTCACTTTATCAAGCAGTAACCAATTCTAGAATATCACTCCACAATCAACATATNAGACGAAAAGTATTGTTTGCATGTAATCGGTTTTAAAAGTATGCTAACAATCCAACAATATCAACAACACATAATCCAATCGTGACCATTAGCCCAACAATTCACAGGATCAAACGACAGATTATCAAACCCGTTACTCAGAAACATAAACAAAATCCATAAGTAGTAGAGAAGAAAATCCTTACCAATAGGGTATCCGAGGGAAACAACGTCTGCTCCCAAATCGCTAGAGAACTCAAAGCTCTGTCACTGCCCCCTCATCAACACTGCATTCATGCCACGGAAGCACCCACTCCACGACAATGTACGTCACTAGAACCAAACACAACAGAGGAGAATTGCATCACAAAGTAGAAATCGACACTTGAAATAACACTCACACAATCCACAACACTCGGAAATAGAGGCCAAAAAGCCAACGTACAGGAGACTTACCTCCCACTAGTGTTAGAGAAGGATCTGCCCCCCTATCGCCACAGTTGTCCGCTACCATCTCCCATGACTCTGCCTTCACAAAATCGCTAGAACACACACACATCCAGTCTCCCGTATTTATACACAAATGGAAATTTGAAAAGCTTAACTACTTATCCCATGATTCTAGCCGATATCTTCGGCGCACAAATCCTATTCTGAAATTGCACATTGACGTCCTTCACTTGGCAGGAACCAGCGGACCGGTTCGGACCAAACCAGACCCAGCTGTTCCTCCCGAACCACCAGCTCCAGCCTTCCCGACGTCTCAGCTAACTAGTCCATCCTACCACTCCATCGAAATCGATAGAGCGCCGCAGCATATCATGTCCAGACACCGGAAACGCAGTTGGCGATAGCTCCGATTCGATCAGCAAGCCGCAACCCAAGCTTGTAGCTCGCGATCCGCGTCGCACAGCAAGCCAGGATGAACCCGAGCCTACTGGCGAAGCCCAACCCGAACTCGCCATTCCTCCTGTCGATCTCCTCTCTGTCGCCTCTGTCTTCCCCGTTGCCATCGTTCTCTCTGCTCCCTCTCTCTCTCTCTCTCTCTCTCTTCCTGAATGTTGGCCTTCCTTCTATTTGTTTTCAACCAAACTAGTGAACCAGTGTGAACCGGTTCGGCTGAACCGGTTCAACCATTCACCTCACCCACTTTAATCTCTTTAAATCTTAATTCCATATTAATTATCCCCTAATTAATATCCTACATTTTAATTCCAATTAATCTCACTTAACTAAATTCTTCTTCTTATATTAATCCTATTTAATTTACTTTAATTTCTCCTTTAAATTTTAATTCTATTTATTCTTTATTCAACTAACTCTTCTATTTAATTAACCACCCATCAAATAATTTCTCAATTAATACCTCACTAATTAAACCCTAATTATCATCCTATAAATTCTGTTAAATTATAATCAATTGAACGCGTCATTGGTAATACCACGATACTCATCTAATAAATCTGACTGCTCCCAATTATTTCTCAACTATCCATATTAAATTCCATTATTAAAAGTCGGGGTATTACAATATTCTTATTCAATTCAATACCATTTGTTATTTGTTTGTTAATTATTATAATTTTGATATATTTAGTATAATAATTGAAAAAATTATAAATATTTTTATAATGTCGAATTGCGTATCGTATTTTTATTAGGTGTTCTATTTGATCATAGATATAAAAAAAAATAGGTTTTAGAAATTTGGTTAAATATAATTTATGAATAAGATCAAATATGGTATATAGAATTTTAATTTCATTTGATAGTAGATTAGATGAAATATATAATTTTTATATTAAAAAAAAAAAAAACCTATCATGAGCGATAGAGTTGTACATCTTCTTTCTCAAGAATTGCTTCAACTACGCTTTCAAAAATTCATCTGCAAAAAAAAAAAAAAAAAAAAATATTCTACCTCAAGTTTTGGTTAATTAGTAATGTCACAAATTATATGCTCGCATGGTGAAAAACACAAGAAAGAATTTTTTTTTTTTGTGATTTTTATTATGGCACGGGGCACAATAACAACGCTGATTTCACAACTTTTAGTGCACGTTGTAGAGTTATTTGCCGTACAAGAAGCATTTTGCCATCTAAGATAGTTGGAGACACTAATATAATTGAATGATTAATAGCTAGTAGGAGGAGGACACAAGACAATCATTCATTTAAGTAAAGTAGAATATAAAATTATAGCTCTCCCTAAGCTGATGACAACATTTAATTGTGATCCCAACGACACCTACTTGAAATCGGGACCCAAATTTGAAATTTAAAACATTNTCCAGATAGCTTAATATCCATATTTTCCTACAATTAATTTCTCTTATTCGTAATAAATTTCCGTTATGAAAAATCGGGATATTACATGTTTGGTGTTTTGTTTATCCATTTGTTTTATTTTTTGAAGTAAATGATCCACTTTTGGTGTTGCATCAAATAGTTATGCATTTTAGATTGATGGTTCTTCTCTGGACAATCTATTTTGAGGAATGTCTTCTTCGTTTGCCTATTAGCAGAAGACTATGTTATGTTAATCATTAACATTGTAGCTAGTTTCTAGTTTTCTGATCATTTTTATGCTGTATAAGAACCGAATCTTTGAGAATCGAAATTGAACCGAAACCGAGGTTTGGTTTTCGATTCAGTTTCTCATTAACCTCAGTTCGATTTTGGCTTTTGAAAATTAAAAGCGAACCTACTCGGTTCGGTTCTAATTTGGTCAAAACCAAACCGATTCACCCTTGCTTACAGAGGAGTATTGACGAAGAAGAAAAGAAACATACAAAACATTCACACTTTCCACACCCCATTCCTCTCTTCCTCTCTATTTATACCTTTTCGTTTCAACAATTGCCTTCCACGTTAGTGTTAAACGATAGTGTTTTTCCTAAGCTTGAGTAGCAGATGTTTTGGTTCTTGTGTTATGCTTATGGCACTGTTACCATCTCGCGCAATGCATGTCGAAACATGTATCCCTCCTTACAGAATCTTGACCCAAATGTTGAAATATTAGGTACCTCTTGGTGATGATTGAAGAATTGACCCATGTAGCATCGACCTTAGACTAATTCACCTAGCAAATGAGCCATTGTGTAATAGGGGCATTGCCTTGTTAACTACTATTGTCTGAAGGAGTCTTAGGTTGTTTGTCGGCAATTGTTGTGAACTTTACCAAAAGTGTGGAGCTGGAGATGACTACGATGCCAATCTATTTCTTAAGAAGGGACACATGGAAGACTAGGTGAATTTTAGCTGTTGTCGACAGAGCTAGTCTATATGCAACTTCCCCAATACGTTCTGCAATTGGAAATGACCCAAAATATTTTAGAGACAGCTTGTTAACTAATTTGGCCTCCAACGACAACGACATTATTTGATAAGGTTGTAGCTTTAAGAAGACCATATCTCCAACTTCAAAGGAGCATTCAACACACTTTTGATCAGCATATAACTTCTTGCGGGATTGTGCCTGAGTGATGTTTTCTTTAAGCAATCCATATGGTACTGTTCTCAAAGGAGATGATTGATAGCTTCCGTGTTCGACTACATAGAAGGAACCAGAGCTAGCAAAAGGGGTTTCACACCATACAGAGCCTCGAAAGGAGACATTTTAATTGTGGATTGGATTGTGGTGTTATACCACCATTTTGCTAAAGCTAACCATCTTTGCCAATTGGAAGGTTGGGTGTGAGTCATACATGTAAAACCTGTGAAATTTTAAATAAGAAATTCCACGTGTATTTTTTTTTTGAGTTAAAATTGGTCATAACGTTGAAAAAGTTGACCAAATTGTTGCGTAGCAACCAAGTATGCGAATTTGGTCAATTGGTCAAAGTCGGTGTAATCAGAATTTTTCAAACGGAAAATTCAATTAAGAAATGAAATTGAAGAGCCCAATTGGAGCTATAACATCGTTAGGTGATGTTAAGATTAAGTTGAGAATTTGAGTAGACTATATAATATATAATGTATATAATTGGGGTATATACATTTATATAAGATGGAAAAGAATTAAGGAATTTATTGGATAAAAGAAATAAATAAGTTGGAATAAGTGAAATAGAAGAATGAAAGGATGAAAATGAAAATGGAGGGAACGAGGGAAAAGAATCGTGCCAAATGTTGAGAGTTCAGGGGTTAATTTGAAAAAAATAGAAGAAATCCGGAGGACAAGAAATAAGGTTCCTCTTCCACCTATTTCTGCGTCTAGCCGAGAGAACCGAGAGGGAGGGAGTGACTGCGAGAGAGGGAGAAATCGAGAGATCGATCCCGAGCGACGGCAGGGATGAGGTCCGGTGATACCGTCTGAGGCGTTCCGAGCGGCAGTCGGCAGGACCCGAGCGGCTCCTTCGATGACAGAACCGCACCTCGCGAGCGCCGTTTGGGAGGGGGAAAACCGAATGTTCCGAGCTCGATGTTGGCCGGAGCAAGGGTAGACAACCTCGGACGGTTCGTGCACTCCGTCCAGCAGCGGGCATTCCGACCACCGGCGACAGCAACTCCAAAACCAACTCTGCCAGCCTCCGATTTCGGTGAGCAAATAGAACGCGGATTCTGTTATGTTCTGGGGGTGAGCTGGATACTCTCTATTTTGATTTTAGTTTCTGAAATCGTTTTTGGCTGGTTGATTTGGTTCTGTCCTAGTGTTTGAATGGAAGAAATTTTGAGGGCATGCTCTATAAATTTTCGCACTCTAATGGCTGGGATTTCCATTTTATGCTGGTTGAATGCTGTTTTTTTTCCTTTTGCTTTGGTTATAAGTCTCGTAGCATTGTTGATAGTTGAATGAGAAGAATGTCGAGATTAGACTCTGTTTTGTCACTGATTTATAGAATAAGATTTGGTTTAATGTTAAGAAGCTGATGTTGATTCTGTTTGGTGGAAAGAACCAGAGAATGGAACTGTTGTTTAGATAAATTGATTTATGCTTGCTACGATCAATAGTGTAGCTGTAGGTTTTGTTTAAACTACTGTGATTATTGAAAATGGCGAGAGATAAATTGTCATCATTGCTTCTATTTGTTTTGGATGGGAATGTTGCAGTGTTTAATTCCTGCTTGAAATTTCAAAATGTATTATGCTGCTGGAAATAATTGTTGGGTTCTCTAAATTTGATTTATGCCCTAGAGACGTTTGAAGAATGTCGATTTGCTAGTTTAGGGCTGTTCTTGGGTTCGAATTACTTGTTTCTGAAAATGTTTGAATTTATTTGTGTTGTTGGAGTTTACTAAATGTTGAAGTCGAAAGAGTAAGGAATGATTTATTTGGTGTGATTGGTTTGTGCTCACGGATTTAGAGTTGTGTGTATTGCTTTAACCATGGATCTCAAAAGGGGTTGGGTGTTATTGACTATGATTGTCTAAACTTAGGGTTTTAAATAAAGGATCCAAGAGATGTTGTCGCTGTTGTTTAGTTTGTCGTTGGTAGAGTTGAATGGTTTTAAATTGAGTTGGTTGTTGTCTTGAATCTTGGATTTTTAATTAATAGCTGTGATGAGAATGCAGATTTTGACAAATGAGGCTTTGAATTTTAGAAATTGTTTAGGTATCTAAAGTTGGATTTTGAATTCAAAGAATGTTGTTAGATAGAGTTGAAAATTTTATTGTGATTCTTCGACAGGTCACTTACACTTTGGTTGAGTTCCTATTGTCGGTATAGGACCCTCCACTTAATTTCCTAGAATCTTTTTCTGAATTCTCGTGTTTATACCTTTGCCAAGCTTGGACGATTTCGGTGAGTGTGCTACCGTTCCTGAGGAGACGGTTGCTCCGCTCAACTAGAAAGAACGCCGAAAAGGTAGGGATTTCTATATCTCTTGCAGTGCATTGCATCGCATCCCGTTTCAAAATAATTATTTTATGGAATACCACGCATAAAAAATTACGGGGATTGTTCGACTGCACGTCAGTTTTTATTAGTAGTATGTTTTCTCAAGTTTATTTTCGTACATGGTTTTTGGAATTACTGTGCATATAACGGAGGATGAATCCTTTTGATGCTTTAGGTACCCCTGTATTAAAGCATCACGAGGCTACCCCCGTTGAAACCTTCTGCTGCTTGAAGGTTGATTGATGGTACGTGCAAAAATATAGATGGGGCATTGGTGATGTGTCCTCAGGTTGAAACTCCTGAAAGTTGTAAATTCGTATGGGAGAGTGATGACGTCTCCTTGGGTCGCAAGCCCCTAAACCTGGCTAGGGTTTGTCCCACAGATCAGACGGTTGTTAGTCGCTGAGACTTGTTTAACCTAAATATTGTTCCATTTGACAGGTGGCGTGACAGCAGAGTTTTCTCGTCGGCAATCCTAGTCTATTTGGGGTTTCTAAGGATTTTAGTTGTTAAACAAGTCTCTCTCTCTCTCTCTCTCTCTCTCTCTCTCTCTCTCTCTCTATATATATATATATATATATATATAGCGAGCAAACATATCTGTTTTATTTGATTATATGATTATACGAGTTGTGTCATGCAGCCTGGTGCGCTGGCAACTCGGGTGACGTGTAGAATCTATAGATCGCCATCATTATTCTTACCTCATAAGGTGCTGTTATCGACGGGTGACCACCTCTTCTCTGATGAGTGTCGGATGAGTCCATGAGTAACCATCATTTTTCACTGATAACGTTTTCGTACGGAAAATGATGTTGACATATTTTTACGATATAGTTGTCTATGTATACAACGAGATTTTAATGCACTCACATTGGGGCCCATGGGCCAGTTTGATAAAATGATAAAGAGTTTTGAAATGATATAAAATTTATGTACGAATAAAAAGAGAAACATAACCCTATTTTCAACAATAGAGAAAAACCAGTTTTACATGATGTGTATATAGTATAGCCATACTTTATTGAGTTAGTCACTCATCTCAAACGACTCCTCCTCAAAACTTCAAGTAAAGGCAAGAGCAACTGAGGATTAGGAGTTGAAATGTTTTGTTATTTTTCCTTTGAGCGATTTATCGTTACTTGGTGAAGATATTTACATTTGGTCTGTAATCCTGCACTGTTGGTTTGGATTTGTTGCACAGTACTTGGGATTTATAATTATTTTATGCACCGTTATTTTCTTTTGATCTCTACTCGGACCTAGGCCCATATCCTTTTGGGCCAAACTAAATAGTTAAAAGTCTTCCGCAAATTAATTCATGCCTTGGGCTGGGTGATTAGGTTCTCTATGAGGATCGGGTTACCTGACCCGGCGGTTCTGTCCGGTTCGTCTCTGGGTCGTGATAATACATCATAAGTACATTTCCAAGTATTGGTTCAATCTTTCCGTTTGTCCATCAGACTCTGGATGGTAAGCAGAAGACATAGCTAAATTGGTGCCCAAGGCTTCAAACAAAGTTCTCCAAAACGTAGAAATAAAGATTTTATCTCGGTCAGAGATGATTTCCTAAGGTAATCCAAGGAGCTTAACAATATTATCTAGGAACACAGTCGCCACGAATGTCACAGTGAATGGATGAGAAAATGATCCACCACGACTAAAATGCAATATGCTCATTTTGAGTGGGAAAGTCCCTCAATAAAATCAAACAAAATATGCATCCACGGCCAGTCTGAAATGGGCAGTGGTTGCAAAAGGCCAAGATATTGGGTGTGTTCATGTTTGTAGCGTTGGCACGTATCACATTGCAGAATTTGTTGGCGGATCGACTTCACAATTCCTGGTCAGAAAAAATGTTACATTGCTTTGTGAATGGAAGCCTTAAGGCTAGAATGACCTCCATTCGATGACTCATGCAGAATTTCTATCAACTTCTGGCGTATTGCCCCAAGTGATCCTAGAACCATCTTCCTTTTAAATCTTAGAATTCCTTCTTGATAAGAAAATAAATTTGGTAGCAAACAATCAATGAGAAGTTGAGCAATGATCTCCATGGCCTAGGTATCACCTTCGTAACTTTCTAATACTTTCATCCATAGTGGCTATAACACAAAAATAGCCAAACAAGTGTTATCTTGAAATAAGCGCGAGAGGGCATTGACAACTATGTTTGAATGACCTTGCTTGTACTGAACAGTATAGTATAATACCAATAAGTTAGGCAACCACTTATGTTGCAATGGGGTTGTTATTCATTGTTTTAAAAGATATTTGAGGGAATCGTAATATGATTTGATGACAAATTTGGACCCGTCCAGATAATGGTGCCACTGTTGGACTACAGTGACTAGCGCCAACAGTTCCTTCTTGTAGATGTAATAACCTAGATTTTGATTATTAAACAGCTTATTGAGATACGCTAATGGACGAAGGTTCTACATCAGCATGGCTCCCATGCAATTATAGCAGGCATCCATTTAAATAACAAATGGCTTTGAGAAGTCTGGCAAAGCCAATTTTGGTGTGCTTGCCATAGTCGATTTCCGTATTGCAAAAGCTTCTTCAGTTGGAGCAGACTAACAAAAATCATCTTTCTTAAGCATATCCATAAGAGGCTTAGCTATATTACCATAACCCCAGATGAATTTTCTGCACTAACTTGTTAGCCCCAAAAACCAATGCAATTATTTTAAAGATATCAATTTTGGCCAATTTTTCATGGCTATAATCTTCTCAGGGTCTTTAGATACTCCTTCTGTTGAAATAACATTGCCAAGATTCGCCACCTGTTCTTGGCCAAATGCACATTTGTTGAGCTTAGGAAAAAGAGTATGATGGTGAAGCAATTGAAATATAAATGCTAGATGAAGTAAATGAAAAGCCATATCCTTGCTATAAACTAGAATATCGTCTAAGAAAACAAATACAAACTTTCATAAACATGGTTGAAATACGTCATTCATCAATGACTGAAAGGTGGTTGGAGCATTGGATAGCTCGAAGGGCATGACTTTGAACTCATAAAGCTTGTGATGTGTTTTAAAAGCAAACTTCTGGCAATCAAAGTCCTTGACTCGTATTTGGTGATACCTTGCACGTAGATCAAGTTTGAAAAATATTGCAGAGCCATGTAATTCATTAAGCAGTTAATTAGTTAAAGGCATATGAAACTTATCCTTTATGGTCAGGGCATTTAATTGGTGATAATCGACACAAAATCTCCTTTGACCGTCTTTTTTCTTGATTAGTAACAATGGAGATGCATACAAACTACTACTTGGTGCAATAATACCATTCTATAGCATTTCCTGAACCAACCTTTCAATCTCGGACTTTTGGAAGTGGGAAAACCTATATGGTACAATGCAAAATGGTTTGGCTAAAGTAATAAGCGGAATCGCATGGTCATGAATGCGCTGGGGTGGAAGTCCCTTATGTTAAGAAAAAATATCTTGATACTGGTTTAACAGAGTCTATAATTTCAATGATTTCTTGTGGCACACTTCTGAATACCCATTGTTCAGAGATTGAATGGCTAGAATTGTTGGTTTTTTAGGTTATCTCGCATGGCGAAATTACCGATGTTCATAACAACGGTAACGTGCATAACCTATGTATCATGAAAAATAATTTTAACATGAACATAAAATAGATCATTGTTATAATATATCAATAATAATTTGTATTTAAATATCTTATTTTTGGATCTAATCTAAATAATTAAGAAATTATACCTTTGTAGCTTACTTCATAGGGTACAAAATCAACATTCTATCTTCTCTGTCAATCCTCCTCACCTCGAATAAGTACGTTTGGGTGTGATGAACGCAACAAGATCACAATCAATTTATGATAGATTGTATTTTCAACACATGAGATGATCTATTTGGATTTAGAGAACGCTTCTCTAAAGCCAACACAGAAGACTCACAAATTTGCTCTCAAAATGGATTCCTTAATCTCAAAGATTTCAACCTTTTATGCTAATGAGGTTGAACCTATATTTATAGTAGAACAACTCCATAATGGTCATTATAACATTTAGAGAAAATCATTACAAATATTAATCTCTCATTTAAGTTAGAATACATTTATAACAAAAAGGTATTGAAATCAAAATGTCTTGTCACCATAGCTCAACACTTGACACTATGACATTAACTCAAATTTGACAAAATCAATTTTAAAAACTATTTTCAAAAGTTACTTTACATTTGTTAATTAATTGAATAATCAATAATTCAATTATTTCATTTAATGAAATATAACAAACGTATTAACTATGACAATTTTTGTTAATTTGTCTTAATTAATTGAATAATCAATCATTCAATTATTTCATCTAATGAAAAATAATAAACTTATTATTAAGTGTATTAAATAATTAATTAATAATCAATCATTCAATTATTTCATCTAATAAAAAATAATAAACTTATTATTAAGTGTATTTAATAATTAATTCATAATTAATTATTTAATCTTCTTTATTCATTTTTCTATTATTCGAATAATGATAGAAGGTAATGAATGGATTAATGGACCTATAGTTTTAAGCTCAAATAATATTTTGTTAATTAATATAAACTCTTTATATTAATTAACGTAATTATTAACTCTAAAATAATTCCTCTAAATACTCAGGGTTACACTCTAAAAAAATATAGGGTGTATTTACTCAAAGTATTGCCCGTTGATATAGTCATTATATATGTATTAACCCTCTATTTAGATTCGCAATAGAGCTAGGTTTATAATTCGTTAATCTCTCATATTGCATCTTTATGTTTGACTACCATTAGTTCTTGATTGAATAATTAATTCATAACGATTATGAATTGTTCACTAATTATTCGATCCTTGAACTGACAAAGAAGGAAATCTATAGAAATAAATTTCATTGTATCGATATTAACATTCTCAGCTATTCATTTTAATTCACTCCCAATATACACGGTATATAAATCGTAACTCGTATAAAACTTTACTGAGTAAATCAAAGAATAAATTAAAATAAAATAGGAGTTTGTTAAATACAACAAATTAAGATCATTCATATATGACCATTATTATGATAAAATTAATTGTTCTATATTTAATAGAAATTATTAGAACAATATAATTTTATCTAGTCCAGTCCTATATAATCATATTATATAAAATATATTTATCGTATATTACTACATATATAGTTAGGATATGACTATACATTCTTAATGAGATAAACTATGTTTATGACTATGAACTATTTGAAGATTCAATAATTCAAATATAAGTCATGGACATATTTTGGTTATTACTCTTTATATTTTATCCCACATATAAACAATATATATGTTAATATAAAGTTGGCATAAATAACTAAGGAAGTTTCTATGAATTTTATAAAACATAATCTAAAATGTTAACATAATATCAATTAATATAAATTTATTCGTATATTACAAAATTATTCTATTACATTTGCTTGTTTGACACATTACTCCCAATAAGAATACCATAATCCTACTGTTGTATCCATGCTAAAAAAGACCGCAAGGATACTGAATCCAAGAATGTTAGGGCATGCAAAGACGACATAATAATGGTTGATGTTGAGACGATTATCTTTAAAAATGTGACTGGACTAACAAAATTTATCCATGTGGAAGATCAAATGTGACTGGACTAACGAAATTGATCCAATCAATGTTGAATATCATATCATTGGCCCCCCAGAGCTAGTGCTCAAAAAGGGAATTCAAATTTATGGTTATGTGTAGTCCAGGAAATTTCCACACTTATCCAAGCTGTCATTAATTTTTTCCCATTCACTATTGTAACTTGTAAACAATTTGCCAAATCTAGAGGACAAAGTAGGTGTTTAACCAACAACTCATCCAAGAAATTGTGAGTACTGTCACTATCAACTAGGATTGAGACCGATACCCCTTGAAAGATCCTAAAATTTAGAAAGTTGAATGAGAAAGATGCCATGCTAAAACATTTAAAGAGACTTCCATAAAATCGATAATATCCGAAAGAATCATTCTGCCATGTCGGCAAGATCAATGGTTTTGTGTGGGGACTCCACCATAATATAGTCAATATAGTTGTTTTTGTAGATGTGGCCAACAAAGTATTTCTCATCACACTTAAAATAGAGGCCGAGTTTCTTTTTCATTTGTAAGTTTGTACTAGAAATTTTATGGTATTTGTTAACTGACTTATCAATCTCAGCGACTGCCTCCGTATTCTAATTTGAGGATGTTATAGGTTTGTCCAACCATTTAGACGAGACAAATTGTTTCCCAGGTTTGGGAATTTTTTGGATGGCGGTAATGGCGGACTCTTATAATAATGCTACTTCAAAAGCATGTGTTAATGATAATGGCCAGGTAATTTTGACCATCACCTTAATTTCATCTCTTAAGCCACTGGAAGATAAAGTGATGAAGAGAAAATCAGACATGGAGGAAAGAGAAAGTTGTACAGGTGACTTAAGTGTTTCAAAACACTTAGTATATTCTTTTACTGTGCCAAATTGTACTAACTTGATCATATCTTCTGCCTTAACTTTAGAGAAATGTTGATATAATTTTGTAAAAAATTGTTCTCACGATGCTTGTGGAAAACTAGCATTGAAACCATCAAACCAAATATCTGCTTCTTCTTGTAAATGTAACTCTACTATTCCTACACGCGAGGGATCCAAAATCTAGTGAAGTGTAAAATACTTTTGTGCCTTTTGAATCCATTGCTGTTGTCCCTCATTTGAAAAAACTGGGAAATCGAAAATGGTGGTTAAGTGGATTATTTGGATGGATGCAATATGATAGCCACAGAAGCAACATTATTGTAAGTGTAGAAGGTTGCCCTTGATTAGGGAGAAGAAATTGTTTCTGTTTATCATCTAGCCTCAGAGGCAGAAGCTGATTGAGAGCAGACATAATCTCTTCATGTTTGGCCACCAATGTCATATCAGAATGATCTAGATGCCTCACTAGTTGTTGCACTTTTTGATCCATAGTTTCTAGGCTAGAAAACAATAAGGACATATTTGAGCTCAAATCTTTCAGTTCTCCTTCCATTTGTTTCATCCTTTCTTCATTGGCTTTGGACCGTGTTTCTGCAATAATTGGCCGTGATGGCTTCGATACCCATTTGTTATCGTTTTTAGGAATTAAAACAGAAAACGAAAATTGAGGAGGGTTATTTTCATTCAGAAACTAGAATTTTGGTTAATTACATAGGAGTATCAATGAAGAAGAAAAGAAATATACAAAACATTCACACTTTCCATGCCCCATTTCTCTCTCTTCCTCTCTATTTATCCCTTTTCATTTTAACAGCTGCCTTCTATGTCAGCATTAAATGATAGCATTTTCCCTAAGCTTGAGTAGCCGCTCTTCTACTTCTTGTGCTACGTTTATGATGTCCTCCCCATTCTGCATAATGCACGTCATAATAATCTCCAACCAATGGCATCCTTCATTTAGCATCGTCTTCACTTTGCCTGTCACACGTAGTCGTCACCCTTCTACTACTTTGATCAGAAGTTTTTTGTCGAAAGCCTCATAGCCAAAAAGAAGTAACTAGCCATCTGTCATCGAGTGCCTTGTAACTTTGCCTTAGCCGCAGACACTGATGGCTGCTCGTGGAAGAACCTATCACAAAGAATGAAGAAAGCTATTGTTACTCCTCTAATTATCAGAACTCGCTTACTATTTTGCTTGTATTTGAAGCTGCCTTCTCTGTCGATGCCCGTGTTTGCCCAGTCAGGCAAAGTCATACCTTGGACCTGCACTTCACAACCATTTGGTATTGGTTTTTAGATCTTCCAATGATAGTTTTTGTTGAGTTTTCAAGTAAAATTGGAAGCTTTATTTGTTCCAAATATTGAGGAATTTTCTTGAAATGTTTGATTTTATTCTTGTTCAGATATGTAAATTGTTTGGTGGAGTTTTTCTAAGATTTTTAGGAAGCAGATTTTGTTACCATATGGAATATCGATATTGTTAGGCTTCAAATTTTTGGGTTAGATATTATGTTGAAGCTGTTATTTTTGTGCGATGAGATTGTTCAAGTATGATATCTTGTTATTGTTGAAGTATGATATCTCGTTATTTTTGTGAAAAGTATCCTCCAGTGTAGTGGTTTTTTAGGTTGGTTTAATGTTTGTGTTACAGGGAATTAATGGAATATTACTATGTTGACTAGAATTATGTATGGGGTGGAAGAGGAAGACGTTTCATCATCAATTTGAGAAAGAATTTGGTAGGAGAGAGCATAACCTCTCTAAATTTCTGCACCAGTGTTGGCGTTGTGTTAGGTTATTGAATTGGAATTATGTTTTGTGTTATGTTTCCTAAGTTGTATATCATTGTTATCAGAGTGATGGCAGGAAGAAGAGGAGAATTTAGGGAAAACACGGGCGATGGTAGAATCAACTAAGTCTGTGAGTCACTTCAGTTAGAAATGGGCTCAATTTGGAAAGGGATTTCTTTGGAGATTGACACAAGACTGGAAATGATGAAAGTCGACGTGGCCTCTATCCTAGAACGATTGGCCAGTCTCTGTGTGTCACAGTCGTAGAGGACAGAGGAGGGAAGTTTGAAGGTTACTGAATCGAGAAAACAAAAAACAAAAAGAGGAAGAAGAACTGGAAGTCAATGGGGGTTACCTGAGTTCGTACATAGGGCCAACAACAATGTTCGACATTGGAGCGGATGAAACCAGCAGTTGCAGGGGGCCGACCATGCAATTGAGTGTCCCTGCGACTGACTACAACTCTTGTCGTGGGATGACCGAGATGATTGAGGTGTTGGCTAAAGAAAACATAATAAAAAAAAAATTAGAGATGCTAGTGTTTGATGGTGGTGATCTTGAGGATTGGGTGTTTCAAGTAGAGGGATTCTTTGCCCTACAACACTAGTTAGAAGGTGAGAAATTGGATGTAGTGGCTGTGTGTTTTGAAGGCGAGGCCTTAACTTGGTTTTAGTGAGAAAACGACCGACAACAGTTTTGTAATTGCGTTAATTTAAGGGAACAACTATTAGACATTTTCCACTCTTCACACAAAGGAACATTATCGAAGCGATTTCTAGCAGTTCGATAAGAGGGCACAGTGAGAGAGTATGTGTTGCAATTTGAGAAATTAGTCTTAGTCTAAGTGTGTTAAGCTTATTTATATTTTGATGATGAATAATGTTATTGAGATTTATAAGTTATTTATTAGTTGAATTTATAATTATCGTATTTTGCTCATAAATTGGAAATACCCTTAATAAGGTTATTGGAAATGTCTAATGTGTTGTTCTAAGTCCTTGTAGTGAGTAGAAAGATTCGTGTGACTTAGAGGTTGCGTTTCTTGCAATTTCGAACTGGTTTGAGGAAGTTCGGACGTCATGTAGACACGTACGGACGATATTGAGGCGTCCGTAGAAGCTCAGATTTGTGTATTCAGGACGAGGCTGAGGACGAGTCTTTTCGTCCCCATCTATAATGTGTTTTCGCAGACGAATGTGAACGATACTGCAGACAAAGATCCGCGTCAGAAACTATCCAAAGGATGAGTTCCAGCATCCCAAGTTGAAGGCTGGTCTTGCGGACGAGATGCGGACAGAAGCAGACGAAGATGTCTCGCGTCCGATTTGAATCTATCCATTTTGAGGGACAGTTGAAACGATGCATGCAGACGACTGTGGATGAAGAACGCTCACGTCTAATTTTAATCTTTCCATTTTTAGGGACAATTCGGACGATGCAGCGGACAAATGCGGATGAACAAAGGTCGTGTCCGATTTGAATCTGCCCATTTTGAGGGACAATTTGGACGATGCAGTGGACGGATGCAGATGAACAAAGGTCGCGTCCAATTTGAATCTGTCCATCTCAAAATGCAATTTGTACGACAGTGTGGATCAGTGCAGACGAGGACCCGGTGTCTGAAAGTACACAGAATTGCACAACAACTAGTTTTCAATGGTCGGATGTGGACGATCCGCAAGGGTTTAGGACGTCCGCACTTTGCAGGATTACAAATACCTGGACTTTGAGGAAGGCCACACATCAAGCGATTTTAAGCAAAGCTCCGCCAAATTTGTCACTCACTACTGTGCACGAAATTGAGTAGAAAAACGCATCCTCCAAATATATTGAGTGATTATTTGTTGTGTGAGGATTGTTGTAATTGTGAGCTTGAGAATTTTCCAAGAGAAAATTGTAATCGAGAGAAAAAGGTAACGCCCTAAAAACTTTGTTGATTGTAATGGTACCATTGACACCATAGAACCTCAATCAATTGTAACCTGAAGTGGTTGGTGGAATACATTTTTAAGGGGGGACCTTGGAGCGCGGACGTAGGCAAGCTTGGCCGAACTGCGTTAACAACTCATTTTCTTGTATTTTCATTTTCTTGTATTGTTCGATATTTCTTAAAAGAAAGCGACAATATCCTTAATCCATACAAGTCATTTTTGGAATGGAAGTATGTTTATTTTCTTCTTTACTTTTTATTTAGACCAAGTTTACTTTGGAAATAAAGCAAATTTAAATGTATAATTTGGAGCCGAAACTCGTACAATATAGCCAATTCATCGTCCTTGTTTCCATGTCCAAAATGATAAGAATTTTAAGAAGCTTGGTCCCAAATTCAGCGTACAATGTCACTTAATGTCCATAAAGAAGATTCTCTCATCCAATTGCTTTCAGTGTAACAAGACCATTTACTCCTCCTTGGCTGGAATGTGGTTTCCACGGGTGCTGATCTTGTACAGGTAGAACACAGTCATGCTAGCATGGAGGTTAGGCTTGGAAAAATTCAAAGTGTGTAATGAAATGATTTCAAATGACTTCTATGAATAATCGAGTCACCCGATTCCCGCAATGACTCCACCTGGCATAATCTTGGAGGTTTGCAAATAGCGATGACCCATGATCCATGTTAATGTGGCTACACAAACAGTTTTGATGACATTCGACCAAGTTCATGAATGATTTGCCGCTTGAATTTGAAACAAGTGAAAATCGTCATTAGCAAAGCATAAAATTGAAAGATAGGATAAAAAAAAAGAATACCAGAGTATAAACCCAAGAGGATTTTGAAAGAGTGGCATTTTGATGTTGCTTACTTAGTACCAGTTCTAACAGTTGACTGATTTTGAACCTCTTGTAACACACCATGCGAAGAAAAAGACATTTCATTGAGAGGCCCTGCACGTACCATAGGAGGTTCACAAACTCATGATGCTTGAGAGAAGTAAAAACATAGGGTTTATAAATAGAATTTTTTTTGGTTTACAATACAACGTGTTTTGAGGTAAAATGTAAAAATAAAATTGTACGAATTTTAGCCTATGTTAAAAGTTTCAGTTTGATTAGAATTTTCTATTTTTCTATAAATATATGTTTGAGTCGCAAAACTCATTGTATTTTGATTTTTTATTAGTGATTTTTCTTTTCTGTATGTAATTTTTTACCTGTTTAAGATTTTTCACGTAAATCTTGGTGTTCGTTATTTTTTATTTACAACAGATATTATTCCTGATCATACAACAATATATATATTTTTTATCTCAAGCATTATCTTAATTTTTTTCTTCATAACGAAAATCTTCTCCATCTTCAAGTAGAATTTTTCAAAAGATCAATAGTCCTAGAAATCATCAAACTGTCTCTTAGGTGCAATAAAAACTACCATAAAATTAAAAACTTTATTTTAAAACGTTGATTAATTCTCAGAGAAACTTGACTTACGAAGACTTGAAAATTCAATAATTTTTTTCCAAACCAAAACGCGGAAAAAGAAAACAATCACTTTCATAGTCTCGCAAAGCTTTTTCCAAAGCCTCCTTTTCGCAATAAAAAGCTTGTTGAAAATAAGTTGGTATACCCACTTCTTCTATAACTAATATCAAACCTTTGAAATTATACATTTTTTTATGAAGACACGTGAGTTAAAGTTTCTCTATAAATACGAAAGCAAAACCCCGCATATCACAAAACCCTCTTAAGTGAAGATACTAGTAGCCATTCCCATCCCAACATTGAACTTTCCTTTGAACCCAAAAAATGTATGCTCAAGTTTCTGCCATTGTCGGAGCTCCAAACACTCGTCGATCTGTTGATTTTCCTCCAACAATTTGGAGGAATCGTTTTGATTTACCTGGTTCTGGAAAATTGGTATTCTAAATGATTATCCTTTCTTTCTTTATATACTCATGCTATTTTTAAATTAAACATTATTCATATTGATTCTTGTTTTAAAGAAGTTGGAGACACCCAAGGACCAAGAAGTTGAAACACTGAAAGAGGAAGTGAAGACCATGTTGATAGCTCCTGTGGAGAGCCTCATGCAGAAACTAGACTTGATTGATTCCATCCAACGGTTGGGAGTTTCCGAACATTTCAAATCCGAGATTGAGAAATTGTTAGAAGAAATCTTCGACGATTATGTCCATTCGAAGAGTGATGATCATGGAGAGAATCTATACTACGATTCCCTATTGTTTCGACTGCTTAGGCAACAAGGTTTACACATTTCATGTGGTAAGAATTGGATTTTTGTTCAATTGAAATAAAAATATTCTAAAAAAATGCAACAAATGAACATTTCTCAAATTGATTATGTTGAAGCAGATATCTTCAACGGGTTCAAAGATTCTGAAGGAAAGTTCAAAGCTGAAATTGTTGAGGATCCACGAGGGTTACTGAGTTTATATGAAGCAGCAAATTACAGTCTACATGGAGAAAATATACTTGATGAAGCACTGGTTTTTGCAAGAGAAAGGTTAGAAGCCATGGCAAACCTGTTAAGCCCTAAGGTCGCTGAGGAAGTAACGCATGCTCTAAAGTTTCCTCTTCGACGATGTATGCAGAGACTCGAAGCTCGACACTTCATGTCTATCTATGAAGAAAAGCCTTCTCACAACAAGACTATTCTTACATTTGCAAAACTTTATTTTAACGTACTTCAGAAACTTCACCAAGAGGAAGTAGGAGAAGTCTCAAGGTCTGAACACTATATATATTTTTATATTTTTATTTAGTTAAGTGTTTATTAATCCTTAAACTTATATGTAAACAGCAAGTCGATCTTTAAACTTTTTTTGACCAAATAACTTCTTGAACTTACAGGTTTTGCCAATTAAATTCTCGTCATGAAGGGTAATATCAAAGAAGTTAGGTTTTTGTCATGTGAACTTCTCTAATAGATAATTTTCAAATAGAAACAACTCTCAATTTGACGGTCTTAGTGATATTGGCAATTTTGATATTGAGTTTTTCAACCTGTTGCTTTATGAGAATTGTCAAAACTGCAAAAACCATTCTATTAGAATTTGTTTTTATCTGGAAATTGTGTAGCAAAGAGGATCATGTGATAAAAACATTATTTATTTGAAGATACTAATAAAAAATGAGACTTAGTTGTTAAGCTCCCTAAATTTAAGGAGTTATTTGTCAAAAATAAAAGTTTTAGAACTTTTTTGCTCTTCATCTCTAAGTTTAAAGTCTAATTCAAACTTGACCCTTTTCCTTATGAACATTCAATTTTATTTAGAGATATACCTATGCATGTTCAATTTAGATAAGGAAATAAAATTTGTACATTACTTTTAAAAATATAGGTGGTGGAAGGATGTGAACTTGTCGAGTAAGTTACATTTTGCAAGAGATAGAATTGCTTAATGTTACTTTTGGACGCTATTGGCCATCCCGGATTCTCAATTCTCTACTTCTAGAAAGTTTGTAGCAAAGGTGACACAAATGACATCAGTCATGGATGATATATATGATCTTCATGGTACATACGAAGAAATTCAACTATTGACTGATGCCATTGAAAGGTTAGGGATAAGAAAATTAAAAATAAAAATTAGTGTTTTCTACCAAACGCAACGATTTCTAATGATAAAAAATGTTTTCAGGTGGGATATGAGCATGAAAAGCCATCTCCCAAACTACCTTCAAGTTTATTATGAAGCACTGTTGAATCTTTACACAGATATTGAAAGAGAGTTGGGTCTCAATGGAGAATCATTTAGGATGAAATGCGCAAGAGAAGCGGTATGAGTTCTGGCCTTTTGAAGCAGACAAATTCAAAATTTGGTGTATGAAGTTAAGTATATTTCATTAGTGAAATGATTTTATGTCAGATGAAGAGACATGCCAAGGCCTACTTAGGTGAAGCTAAATGGTTCCATGAAAGAGTGACACCAACCATCGATGAGTATTATGAATTTGCACTTACAACTAGCTGTTATCCCTTGTTCGTGACTTCTGCTTATCTTTGCATGGGAGATGTTGTTCCAAATGAAGCTTTTGAATGGATTTTTGAGAATCCCAAGATTCTTCATGCCACAAATGTGATTGGGAGGCTAATGAATGACTTGGTCTCCACTGAGGTAAGAACTTAAATAAAAACCAAAATAGTACTACCCCAACCCATAAGTTTCATATTGTGTTAAGCTAACACAGCTTTGCTTTTAAGTTTTGCTTTAAAACTCGTCGTAATAGCAAATTGTGTTCTTGCTATTGGTATCAAAGCTTAGACCCAACAAGAAATGAAGTCGACAGAAACGCCCAGCCGTCGACAAGGGGTAATTGTGGTTGCTCATCTTGTTATGGGTTAGAATGACTCAATATTAGGGTAAAATATGAGGGTATGGCCAGAAGGCTGCAAATTCCCATAATGCTTGGGTTTAGTTGAAGTGAGAGGTTCATATGTATGATCCCTCTATAAATTAGTAAGACGAGTTTTAAAGTAACATCTGAGAATAAAACCCTGTGAATTTCGATCTATAAAGAACAATTCACACCAACAATTGATTTTTTGCCAAAAAAGACTATAAAGAAAATTATATATAATTTTCTGAAATGTCCAATTTTTTAACTAGTTTGAGCAAGGTTAGGGTCACTATTACACCAATAGTTGATTTTTTACTGAAAAATACTATAAAGAAAACTATATTTAACTTCTTGAAATGTTTAATTTTTTAACTAGTTTGAGCAAGCTCGGGGTCACAGTGCATCTTCAGTACAGAGCTACATAAAACAATACAACGTTTCAAGAGAAGCTGCATGCAATGCATTGAAAAAGAGATTAGAAGATGGATGGAAGGACATAAACCAGTGTTCCATGAGACCTCTTGAGTTTCCCATGGTTGTGCTTTCACCTATAATTAACTACGCCAGGGGCAGCTCTGTTAACTATGTAGACAACGATGGATATACGATTGTGGCTGGATCAACAAAGGATTATGTCACTACTCTCCTTATTGACCTAGTCTCACTCTGATTTCCATGCTAGCTATGGAAGTTTACACACGTTATGTAATAATACTACCCTAAATAAAATGAAGTGTGGCTTAGTCTTAAAAAAAAAGAAGTAGAAAGTCACATTTCAAAGTACATTTCGTTTGAAGTCTTGTCACTAGCTCTTCCAACAATAAATTGTGACTTAATATTGGTCTCTCATTTTGTTCTAGTTTATCATATTGAACACAATAAACTTTATCTCAACAGAAGTTCTATTAAGTTGATATGATTAATTAAGAAACATATAACTCAAGAATTGAGAACAATATCATAATTTGATATTTTTATCTTAAAGATTTAGGCAAATTTATTTGAATTAGAACTTTAAACCATTAACAATTTGTATGTCACTACATTTATTTTTCTTTTTAAGATACAATATACACGGGTAGAATATGATTTATAATAATATTGCATTTTTACTTTAATTTTATATTATGACATGACATTTACATATTATGTAACGACTAACAATTTTTAGCATAACATTTTTTAGTGATACAATGACGTGTTAGTTGATTACTTGAATAGTGCAAGTGGAAATGTGGATAAACAGTTCAAAGTTAATGTGTAGCAGATGCCCAAGGATCAAATGCAATTGTTTGGAATAAAATTATTAATTGTTAAGGTGTAGTGGACGCCCGAGGATCAAATGCGAACGTTTGTGTTAGTGCAGATGCCCGAGTCAGTGTGGACGTCCATACAAAAATCATTAACTATTAAGTATAGCGGATAGTCGAGGATCAAATGCAGATGTCCCTGTTAGTGCAGACATCTGGACTAAAATCACTCTTGGGAATGGGCATCCAGGATTGTGAAATTCCTTCGGATGGAATGGGGGCAGTTGACCGCGAATCATGTGTGAACAACCGGGTTCATTGCGGACGTCTGGATAGAAACTCTTCTTAGGAGTGGATGACCAACTTAGTTTAATTGCCTTCCAAAAAAATGGTTGTGTGGAATTCTGCGAGAGGATGCAGTTGTCCAAAAGTCGAAAGGTTGCCAATGCGTAAGTGTCAAATTTTGGAGTTTAACCTAATAGATTTAATGTTTAGACTGATAAGGTGTTAAAGCTGCAATTAGACACAAAGTTTTTGCTGAGGACTTGATACTTCAAGTCATTGACACCTCATACACTCTACTTACAATATAAGGGGATGATGCTTTAGCTAAGGGTCCATTTGTGCTTAATGGTCCACAAGGAGTTAGTTTCCTTTCTACTCTCCTGAAGCTAAGGTATGGAATGGAATTATGAGGCTTATGGAATGGAATTATGAGGCTTATGAATTGAAGTTCGAAATTTGGGAATTTAGATCTATTTTCTATTCTTAAGAACATATGGTAATATTGGTAAAACATGATGTTTGTCATGCATGGAAGAAAATTGCTATGGAATTGCATGCTATGTCTCTATTGTGAAAATTCGTCAAAACTGTTCAGTTTTAGTTTGGAAAGCTAATGATCATCCTAATTAATTTCTATTTAAAATTTTTTTACCTATATTATATTAAATATTTCAAAAAAAATATAGGTTTTGGAATTGAAATAATTCGTAAAGTATATGGCAAGTTATGATTTTTTTAAAACTAGAGGAGAAAGTTGGAAATCTAGGGCATGTTGGATGGGTTTAATGTGTTTTATCTTAAACATGTCCGATGAGTTATCTAAGCTGATTTGGTATATTATTGTTTACTCTCTTAAGTGATTGTGAGCCTTGGAATTAAGAGACTTTGTTAATTATAATAAAAATTATGCATATTTTAAGGTACAAGTATATGAATTGCTACTAGTATGAAGGTATTGTGCTTTTAGGTTGATCAAAGCAGATAAACACTTGCGTAAGTTGCTAAAAACATGTTAAAATTTCTAGGTAAGTGATGTTGCATGTGTGTGGCTTTCGAGCCTACATCATGGTGTGAGATCGAAATAACCGAAAAGATGGGTGAATTAGGTTTTTAAAATTTTTTCCGAGTGATTAATATAGCCAAGTTATAAGTTAATTCGAGATATTTAAATACAAATTCAATGGCTAATCAACACAACAACAAAATGTAGTAAAAGATAGAGGTAAGAGATATGCAACCAAGTTGTTAATGTGGTTCGGCAAAACACGCCTACCTCCACACTTTAAGGCTCCTCCTTGAAGATCTTTTCCCTTCAACCTCACGATTTACAACTGATTAAACTTCACAAGCGTCAAACTAACCTTTACAGTGACTTCACTATCACTCACACAGATTAGACGAGTGTTTAATCATACAACAACGCAACACACCTCACTTTTGATGGATATCACCAATATACGCACACTAGGTGAAGGTTTATAATTCTCTCAAGGATAAGGCTCTAAAAGCTCTAGAAATTTGAAAGCTTTTTGTTGCAGATAGCTTTTCACTACGTGGGAAATTGTTCCTCTCCCAATGGAGTCCTATTCTATTTATAGAGTATTTCCAATAAAGATCAATAACGTGTCTAATTAGCAAATTATTTTATCATAATTACCGTGTAAAAAACAACTTAGCATAATTTAACTTATTCATCATCAAAACAACTTAACTTAACACTCATTGAGTTAGCACATAGGACGCTAGGTTTAATTGGTTGAATTGATAATGTCAATTAGTTTGGAGTCATTGCGTTAAAGTCATGCTCTTTTTTTGTGGGTACTGATTGGTAGGATATATGCATTGAGAAATTGATATTAATAAGATTTATAAGATGTGATAGTGTAAAAGTTAATAAGATTTAGTGTGTTTTCTATTTTATTGTTTCATATTTTATGCTTTATAATTGGCTATATAAAGCCACCTAATGCTTATGTTTTAGAATTCATAATCAAAGTTTGAATACAAAAAGCTCTTGCATATCTCAAAATTGGAGAGATTTATTTTTCAAACACTTTAGTAAGTTACATTCAAAGTATTATTGTGTGAGTAATATCACAAGATGTGGCTCACTTGGAGTTGAGTGAGATCTCTTATTGGCATCCGCAACCCTACTCACTGAGGAAAGGTTGTGAGAAGTGCTATGCAACCATCAAGAGGCGTCATCATCAGCAAAGCATCCATTTGAAGGTTACAAGTTTCCATATTTGCTAAATCCGACCACCTGGAGTATTTTCAGCATATTTCTTAATTTTTTATGGATATTTCCAAAGTTCTTGAAGAGTTCTTTTCCTTATTCATTCAAGAAAGTGTGGTTCAAATTTCAACTCAAAAGCTTCTAAAAGAGGGAGTTATTACACGCTTCCAAAGTTGGAGTTTCCATAATTAAAATTACAGAAAAGTTAAGGAAATGAGTTTTTAGTTGCTTACCTAAACCGCTTACTTGACTGCCATATCGATCGCCACATAAAGGTCGCCTCTATGTTGTTTTTTAGTCGAACAACCTAAAAACTATTTTCTCCCAATAAGATGATTCAAGATAAAACTATTTTTTCCCCCTATTTAAATAACCAATTTTAAATCAACAGGGAGACAATATACATCAAAACAAAATTTGAACAATATTTCAATATAAACAATTTATAATTCCACTTGTTTGATTAATAAAAATTTCAAGCTCAAATAAACTAATTGAAATATAAAAATATTTTAAGGTTTTTTTTTTAATATTCAAATTAAAAATTATCTTCTCCTCCTATCTTAATAAACACTTCCAAATTAATGAGGAGTAATAAAACATCAAAATCAAATACCAATAATTCTTTGACATATGCAATTTATGATACTCCTTGTTGGATTAAAACAAAAAATAAATCAATAAAAATGTCTGAAGGAATATTGTGTGATCCCAATTTCATTTGGTTAATTCCCAAAAGAATTGCTCAGCATAATAAGTTGTGAAATCAAATTGTGAGAAATATGTAACAAGCATCTGCATTTTAATAAAAAGGGTACTATCACACGGTGATTTAAATTTTGTTTGGTTACACAAAATAATCATTGTGTCGGATGTAGTGAAATCAAATTATGTGATTTTTTTTTTCAAAGTTGAATGTGTAGTCGAAAGATTTGAGAAATATGGGGTGATATATATCTAATATTTTTCCATTTGTAATATTAGGGCATCATTATGTTATATTGTAGTGGAAAAATGCTATTTTCCATTTGTCTTTGAAATAATAAATTTTCTTTTCCCACATTAGTGAATTTTTTTTCTTGTTAATTTTTCTTTTAAGTAAATTTTTTGTGTTCTTCTTTTAATTTATATAATTTTAATTTTACTATTACAAGTTAATATAGAAATTTATTAGTTTAAATTCCTTTTTATGAAAGAAAATTAAGCTTTCAGTGACTATTAGAATTCGTATTCTAAATTTTAATTATGATTTCCTTAATTGAATTAAAACAAAAACAAATCAATAAAAATGTCCAAAGGAAATAGAGATAAGAAAACCTTCTTTAATTGGCCAAAGACAAGTGGACAAGACTTAGCTAATTATAGGGGTGTTCAAAACCCGGTAAGGTTCGATTTTGATATGAAACTGAATCGAACCGGTGGGTTTCAGTTTGGTAATGGCCAAACCGAAATCGAGTTTTCAGTTTTGTGGAATCGAACCAAAACTAAACCAGAATTCAAGTTCCAGTTTTGGTTCAGTTTTGATTTTACTTTTTTTTTTTAATTCAAATATCAAAATGAAAGTTATAAAAACAAGCACTACAGAGTAGTAAATCGTTGATGAACTTCATGTTTTGCATCTAAAATGTAAAAAATGTAACTAACTTGGATAAGAAAAGAAGACCCATTCATATATCCGCGAAGAACAATCCACAAACCCAATGACACGCTTTGATTCTGAAGAAAATTTTGCAAAAGATTGGCGATTTCCTCTTACACTTTTCAAGGTTTGGATGGCGAAGATGAAGATCTATTGGATATCTGCAATTTTACATTTTACATATTCAAACTCATCATGAGAAATCATCCACTCGGATATCTGCAAGCAAGAATCAACATCCAAACGAAATAGCAATTGGAGCAACTTGAGGGTAAACATTATTACTTACCGAGAAAATCGACACCGGAGCCGGAGCGGATTGCGAAGGACGGGAGCGAGCGACTAGAGCAAAGCAGCAACTAGAAAAGATTTGAGCAACTGGAAGTCTGGAATAGAGTGACAAGCGATGAAGATGAATCGACGAAGACGTACCCCCTTTCAACCGTGGAATCGACGAAGACGAACGAACACGGAACACTCGAACTTGAACAACGAAGAGCGAACACGGATGACGGAATGCCGGAATGCGAACATAAGTGAAAAGTACAGAACAAAACAAAAAGCCCTAAAATTACTGGCTCATGTAGTTCGGTGTCGGTTTGTCAGTTTTGAGAAACAAAAACCAAAAATCGAACCACAAAACTCCGTTTTTACTAAATTAATCCAAATTTCTATTTTTTGGTGTGCAAAAATGAATCGAACCAACTGGTTCTGATTCGGTTCTTTGGTTCTGGTTCGGTTTGCACACCCCTAGCAGATTATGCATGGATTTGGCAACCTTCAAAGTGACAATTCTTAAAGGAAAGTAACTGCCAAAAGTCACTATTTCGTGGAGCCAAAGTCAACAATGAGTTACTAAAATATTAGCTTTAGAAAGTTACTAAAACCTATGTTTACTAATTGGCCAGTTAGGACCGAATATTTAGTGTGTTTCCCTTTTATTGTTTCTTATTTTATGCTTTGTAATTGACTATATAAAGCCACCTAATGCTTATGTATTAGAATTCAGAATCAATGTTTGAATACAAAAAGCTCTTTGCTTATTTTGAAATTGGAGAGATTTATTTTTCAAACACTTTAGTGAGTTACATCCAAATTATCATTGTGTGAGTAATATCACAAGATTGGGCTCACTTGGAGTTGAGTGGGTTCTCTTATTGTCATCCACAGTCCTACTCATTGAGGAAAGGTTGTGAGAAGTGGTGTCTAACCATCAAGAGGCGTCATCATCAGGAAAACATCTATTCGGAGGTTACAAGTTTCCATATTTGCTAAATCCGATCACCTGGAGTATTTTCAGCAGATTTGTTAATTCTTGAAGGATATTTTCAAAGTTCTTTAAGGATTCTTTTCCTTATTCATTCAAGAAAGTGTTGTCCAAATTTTAACTCAAAACCTTCTAAAACGAGGTAGTTACAAACTTCCAAAGTTGAAGTTTCCATAATTGAAATTGTAGAAAAGTTAAGGAAATGAGTTTTCGGTCGCCTACCTAAACCTCTTACTTGACGACCGCCGCATAAAGGTTGCCTCTATGTTGTTTTTCGGTCGAACCACCTAAGAACTATTTCTCCCCATAAGATGATTCAAGATAAAACTATTTTCTCTCCCTATTTAAATATCCAATTTTAAATCAATGGGAAGACAATATATATCAAAACAAAATTCCAATAATATTTTAATATAAGCAATTTATAATACCACTTGTTGGATTAATAAAATTTTCAAACTCAAATAAATTAATTGAAATATCAAAATCTTTTAAGCTTTTTAAAAAAATATTAAAATTAAAAACTATTTTCTCCCCCTACCTTAATAAACACTTTCAAATTAATGAGGAATAATAAAATATCAAAATCAAATACCAATAACTCTTTGACATATGCAATTTATGATATCCCTCGTTGGATTAAAACAAAAAATAAATCAATAAAAATGTCTGAAGGAACATTGTGTGATCCCAATTTCATTTGGTTAATTACCAAAAAAATTGCTCTGTAAAATACGTTGTGAAATCAAATTGGAAGAAATGTGTAACAGGCATATGCATTTTAATCAAAAGGGTATTATCAGATGGTGATTTAAATTTTGTTTGGTTACCCAAAATAATCATTGTGTCGGATGTAGAGAAATCAAATTATGTGATTTTTTTTTTCAAAGTTGTATGTGTAGTTGAAAGATTTGAGAAATATGGGGTGATATGAATCTAATATTTTTCCATTTGTAATATTAGGTAGGGGTGTGCATAAACTGGTTTGGTTCGATTTTGATGTGGAATCAAACCGAACTGGTTGATTTTGGTTTTGAAATGACAAAACCGAAACCGGCTAGAGGGAAAATCGAAACCGAACAGGATCTGAACTAGAATTTTGGTTCCGATTTTGGTTTCGATTTGGTTCCAGTTTTTCAGTTTTGAGAAACTGGAACCAAAAACTGAACTGCAAAATTTGGTTCTTGCTAAAAGGAATTGAAATTTGGTTTTTATGTGTGCAAAACCAAACCGAACCAACTGAAAACAACTGATTTCAGTTTGATTCCAGTTCGGTTTGCACACTCCTAATATTAGGGCATCATTATATTCTATTGTAGTGGAAAAACGTTGTTTTCCATTCGTCTTTGAAATAATAAATTTTCTTTTCCCATATTAGTGAATTTTTTTCTTGTTAATTTTTTTTTACGTAAGTTTTTATGTTCTTTTTTTACTTTATATAATTTTAATTTTATCATTTCAAGTTAATATAAAAATTTATTAGTTTAATATTCTCTTTTACGATAGAAAATTAAACTACTAGTGACTATTAAAATTTTGTGTTATCCAAATTCTATTTGAGTAGGTCATAAATTTCGTATTCTAAATCTTAATTATGATTTTATTTTTCTTATAAATTTATTTTGATCTTTACAAAGTTGATTTTATTTTATTCATTGGTTTTTTCTGAATGTGTCGTCAATTTAGTGTCCCACTTTTGTATTTTCATTTTCTTTTAGTGTTCAATATTTCTTAAAAAATGATAATATCCTTAATCCGTACAAGTCGTTTTTAGAACCAAAGTATATTTATTTTCTTCTTTACTTTTTATTTAGACCAAGTTTAAATGTACTTGACATAAATAAGATATTTAAAATAAACAATAAACATAAATAAGATATTTAAAATAAACAATAAATCAATTCAACTAAAAATAAATCTTTATCCGTGCAATCTAGCCGCTTTAAAAATATACATATACATATATACAGCTTATTCATATATCAATTCAATATACATATATCATATTCAACTAAAAATATACAGCTTATTCATGTATCTGCATCAATAACAAAGTTTCTTCAAAAATGGCTGCTATTCTTGTCAATGCGGTTGATCCTCCTGCCATGGAGTTCATCCTCTTGTTATTAAATTAAGACATTTAATTTATGCATTTTTATACAATTTATGTAGGAGACCATTATCTACTTATTCAATTTATTTTCATTAATATTCTGTAAATTATTAGAGAACTGAAAACACATCATTTCTAATTAAAAAAAAGAAAAAGAAAAATTAATCGGGCGAGAAGGCTAAAATTTTCAATGATTTTCTAATTTTCCAATGTGGGTTATCGTTTGAGTTGGTTTTAAGTCTTTTAACAAATTTGACCCAATGTTGGGTTATTAATTTACACGACTTTGTCTGTTGAATTTATTAGTTTAGTCTATTTGTTTTTAATTTCATATCAATTTTTTTATAGTTGCAATTTTATTTTAAAATTGTCTTAAAAAGTTTATTTTTCTAGTTATGTTTAACAGAAAAAAGTGACATTATAATGTTTTCAAATGGTATGCTAATCTTGAATAGCACCATATATTATATGACTAAAGCGTGTAACAAGGATCTTATAACTATTGGATTAGATTGTAGATCTAAATTATTTTGGTTGATTGCACATGTCTAAAATCAAGTGACATGGAGTTCACTAGTTTAGTTTGAAGATTAGAAGACAAGATTTAGACAACTACATAAAAGCTACAGGAGGAACTTTGTCCAATCGTGTAAATCAATGTTTGATAGGGAACATTAATACAATTGAAGTACGATGAAAGATATCATCACAAAAGATATTATTAGGATTTGTTGTGACCCTAATTCTCATTAGGTCTACCCGGTTTCAACCCACGTTAGACATTTTAATATGACTAGGCTTCTTATTTTTCTTTAAATATATGTTTGAGTCGCAAAACTCATTGTACCTTAATTTCTTATTAGTGATTTCTCTCTTCTGCCAGTGATTTTTTATTACACGAATAGTTGATTTTTTACTGAAAAATCCTATAAAGAAAACTATATTTAATTTCTTGAAATGTTTAATTTTTTAACTAGTTTTAGCAAGCCCGGGGTCACAATGCATCTTCAGTACAGAGCTACATAAAACAATACAACGTTTCAAGAGAAGCTGCATGCGATGCATTGAAAAAGAGATTAGAAGATGGATGGAAGGACATAAACCAGTGTTCCATGAGACCTCTTGAGTTTCCCATCGTTGTGCTTTCACCTATAATTAACTATGCCAGGGGTAGCTATGTTACCTATGTAGACAACGACGGATATACGATTGTGGCTGGATCAATAGAGGATTATGTCACTGCTCTTCTTATAGACCCAATCTCACTCTGATTTCCATGCTAGCTATGGAAGTTTACACACCTTATGTAATAAAACTACCCTAAATAAAATGAAGTGTGGCTTAGTTTTAAAAAAAAGAAGTAGAAAGTCACATTTCATAATACATTTTGTTTGAAGTCTTGTCACTAGATCTTCCAACAATAAATTGTGACTTAATATTGGTCTCTCATTTTGTTCTAGTTTATCATATTGAACACAATAAACTTTATCTCAACAGAAGTTCGATTAAGTTTATATGATTAATTAAGAAACATATAACTCAAGAATTGAGAACAAAATCATAATTTGATATTTTTATCTTAAAGATTTAGGCAAATTTATTTGAATTAGAACTTTAAACCATTTACAATTTGTATGTCACTACATTTATTTTTCTTTTTAAGATACAATATACACGGGTAGAATATGATTTATAATAATATTGCATTTTTACTTTAATTTTATATTATGACACGACATTTACATATTATGTAACGACCAACAATTTTTAGCATAACATTTCTTAGTGATACAATGACGTGTTAGTTGATTACTTGAATAGTGCAAGTGGAAATGTGGATGAACAGTTCAAAGTTAATGTGTAACAGATGCCCAAGGATCAAATGCAAATGTTTGGACTAAAATTATTAATTGTTAAGGTGTAGTGGACGCCCGAGGATCAAATGCGAACGTCTGTCTTAGTGCAGATGCTCGAGTCAGTGTGGACATCAATACAAAAATCATTAACTATTAAGTGTAGTGGATACCTGAGGATCAAATGCAGATGTCTCTGTTAGTGCAAACATCTAGACTAAAATCACTCTTGGGAATGGGCATCCAGGATTGTGAAATTCCTTCGGATGGAATGGGGGTGGTTGACCGCGAATCATGTGTGAACAACTAGGTTCATTGCGGACGTTTGGATAAAAACTCTTCTTAGGAGTGGATGACCAGCATAGTTTAGTTGCCTTCGAAAAAATGGTTGTGTGGACATCTGCGAGAGGATGCAGTTGTTAAAAAGTCAAAAGGTTACCAATATGTTGATGGATAAGTGTCAAATTTTGGAGTATAACTTAATAGATTTAATGTTTAGACTAATAAGGTGTTAAAGCTGCAATTAGACACACTGTTTCGGCTGAGGACTTGATACTTCAAATCATTGACACCTCATACACTCTCCTTACAATATAAGGGGATGATGCTTTAGCTAAGGGTCCATTTGTGCTTAATGGTCCACAAGGAGTTAGTTTCCTTTCTACTCTCCTGAAGCTAAGGTATGGATGGAATTATGAGGCTTTTGGAATGGAATTATGGGGCTTATGAATTGAAGTTTGAAATTTGGGAATTTAGATCTATTTTCCATTCTTAAGAACATATGGTAATATTGGTAAAACATGATGTTTGTCATGCATGGAAGAAAATTGCTATAGAAATGCATGCTATGTCTCTATTGTGAAAATTCGTCAAAACTGTTTAATTTTAGTTTGGAAAGGTAATGATCATCCTAATTAATTTCTATTTAAAAAGTGTTTACCTATATTATATTAAATATTTCCAAAAAAATATAGGTTTTGGAATTGAAATAATTCGTAAAGTATATGGCAAGTTATGATTTTTTTAAAACTGGAGGAGAAAGTTGGAAATCTGGGGCATGTTGGATGGGTTTAATGTGTTTTATCTTAAACATGTCGATGAGTTATCTAAGCTGATTTGGTATATTAATGTTTACTCTCTTAAGTGATTGTGAGCTTTAGAATTAAGAGACTTTGTTAATTATAATAAAAGTTATCCATATCTTAAGGTACAAGTATATGAATGGATACTAATATGAAGTTATTGTACTTTTAGATTGATCAAAGCAAAGAAACGCTTGCTTAAGTTGCTAAAAACATGTTAAAAGTTCTAGGCAAATGATGTTGCATGTGTGTGGCTTTCGAGCCTACATCATGGTGTGAGATCGAAATAACTGAAAAGAGGGGTGAATTAGGTTTTTAAAATTTTTACCGAGTGATTAATATAGCCAAGTTATAAGTTAATTTGAGATATTTAAATACAAATTCAATGGCTAATCAACACAACAACAAAATGGAGTAAAAGATAGAGGTAAGAGATATGCAACCAAGTTGTTAACGTGGTTCGGCAAAACACGCCTACGTCCGCGCTTTAAGGCTCCTCCTAGAAGATCTTTTCCCTTCAACCTCACGATTTACAACTGATTGAACTTCACAAGCATCAAACTAATCTTTACAGTGACTTCACTATCACGCACACAGATTAGACGAGTGTTTAGTCATACAACAACGCAACACAACTCACTTTTGATGGATATCACCAATATACGCACACTAGGTGAAGGTTTATAATTCTCTCAAGAATAAGGCTCTAAAAGCTCTAGAAATGTGAAAGCACTTTGTTACAAATAGCTTTTCACAATTTGGGAAATTGTTCCTCTCCCAATGGAGTCCTATTCTATTTATAGAGTATTTCCAATAAAGATCAATAACGTGTCTAATTACCGACAATTCATGCTTTAAAATTATTTTATCATAATTACCCCGTAAAAAACAACTTAGCATAATTTAACTTATTCATCATCAAAATAACTTAACTTAACACTCATTAACACTCGTTAAGTTAGCACATAGGACGCTAGGTTTAATTGGTTGAATTGATAATGTCAATTAGTTTGGAGTCATTGCGTTAAAGTCTTGCTCCTTTTTTGTGGGTACTGATTGGTAGGATATATGCATTGAGAAATTGATATTAATAAGTTTTATAAGATGTGATAGTGTAAAAGTTAACTAATATAAACGTGTTAATAAAAGTAACATTATTGTTGAAAAGTAGAAAAATAGAGAAGCAGTTTATTCTCATTAAGAAGATTTTGCAAGAGTACTACATTATTTTTGTAGAGCAGTAGTAACTAACGAAAAAGAAACGATTACAATAAAAATAGAAACTAACTAACCCAACCTTCCACGTCAGCACCATTATTGCCTGTGTATGTTTAATACCTCCAAATTTATACTTAATTACCGCACTCTTTTTTTGCCTGTCGTGATTGCTCCCCTATTCTTTCTTCTCCATTCTTGCTTGATTCTTTCGTCTTCTCGTTTTGCTATTTGATGCCCTAATTCTTTGGTTATTTTCTTCTAATTCATCTGATTTTTCCCAAACCCATTCACCATTTTAGCAAACAAGAGAAGAAAATTGGCATGGAAGTGCCATTGATAATGGCTTCCGCGCTTCGAAGGATGATACGGAAGCAGTCATATTTTTCTGCAAAAGAGAAGAGCTGGTAAAGGGGCAGAGTCTACACCTTCGAATTCTCAGTCTTAGGTAACGTTTTAGCTTCTACTGTTTCTGCCATTACTGCTCGAGCTTTACATTTTTTTATTGCTAATGGTAAAGAAAAATGCAACCTAGAAAACTGTGGATGTAAAAGAAGCTCAAGGTATTTTTTTCAGTTTAAACGGTCCATTTCTTTGACAATTTTGAGCTATAATAGGGTAGCCTAAGGGTAATGTCAGTAAAGTTTATTTATGACATGTTAGATGGTTTATCTGAATTAGAAGATGCAAGTTTTTTGCCATGTTATTTGCTGCCTTAGTTGAATTTAAAAATGTTACTCTTTTGAAACTAACAACAAAGTTATGTGCCATAAACTAACCAATCGTCATAAGAATCTTACTATTTATTAGAAACTAACCACAAAGTTATGCTGCCATAAAAAAATAATCTTACTGTATGTATAGTCTCCATGAACTTTTCCATAAATCATGTTTGATTTGTTTCAACATGATAAAATAACAACCCATTTATTTAATTATATTATTAGCAGTGAAAGTCTTAAAATATTTATTACAAGTCATGGGATAACAAAATATGGGTTTCACAGGTTCAACAAGTGATACCTAGATATCATAGTAAAATAATAAAAAAGAAATAACTGTGCGGAAAGTAAAATAGGAGTTACAATTTATTCACAATAAAGTACGATTAAAATAATGGAAATAAAATAAGATTACAATTTATTAAAATACTGGAAATAAAGTAAGATTACAATTTATTAAAATACTGTAAATAAAATAAACTATGTCGAATTTAATCATGATTCGACAACTGGAAGTCATGTTGATAAAATCATGAAATGATGTCATTAAGGTGAGTTGACTAAAATCAATACAGATCATATTTAATTTACAATAATTTATTTGAAATAATGTTTAAGTATGCATGATCTTAAAACTCGTATTTCATGAATTTATTTTAGAAAATTTATACAAAATGTCATGAATCCATTTTAGAAAATTTATACATAATGACATGTGTTTTAAACAACTCACTAATATGTGGTATGTAATTAAAATAGACCATTTTTGTACTAAATCAAAATCTCAGTGAAAATGGAGCTACACACAGACTCTAGGCATATCATGTCATAGGTATATTATAAAATAAAAGGATGCTTAGCTATCGCGAAAGCCACATTGCGCCCAGTGACATGACACATACAATTGTCTTATTCCTCTACTCAACAACAGACAAACACATCCTCACACAGTCTAATATGCGTAAAGTAAAATTGACCCTAAATCGGGTAGATCGAACTCGATTCACATGACCAAGTTGATTCAATAATTTTTATATGCATACTTTAATAAAACGTGTACAGTGAAAAATTACATAGAATATAAAAATCCAATGAGCCATAAAATGGACATGTCATTATTATATGAGACACGTATAAAAATATTGATTTTTTATAAAAGTTATGCAATGCGGTGCATAAAAATTAAATTTTACCTCAATCCCAATAGTCCAATTTAGAACCCAAGATTTTTAATTAAAATTTTTGGTACCTATCCAAAAATAAAGTCGTTAAATGTTTTGGTTAAATTAAAAAAAAAATCTCAAATTATCACTTACAATTAATCAAAAATTAAATGGGTAGAAAATACAAACAATTTGGCCCAAAAAAGGCCCTTGATCGCAACCCAAAAGAAACTGGATAGTGGGCCAAAATTGAACTTGGGTTTCTGTTTATTCAGGCCCAAATTGCGACCCAAGCAGTGTAGAATCATGGCCCAATAAGGGCCCAAATTCGCACCCCCTGTAGCTTCCACTTGATGTCCCTATCTACCAAATCGTGAAGGAGACGATTCACACTTAGACGTTGTCTCCATCGCTACGGATGACTTCATCTCTGGGCAAGGCTCCTTGTCTTGGCCAGTCTTCTAACTAGTCGAAGCCGATGGCTTCACAAACTGCGCTCAACTTTTGCTAAGTCACTTCTTGGTGTTCCATCACCGACAAAATCTCGCGTAATTTGATTGTCGAATTTCGTACGAATGTTTGGCCAACAACAATCATAATTAAAATTCAATAATGTAGAATCCAACCTAGAATGTCAATCAACAGAGAAAAACTAGAGAAAAAAATCCAAATTTGTATACCTGTACTTTACCCTATTCTAATTTTTGAAGGTTCCGACTAGCACTAGAGTTTCGAACTCTGCCACAAACACTGATTCCTTCAAAAAATTTAACTCAAATTCAGAATTTTAACCAGTCAATTTGAATTTACAAGGTTGATAAAATTTTTTTTTACCGTGGCCTCACCTTTCCCACACAA
The DNA here is from genome assembly GCA_022433065.1 of Begonia loranthoides. Taxonomy (NCBI): domain Eukaryota; kingdom Viridiplantae; phylum Streptophyta; class Magnoliopsida; order Cucurbitales; family Begoniaceae; genus Begonia; species Begonia loranthoides. The sequence continues at coordinate 20,026,643 of CM039477.1, read as the reverse complement.
AGGAGGAAATTATCACCAAAATCTTCTAAGTGAGGGAGAAAGGAAGAGGGAGATTGGGGGAGCAAAAGACGAGTGACATAGAGAGGTAGAGTGTGGGAAAAAGAAGAAGATGTCTGGATTTAATGAAAGGAAGGAGGAGAATAGAAAATGGAAGAATTTTCATTCCCGGTCCTAAATGCTCATAGGGAGGAAAATTGTAAAACCCGTAAAATTTTTAGTTAAGAAATTCCACGTGTAAATTTTTTTGCGTTGAAATCGATCAAAGTATGAGAAATTTGACTCGATTTGTTGCGTAGCAACTACGCATGAGATTTTAATCAATTTTTCAAATTAGTAAAATTGAATATTACCGAGCGATTAAATAAATTGCGAAACGAGGTCTGAAAATTTAAGGATCGTTGTCGATTTGCGTTTGAGGTAAATCAGGATTTAAATCGGCGGAATAAGAGATTTCTGAACGAAAGATTCAATAAAGAAACAGAATTGAAGAGCTAAATTAAAATTATAATGTTGTCGAGTGATGCTTGAAATAAATCAGATTAAGAGGATTATTTGACGTATGGAATGTACGTTGATATTTAGGGACATTTATGTACGGGAGTAAGGGACAAAAATAAAATTAAGGTAGAGTGAAGGGATATAATAGAGTAAAGAGGATAAATAAAAAGAAAGGGAGGAAAGGAGAAAGTGGCGGCAACTTGAAATTAATGGGGCCCACATGATGGGAAGATAAGGATTTAAAAATGGAGAAGAAATTAAAGATGGATAAAGTACGAAAATTGAAGGAAATAAAAAGATAGAAAATGGATTAATAATAGTGAAATGTGGGGAAATGAAATTAAAGAAAAAAAAAAAAAAAAAAAAACAAAAGAAGAGAAAAAAGAAAATTAGTGCAAGACTTTATCATCTTCGTTTTTGTCCTGCCTCCAACATTCTTTTTGCATTTTGTTGAAGGAGATTTCGTGAGAGAAGAAGGGAGTCGTGGTGAGAGAGAGACGGAGAGAGAGATCGATTGAGAAGAGGGAGAGCCCGAGCGACAACGAGAGATGCGACTGCGAGCGACGACGAACTGGCAAGCGCGAGCTCTGTGCAGGGGTGTGCGATGAGCGACTCCGTCTGAGCGCTTCCGAGCCGACGACGAGCGAACGATGGCTGTCGATCGCGGAGGGCAGGCCGGCGATGCTTCTGGACGGTGAGGACGGAGCCGAGGAACTTCATTTCGCCGATTCTCCAACTCCAACAGCGACGGGAGCTTCGAAACAGAGCCATTTTCCAGCTCCGGCGAGAAAAAAAAAACAGAACACCCGGTTCTGTAGGTGAGAAACCTTTAGCTGGATGCTTTTTGTTTCGATTTTGGATTTTGGAATCGTTGCTGGATGGTTGGTTTTGTTCTGTCTCGTTGTTGGATTGAATCACTCATGCATTTTTGGCTAATTTGATGGACATGCCGATAACAAGCCTCTGATTCTAGTCCTGTTTTGTTGTTGGATGGAAAATGCCTGCATTGTTGCTATTATTTTTGGGGAAATGCTGATAATGAGTTTTTGTATTATGATTCATGAAATCAGTTTTGGTCTTTCAATTGATTTCTGCCCAAGAGATGATTAAGGGTGAGCTCCAGCTGATAATAACATTTGAGTTGAGTATTCTAGTTGATTATGAGCTTTTAGTGAGGGTTTATGGTTAGTTATTTCTATTGTTGGATTTATTATTAGTCATTGGAAATGATTTTGGACCTTGTTTGCTAAGGTTAATTGAAGCTACTGTTTTGTTATGGAAGTTGAAAATCTTAGTCTCGAGATGTGTTGGTTAGAGTGGGATTTATCAATGTCAAGTAAATGAGATTTTGGATTTTAGAAAACTATTGAGGTGTTCAAAGTTGGATTTTGAATTTAAAGAATGTTGTTAGATGAAAGTTAGAAATTTTATTGGAATTCTCAAATAGGGTTGGTTGGGCTCTCATTCTGGTATAGGACCCTCTGCTTATTTTTTTTTTGGGATTAATTTATGAATTTTCGCGTTGGTATATTTGCCAGGCTTGGATGATTTCAGCGAGTGTGATACGATTTTTGCGTAGTTGGTTGCTCCGGTTGGTAAGGCAGACCGTCATCCAGGTAGGGATTTCTCTCTTGCGTTACATTGCATCGTATCCCGTTTTCAAAATAATTATTTTGTGGAATACCTCACTTGAAAAATGAAAGGGACTGTTCGACAGCACGTCAGTTTTTATTAGTAGTATGTTTTCTCGCGTTTAATTCCGTACATGGTTTGAAATTTATTGTGTATATGTTGAGGGATGGATTCGCTATCCCCTTTGATACCTTCTACTGCGTGAAGGTTGATTGTTTGACGTGCGACAACAGATCGGGGCATTGGTGACGTGTCCTCAGGTCGAAAGCCCTGAAAGTTGTAAACAGTATGGGAGGGTGATGACCCCTCCTAGGGTCGAAAACCCCTAAACCTTGCCAGGGTTTTGTCCCACGGATCAGACGGTTGTCAATAGCTAAGACTTAGTTAATCTAAGTACCAATTCCATTTGACGGGTGGACGACCGAGTTTACTCATCGACAACCCTCGTTCATTTGGAGTCTCTAGGTATCTTAGCTGTTAAATAAGTTCACATATAGCGAGCAACTGTATCCGTTATATTTGATCATACGACGCGTTGGATCTACGGACCACCGTCATTTATACTTCCTCCTGCCTCATAAGGTGTTGTCATCGACCGGTGACCACCTTTTCTATGCTGAGTGGCGGGTGAGTCCTTGAGTGACCACCCTTTTTCACTGATGACGTTTTCAGATTGGAACACGATGATGACCTATTTTATGAGGTATAGCTGTCTATGTATATAACGAGTTTTTCGATAAAAGCCACATCGATGGCCTTGGGCCAGATTTATAATGTGATAAGAGATTTCAAATTAAAATCCATGTACGGTAAAATGAGAAACACAACTCTGATTTTGAAAATATAGAAAAAACCAGTTTTGCATGAGGTGCACCTAGTATAGTTATATTTTACTGAGTTAGTCACTCATCCCAAACGACTCCTCCTCCAAAACTTCAGGTAAAGGCAAGAGCGGCTGAGGATTTGGAGCTGAAGTGTTATGTTATTTACATTTGAGCGGTTTATCGTTTCTTGGTGAGGATATTTACATTTGGTTTATAAACCTTAAACACAGTTGGTTTTGGATTTGTAGCACAGTACTTGGATTTCATTTTAATTTATGCACCGTTATTTTCTCGTGATCCTTACTCGGACCTAGGCCCATATTGTCTTGGGCCGAATTAAATATTTATAAGTCTTCCGTTAAAACACACGCCTTGGGCTGGGTGATCGGGTTCTCTACGAGGATTGGGTCGCCTGACCCGGCGGTTCTGTTAGACCCATCTTTGGGTCGTGACAAAAATTATTTCCTTAAAAAAAATTTTCCATATATAAAAAAATACCAAATATTACATTCTTCCCCATTTAAAGAATTTTGTTCCAGAAATTTAGAACTATCTCGAATCTACCATTGAATAAACGGGGGTACTTGTCCATCATTTCAGATTCAATTTCCTAAGTTGCTTTCCTTTCACTATAATTCTTCCACTGAACTAAAACAAGAGGTATTTCACAGTGACATAGAATTCTGATCTCAGGTTGTTCTTCATAAGATACATCCTCCTAAATAAGCACCTTAGTCCAAGAATAACACGTGAAGGATTAGGAATGTACTTCCTTAGCATGGAGACATAGAAGACATTATGAACATAATTCAGTTAAATCGATAAGCTACTAAACCAATCCACTCAATAATCAGAAAGACACCTATATATCATTGGGCTAGCTTTTCTTTCACACAAAGACGACTAATACCTCGACGATGTGGCACTTTTTGAATCGCAAAATCATCGGCTTCAAACTCTACTTCCCTCCTCTAAAGGTTTGCATGACTTTTATGTTAACTCTGAACTGTAACTAGTCGCTCTTTAATTACTTAAACTTTCTCAATTGTCTCTTGAATCAAATCTGGCACGAGGGTGACATGCTCCACGATCTTAGCCCAACATAAAGGTGATTTACACGGTTTTCCATATAAAGCTTCATATGGTGAAATACCATTATTGGTTTGATAATTGTTGTTATACACAAACTTCATTAAGGGCAAGTGATTCACCCAACTATCTCTGAAATCTAGATTACAAGATCTCAACATATCCTCAAGAATGTGGATCGTACTCTCAGACTGACCATCTATCTGAGGATTATGTGTTTTACTCAAATTTAACTCCGTGCTCAAAGCTCTTTGAAGGGATCTCCAAACTTTCGACGTGAATCTCGGATCTCTATCAAAAACAATACTCGAAGGAACACCGTGAAGTCAAACGATGCTCTCGATATACAACTTACTCAGCTTCGTCAAAGAGAAATACATTCTAATAAGAATAAAATGTGCAAATTTTGTCAATCTATCCACAATCACCCATACAACATCAAATTTCTACATCGTCCTATGCAAACCAATTACGAAATCCATGGTAATCTTGTCTCATTTCCACTCAGGTATATGTAGAGGCTGCCACAACCCAACTGGTCTATGATATTGAGCCTTAATTTGTAGGGAAATCAAACACTTGGATACATATTTGGCTACATCCCATTTCATTCAAACCCACAAGTATTGACACTTCAAGTCATGATAGATAGTTGTGTTGTTAGGAAGAATAGCAAATTTGGATTTATAGCCTTCTGCTAAGATTGCTTTTCTCAAATCTAAATCACTAGAGACCACAACTCAATTTTTGAAAAATAAAAATCCATCAGAACTGATCTCTCAACCGTCAAACTGTTCACCAACTTTAATCTTCTCAAATCTTTCTTTTAACTCATCATTTAACTTCTATAATTCTTTCACATGTTGCAAAAGTGTAAAGGTTGCTAATAAATTAAAAACTCAAATTGTTTGACCATTCTCTTGGTACTATAGCTCATAATCTTCAATAAATAAACATCTTTTCCAATATTGTAACATAAAACAAGAAAGAGATCTTTGAGTATAACGACTCAAGATATCAATTACAACATTAGTCTTTCAAAGATTATATTCCACAGTGAAGTCGTAGTCTTCCATATACTCCATCTAATGATGTTGTCGGAGATTCGAATCACGTTGTGAGAAGAGGTACTTTAAACTCTTGTGATTGAAAAATACCTTGAATT
>CM039477.1:19883353-20001471 GCA_022433065.1 Begonia loranthoides | reverse complement strand
TAAAAAAAAATTAGAGATGCTAGTGTTTGATGGTGGTGATCTTGAGGATTGGATGTTTCAAGTAGAGGGATTCTTTGCCCTACAACACTAGTCAGAAGGTGAGAAATTGGATGTAGTGGCTATGTATTTTGAAGGCGAGGCCCTAACCTGGTTTTAGTGGGAAAACAACCGACAACAGTTTCGTAATTGGGTTGATATAAGGTAACAAATATTAGACCTTTTCTACTTTTATACAAAGTAACATTATCGAAGTGATTCCTAGCAGTTCGGCAAGAGGGCACAATGAGAGTATATGTTGCAATTTGAGAAATTAGTTGCTCCATTTTGTGACATCATTGATCACATGTTTGAAGCCCAATTTATTAATTGGTTGTGAATAGATATTAGGGTAGAATTGTTGGTGTTAAGACCAATTGGGTAAAGTCAGATCATGCAAACAACATAACGGATAGAGGACAAGATAGCTATCCTCTAGGGTATTAAAAATTTTGGGGGAAACTAAGAGACTCGATCAACATCTTCTGCAAACTCAAATTTTAATTATGTTAGCTGGTCGGTGACTACCATGGCTAGTGCAAGACCCATTTTGTACCTAGTGATGAAGAGAAATGATGCTAGTGGGCAGGCGAATGTGAAGCTTGTGGCTATCAAGATGAACACTTAGTATAGAAGAATAACCAATGCTAAATTACAAGCTAAATGAGAGAAGAGACTGTGTTACCGAAACAATGAGAAGTATAATATTGGTCATCATTGCAAATTTTGTGAGTGAAAGTGCTAATTTATCACGATGTTGGTGAGAAGGAAAATAAGAAAAAGTCTATAGAAGGCATGGAGGAGGATTTGCTTGATTTATTCTCATCTCTTGTGGAATTATCAATAAACTTGGTTGTAGGGCTAACCCCACCAAAGTGAAGGACTACGAGTCCATTTTATTATTAATCAAGTCTCAAAGAATATCATGGAGTCATTCAAAGTCAAACACAAGTGGAAGTTCAAGTTCAAACATAGAATATTTGAAAGACTTTCCAAAATTGTACAATTCCTGATCACTGACAAGTGTTTGACTATTTTGACATTCGAAACGACGCCATTTCAAAATGGATGCTTCATGAAGATTGTAGTTGACTTCCTAAACTATCTAAAATTTGGTTGGATTGTTAAATTAGAAGTTCATTTGCTATGTCAAAGTCTCACAAAATAGAGCAAAGATTAAGGAAAGTCCAATTGTCCAAACTTGGAGACCAAGAAAGTCTTTACATGGAAGGTAACTCAACAAGGGTTCACATAAAAGAGTTATCAAACTATGAAGATCAAAGAGGGCCCATGCCCTTAATACTATAGAAAGAAGCCCAAGAAGACATACTTGAAAGACAAGGAACACCAAAGGAAATAGAGTTAAATAAACCTTCCTTAATTTGCCAAAGACAATTGGACAAGACTTAGCCGATTATAAGGGTGTTCAAAACCTAGTTCGGCTCAGTTTTGATATGAAACTGAACGGAACTGGTGGGTTTCGGTTTGGTAATGGCCAAACCAAAACCGAGTTTTTGGTTTGGTGGAACCGAACCGGAATTTCGGTTACGGTTTCACCTTTTTTTTTTTTTTTTTTAATTCAAATATCAAAATGAAAGTTATAAAAAGAAACACTACAGAGTAGTAAATTGTTGAAGATGATTCACAATAAACAACGAAGGTAGAGATAAACAACAATCAATTCATTGAAGATCGAAGATTGAACCAATCTTAATACATCATGAAGCAAAAGCTTCTCCTAAAAAACAAAGCAACATAACCCAATAAAAGTTTTCCATTCATGTGAAAATATTCATGAAAACATAATCTCAAATTATTGTGGGGCAATGATAAAGTTCATCAAGACTTCATGTTTTGCATCTAAAATGTAAAAATGTATTTAACTTGGATAAGAAAAGAAGGTCCATTCAGATATCCGCGAAGAACAATCTACAAACCCAATAACACGCTCTGATTTCGAAGCAAATTTTGCAAAAGATTGACGATTTGCTCTTATACTTTTCCAAGTTTGGATGGCGAAGCTGAAGATTTGTTGGATATATGCAATTTTACATTTTACATATTCAAACTTGTCATGAGAAATCATCCACTCGGATATCTGCAAACAAGAATCAGCATCCAAACAAAACAGCAATTGGAGCAACTTGAGGGTAAACATTATTACTTATTGAGAAAATTGACACCAGAACTAGAGCGAACTGTGAAGGACAATAGTGAGCAACTGGAGTAGAGCCGCAACTGGAACAGATTCGAGTGACTGGAAGTCTGGAACAGAGCGACGAACGATGAAGACAAACCCCCTTTCAACCATGGAACTGACGAAGACGAACGAACACGAAACACTCAAACTTGAACAACAAAGAGTGAACACGGATGACGGAACGCCAGAACGCGAACATAAGTGAAAAGTACATAACAAAACAAAAAGCCCTAAAATTATTGGCTCATGCGGTTGAATGTCAGTTTTTCGGTTTTGAAAAACCAAAACAAAAAACCAAATCGCAAAACTCGGTTTTTACTAAATTAATCCAAATTTCTATTTTTTGGTGTGCAAAACCGAACCGAACCGACTCGAATCGACCGGTTTCGATTCGGTTTACACACCCCTAGCTGATTATCCATGGATTTGGCAACCTTCCAAGTGGCAATTCTTAAAGGAAAGTAGCTGCCAAAAGTCACCATTTTGTGGAGCCAAAGCCAGCAAGGAGTTACCGAAAAATTAATTTTGGAAAGTTACTAAAACCTATGTTTACTAATCGGCCAATTAGGACCGAATATTTAGTGTATTTTCTATTTTATTGTTTCATATTTTATGCTTTGTAATTGGCTATATAAAGCAACTTACTCCTTATATTTTAGAATTCAGAATCAAAGTTTGAATACAAAAAGCTCTTTGCTTATTTTAAAATCAGAGAGATTCATTTTTCAAACACTTTAGTGAATTACATCCTAAGTGTCATTGTGTGAGTAATATCACAAGATGGGGCTTACTTGGAGTTGAGTGGGATCTCTTATTGGCATCCGCAACCCCACTCATTGAGGAAAGGTTGTGAGAAGTGGTGTCCAACCATCAAGAAGCGTCATCATCAGCAAAGCATCCATTTGAAGGTTACAAGTTTGCATATTTGCTAAATCCCACCACCTGGAGTATTTTCAGCATATTTCTTAATTTTTGAAGGATATTTCCAAAGTTGTTGAAGAGTTTTTTTCCTTATTAATTCAAGAAAGTATGGTTCAAATTTCAACTCAAAAACTTCTAAAATGAGGAAGTTATTACAAGCTTCCAAAGTTGGAGTTTCCATAATTAAAATTGCAGAAAAGTTAAGGAAATGAGTTTTCGATCACTTACCTAAACAGCTTACTTGACTGCCATATCGACCGCCGCATAAAGGTCGCCCCTATGTTGTTTTTTGGTCGAACAACCTAAAAACTATTTTCTCCCAATAAGATGATTCAAGATAAAATTATTTTTTCCCCTATTTAAATAACCAATTTTAAATTAATAGGGAGACAATATACATCAAAACAAAATTCGAACAACAATTCCACTTGTTTGATTAATAAAATTTTAAAGCTCAAATAAACTAAATGAAATATCAAAATCTTTTAAGGTTTTTTTTTTAATATTCAAATTAAAAACTATCTTCTCCCCCTATCTTAATATACATTTCCAAATTAATGGGGAGTAATAAAACATCAAAATCAAATACTAATAATTCTTTGACATATGCAATTTATGATACCCCTTGTTGGATTAAAACAAAAAATAAATCAATAAAAATGTCTGCAGGAATATTGTGTGATCCCAATTTCATTTGGTTAATTCCCAAAAGAATTGCTCTGTATAATAAGTTGTGAAATCAAATTGTGAGAAATATGTAACAAGCATTTGCATTTTAATGAAAAGGGTACTATCACACGATTTAAATTTTGTTTGGTTACCCAAAATAATCTTTGTGTCGGATGTAGAGAAATCAAATTATGTGATTTTTTTTTTCAAAGTTGTATGTGTAGTTGAAAGATTTGAGAAATATGGGGTGATATAAATCTAATATTTTTTCCATTTGTAATATTAGGGCATCATTTTATTCTATTGTAGTGGAAAAACTCTATTTTCCATTCGTCTATGAAATAATAAATTTTCTTTTACCATATTAGTGAATTATTTTCTTGTTAATTTTTCTTTTAAGTAAAATGTAAAAATGTAACTAACCTGGATGAGAAAAGAAGGTCCATTCACATATTCGTGAAAAACAATCTACAAACTCAACGAAACACTCTGATTTCGAAGCAAATTTTGTAAAAGATTGACGATTTCCTCTTACACTTTTCCAAGGTTGGATGGCGAAGCTGTAGATCTGTTGGATATCTGTAATTTTACATTTTACATATTCAAACTCATCATGAGAAATCATCCACTCGGATATCTGCAAACAAGAATCAGCATCCAAGCAAAACAACAATTGGAGCAACTTGAGGATAAACATTATTACTTACAGAGAAAATCGACATGGAGCCAAAGTGGACTGCGAAGGACAATAGTGAGCGACTGGAGTAGAGTAATTGGTTATATAAAGTCTATTTTTCATTCGTCTTGAAATAATAAATTTTCTTTTTCCATATTAGTGAATTATTTTCTTGTTAATTTTTCTTTTAAGTAAATTTTTATGTTCTTCTTTTACTTTGTATAATTCTAAATGCGGACATTGACAACATAATACGAGATGCGTGGTTTTGATCAAATTATGCGATTAAAAGGCGGACGAGGGTGGCTTCCATGAAATTTGGTCAACCACTTAAACAAACTTGCAACTTGCTACTCAGTCCACCAATTTTTATGGATATGTCATTCTGGTCAACATTAATTGCACACTTTTCCCCCAAATTGAAACAAATAGAAGTTTAGAAGGATGAGGTAGGGCGAGCCACCAACTCTCAAATTATAACATGCATCCTTTTAAATAACAAATGGCTTAGTGAAGTCTAGCAAAGCCAATTTTGGTGTGCTTGCCATAGTTGATTTCAGTATTACAAAAGCTTCTTCAGTTGGAGCTAACTAACAAAAATCATATTTTTTGAGCATATCCATAAGAGGCTTAGCTAAATTACCATAATCCCATATGAATTTTCTACAGTAACGTGTTAGCCCCGAAAACCTGCACAATTTTTTTAAAGATGTCAATTTTGGCCAATTTTTCATGGCTATAATCTTCTCAGGTCTGCGGATATTCCTTTTAGTGAAATAACATTGCCAAGATTTGCCACCTGTTGTTGGCCAAATGCACATTTGTTGAGCTTAGCAAAAAGAGTATGATGGTGAAGCAATTGAAACATAGATGCTAGATGAAGTAAATGAAAAGCCATATCCTTGCTGTAAACTAGAATATTGTCTAAGAAAACAAATACAAACTTTCATAAACATGGTTGAAATACGTCATTCATCAATGACTGAAAGGTGGCTGGAGCATTGGACATCTCGAAGGGCATGACTTTGAACTCATAAAGCATGTGATGTGTTTTAAAAGCAAACTTGTGGTAGTCAGAGTCCTTAACTCGTATTTGGTGATACCCTGCACGTAGATCCAGTTTGGAAAATATTGCATAGCCATGTAATTCATCAAGCAGTTAATCAATTAAAGGCATATGAAACTTATCTTTTATGGTCAGGGCATTTAATTGGTGATAATCAACACAAAATCTCCATTGACTGTTTTTTTCTTGATTAGTAACACTAGGGATGCATACAAACTATTACTTGGCACAATAATACCATTCTACAACATTTCCTGGACCAACCTTTCAATCTCATACTTTTGGAAGTGGGGACACTTGTATGGTGCAATGCAAAATGATTTGGCTAAAGTAATAAGTGGAATTGCATGGTCATGATTGCGCTGGTATGGAAGTCCCTTATGTTAAGCAAAAATATCTTGATACTGGTTTAACAGAGTCTGTAATTTTGATGATTTGTTGTGGCACACTTCCAAATACCCATTGTTCAGAGATTGAATGGCCAAAATAGTTGGTTTTTTAGGTTCTCTCGCACGACGGAATTACCGATTTTCATAACAACGGTAACGTGTGTAACCTATGTATCATAAAAAACAATTTTAACATGAACATAAAATGAATCGTTATTATAATATATTAATAACAATATATATTTAAAAATGTTATTTTTGGATCTAATATAAATAATTAAGAAGTTGTACCTTTGTAGCTTACTTTACACGGGTATAAAATCAACCTTCGATCTTCTCTGTCAATCCTCCTCATCTCGAATAAGGACGTGTGGGCGTGATGAATACAACAAGATCACACTCAATTTATGATAGATCATATTCTCAACACATGAAACGATCTATTTGGATTTAGAGAACGCTTCTCTAAAGCTAACACGGAAGACTCACAAATTTACTCTCAAAATGGATTCCTTAATCTCAAAGATTTCAACCTTTTATGCTAATGAGATTGGACCTCTATTTATAGTGGAACAACTCCATAATGGTCATTATAACATTGAGATAAAATCACTACAAATATTAATCTCTCATTTAAGTTAGAATACATTTATAACAAAAATGTTATGGAAATCAAAATGTATTATCACCATAACTAAACACTTGACACTATGACATTAACTCAAATTTGACAAAATTTATTTTAAAAACTATTTTCAAAAGTTACTTTATATTTGTTAATTAATTGAATAATCAATACTTTAATTATTTCATTTAATGAAATATAATAAACATATTAACTATGACAACTTTTGTCATTTTGTCTTAATTAATTGAATAATCAATAATTCAATTATTTCATCTAATGAAAAATAGTAAACTTATTATTGAGTGTATTAAATAATTAATTCATAATTAATTATTTAATCTTCTTTATTTATTTTTCTATTATTCGAATAACGATAGAAGGTGACAAAGGGACCGATGAACCTATAGTTCTAAGCTCCAATAATATTTTGTTAATTAATATAAACTCTTTACATTAATTAACATAATTATTAACTCTAAAATAGTTCCACTAAATACTTAGAGTTGCACTCTAAAAAACTATAGAGTATATTTACTCAAAGTAATGTCCATTGATATAGTCATTACATATGTATTAACCCTCCATTTAGATTCACAATAGAGCTAAGTTTGTAATCGGTTAACCTCTCATATTACGTCTTTATCCTTGACTACCATTAGTTATTGATTGAATAATTAATTCATAACGATTATGAACTGCGCGCTAATTATTCGATCCTTGAACTAACAAACAAAGGAATCTATAATAATGAATTTCATTGTATCAATATTAACATTCCCAGCTATTCATTTTAATTCACTTCCAATATACAAGGTATACGAATCGTAACTCGTACAAAACTTTACTGAGTAAATCAAAGAATAAATTAAAATAAAATAGGAGTTTGTTAAATACAATGAATTAAGATCATGCATATATGAACATTATTATGATAAAATTAATTATTCTATATTTAATGAAAATTATCATAACAATATAATTTTATCTGGTCCAGCCCTATATAATCATATTATATAAAACATTTATCTTATGTCACTACATATATAGTCTAGATATAACTATACATTCTTAATGAGATAGACTATGTTTATGACTATGAACTATTTGAAGATTACATACTTCAAATATAAGTCATGGACATATTTTGGTTATTACTCTTTATATTTTATTTCACATATATACAATACATATGTTAATATAAAGTTAGCATAAATAACTAAAGAATTTTCTATGAATTTTATAAAACATAATCTAAAATGTTAACATAATATCAATCAATATAAATTTATTCATATATTACAAAATTATTCTATTACATTTGCTTGTTGGGCACATTACTCCCAACAAGATTATGATAATTCTACTATCGTATCCATGTTGAAAAAGACTACGGGGTTGCTAAATCCAAGAATGTTAGGGCATGCAAAGACGACATAATAATGGTTGATGCTGAGACGATTTTCTTTAAAAATCCATGTGGAAGATCAAATGTGACTGAACTAACAAAATTGATCCAATCAATGTTGAGTATCATATCACTGGCCCCCAGAGCTAATGCTCGAAAATGGAATTCAAATTTATGGTTATGCATTGTCTAGGAAATTTCCTCACTCATCCAAGCACTCATCAATTTTTGACAATTCACTATTGTAACTTGTAAACAATTTGCCAAATCTAGAGGACAATGTAGGTGTTTAGCCAACAACTCATCCAAGAAATTGTGAGTACTGTCACTATCAACTAGGATTGAAACTGGTACCCCTTGAAAGATCCTAAAATTTGGAAAGTTGAATGAGAAAGATGCCATGCTAAAGCATGTAAAGAGACTTCCTTAAAATCGATAGTATCCGAAAGAATCTCCCATTTTACTATGTTGGCGAGATCAAAGGTTCTGTCTAGGAACTCCACCATAATATAGTGAATAGAGTTGTTTTTGCAGATGTGACCAACAAAATATTTTTCATCACACTTGAAATAGAGATTGAGTTTCTTTTTTATTTGTAAGTTCGTAGTAGAAATTTTATGGAATTTGTCAACTGACTTATCAATCTCAGTGGATGCCTCTGTATTCTGATGTGAGGATGTTATAGATTTGTCCAGCCATTTAGACGAGACAAAATATTTCCCATGTTTGGGAATTTTTTGGATGGCGGTGTCATAATGCTACTTTGAAAGCATGTGTTAATAATAATGGCCTGGTAATTTTTACCATCACCTTAATTTTATCTCTTAAGCCACTGGAAGATAAAGTGATGAAGAAAAAATCAGACATGGAGGAAAGAGAAGGTTGTACCGGTGACTTAAGTGCTTCAAAACACTTGGTATATTCTTTTACTATGCCAAATTGTACTAACTTGCTAAGGGTTTTGATCATATCTTCTGCCTTAACTTCAAAGAAATGTTGATATAATTTTGTAAAAAATTGTTTTCACGATGCTTGTGGAAAACTAGCACTGAAATCATCAAACCAAATGTCTACTTCTTCTTGTAAATGTAACTCCGCTATTCCTACACTTGGGGGATCCAAAATCTAGTGAAAAGTAAAATACTTTTGTGCCTTTTGAATCCATTCCTATTATCCCTCATTTGAAAAAATTGTGAAATCCATTCTTGGAAAATGGTGGTTGAGTGGATTATCTGGACGGATGCAGTCTGATAGCCATAGAAGCAACGTTACTGTAAGTGTAGAAGGTTGCCCTTGATTAGGGAGAAGAACTTGTTTATGTTTAGCATCTAGCCTCAAAGGCAGAAGCTGATTGAGAGCAAACATAATCTCATCATTTTTGCCCACCAACGTCGCATCAGAATGATCTAAATGCCTCGCTAGTTGTTGCACTTTGATCCATAGTTTCTAGGCTTGAAAACAATAAAAACATATTTGAGCTCAAATGTTTCAGTTCTCCTTCCATTTGAGCTCAAATGTTTCAGTTCTCCTTCCATTTGATCCATAGTTTCTAGGCTTGGACCGTGTTTCTGCAATAATCGACCGTGCTAGTTTTGATACCCATTTGTTATGGTTTTCAGGAATTAAAACAGAAAAAGAGAATTGAGGAGGGTTATTTTCATTCAAAATCTAGAATTTTGGTTAATTACAGAGGAGTGTCAATGAAGAAGAAAAGAAAAACACAAAACATGAGATTTTTGTTTTGCTAGGTGATGATGCAAGATGTGCTCGCACACATGAATTTAGAGGACTCGTTATGAGGGCTTGATAAAATGCCCACATCTTAGAATGAAGAGAAGAAAATTCGTAAGGATTGCAAAGCAATATCTTTGTTATAAGTATCCTCTAGTGTAGTGGTTTTTTAGGTTGGTTTAATGTTTGTGTTAGTGGGAATTAATGGGATATTACTGTATTGACTAGAATTATGTATGGGGTGGGAAGAGGAAGACGTTCCATCTTCAGTTTGAGAAAGAATTTGGCACGAGAGAGCATAACCTTTCTAAAGTTCTGCACCAATGTTGGTGTTGTGTTGGTTTGCTGAATTGGAATTATGTTTTGTGTTATGTTTCCTGGTTTGCATATCATTGTTATCATAGTGATGGCAAGAAGAAGAGGAGAATTTAGGGAAAACATGGGTGATGATAGAATCAATAGAGTCGATGAGTAACTTCAGTAAAAAATGGGTTCAAGTTGGAAAGGGATTTCTCTGGAGATTTGACGCAAAACTGGAAATGATGAAAGCCGACGTGGCCTCGATCCTAGAACGACTGGCCACTCTTTGTGTGTCATAGTCGTAGAGGTCAAAGGAGGGAAGTTTGAGGGTTACTGAATTGGGAAAACAAAAAACAAAAAGAGGAAAAAGAAATGGAAGTCAATGGGGGTTACCTGAGTTCGCGCATAGGGCCAACAACACTGTTCGGCATTGGAGCGGATGAAACCAGCAATTGCTGAGGGCTGATTGACTACAATTCTTGTCGTGCGATGTCCTAGATGATTGGGGTGCCAACTAGAGAAACATAATAAAAAAATTAGAGATGCTAGTGTTTGATGGTGGTGATCTTGAGGATTGGGTGTTTCAAGTAGAGGGATTCTTTGCCCTACAACACTAGTTAGAAGTTGAGAAATTGGATGTAGTGCTGTGTATTTTGGAGGCTAGGCCCTAACCTGGTTTTAGTGGGAAAACAACCGACAACAGTTTTGTAATTGGGTTGGTTTAAGTGAACAAATATTAGACCTTTTCCACTTTTACACAAAGGAACATTATCGAAGCGATTTCTAGCAGTTTGGCAAGAGGGCACAGTAAGAGAGTATATGTTGCAATTTGAGAAATTAGTTGGTCTATTTTTTGACATCATTGATCACATGTTTGAAGCCCAATTTATTAATTGGTTGTAAATAGATATTAGGGTAGAATTGTTGGTGTTAAGATCCATTGGGTATAGTCAGATCATGCAAACAACATAGCGGATAGAGGACAAGATAGCTATCCTCTAGGGTATTAAAAATTTTGGGGGAAACTGAGAGACTCGATCAACATCTTCTGCAAACTCAAATTTTAATTATGTTAGCTGGTCGGTGACTACCATGGCTAGTGCAAGACCCAATTTGTACCTAGTGATGAAGAGTAATGATGCTAGTGGGCTGGCGAATGTGAAGCTTGTGGCTGTCAAGCGAGCCATTTCAAAATGGATGCTTCATGAAGATTGTAGCTGACTTCGTAAGCTTTCTAAAATTTGTTGGATTGTTAAATTGAAAGTTCATTCCCTATGTCAAAGTCCAACAAAACAGAGAGCAAAGATTAAGGAAACTCCAATTGTGCAAACTTGGAGACCAAGAAAGTCTTTACATGGAAGGTAACTCAAGAAGGGTTCAAATAGAAGAGCTATCAAACCATGAAGATCAAAGAGGGCCTATGCCCTTAATACTATAGAAAAAAGCCCAAGAAGACATACTTGATGGACAAGAAACACCAAAGGAAATAGAGTTAACGAAACCTTCCTTAATTAGCCAAAGACAAGTGGACAAGACTTAGCCGATTATAGGGGTGTTTAAGAGGCAGTTCGACTCAGTTTTGATATGAAACTGAAAGGAACCGGTGGGTTTCGGTTTGGCAGTGGCCAAACCAAAACCGAGTTTTTGGTTTTGTGGAACCAAACCAGAATTTTGGTTTCGGTTTTACCTTTTTTTTTTTAATTCAAATATCAAAATGAAAGTTATAAAAAGAAACACTACAGAGTAGTAAATTGTTGAAGATGATTCTCAATAAACAATGCAAGTAGAGATAAACAACCATCAATTCATTGAAGATCGAAGATTGCACCAATCCTAATACATCACGAAGCAAAAGCTTCTCGTCAATATCAAAGCAACATAACCCAATCAAAGTTTTCCATTCATGTGAAAATATTCATGAAAACATAATCTCAAATTATTGTGTGGCAAGGATAAAGTTCATCAAGGCTTCATGTTTTGCATCTAAAATGTAAAAATGTAACTAACCTAGATAAGAAAAGAAGGTCCATTCAGATATCCGCGAAGAACAATCTACAAACCCAATGACATGCTCTGATTTCGAACCAAATTTTGCAAAAGATTAACAATTTCCTCTTACACTTTTCCAAGTTTGCATGGCAAAGCTGAAGATCTGTTAGATATCTGCAATTTTACATTTTACATATTCAAACACGTCATGAGAAATCATCCACTTGGATATTTGCAAACAAGAATCAGCATCCAAGCAAAACAGCAATTGGAGCAACTTGAGGGTAAACATTATTACTTACTGAGAAAATTCGACACCGGAGCCGAAGCGGACTGTGAAGGACAGCAGTGAGCAACTGGAGTAGAGCAGCAACTGGAACAGATTCGAGTAACTAGAAGTCTGGAACAGAGTGACGAACGAGGAAGACAAACCCCCTTTCAACCACGAAACTGACGAAGACCAATGAACAAGGAACACTCAAACTTGAACAGGGAAGAGTGAACACAGATGATGGAATGCCAGAATGCGAACATAAGTGACTAGTATAGAACAAAACAAAAAGCCCTAAATTTACTGGCTCATGTGGTTCAGTGTCTGTTTGCCGGTTTTGAGAAACCAAAACAAAAAACCAAACCACAAAACTCGGTTTTTACTAAATTAATCAAAATTTCTATTTTTTGGTTTGCAAAACTGAATCAAACAGACTCGAATCGACCGGTTCAGGTTCGGTTTACACACCCCTAGCCGATTATCCATGGATTTGACAACCTTCCAAGTGGCAATTCTTAAAGGAAAGTAGCTGCATAAAGTCACCATTTCGTGGAGCCTAAGCCAGCAAGGAGTTACGGAAAAATTAATTTTAGAAAGTTACTAAAACCTATCTTTACTAATCGACCAATTAGGACGGAATATTTAGTGTGTTTTCTATTTTATTGTTTCACATTTTATGCTTTGTAATTGGCTATATAAAGCCACATAATGCTTATGTTTTAGAATTCAGAATCAAAGTTTGAATACGAAAACCGCTTCGCTTATTTCAAAACTGGAGAGATTTATTTTTCAAACACTTTAGTGAGTTACATCCAAAGTATCATTGTGTGTGTAATATCACAAGATAGAGCTCACTTGGAGTTGAGTGAGATCTCTTATTGACATCGGCAACCCTACTCATGGAGGAAACGTTGTGAGAAGTGGTGTCCAACCATCAAGAGGCATCATCATCAGCAATGCATCCATTCGAAGGTTACAAGTTTCCATATTTGCTAAATCCGACCACCTGGAGTATTTTCAGCATATTTCTTAATTTTTTAAGGATATTTCCAAAGTTCTTGAAGAGTTCTTTTCCTTATTCATGCAAGAAAGTGTGATTCAAATTTCAGCTCAAAAACTTCTAAAACGAGGAAGTTATTACAAGCTTCCAAAGTTGGAGTTTCCATAATTAAAATCGCAAAAAAGTTAAGGAAATGAGTTTTCGGTCACTTACCTAAACCGCTTACTTGACTGCCATATCGACCGCCGCATAAAGGTTGCCTCTATGTTGTTTTTCGGTCGAACAACCTAAAAACTATTTTCTCCCAATAAATTGATTCAAGATAAAACTATTTCCCCTATTTAAATAACAAATTTTTAATCCATAGGGAGACAATATACATCAAAACAAAAGTCGAACAATATTTCAATATAAGCAATTTATAATTCTACTTGTTTGATTAATAAAATCTTCAAGCTCAAATAAACTAATTGAAATATCAAAATCTTTTAAGGTTTTTTTTTTTAATATTTAAATTAAAAACTATCTTCTCCCCCTATCTTAATAAACACTTCCAAATTAATGGGGAGTAATAAAACATCAAAATCAAATACCAATAATTCTTTGACATATGCAACTTAAGATACCCCTTGTTAGATTAAAACAAAAAATAAATCAATAAAAATGTCTGAAGGAACGTTGTGTGATCCCAATTTCATTTGGTTAATTCTCAAAAGAATTGCTTTGCATAATAAGTTGTGAAATCAAATTGTGAGAAATATGTAACAAGCATCTGCATTTTAATCAAAAGGGTACTATCGCACTATTTAAATTTTGTTTGGTTACCCAAAATAATCATAGTGTCGGATGTAGAGAAATCAAATTATGTGATTTTTTTTTCCGAAGTTGTATGTGGAGTTGAAAGATTTGAGAAATATGGGGTGATATAAATCTAATATTTTTCCATTTGTAATATTAGGGCATCATTTTATTCTATTGTAGTGGAAAAACTCTATTTTCCATTAGTCTTTGAAATAATAAATTTCCTTTTCCCATATTAGTGAATTATTTTCTTGTTAATTTTTCTTTTAAGTAAAATGTAAAAATGTAAGTGACTTGGATAAGAAAAGCATGTCCATTTAGATATCCACGAAGACCAATCTACAAACCCAATGACACGCTCTTATTTCGAAGCAAATTTTGCAAAAGAGTGACGATTTCCTCTTACACTTTTCCAATGTTGGATGGCGGAGCTGAAGATCTATTAGATATCTGCAATTTTACATTTTACATATTCAAACTCATCATGAGAAATCATCCACTCAGATATCTGCAAACAAAAATCAACATCCAAGCAAAACAATAAATGGAGCAACTTGAGGATAAAGATTATTACTTACTGAGAAAATTGACACCGAAGCCGAAGCGGACTGCGAAGGACAACAGTGAGTGACTAGAGTAGAGCAGCAACTGGAACAGATTCGAGTGACTGGAAGTCTGGAATAGAGCGACGAACGATGAGGACAAACCACCTTTTAACCACGGAACTAACGAAAACGAACGAACACGGAACACTCAAACTTGAACAACGAAGAGTGAACACGGATGATGAAATGCCAGAACGCAAACATAAGTGAAAAGTACAGAACAAAACAAAAAGCCCTAAAATTACTGGCTCATGCGATTTAGTGTCGGTTGTCGTTTTTGAGAAACCAAAACAAAAAACCAAACCGCAAAACTCGGTTTTTACTAAATTAATTCAAATTTCTATTTTTCAGTGTGCAAAATCAAACCGAACCGACCCGAATCGACCGGTTCCAGTTCGGTTTACACACCCCTAGCCGATTATCCATGGATTTGGCAACCTTCCAAGTGGCAATTCTTAAAGGAAAGTAGCTGCCAAAAGTCACCATTTTGTGGAGCCAAAGCCAGCAAGGAGTTACCGAAAAATTAATTTTGGAAAGTTACTAAAACCTATGTTTACTAATCGGCCAATTAGGACCGAATATTTAGTGTATTTTCTATTTTATTGTTTCATATTTTATGCTTTGTAATTGGCTATATAAAGCAACTTACTCCTTATATTTTAGAATTCAGAATCAAAGTTTGAATACAAAAAGCTCTTTGCTTATTTTAAAATCAGAGAGATTCATTTTTCAAACACTTTAGTGAATTACATCCAAAGTGTCATTGTGTGAGTAATATCACAAGATGGGGCTTACTTGGAGTTGAGTGGGATCTCTTATTGGCATCCGCAACCCCACTCATTGAGGAAAGGTTGTGAGAAGTGGTGTCCAACCATCAAGAAGCGTCATCATCAGCAAAGCATCCATTTGAAGGTTACAAGTTTGCATATTTGCTAAATCCCACCACCTGGAGTATTTTCAGCATATTTCTTAATTTTTGAAGGATATTTCCAAAGTTGTTGAAGAGTTTTTTTCCTTATTAATTCAAGAAAGTATGGTTCAAATTTCAACTCAAAAACTTCTAAAATGAGGAAGTTATTACAAGCTTCCAAAGTTGGAGTTTCCATAATTAAAATTGCAGAAAAGTTAAGGAAATGAGTTTTCGATCACTTACCTAAACAGCTTACTTGACTGCCATATCGACCGCCGCATAAAGGTCGCCCCTATGTTGTTTTTTGGTCGAACAACCTAAAAACTATTTTCTCCCAATAAGATGATTCAAGATAAAATTATTTTTTCCCCTATTTAAATAACCAATTTTAAATTAATAGGGAGACAATATACATCAAAACAAAATTCGAACAACAATTCCACTTGTTTGATTAATAAAATTTTAAAGCTCAAATAAACTAAATGAAATATCAAAATCTTTTAAGGTTTTTTTTTTAATATTCAAATTAAAAACTATCTTCTCCCCCTATCTTAATATACATTTCCAAATTAATGGGGAGTAATAATCAAAATCAAATACTAATAATTCTTTGACATATGCAATTTATGATACCCCTTGTTGGATTAAAACAAAAAATAAATCAATAAAAATGTCTGCAGGAATATTGTGTGATCCCAATTTCATTTGGTTAATTCCCAAAAGAATTGCTCTGTATAATAAGTTGTGAAATCAAATTGTGAGAAATATGTAACAAGCATCTGCATTTTAATGAAAAGGGTACTATCACACGATTTAAATTTTGTTTGGTTACCCAAAATAATCTTTGTGTCGGATGTAGAGAAATCAAATTATGTGATTTTTTTTTTCAAAGTTGTATGTGTAGTTGAAAGATTTGAGAAATATGGGGTGATATAAATCTAATATTTTTTCCATTTGTAATATTAGGGCATCATTTTATTCTATTGTAGTGGAAAAACTCTATTTTCCATTCGTCTATGAAATAATAAATTTTCTTTTACCATATTAGTGAATTATTTTCTTGTTAATTTTTCTTTTAAGTAAAATGTAAAAATGTAACTAACCTGGATGAGAAAAGAAGGTCCATTCACATATTCGTGAAAAACAATCTACAAACTCAACGAAACACTCTGATTTCGAAGCAAATTTTGTAAAAGATTGACGATTTCCTCTTACACTTTTCCAAGGTTGGATGGCGAAGCTGTAGATCTGTTGGATATCTGTAATTTTACATTTTACATATTCAAACTCATCATGAGAAATCATCCACTCGGATATCTGCAAACAAGAATCAGCATCCAAGCAAAACAACAATTGGAGCAACTTGAGGATAAACATTATTACTTACAGAGAAAATCGACATGGAGCCAAAGTGGACTGCGAAGGACAATAGTGAGCGACTGGAGTAGAGTAATTGGTTATATAAAGTCTATTTTTCATTCGTCTTTGAAATAATACATTTTCTTTTTCCATATTAGTGAATTATTTTCTTGTTAATTTTTCTTTTAAGTAAATTTTTATGTTCTTCTTTACTTTGTATAATTCTAAATGCGGACATTGACAACATAATACGAGATGCGTGGTTTTGATCAAATTATGCGATTAAAAGGCGGACGAGGGTGGCTTCCATGAAATTTGGTCAACCACTTAAACAAACTTGCAACTTGCTACTCAGTCCACCAATTTTTATGGATATGTCATTCTGGTCAACATTAATTGCACACTTTTCCCCCAAATTGAAACAAATAGAAGTTTAGAAGGATGAGGTAGGGCGAGCCACCAACTCTCAAATTATAACATGCATCCTTTTAAATAACAAATGGCTTAGTGAAGTCTAGCAAAGCCAATTTTGGTGTGCTTGCCATAGTTGATTTCAGTATTACAAAAGCTTCTTCAGTTGGAGCTAACTAACAAAAATCATATTTTTTGAGCATATCCATAAGAGGCTTAGCTAAATTACCATAATCCCATATGAATTTTCTACAGTAACGTGTTAGCCCCGAAAACCTGCACAATTTTTTTAAAGATGTCAATTTTGGCCAATTTTTCATGGCTATAATCTTCTCAGGTCTGCGGATATTCCTTTTAGTGAAATAACATTGCCAAGATTTGCCACCTGTTGTTGGCCAAATGCACATTTGTTGAGCTTAGCAAAAAGAGTATGATGGTGAAGCAATTGAAACATAGATGCTAGATGAAGTAAATGAAAAGCCATATCCTTGCTGTAAACTAGAATATTGTCTAAGAAAACAAATACAAACTTTCATAAACATGGTTGAAATACGTCATTCATCAATGACTGAAAGGTGGCTGGAGCATTGGACATCTCGAAGGGCATGACTTTGAACTCATAAAGCATGTGATGTGTTTTAAAAGCAAACTTGTGGTAGTCAGAGTCCTTAACTCGTATTTGGTGATACCCTGCACGTAGATCCAGTTTGGAAAATATTGCATAGCCATGTAATTCATCAAGCAGTTAATCAATTAAAGGCATATGAAACTTATCTTTTATGGTCAGGGCATTTAATTGGTGATAATCAACACAAAATCTCCATTGACTGTTTTTTTCTTGATTAGTAACACTAGAGATGCATACAAACTATTACTTGGCACAATAATACCATTCTACAACATTTCCTGGACCAACCTTTCAATCTCATACTTTTGGAAGTGGGGACACTTGTATGGTGCAATGCAAAATGATTTGGCTAAAGTAATAAGCGGAATTGCATGGTCATGAATGCGCTGGGATGGAAGTCCCTTATGTTAAGCAAAAATATCTTGATACTGGTTTAACAGAGTCTGTAATTTTGATGATTTGTTGTGGCACACTTCCAAATACCCATTGTTCAGAGATTGAATGGCCAAAATAGTTGGTTTTTTAGGTTCTCTCGCACGACGGAATTACCGATTTTCATAACAACGGTAACGTGTGTAACCTATGTATCATAAAAAACAATTTTAACATGAACATAAAATGAATCGTTATTATAATATATTAATAACAATATATATTTAAAAATGTTATTTTTGGATCTAATATAAATAATTAAGAAGTTGTACCTTTGTAGCTTACTTTACACGGGTATAAAATCAACCTTCGATCTTCTCTGTCAATCCTCCTCATCTCGAATAAGGACGTGTGGGCGTGATGAATACAACAAGATCACACTCAATTTATGATAGATCATATTCTCAACACATGAAACGATCTATTTGGATTTAGAGAACGCTTCTCTAAAGCTAACACGGAAGACTCACAAATTTACTCTCAAAATGGATTCCTTAATCTCAAAGATTTCAACCTTTTATGCTAATGAGATTGGACCTCTATTTATAGTGGAACAACTCCATAATGGTCATTATAACATTGAGATAAAATCACTACAAATATTAATCTCTCATTTAAGTTAGAATACATTTATAACAAAAATGTTATGGAAATCAAAATGTATTATCACCATAACTAAACACTTGACACTATGACATTAACTCAAATTTGACAAAATTTATTTTAAAAACTATTTTCAAAAGTTACTTTATATTTGTTAATTAATTGAATAATCAATACTTTAATTATTTCATTTAATGAAATATAATAAACATATTAACTATGACAACTTTTGTCATTTTGTCTTAATTAATTGAATAATCAATAATTCAATTATTTCATCTAATGAAAAATAGTAAACTTATTATTGAGTGTATTAAATAATTAATTCATAATTAATTATTTAATCTTCTTTATTTATTTTTCTATTATTCGAATAACGATAGAAGGTGACAAAGGGACCGATGAACCTATAGTTCTAAGCTCCAATAATATTTTGTTAATTAATATAAACTCTTTACATTAATTAACATAATTATTAACTCTAAAATAGTTCCACTAAATACTTAGAGTTGCACTCTAAAAAACTATAGAGTATATTTACTCAAAGTAATGTCCATTGATATAGTCATTACATATGTATTAACCCTCCATTTAGATTCACAATAGAGCTAAGTTTGTAATCGGTTAACCTCTCATATTACGTCTTTATCCTTGACTACCATTAGTTATTGATTGAATAATTAATTCATAACGATTATGAACTGCGCGCTAATTATTCGATCCTTGAACTAACAAACAAGGGAATCTATAATAATGAATTTCATTGTATCAATATTAACATTCCCAGCTATTCATTTTAATTCACTTCCAATATACAAGGTATACGAATCGTAACTCGTACAAAACTTTACTGAGTAAATCAAAGAATAAATTAAAATAAAATAGGAGTTTGTTAAATACAATGAATTAAGATCATGCATATATGAACATTATTATGATAAAATTAATTATTCTATATTTAATGAAAATTATCATAACAATATAATTTTATCTGGTCCAGCCCTATATAATCATATTATATAAAACATTTATCTTATGTCACTACATATATAGTCTAGATATAACTATACATTCTTAATGAGATAGACTATGTTTATGACTATGAACTATTTGAAGATTACATACTTCAAATATAAGTCATGGACATATTTTGGTTATTACTCTTTATATTTTATTTCACATATATACAATATATATGTTAATATAAAGTTAGCATAAATAACTAAAGAATTTTCTATGAATTTTATAAAACATAATTTAAAATGTTAACATAATATCAATCAATATAAATTTATTCATATATTACAAAATTATTCTATTACATTTGCTTGTTGGGCACATTACTCCCAACAAGATTATGATAATTCTACTATCGTATCCATGTTGAAAAAGACTACGGGGTTGCTAAATCCAAGAATGTTAGGGCATGCAAAGACGACATAATAATGGTTGATGCTGAGACGATTTTCTTTAAAAATCCATGTGGAAGATCAAATGTGACTGAACTAACAAAATTGATCCAATCAATGTTGAGTATCATATCACTGGCCCCCAGAGCTAATGCTCGAAAATGGAATTCAAATTTATGGTTATGCATTGTCTAGGAAATTTCCTCACTCATCCAAGCACTCATCAATTTTTGACAATTCACTATTGTAACTTGTAAACAATTTGCCAAATCTAGAGGACAATGTAGGTGTTTAGCCAACAACTCATCCAAGAAATTGTGAGTACTGTCACTATCAACTAGGATTGAAACTGGTACCCCTTGAAAGATCCTAAAATTTGGAAAGTTGAATGAGAAAGATGCTATGCTAAAGCATGTAAAGAGACTTCCTTAAAATCGATAGTATCCGAAAGAATCTCCCATTTTACTATGTTGGCGAGATCAAAGGTTCTGTCTAGGAACTCCACCATAATATAGTGAATAGAGTTGTTTTTGCAGATGTGACCAACAAAATATTTTTCATCACACTTGAAATAGAGATTGAGTTTCTTTTTTATTTGTAAGTTCGTAGTAGAAATTTTATGGAATTTGTCAACTGACTTATCAATCTCAGTGGATGCCTCTGTATTCTGATGTGAGGATGTTATAGATTTGTCCAGCCATTTAGACGAGACAAAATATTTCCCATGTTTGGGAATTTTTTGGATGGCGGTGTCATAATGCTACTTTGAAAGCATGTGTTAATAATAATGGCCGGGTAATTTTTACCATCACCTTAATTTTATCTCTTAAGCCACTGGAAGATAAAGTGATGAAGAAAAAATCAGACATGGAGGAAAGAGAAGGTTGTACCGGTGACTTAAGTGCTTCAAAACACTTGGTATATTCTTTTACTATGCCAAATTGTACTAACTTGCCAAGGGTTTTGATCATATCTTCTGCCTTAACTTCAAAGAAATGTTGATATAATTTTGTAAAAAATTGTTTTCACGATGCTTGTGGAAAACTAGCACTGAAACCATCAAACCAAATGTCTACTTCTTCTTGTAAATGTAACTCCGCTATTCCTACACTTGGGGGATCCAAAATCTAGTGAAAAGTAAAATACTTTTGTGCCTTTTGAATCCATTCCTATTATCCCTCATTTGAAAAAACTGTGAAATCCATTCTTGGAAAATGGTGGTTGAGTGGATTATCTGGACGGATGCAGTCTGATAGCCATAGAAGCAACGTTACTGTAAGTGTAGAAGGTTGCCCTTGATTAGGGAGAAGAACTTGTTTATGTTTAGCATCTAGCCTCAAAGGCAGAAGCTGATTGAGAGCAAACATAATCTCATCATTTTTGCCCACCAACGTCGCATCAGAATGATCTAAATGCCTCGCTAGTTGTTGCACTTTGATCCATAGTTTCTAGGCTTGAAAACAATAAAAACATATTTGAGCTCAAATGTTTCAGTTCTCCTTCCATTTGAGCTCAAATGTTTCAGTTCTCCTTCCATTTGATCCATAGTTTCTAGGCTTGGACCGTGTTTCTGCAATAATCGACCGTGCTAGTTTTGATACCCATTTGTTATGGTTTTCAGGAATTAAAACAGAAAAAGAGAATTGAGGAGGGTTATTTTCATTCAAAATCTAGAATTTTGGTTAATTACAGAGGAGTGTCAATGAAGAAGAAAAGAAAAACACAAACATGAGATTTTTGTTTTGCTAGGTGATGATGCAAGATGTGCTCGCACACATGAATTTAGAGGACTCGTTATGAGGGCTTGATAAAATGCCCACATCTTAGAATGAAGAGAAGAAAATTCGTAAGGATTGCAAAGCAATATCTTTGTTATAAGTATCCTCTAGTGTAGTGGTTTTTTAGGTTGGTTTAATGTTTGTGTTAGTGGGAATTAATGGGATATTACTGTATTGACTAGAATTATGTATGGGGTGGGAAGAGGAAGACGTTCCATCTTCAGTTTGAGAAAGAATTTGGCACGAGAGAGCATAACCTTTCTAAAGTTCTGCACCAATGTTGGTGTTGTGTTGGTTTGCTGAATTAGAATTATGTTTTGTGTTATGTTTCCTGGTTTGCATATCATTGTTATCATAGTGATGGCAAGAAGAAGAGGAGAATTTAGGGAAAACATGGGTGATGATAGAATCAATAGAGTCGATGAGTAACTTCAGTAAAAAATGGGTTCAAGTTGGAAAGGGATTTCTCTAGAGATTTGACGCAAAACTGGAAATGATGAAAGCCGACGTGGCCTCGATCCTAGAACGACTGGCCACTCTTTGTGTGTCATAGTCGTAGAGGTCAAAGGAGGGAAGTTTGAGGGTTACTGAATTGGGAAAACAAAAAACAAAAAGAGGAAAAAGAAATGGAAGTCAATGGGGGTTACCTGAGTTGGCGCATAGGGCCAACAACATTGTTCGGCATTGGAGCGGATGAAACCAGCAGTTGCTGAAGGCTGATTGACTACAATTCTTGTCGTGGGATGTCCTAGATGATTGGGGTGCCAACTAGAGAAACATAATAAAAAAATTAGAGATGCTAGTGTTTGATGGTGGTGATCTTGAGGATTGGGTGTTTCAAGTAGAGGGATTCTTTGCCCTACAACACTAGTTAGAAGTTGAGAAATTGGATGTAGTGGCTGTGTATTTTGGAGGCTAGGCCCTAACCTGGTTTTAGTGGGAAAACAACCGACAACAGTTTTGTAATTGGGTTGGTTTAAGTGAACAAATATTAGACCTTTTCCACTTTTACACAAAGGAACATTATCGAAGCGATTTCTAGCAGTTTGGCAAGAGGGCACAGTAAGAGAGTATATGTTGCAATTTGAGAAATTAGTTGGTCTATTTTTTGACATCATTGTCACATGTTTGAAGCCCAATTTATTAATTGGTTGTAAATAGATATTAGGGTAGAATTGTTGGTGTTAAGATCCATTGGGTATAGTCAGATCATGCAAACAACATAGCGGATAGAGGACAAGATAGCTATCCTCTAGGGTATTAAAAATTTTGGGGGAAACTGAGAGACTCGATCAACATCTTCTGCAAACTCAAATTTTAATTATGTTAGCTGGTCGGTGACTACCATGGCTAGTGCAAGACCCAATTTGTACCTAGTGATGAAGAGTAATGATGCTAGTGGGCTGGCGAATGTGAAGCTTGTGGCTGTCAAGCGAGCCATTTCAAAATGGATGCTTCATGAAGATTGTAGCTGACTTCGTAAGCTTTCTAAAATTTGTTGGATTGTTAAATTGAAAGTTCATTCCCTATGTCAAAGTCCAACAAAACAGAGAGCAAAGATTAAGGAAACTCCAATTGTGCAAACTTGGAGACCAAGAAAGTCTTTACATGGAAGGTAACTCAAGAAGGGTTCAAATAGAAGAGCTATCAAACCATGAAGATCAAAGAGGGCCTATGCCCTTAATACTATAGAAAAAAGCCCAAGAAGACATACTTGATGGACAAGAAACACCAAAGGAAATAGAGTTAACGAAACCTTCCTTAATTAGCCAAAGACAAGTGGACAAGACTTAGCCGATTATAGGGGTGTTTAAGAGGCAGTTCGACTCAGTTTTGATATGAAACTGAAAGGAACCGGTGGGTTTCGGTTTGGCAGTGGCCAAACCAAAACCGAGTTTTTGGTTTTGTGGAACCGAACCAGAATTTTGGTTTCGGTTTTACCTTTTTTTTTTTAATTCAAATATCAAAATGAAAGTTATAAAAAGAAACACTACAGAGTAGTAAATTGTTGAAGATGATTCTCAATAAACAATGCAAGTAGAGATAAACAACCATCAATTCATTGAAGATCGAAGATTGCACCAATCCTAATACATCACGAAGCAAAAGCTTCTCGTCAATATCAAAGCAACATAACCCAATCAAAGTTTTCCATTCATGTGAAAATATTCATGAAAACATAATCTCAAATTATTGTGTGGCAAGGATAAAGTTCATCAAGGCTTCATGTTTTGCATCTAAAATGTAAAAATGTAACTAACCTAGATAAGAAAAGAAGGTCCATTCAGATATCCGCGAAGAACAATCTACAAACCCAATGACATGCTCTGATTTCGAACCAAATTTTGCAAAAGATTAACAATTTCCTCTTACACTTTTCCAAGTTTGCATGGCAAAGCTGAAGATCTGTTAGATATCTGCAATTTTACATTTTACATATTCAAACACGTCATGAGAAATCATCCACTTGGATATTTGCAAACAAGAATCAGCATCCAAGCAAAACAGCAATTGGAGCAACTTGAGGGTAAACATTATTACTTACTGAGAAAATTCGACACCGGAGCCGAAGCGGACTGTGAAGGACAGCAGTGAGCAACTGGAGTAGAGCAGCAACTGGAACAGATTCGAGTAACTAGAAGTCTGGAACAGAGTGACGAACGAGGAAGACAAACCCCCTTTCAACCACGAAACTGACGAAGACCAATGAACAAGGAACACTCAAACTTGAACAGGGAAGAGTGAACACAGATGATGGAATGCCAGAATGCGAACATAAGTGACTAGTATAGAACAAAACAAAAAGCCCTAAATTTACTGGCTCATGTGGTTCAGTGTCTGTTTGTCGGTTTTGAGAAACCAAAACAAAAAACCAAACCACAAAACTCGGTTTTTACTAAATTAATCAAAATTTCTATTTTTTGGTTTGCAAAACTGAATCAAACAGACTCGAATCGACCGGTTCAGGTTCGGTTTACACACCCCTAGCCGATTATCCATGGATTTGACAACCTTCCAAGTGGCAATTCTTAAACGAAAGTAGCTGCATAAAGTCACCATTTCGTGGAGCCTAAGCCAGCAAGGAGTTACGGAAAAATTAATTTTAGAAAGTTACTAAAACCTATCTTTACTAATCGACCAATTAGGACGGAATATTTAGTGTGTTTTCTATTTTATTGTTTCACATTTTATGCTTTGTAATTGGCTATATAAAGCCACATAATGCTTATGTTTTAGAATTCAGAATCAAAGTTTGAATACGAAAACCGCTTCGCTTATTTCAAAACTGGAGAGATTTATTTTTCAAACACTTTAGTGAGTTACATCCAAAGTATCATTGTGTGTGTAATATCACAAGATAGAGCTCACTTGGAGTTGAGTGAGATCTCTTATTGACATCGGCAACCCTACTCATTGAGGAAACGTTGTGAGAAGTGGTGTCCAACCATCAAGAGGCATCATCATCAGCAATGCATCCATTCGAAGGTTACAAGTTTCCATATTTGCTAAATCCGACCACCTGGAGTATTTTCAGCATATTTCTTAATTTTTTAAGGATATTTCCAAAGTTCTTGAAGAGTTCTTTTCCTTATTCATGCAAGAAAGTGTGATTCAAATTTCAGCTCAAAAACTTCTAAAACGAGGAAGTTATTACAAGCTTCCAAAGTTGGAGTTTCCATAATTAAAATCGCAAAAAAGTTAAGGAAATGAGTTTTCGGTCACTTACCTAAACCGCTTACTTGACTGCCATATCGACCGCCGCATAAAGGTTGCCTCTATGTTGTTTTTCGGTCGAACAACCTAAAAACTATTTTCTCCCAATAAATTGATTCAAGATAAAACTATTTCCCCTATTTAAATAACAAATTTTTAATCCATAGGGAGACAATATACATCAAAACAAAAGTCGAACAATATTTCAATATAAGCAATTTATAATTCTACTTGTTTGATTAATAAAATCTTCAAGCTCAAATAAACTAATTGAAATATCAAAATCTTTTAAGGTTTTTTTTTTTAATATTTAAATTAAAAACTATCTTCTCCCCCTATCTTAATAAACACTTCCAAATTAATGGGGAGTAATAAAACATCAAAATCAAATACCAATAATTCTTTGACATATGCAACTTAAGATACCCCTTGTTAGATTAAAACAAAAAATAAATCAATAAAAATGTCTGAAGGAACGTTGTGTGATCCCAATTTCATTTGGTTAATTGTCAAAAGAATTGCTTTGCATAATAAGTTGTGAAATCAAATTGTGAGAAATATGTAACAAGCATCTGCATTTTAATCAAAAGGGTACTATCGCACTATTTAAATTTTGTTTGGTTACCCAAAATAATCATAGTGTCGGATGTAGAGAAATCAAATTATGTGATTTTTTTTTCCGAAGTTGTATGTGGAGTTGAAAGATTTGAGAAATATGGGGTGATATAAATCTAATATTTTTCCATTTGTAATATTAGGGCATCATTTTATTCTATTGTAGTGGAAAAACTCTATTTTCCATTAGTCTTTGAAATAATAAATTTCCTTTTCCCATATTAGTGAATTATTTTCTTGTTAATTTTTCCTTTAAGTAAAATGTAAAAATGTAACTGACTTGGATAAGAAAAGCATGTCCATTTAGATATCCACGAAGACCAATCTACAAACCCAATGACACGCTCTTATTTCGAAGCAAATTTTGCAAAAGAGTGACGATTTCCTCTTACACTTTTCCAATGTTGGATGGCGGAGCTGAAGATCTATTGGATATCTGCAATTTTACATTTTACATATTCAAACTCATCATGAGAAATCATCCACTCAGATATCTGCAAAGAAGAATCAACATCCAAGCAAAACAATAAATGGAGCAACTTGAGGATAAAGATTATTACTTACTGAGAAAATTGACACCGAAGCCGAAGCGGACTGCGAAGGACAACAGTGAGCGACTAGAGTAGAGCAGCAACTAGAACAGATTCGAGTGACTGGAAGTCTGGAATAGAGCGACGAACGATGAGGACAAACCACCTTTTAACCACGGAACTGACGAAAACGAACGAACACGGAACACTCAAACTTGAACAACGAAGAGTGAACACGGATGATGAAATGCCAGAACGCAAACATAAGTGAAAAGTACAGAACAAAACAAAAAGCCCTAAAATTACTGGCTCATGCGATTTAGTGTCGGTTGTCGTTTTTGAGAAACCAAAACAAAAAACCAAACCGCAAAACTCGATTTTTACTAAATTAATTCAAATTTCTATTTTTCAGTGTGCAAAATCAAACCGAACCGACCCGAATCGACCGGTTCCAGTTCGGTTTACACACCCCTAGCCGATTATCCATGGATTTGGCAACCTTCCAAGTGGCAATTCTTAAAAGAAAGTAGCTGCCAAAAGTCACCATTTCGTGGAGCCAAAGCCAGCAAGGAGTTATCGAAAAATTAACTTTAGAAAGTTACTAAAACCTATGTTTACTAATCAGCCAATATGACCAAATATTTATTGTGTTTCCTATTTTATTGTTTCATATTTTATGCTTTGAAATTGGCTATATAAAGCGACCTAATGCTTATGTTTTAGAATTCAGAATCAAAGTTTGAATACAAAAAGCTCATTGCTTATTTTAAAATTGGAGAGATTCATTTTTCAAACACTTTAGTGAGTTACATCCAAAGTATCATTGTGTGAGTACTATCACAATATGGGGCTCACTTGAAGTTGAGTGAGATCTCTTATTGGCATCCGCAACCCTACTCATTGAGGAAAGGTTGTGAGAACTGGTGTCCAACTATCAAGAAGCGTCATCATCAGCAAAGCATCCATTCGAAGGTTACAAGTTTCCATATTTGCTAAATCCGACCACCTGGAGTATTTTCAGCATATTTCGTAATTTTTGAAGGATATTTTCAAAGTTGTTGAAGAGTTCTTTTCCTAATTCATTTAAGAAAGTGCTGTTCAAATTTTAGCTCAAAAGCTTTTAAAATGAGGAAGTTATTACAAGCTTCCAAAGTTGGAGTTTCCATAATTAAAATTGCATAAAAGTTAAGAAAATGTGTTTTAGCTCGCTTACCTAAACCGCTTACTCAACTGCCATATCGACTGCTGCATAAAGGTCGCCTCTATGTTGTTTTTCGGTCAAACAACCTAAAAACTATTTTCTCCCAATAAGATGATTCAAGATAAAACTATTTTTCCCCCTATTTAAATAAACAATTTTAAATCAATAGGGAGACAATATACATCAAAACAAAATTCAAACAATATTTCTTTTAAGTAAATTTTTATGTTCTTCTTTTACTTTATATAATTCTAATTTTACCATTACAAGTTAATATAGAAAGTTATTAGTTTAACATTTCCTTTTATGGTAAAAAATTAAACCAACAGTGATTATTAGAATTCCGTGTTATCAAATTCTATTTGAGTAGGGTCATAGAATTCTTATTCTAAATTTTAATTAGGATTTTGTTTTTTCTTATAAATTCATTTCGATCTTTACAAAGTAGATTTTATCTTATTCATTGGTTTTTTCTAAATGAGTTTTTTTTTTACATAATATTAGTGTCAGCTTTCGTATTTTTATTTTCTTTGATTGTTCGATATTTCTTAAAAAACGACAATATCATTAATCCGTACAAGCCATTTTTAGAACCAAAGTATGTTTATTTTCTTCTTTACTTTTTATTTAGACCAAGTTTACTTTGGAAATAAAGCAAATTTAAATGTACTGGACTAAATATGATATTTAAAATAAACAATGAATCAATTCAACTAAAAATACCCAAAAAATAAATTTTTATCCATGCAATCTAGCCACTTTACAGCTTATTCATGTATCTGCATCAATAACAGATATTATTAATAAATTTCTTATTATTATTTAGAAAGAAGGCTAGCGGAGGCAGTGCACGCGATTTTGTTTTATTGATTTGTTTATAAAAGAATATTTGACAATTCTTTCCACCAGCAAGATTGTGATGGAACGTCCAAGTCTTTCTTAAATACTGGATTGCTTTTCGTGTTCCCAGCCCAGATAATGTGATATAATATCAAAGTTCCGTTTCGTGACAATGTCTTTATTAAATAATGGATTGCTTTCGTGGGCAAAGTCAAGTCTGTTGAATTTTCAATTCTCTACAAGTCTTTTAATAAATTTGACCCAATGTTGGGTTATTAATTTAAATAACAAGACAAAACCCCACAAATCACAAAACCCCACAAATCACAAAACCCTCTTAAGTGAAGATACTAGTAGCCATTCCTATCCCAACATTGAACTTTCCTTTGAACCCAACAATGTATGCTCAAGTTTCTGCCATTGTCGGAGCTCCAAACACTCGTCGATCTGTTGATTTTCCTCCAACAATTTGGAGGAATCGTTTTGATTTACCTGGTTCTGGAAAATTGGTATTCTAAATGATTATCCTTTCTTTTTATATATACTCACGCTATTTTTTAATTAAATATTATTCATATTGATTCTTGTTTTAAAGAAGCTAGAGACACCCAAGGACCAAGAAGTTGAAACGCTGAAAGAGGAAGTGAAGACCATGTTGAATGCTCCTGTGGAGAGCCTCCTGCAGAAACTAGACTTGATTGATTCGATCCAACGGTTGGGAGTTTCTGAACATTTCAAATCCGAGATCGAGAAATTGTTGGAAAAAATCTTTGATGATTATGTCATTAAAAGAGTGATGATAATGGAGAGAATCTATACTACGATTCCCTATTGTTTCGACTGCTTAGGCAACAAGGTTTACACATTTTATGTGATAAGAATTGGATTTTTGTTCAATTGAAATAAAAATATTCTAAAAAATGGAACAAATAAACATTTCTCAAATCAATTATGTTGAAGCAGATATCTTCAACTGGTTCAAAGATTCTGAAGGAAAGTTCAAAGCTGAAATTGTTGAGGATCCACGAGGGTTATTGAGCTTATACGAAGAAGCAAATTACAGTCTACATGGAGAAGATATACTTGATGAAGCACTGGTTTTTGCAAGAGAAAGGTTAGAAGCCATGGTAAGCCCTAAGGTCACCGAGGAAGTAACGTATGCTCTAAAGTTTCCTCTTTGACGATGTGTGCCGTAACTCGAAGCCCGACACTTCATGTCTATCTATGAAAAAAAGCCTTCTCACAACAAGACAATTCTTACATTTGCAAAACTTGATTTTAACGAACTTCAGAAACTTCACCAAGAGGAAGTAGGAGAAGTCTCAAGGTCTGAACACTATATATTTTTAATATTTGTATTTAGTAAAGTGTTTATTAATCCTTAAACTTAGAGGTAAAGAGCAAGTAGGTCCTTAAACCTTTTTTGAGCAAATAACTTCTTGAACTTACGGGTTTTGCCAATTAAGTTCTCGTCATGAAGGGTAATATCAAAGAACTTAGGTTTTGTCATGTGAACTTCTCTGTTGGAAACTTTTCAAAGAGAAACAACTTTCGATCTGATGGTTTTAGCGATATTGGCAATTTTGATATTGAGTTTTTCAACCTGTTTCTCTATGAGAATTGTCAAAACCGCAAAAACTGTTGTATTACAAATTGTTTCTCTCTAGAAATTACATAGCAAAGAGGAACAAGTGATACAAACGTTATTTCTTTGAAGATACTAATAAAAAATGACACTTAGTTGTTAAGCTCCCTAAATTTAAGGAGTTATTTGTCAAAAATAAAAGTTTTAGAACTTTTTTTCTCTTCATCTCTAAGTTTAAAGGCTAATTCATACTTGACCCTTTTCCTTATGAACATTCAATTTTATTTAGAGATATACCTAAGCATGTTCTATTTAGATAAGGAAATAAAATTTGTACATTACTTTTAAAAATATAGGTGGTGGAAGGAGGTGAACTTGTCGAGTAAGTTACATTTTGCAAGAGATAGAATTGCTGAATGTTACTTTTGGACGCTATTGGCCATCCCAGATTCTCAATTCTCTACTTCTAGAAAGTTTGTAGCAAAGGTGACACAAATGGCATCAGTCATGGATGATATATATGATCTTCATGGTACATACGAAGAAATTCTACTATTGACTGAAGCCATTGAAAGGTTAGGGATAATAAAATTAAAAATAAATATTATTCTTTTCTACCAAACGCAACGATTTCTAACGATAAAAAATGTTTTCAGGTGGGATATGAGCATGAAAAGCCATCTCCCAAACTACCTTCAAGTTTATTATGAAGCACTGTTGAATCTTTACACAGATATTGAAAGAGAGTTGGCTATCAATGGAGAGTCATTTAGGATGAAATGCTCAAGAGAAGCGGTATGAGTTCTGGCCTTTTGAAGCAGACAAATTCAAAATTTGGTGTATGAAGTTAAGTATATTTCATTAGTGAAATTATTTTATGTTTGTCAGATGAAGAGACATGCCAAGGCCTACTTTGGTGAAGCTAAATGGTTCCATGAAAGAGTGACACCAACCATCGATGAGTATTATGAATTTGCCCTTACAACTAGTTGTTATCCCTTGTTCGTGACTTCTGCTTATCTTTGCATGGGAGATGTTGTTCCAAATGAAGCTTTTGAATGGATTTTTGAGAATCCCAAGATTCTTCATGCCACAAATGTGATTGGGAGGCTGATGAATGACTTGGTCTCCACTGAGGTAAGAACTTAAATGAAAACCAAAATAGTACAATCCCAACCCATAAGTTTCATATTGTGTGAAGCTAACACAGCTTTGCTTTTAAGTTATGCTTTTTAAAACTCGTCGTAATAGAAAATTGTGTTCTTGCTATTGGTATCAAAGCTTAGACCCAACAAGAAATGAAGTTAACAGAAACGCCCAGCCTTCGACAAGGGGTAATTGTGGTTGCTCATCTTGTTGTGGGCTAGAATAACTCAATATTAGAGTAAAAAATGAGGGTATGGCCAGAAGGCTGCAAATTCCCATAATGCTAGGGTTTAGTTGAAGTGAGTGGTTCATATGTATGATCCCTCTATAAATTAGTAAGATGAGTTTGAAAGTAATATTGAGAACAAAATTTTGAGAGTTTCGAACCATAAAGAACAATTCACACTAACAGTTGATTTTTTGCTCAAAAAGACTATAAAGAAAATTATATATAATTTCTTTAAATGTCTAATTTTTTAACTAGTTTGAGCAAGGTTATGGTCACTATTACACCAATAGTTGATTTTTTACTAAACAATACTATATTTAATTTCTTGAAATGTTTAACTTTTTAACTAGTTTGAGCAAGCTCGGGGTCACAGTGCATCTTCAGTGCAGAGCTACATGAAACAATACAACGTTTCAAGAGAAGTTGCATGCGATGCATTGAAAAAGAGATTAGAAGATGGATGGAAGGACATAAACCAGTGTTCCATGAGACCTCTTGAGTTTCCCATGGTTGTGCTTTCACCTATAATTAACTATGCCAGGGGCAGCTATGTTAACTATGTAGACAACGACGGATATACGATTGTAGCTGGATCAACAAAGGATTATGTTACTGCTCTCCTTATAGACCCAGTCTCACTCTGATTTCCATGCTAGCTATGGAAGTTTACCCACCTTGTGTAATAATACTACCCTAAATAAAATGAAGTGTGGCTTAGTCTTAAAAAAAAGAAGTAGAAAGTCACATTTCATAATACATTTCGTTTGAAGTCTTGTCACTAGATCTTCCAACAATAAATTGTGACTTAATATTTGTCTCTCATTTTGTTCTAGTTTATCATATTGAACACAATAAACTTTATCTCAACAGAAGTTCTATTAAGTTTATATTATTAATTAAGAAACATATAACACAAGAATTGAGAACAATATCATAATTTGATATTTTTATCTTAAAGATTTAGGCAAATTTATTTGAATTAGAACTTTAAACCATTTACAATTTGTATGTCACTACATTTATTTTTCTTTTTAAGATACAATATACACGGGTAGAATATGATTTATAATAATATTGCATTTTTACTTTAATTTTATATTATGACACGACATTTACATATTATGTAATGTCCAACAATTTTTACCATAACATTTTTTAGTGATACAATGACGTGTTAGTTGATTACTTGAATAGTGCAAGTGGAAATGCGGATGAACAATTCAAAGTTAACGTGTAGCAGATGCCCAAGGATCAAATGCAAATGTTTGGACTAAAATTATTAATTTTTAAGGTGTAGTGGACGCCCGAGGATCAAATGCGAACGTCTGTGTTAGTGCAGATGCCTGAGTCAGTGTGGACGTCCATACAAAAATCATTAACTATTAAGTATAGCGGATACCCGAGGATCAAATGCAGATGTCTCTGTTAGTGCAGACATCTGGACTAAAATCACTCTCGGGAATGGGCATCCAGGATTGTGAAATTCCTTCGGATGGAATGGGGGCGGTTGATCGCGAATCATGTGTGAAGAACCAGGTTCATTGTGGACGTCCGGATAAAAACTCTTCTTAGGAGTGGATGACAAGCATAGTTTAATTGCCTTCAAAAAAATGATTGTGTGGATTTCTACGAAAGGATGCAGTTGTCCAAAAGTCGAAAGGTTACCAATATGTTGATGGATAAGTGTCAAATTTTGGAGTTTAACTTAATAGATTTAATGTTTAGACTGAGAAAGTGTTAAAGCTGCAATTAGACACAAAGTTTCGGTTGAGTACTTGATACTTCAAGCCATTGACACCTCATACACTCTCCTTCAGGGATGATGCTTCAGGTAAGGGTCCATTTGTGCTTAATGGTCCACGAGGAGTTAGTTTCCTTTCTACTCTCCCAAAGCTAAGGTATGGAATGGAATTATGAGGCTTATGGAATGGAATTATGAGGCTTATGAATTGAAGTTCGAAATTTGGGAATTTAGATCTATTTTCTATTCTTAAGAACATATGGTAATATTGGTAAAACATGATGTTTGTCATGGATGGAAGAAAATTTCTATAGAAATGCATGCTATGTCTCTATTGTGAAAATTCGTCAAAACTGTTCAGTTTTAGTTTGGAAAGCTAATGATCATCCTAATTAATTTCTGTTTAAAAAATGTTTACCTATATTATATTAAATATTTCAAGAAAAATATAGGCTTTGGAATTGAAATAATTCGTAAAGTATATGACAAGTTATGATTTTTTTAAAACTGGAGGAGAAAGTTGGAAATCTTGGGCATGTTGGATGAGTTTAATGTGTTTTATCTCAAACATGTTCGATGAGTTATCTAAGCTGATTTGGTATATTAATGTTTACTCTCTTAAGTGATTGTGAGCCTTAGAATTAAGAGTCTTTGTTAATTATAATAAAAGTTATGCATATCTTAAGGTACAAGTATATGAATGGATACTAATATGAAGGTATTGTGCTTTTAGGTTGATCAAAGCAAAGAAACACTTGCTTAAGTTGCTAAAAACATGTTAAAATTTCTAGGTAAGTGATGTTGCATGTGTGTGGCTTTCGAGCCTACATCATGGTGTCAGATTGAAATAACCAAAAAGAGGGGTGAATTAAGTTTTTAAAACTTTTACCGAGTGATTAATATAGCCAAGTTAATTAAGTTAATTTGAGATATTTAAACACAAATTAATTGCTAATCAACACAACAACAAAATGCAGTAAAAGATAGAGGTAAGAGATATGCAACCAAGTTGTTAACGTGGTTCGGCAAAACACGCTTACATCCGCGCTTTAAGGCTCCTCCTTGAAGATCTTTTTCCTTCAACCTCACGATTTACAACTGATTGAACTTCACAAGCGTCAAACCAACCTTTACAGTGACTTCACTGTCACCCACATAGATTAGACGAGTGTTTAATCATACAACAACACAACACACCTTACTTTTGATGGATATCACCAATATACGCACACTAGGTGAAGGTTTATAATTCTCTCAAGAACAAGACTCTAAAAGCTCTAGACATTTGAAGCACTTTGTTGCAAATAGCTTTTCACAATGTGGGCAATTGTTCCTCTCGCAATGGAGTCCTTCTCTATTTATAGAGTATTTCTAATAAAGATCGATAATATGTTTAATTAGCGATAATTCATGGTTTAAAATCATTTTATCATAATTACCATGTAAAAATAACTTAGCATAATTTAACTTATTCATCGTCAAAATAACTTAACACTCATTAAGTTAGCACATAGGATGCTAGGTTTAATTGGTTGAATTGATAATGTCAATTAGTTTGGAGTCATTGCGTTAAAGTCATGCTCTTTTTTTGTGGGTACTGATTGGGAGGATATATGCATTGAGAAATTGATATTAATAAGATTTATAAGATGTGATAATGTAAAAGTTAACTAATATAAACGTGTTTATAAAAGTAACATTATTGTTGAAAAGTAGAAAAATAGAGAAGCAGTTTATTCCCCATCAGCACACCAGTATTGCCTGTGTATGTTTAATACCTGCAAATTTATACTTAATTATCTCACTCTTTTTTGGCCTATCATGGTTGCTCCCCTATTCTTTCTTCTCCATTCTTGCTTGATTCTTTATGTCTTCTCATTTTGCTATTCGATGCCCTAATTCTTTGGTTATTTTCTTCTAATTCATATGATTTTTCCCAAAACTGTTAACCATTTTAGCAGAGAAGAGAAGAAAATTTGCATGGAAGTGCCATCAATAATGGCTTCTGCGCTTCGAAGGATGACACGGAAGCCGTCATATTTTTCAGCAAAAGAGAAGAGCTGGTAAAGGACTTGTGTTTAAAACAACCCACTAATATGTGGTACGTAATTAAAATAGACCCTTGTTGTACTAAATCAAAATCTCAGTGAAAATTGAGCTACTCACAGACTCTAGGCATATCATGTCAGAAGTATATCACAAAATAAAAGCGATATTTAGCTATCGCGAAAGCCACATAAAGACCCTGATCTGGTTTAAGGTTTTGCGCCCAGTGACACGGCATATACAGTTGTCTCATTCCTCTAGTTAACAACAAACAAACACATCCTCACACAGTCTAATATGCGTAAAGTAAAATAGACCCCAAATCGGGTCAATCGAACTCGATTCACATGATCAAGTTGATCTAATAATTTTTATATACATGATTTAATAAAACGTGTACAATGAAAAATTACATATAATATAAAAATTCAATGAGCCAGAACATGGACACGTCATTATTATATGAGACACGTATAAAAATATTAATTTTTTTTATAAAAGTTATGCAATGCGGTGCATAAAAATTAAATCTTTTCTCAATCCCAACAGTCCAATTTAGAACCCAAGATTTTTAATTAAAATTTTTGGTACCTATCGAAAAATAAAGTCGTTAAATTTTATAAAAAAAAATCTCAAATTATCACTCACAATTAATCAAAAATTAAATGGGTAGAAAATACAAACAATTCGCCCAAAAAGGCCCTTGATCGCAACCCAAAAGAAACTGGACAGCGGCCCAAAACTGAACTTGGGCTGCTGTTTATTCAGGCCCAAATTGCGACCCATGAAGTGTAGAATCGTGGCCCAATAAGGGCCCAAATTCGCACCCCCTGTAGCTTCCACTCGATGTCCCTGTCGACCAATCGTGAAGGAGACGATTCGCACTTAGACGTCGTCTTAGATGTCGTCTCCATCGCTACGGACGACTTCATTTCTGGCCAAGGCTCCTTGTCTCGGCTAGTCTTCTAACTAGTCGAAGCCGATGGCTTCACAAACCATGTTCAACTTTTGCTAAGTCACTTCTTGGTGTTCCATCACCGACAAAATCTCTCGTAATTTGATTGTCGGATTTCATACGATTGTTTGGCCAACAACAATCATAATTGAAATTCAATAATGCAGAATCCAACTTAGAATGTCAATCAACAAAGAAAAACTAGGGAAAAAAAATCCAATTTGTATACCTGTGCTTTATCCTTTTATGATTTTCGAAGGTTCCGACCAGTAGCAGCTTCAAACTTTGCCACAAACACTGATTCTTCAAAAAATTTAACTCAAATTCATAATTTTAACCAGTCAATTTGAATTTACATGGTTGATAAAAAATTTTCTTACTGTGGCCTCACCTTTCCCACACAGAGGAGGAAATTATATCCAAAATCTTCTGAGTGAGGGAGAAAGGAAAAGGGAGACTGGGCGAGCAAAAGACGAGTGACATAGAACTCTAATCTCAGGTTCTTCTTCATAAGATACATCCTCCTAAATAAGCATCTTAGTCCAAGAAATAACATGTGAAGGATTATGAATGTACTTCCTTAGCATGGAGACATAGAAGACATTATGAACATAATTTAGTTGTAACGATAATTTAAATCGATAAGCTACTAAACCAATCCACTCAATAATCAGAAAAAGACCTATATATCTTTGAGCTAGCTTTTCTTTCACACCGAAACAACTAATACCTCGACGAGGTCGCGCCTTTTGAATCACAAAATCATAGGCTTCAAACTCTACTTCCCTCCTCTAAAACTTTGCATAACTCTTATGTTAACTCTAAAATGTAACTAGTCGCTCCTTAATTACTTGAACTTTCTCAATTGTCTCTTGAATCAAATCAGGCACGAGAGTGACATGCTCCTCGATCTCAGCCCAACATAAAGGTGATCTACACGGTATCTTATATAAAGCTTCATATGGTGAAATACCATTATTGGTTTGATAACTGTTGTTATACACAAATTTCATTAAGGGCAAGTGATTCACCCAACTATCTCTGAAACCTAGGCTACAAGATCTCAACATATCCTCAAGAATCTGGATCGTACTCTCAAACTGACCATTTATCTGAGAATGATGTGTTGTACTCAAATTTAACTTCGTGCTCAAAGCTCTTTGAAGGGATCTCCAAACTTTCGACGTGAATCTCGGATCTCTATAAAAAACAATACTCGAGGGAACACCGTGAAGTCAAACGATGCTCTCGAAATACAACTTACTCAGCTTCGTCAAAGAGAAATATATTCTAATAGGAATAAAATGTGGAAATTTTGTCAATCTATCCACAATCACCCATACAACATCAAATTTCTACACCGTCCTATGCAAACCAATTACGAAATCCATGGTAATCTTGTCTCATTTCCACTTAGGTATAGGCAGAAGCTGTAACAACCCAACTGGTCTCTGATGTTGAGCCTTAATTTGTTGTCAAATCAAACACCTGGATACATATTTAGCTACATCCCATTTCATTCAAACCCACCAGTACTGACACTTCAAGTCATGATACATATTTGTGTTGTTAGGATGAATAGCAAATTTAGACTTATAGCTTTCTGCTAAGATTGCCTCTCTCCAATCTAAATCACTAAAGACCACAACTATATTTTTGCAAAATAAAAATCCATCAGAACTGATCTCCTAACCGTCAAACTGCTCACCAACTTTAATCTTCTCAAATCTTTATTTTAACTCATCATTTAACTTCTATAAGTCTTTCACACATGGCAAAAGTGTAAGGGTTGCTAATAAATTAAAAACTCAAATTGTTTGACCATTCTCTTGGTATTATAGCTCATAATCTTCAATAATTAAATATCTTTTCCAATCTTCTAACATAAGACAAGAAAGAGATCTTTGAGTATAACGACTCAAGATATCAATTACAACATTAGCCTTTCAAAGATTATATTCCACAGTGAAGTCATAGTCTTTCATATACTCCACCTAATGATGTTGTCGGAGATTCGAATCACGTTGTGAGAAGAGGTACTTTAAACTCTTGTGATTGAAAAATACCTTGAATTCAGCACCATACAAGGAGATTTGCCAAATCTTTAAGGCGAAAATAATAGCCGCAAGCTCTAGGTCATGAGTATGGTTATTTCGTTCATGCATCTTTAACTGCCGAGATGCATAAGCTATCAATTTATCCAGCTGCATCACAACGCAACCCAAACCAACTCCTAATGCATCTGTATAAATTACATAAGGCAAACTCTTATTTGGTACTGCTAAAATTGGAGCAATAATCAATCTCTGTTCGAGTTCATCAAAAGCTCATCTCAAATAAACTTCACGTCCTTTATGGTTAACTGCGTTAGCAACATAGCAACAAAGAAAAATTTTACACAAATCGACGATAATGATCAACTAAACCCAAGAAGTTGTGCACCTCAACAATGTTTTTGAGTGACTTCCGCCATAACAAAACCTAAATTTTTGCCAGATTCACAAAAATGCCCTTCTGAGAAACATCATGGCCTAGTCATCCAAAACTTTCATTTTTC
The DNA here is from genome assembly GCA_022433065.1 of Begonia loranthoides. Lineage (NCBI taxonomy): Eukaryota > Viridiplantae > Streptophyta > Magnoliopsida > Cucurbitales > Begoniaceae > Begonia > Begonia loranthoides. The sequence goes on along the minus strand of CM039477.1, from coordinate 19,962,095 downwards.
TCGCTTTGCATACAACTGATGCTCCTTCAGCATTTGTAGAATAATTTTTAGATATTTCATATGTTCATCTAGAGTTTTAGAATATATCAGGATATTAACAATGAGAACCACCGCGAACTGGTCAATATATGGCTGAAGGACTCGATTCATAAGGTCCATAAAAGTAGCTGGTGCATTAGTCAATTCAAACAGAAGCACAAAAAATTTAAAGTGTCCATAACGAGTCCGAAAATCCATCTGAGGAATATCTTCTTCATGAATCATCAGTTGATGATACCCATATCTCAAATCGATTGTCGAGAAGTACATAGATCCTTTAAGCTGATCAAACAAGCCATCAATTCTTGATAATGGATACTTGTTCTTGACTGTCACATGGTTCAATTTCTGTTAATCAATGCATAGAGAAAGTGAACCATCATGCTTCTTTGCAAATAAAACTGGTGCACCCCACAGTGAAATACTATTCCAAATAAACCCTTTTTGTAGTAAATTATTCAACTAGGTTCTCAATTCATTCAATTTAGCAGGGGCTATGTGGCACAAAGCAATCGAATTGGAGTAGTGTTGGGCATCAAATTCTTCCTAATTGTAACAAGTCACTGCTAATATCAAAAATACTTCTGTAAAACTCCAATCTCCTCCGACCACCCAAACAGACTCACAGAACAGGATCAATAGAAAGCATATGGGTATTACATGGATGCACAAGGATTTTTCCATCTTCCAATGTTAGGGTAATATTTCTCCAACAACAATCGATCTTAACTTTACATAAGTTTAACCAATCCATACCTTGAATTACATCAAACTTATGCATATGTATAACTATTAAATCAACTGATAGATTATGTCTTTCAACAATAAGGGCAGCAGATCAGAAAATGAGATGCATTTCATATGTCTTATTCAAGAGAGCATAAACTTTTATGAGAGAAAAATTGTTTAACTTTTATAGGGGAATATCAACTTATTAAAATAGGTTTTCTTTCTCTAACTTTATATTATTTTGATGGGCAATAAAATTCATGACAATACATTATTTCTTTAAGTTAAAATCCTCTCATTCGGGTATATTGTGTAATAGGAAATATTATTTTAGATGAACTAAATGGATCAGAATATTTTGTCTAAAATTTATTGTTTGAATTTAAATTATAAAAAACGTGATATACATGTACTGAATTTTACTAATAAATTTGATGATAATGTCTAAATTACTAATAATTAAAACATAGAGATTTAACTTATTTATTTTAAAAAATAACTTAATGTCTAATCTATAAGCAATCCATTAATTAGGTATAAATTATACTTTACCTTAACATTAGATATGCAATATAAAAAAGTTTTGAATATACATTATATGAAATTATATAACATTTCATGTCAAAATAATATTGTTATACTCAGTGAACTTGATTTAACTATACGTGAAAATTGTAACTTTTCTTAAAGCTTTTGATATATCTACAAAACTATTTTGCATGATTAATAGTCCTAATGTTGGTCATATTCTTATTCAATAGTATTTGTTATTTGTTTGTTAATTATTATAATTTTTTATATATTTAGTATAATAATTGAAAAAATTATAAAATTTTATAAATATTTTTATAATGTTGAATTGTGTATTGTATTTTTATTAGGTGTTCTAATTGATCATAGGTATTAAAAAAATAGGTTTTAGAAATTTGGTTAAATATAATTTATGAATAAGATCAAAATATGGTATATAAAATTTTAATTTCATTTGATAGTAGATAATTTTTATATAAAAAAAAAACTATTATGAGCAATAGAGTTGTACATCTTCTTTTTCAAGAATTGCTTTAAATACACTTTAAAAAATGCATCTGCAAAAAGAAAAATTCTACCTCAAGTACTTCGTTAATTAGTAATGTTACATCTTTAAATTATTATCTTAATTAATTTTTTGTTTCAATAGAAGATGGATATAGTAAGTTGAAATGCTTGCATGGTGAAAAATACAAGAAATTTTTTTCTTAATTCACTTGTGTTATAGTGATGCACTTCTGTTATAGTAATTAATTATTTTTTTTTAAAATGATATAGTAAGTTGGGATGCACTTGTGTTATAGTGATGCAATACCTTTTTAATTCAATGAAATAATTGTTGTCATGCAGACCATTTCTATGAATTAAATAAAATATTTTTGTTGATTAAATAAGTATAGTTCTTAGTTTTTTAAACAAAATATAATTGAGGCTGCGACACAAAATGTTGGAGTCACAACTCTAGTTGGAAGTTCAATTTCTTCAATAGCTTATGACAACATTTAATTGTGATCCCAACGACACCTACTTGAATCGTGACCCAAATTTGAAAATTTAAAACATTTTTTTGGACTAACCTGCTTCTAACTCTAAACCTTGGACATTCATTTCTTGCATGGGCCGGACTTATGCCTAATTTTTGTGGACCAGAGCGACTTCGCGTAGTTTGCTATTGAGGTTGACCTCAAATGCACCATTTTTTGGGAAAATTATTTATAGCTAAGAAAATATATACTTTATGTCAGAATTCAGTTACTTTAAACTAGAATATGTATGATGGTGAAGCAATTGAAATATAGATGCTAGATGAAGTAAATGAAAAGCCATATCCCTGCTGTAAACTAGAATATCGTCTAAGAAAACAAATACAAACTTCCATAAACACGGTTGAAATACGTCATTCATCAATGACTGAAAGGTGGCTGGAGCATTGGACATCTCGAAGGGCATGACTTTGAACTCATAAAGCATGTGAGGTGTTTTAAAAGCTAACTTATGGTAGTCAGAGTCCTTGACTCGTATTTGGTGATACCCTGCACGTAGATCCAGTTTGGAAAATATTGCAAAGCCATGTAATTCATCAAGCAGTTAATCAATTAAAGGCATATAAAACTTATCTTTTATGGTCAAGGCATTTAACTGGTGATAATCGACACAAAATCTCCATTGATCGTCTTTTTTTTTTTATTAGTAACACTGGAGATGCATACAAACTATTACTTGGCGCAATAATACCATTCTACAACATTTCCTGGATCAACCTTTCAATCTCGGACTTTTAAAAGTGGTGACACTTGTATGGTGCAATGCAAAATGGTTTGGCGAAAGTAATAAGCGGAATCGCATGGTCATGAATGCACTGGGATGGAAGTCCCTTATGTTAAGCAAAAATATCTTGATACTGGTTTAACAAAGTCTATAATTTCGATGATTTGTTGTGGCACACTTCCGAATACCCATTGTTCAAAGATTGAATGGCCAAAATAGTTGGTTTTTTAGGTTCTCTCGCACGGTGGAATTACTGATGTTCATAACAATGGTAACGTGTGTAACCTATGTATCATAAAAAACAATTTTAACATGAACATAAAACGAATCGTTGTTATAATATATTAATAACAATATATATTTAAAAATCTTATTTTTGGATCTAATCTAAATAATTAAGAAATTGTACCATTGTAGCTTACTTCATACGGGTACAAAATCAACCTTCGATGTTCTCCGTCAATCCTCCTCACCTCGAATAAGCACGTGTGGGCGTGATGAACGCAGCAGGATCACACTCAATTTATGATATATCATATTCTCAACACATGAGATGTTCTATTTGAATTTAGAGAATGCTTCTCTAAAGCTAACACGGAAGAATCACAAATTTACTCTCAAAATGGATTCCTTAATCTCAAAGATTTCAACCTTTTATGCTAATGAGGTTGGACCTCTATTTATAGTAAAACAACTCCATAATGGTCATTATAACATTTAGATAAAATCACTACAAATATTACTCTCCCATTTAAGTTAGAATACATTTATAACAAAAATGTTATGGAAATCAAAATGTCTTGTCACCATAGCTAAACACTTGACACTGTGACATTAGCTCAAATTTGACAAAATTCATTTTAAAAACTATTTTTAAAAGTTACTTTATATTTGTTAATTAATTGAATAATTAATAATTTAATTATTTTATTTAATGAAATATAACAAACATATTAACTATGACAACTTTTGTCATTTTATCTTAATTAATTGAATAATCAATAATTCAATTATTTCATCTAATGGAAAATAATATACTTATTATTGAGTGTATTAAATAATTAATTCATAATTAATTATTTAATCTTCTTTGTTCATTTTTCTATTATTCGAATAATGATAGAATGTGACGAAGGGACCGATGGACATATAGTTTTAAGCTCCAATAATATTTTTTTAATTAATATAAACTCTTTATATTAATTAACATAATTATTAACTTTAAAGTAGTTCCACTAAATACTTAGAGTTGCACTCTAAAAAACTATAGAATATATTTACTCAAAGTAATGGCCATTGATATAGTCATTACATATGTATTCACAGTTCATTTAGATTCGTAATAGAGCTGGTTTATAATCTGTTAACCTCTCATATTGCGTCTTTATTCTTGACTACCATTAGTTCTTGATTGAATAATTAATTCATAACGATTATGAATTGCGCGCTAATTATTTGATCTTTGAACTAACAAACAAGGGAATCAATAGAAATGGATTTCATTGTATCAATATTAACATTCCCAACTATTCATTTTAATTCACTCCCAATATACAAGGTATATGAATCGTAACTCGTAAAAAACTTTACCGAGTAAATCAAAGAATAAATTAAAATAAAATAGGAGTTTGTTAAATACAATGAATTAAGATCATGCATATATGACCATCATTATGATAAAATTAATTGTTCTATATTTAACAGAATTATCAGAAAAATATAATTTTAGCTGGTCCAGTCCTATATAATCATATTATATAAAACATATTTATCTCATGTCACTACATATATAGTTTGGATATAACTATACATTCTTAATGAGATAAACTATGTTTATGACTACAATGTTAACATAATATCAATCAATATAAATTTATTCATATATTACAAAATTATTCTATTACATTTGTTTGTTGGGCACGTTACTCCCAACAAGATTACTATAATTCTACTGTTGTATCCATGCTGAAAAAGACTGGGGGATACTGAATCCAAGAATGTTAGGGCATGCAAAGATGACATAATAATGGTTGATACTGATACGATTTTCTTTAAAAATCCATGTGGAAGATCAAATGTGACTAGACTAACAAAATTGATCCAATCAATGTTGAGTATCATATCACTGGCCCCCCCAGAGCTAATGCTCGAAAATGGAATTCAAATTTATGGTTATGCATTGTCTAGGAAATTTCCTCACTCATCCAAGCACTCATCAATTTTTGCCCATTCACTATTGTAACTTGTAAACAATTTGCCAAATCTAGAGGACAATGTAGGTGTTTAGTCAACAACTCATCCAAGAAATTGTGAGTACTATCACTATCAACTAGGATTGAAATTGGTACCCCTTGAAAGATCCTAAAATTTGGAAAGTTGAATGAGTAAGATGCCATGCTAAACCATTTAAAGAGACTTCCAAAAAAATCGATAGTATCCGAAAGAATCTCCCATTTTGCTATGTTGGCGAGATCAATGTTTCTGTCTAGGAACTCCACCATAATATAGTTAATAGAATTGTTTTTGCAGATGTGACCAACAAAGTATTTCTCATCACACTTGAAATAGAGACTGAGTTTCTTTTTTATTTGTAAGTTCGTAGTAAAAATTTTATGGAATTTATGAACTGACTTATCAATCTCAGTGGATGCCTCTATATTCTGATGTGAGGATGTTATAGATTTGTCCAGCCATTTAGACAGACAAAATATTTCCCATGTTTGGGAATTTTTTGCATGGCGGTAATGGCGGACTCTTGTAATAATACTACTTTGAAAGCATGTGTTAATGATAATGGCCGGGTGATTTTTACCATCACCTTAATTTTATCTCTTAAGCCACTGGAAGATAAAGTGATGAAGAAAAAATCAGACATGGAGGAAAGAGAAGGCTGTACCGATGACTTAAGTGCTTCAAAACACTTAGTATATTCTTTTACTTGCCAATTGTACTCTCTTGCTAAGGGTTTTGAGTATATTATTTTACTATGCCAAATTGTACTAACTTGCTAAGGGTTTTGATCATATCTTCTGCCTTAACATCAGAGAAATGTTGATATAATTTTGTAAAAAAGTGTTTTCACGATGCTTGTGGAAAACTAGCATTGAAACCATCAAACCAAATGTCTACTTCTTCTTGTAAATGTAACTACGCTATTCCTACACGCGAGGGATCCAAAATCTAGTGAGGCGTAAAATGCTATTGTGCCTTTTGAATCCATTCATGTTGTCCCTCATTTGAAAAAACTGGGAAATCCATTCTTGGAAAATGGTGGTTGACTGAATTATCTGGACGGATGCAATCTGATAGCCATAGAAGCAACGTTATTGTAAGTGTAGAAGGTTGCCCTTGATTAGGGAGAAGAACTTGTTTCTGTTTAGCATCTAGCCTCAGAGGCAGAAGTTGATTGAGAGCAGACATAATCTCTTCATGTTTGGCCACCAACGTCGCATCAAAATGATCTAGATGCCTCGTTAGTTGTTGCACTTTTTGATCCATAGTTTCTAGGCTTGAAAAAAATAAGGACATATTTGAGCTCAAATCTTTCAGTTCTCCTTCCATTCGTTTCATCCTTTCTTCATTGGCTTTGGACCGTGTTTCTGCAATAATCGGTCGTGCTGGTTTTGATACCCATTTGTTATGGTTTTCAGGAATTAAAATAGAAAAAGCGAATTGAGGAGGGTTATTTTCATTCAAAATCTACAATTTTTGTTAACTACAGAGGAGTGTCAATGAAGAAGAAAAGAAAAATACAAAACATTCACACTTTCCACGGCCCATTTCTCTCTCTTCCTCCCCATTTATACCTTTTCATTTCAACAACTGCCTTCTACGTAAGCATTACACGATATCATTTTTCCTAAGCTTGAGTAGCCACTCTTCTAGTTCTTGTATTGCGTTTATGATGTCCTCCCCATTCTGCATAATGCACGTCATAACAATCTCCATCTGATGCCATCCTTCATTTAGCGTCGTCTTCACTTCGCCTGCCACACGCATAATAGGTCTCTTGCCGTCACTGTTCTACTACTCTGATTAGAAGTTCTTTGTCGAAAGCCTCATCGCCGGAAAGAAGCAACTAGTCATCCGTCATCAAGTGCTTTGTATTTTTGCCTTAGCCGCAAACATTGATGGCCACTAGTGGAAGAACCTATCCTCGAAGGATGAAGAAAGTTGTTGCTGCTCCTCTAATTAGCAGAACTCGCCTACTATTTCGCTCATATTTGAAGTTGCCTTCTTTGTTGACGCCCGTGTTTGCCCAGTCTAGTGATGTCGTACCTTGGACCTGCACTTCACAACCATTTGGGTGTTGGTTTTTAGATCTTCCAATGATAGTTTTTAGTTGAGTTTTGAAGTAAAATTGGAAGATTTATTTTTTCTGAATATTAAGGAATTTTCTTAAAGTGTTTGATTTTATAATGGTTCAGATATGTAAATTTTTTGGTGGATTTGTTATAAGATTTTTAGGAAGTAGATTTTGTTACCATATGGAATATCGATATTGTTGGGCTTTAAATTTTTGGGTCATGTATTATGTTGAAGCTATTATTTTTGTGCGATGAGATTGTTGAAGTATGATATCTCGTTATTGGATTGAAACATGAGATTTCTGTTGTGCTAGGTGATGATGCAAGATGTGCTCGCACAGATAAATTTTGAGGACTCGTTATTAGGGCTTGATAAAATGCGCACATCTTGGAATGAAGAGAAGAAAATACGTAAAGATTGCAAAGCACTATCTTTGTGATAAGTATCCTCTAGTGTAGTGGTTTTTTAGGTTGGTTTAATGTTTGTGTTAGTGGGAATTAATGGGATATTACAATGTTGACTAGAATTATGTATGGAGTGGGAAGAGGAAGGCGTTCCATCTTCAGTTTGAGAAAGAATTTGGTAGGAGAGAGCATAACCTTTCTAAAGTTCTGCACCAGTGTTGGCGTTGTGTTGGTTTGCTAAATTGGAATTATGTTTTGTGTTGTGTTTCCTGCGTTGCATATCATTGTTATCATAGTGATGGCAGGAAGAAGAGGAGAATTTAGGGCAAACATGGGCTATGATAGAATCAATAGAGTCTATGAGTAACTTCAGTAAAAAATGGGTTCAAGTTGGAAAGGGATTTCTCTGGAGATTTGACGCAAAACTGGAAATGATGAAAGCCAAGGCCTCGATCCTAGAACGACTGGCCACTCTCTGTGTGTCATAGTCATAGAGGTTAAAGGAGGGAAGTTTGAAGGTTACTGAATCGGTAAAACAAAAAACAAAAAGAGGAAGAAGAAATGGAAGTCAATGGGGGTTACCTGAGTTCGCGCATAGGGCCAACAACAATGTTTGGCATTGGAGCGGATGAAACTAGCAGTTGCTGAGGGCAGATTGACTACAACTCTTGTCGTGGGATGTCCTAGATGATTGGGGTGTCGACTAGAGAAACATAATAAAAAAAATTAGAGATGCTAGTGTTTGATGGTGGTGATCTTGAGGATTGGGTGTTTCAAGTAGAGGGATTCTTTGCCCTACAACACTAGTCAGAAGGTGAGAAATTGGATGTAGTGGCTGTGTATTTTGAAGGCGAGGCCATAACCTGGTTTTAGTGGGAAAACAACCGACAACAGTTTTGTAATTGGGTTGATTTAAGGGAACAAATATTAGACCTTTTCCACCTTTACACGAAGGAACATTATCGAAGCGATTTCTAGCAGCTCGGCAAGAGGGAACAGTGAGAGAGTATATGTTGCAATTTGAGAAATTAGTTGTTCCATTTTGTGACATCATTGATCACATGTTAGAAGCCTAATTTATTAATTGGTTGTGAATAGATATTAGGGTAGAATAGTTGGTGTTAAGAACCATTGGGTAAAGTCAGATCATGCAAACAACATAGCGGATAGAGGACAACATAGCTATCCTCTGGGGTATTAAAAATTTTGGGGGAAACTAAGAGACTTGATCAACATCTTCTACAAACTCAAATTTTAATTATGTTAGCTGGTCGGTGACTACCATGGCTAGTGCAAGACCCAATTTGCACCCAGTGATGAAGAGTAATTATGCTAGTGGGCAGGCGAATGTGAAGCTTGTGGCTATGAAGATGAACACTCAGTATAGAAGAATAACCAATGCTAAATTACAAGCTAAACGAGAGAAGAGACTGTGTTACCGATGCAATGAGAAGTATAATATTGGTCATCATTGCAAATTTTGTGAGTGCAACTGCTAATTTTTCATCATGTTGGTGAGAAGGAAAATAAGGAAAAGTCTATAGAAGGTATGGAGGAGGATTTGCTTGACTTATTCTCATCTCATGTGGAATTATCAATAAACTTGGTTGTAGTGCTAACCCCACCAAAGTGATGGACTATGAGTCCATTTTATTATTAATCAAGCCTCAAAGAATATCATGGAGTCATTTAAGGTCAAACACAAGTGGAAGTTCAAGTTCAAACATAGAATATTTGAAAGACTTTCCAAAATTGTACGATTCCTTACCTCAGACAAGTGTTTGACTATTTTGGCATTCCAAACGATGCCATTTCAAAATGGATGCTTCATGAAGATTGTAGCTGGCTTCCTAAGCTTTCTAAAATTTGTTGGATCATTAAATTGGAAGTTCATTTGCAATGTCAAAGTCCCACAAACAGAGAGCAAAGATTAAGGAAAGTCCAATTGTCCAAACTTAGAGACCAAGAAAGTCTTTACATAGAAGGTAACTCAACAAGGGTTTAAATAGAAGATCTATCAAATCATGAAGATCAAAGAGGGCCCATGCCCTTAATACTATGGAAAGAAGCCCAAGAAGACATACTTGAAGGACAAGAAACACCAAAGGAAATAAAGTTAATGAAACATTCCTTAATTAGCCAAAGACAAGTGGACAAGACTTAGCTGATTATAAGGGTGTTCAAAACGCAGTTTGGCTCGGTTTTGATATGAAATTGAACCGAACCAGTGGGTTTTGGTTTGGCAATGGCAAAACCAAAACCAAGTTTTTGGTTTTGTGGAATCGAACCAGAATTTCGGTTCCGGTTTTACCTATTTTTTTAATTCAAATATCAAAATGAAAGTTATAAAAAGAAACACTACAGAGTAGTAAATTGTTGAAGATGATTCACATTCACAATAAACAATGCAAGTAGAGATGAACAACCATCGATTCATTGAAGATCGAAGATAAAACCAATCCTAATACATCATGAAGCAAAAGCTTCTCCTCAAAATCAAAGCAACATAACCCAATCAAAGTTTTCCATTTATGTGAAAATATTCATGAAAACATAATCTCAAATTATTGTGGGGAAATGATAAAGTTCATCAAGTCTTCATGTTTTGCATCTAAAATTTAAAAATGTAACTAACCTGGATAAGAAAAGAAGGTCCATTCAGATATCCATGAAGAACAATCCACAAATCCAATGACACGCTCTGATCTCGAAGCAAATTTTGAAAAAGATTGACGATTTCCTCTTATACTTTTCCAAGTTTGGATGGCGAAGCTGAAGATCTATTAGATATCTGCAATTTTACATTTTACATATTCAAACTCATCATGAGAAATCATCCACTCGGATATCTGCAAACAAGAATCAGCATCCAAACAAAACAACAATTGGAGCAACTTGAGGGTAGACATTATTACTTACTGAGAAAATCGACACCGGAGCCGGAGTGGACTACGAAGGACAACAGTGAGCGATTGGAGTAGAGCAGCAACTGGAACAGATTCGAGTGACTGGAAGTCTGGAACAGAGCGAAGAACGACGAAGACAAACCCCCCTTTCAACCACAGAACCGACGAAGACGAATGAAAACGAAACACTCAAACTTGAACAGCAAAGAGTGAACACGGATGACGGAACACCATAACGCGAACATAAGTGAAAAGTACAGAACAAAACAAAAAGCCCTAAAATTATTGGCTCATGCAGTTCAGTGTCGGTTTGTCGGTTTTGAGAAACCAAAACAAAAAACCAAAATGCAAAACTCGGTTTTTACTAAATTAATCAGAATTTCTATTTTTTGGTGTGCAAAACTGAACCTAATCGACCGGTTCCGGTTCGGTTTACACACCCCTAGCCGATTAACCATGGATTTGGAAACCTTCCAAGTTGCAATTCTTAAAAGAAAGTAACTGCCAAAATTCACCATTTCGTGGAGCTAAAGCCAGCAAGGAGTTACCGAAAAATTAACTTTAGAAAGTTACTAAAACCTATGTTTACTTATCGGCCAATTAGGACCGAATATTTAGTGTGTTTTCTATTCTATTGTTTCATATTTTATGCTTTGTAATTGGCTATATAAAGCCACCTAATGCTTATGTTTTAGAATTCAGAGTCAAAGTTTGAATACAAAAAGCTCATTGTTTATTTCAAAATTGGAGAGATTCATTTTTCAAACAATTTAGTGAGTTACATCCAAAGTATCATTGTGTGAGTAATATCACAAGATGGGGCTCACTTGGAGTTGAGTGAGATCTCTTATTAGCATCCGCAACCCTACTCATTGAGGAAATATTGTGAGAAGTGGTGTCCAACCATCAAAAGACGTCATCATCAGCAAAGAATCCATTTGAAGGTTACAAGTTTCCATATTTGCTAAATCCGACCATCTGAAATATTTTCTGCATATTTCTTAATTTTTGAAGGATATTTCCAAAGTTCTTCAAGAGTTCTTTTCCTTATTCATTCAAGAAAGTGTGGTTCAAATTTCAGCTCAAAAGCTTTTAAAACGAGGAAGTTATTACAAGTTTCCAAAGTTGGAGTTTCCATAATTAAAATTGCAGAAAAGTTAAGGAAATGAGTTTTCGGTCGTTTACCTAAACCGCTTACTTGACTAGCATATCGACCGCCACATAAAGGTCGCCTCTATATTGTTTTTCGGTCGAACAACCTAAAAACTATTTTCTCCCAGTAAGATGATTCAAGATAAAACTATTTTTTCCCCCTATTTAAATAACCAATTTTAAATCAATGGGGAGACAATATACATCAAAACAAAATTCGAACAATATTTCAATATAAGCAATTTATAATTCCACTTGTTTGATTAGTAAAATTTTTAAGCTCAAATAAACTAATTGAAATATCAAAATCTTTTAAGGTTTTTTTTTTTAATATTCAAATTAAAAACTATCTTCTCCCCCTATCTTAATAAACACTTCCAAATTAATGGGGACTAATAAAACATCAAAATCAAATACCAATAATTCTTTGACATATGCAATTTATGATTCTTGTTGGATTAAAACAAAAAATAAATCAATAAAAATGTCGGAATATTGTGTGATCCCAATTTCATTTGGTTAATTCCCAAAAGAATTGCTCTGCATAATAAGTTGTGAAATCAAATTGTGAGAAATATTTAACAAGCATCTGAATTTTAATAAAAAGGGTACTATCACACGATTTAAATTTTGTTTGGTTACCCAAAATAATCATTGTGTCGGATGTAGAGAAATCAAATTATGTGATTTTTTTTTTTCAAAGTTGTATGTGTAGTTGAATAATTTGAGAAATATGGGGTGATATAAATCTAATATTTTTCCATTTGTAATATTAGGGCATCATTTTATTCTATTGTAGTGGAAAAACTCTATTTTCTATTCGTCTTTGAATTAATAAATTTTCTTTTCCTATATTAATGAATTATTTTCTAGTTAATTTTTCTTTTGAGTAAAATGTAAAAATGTAACTAACCTGGATAAGAAAAGAAGGTCCATTCAAATATCCGCGAAGAACAATTTACAAACCCAATGACACGCTCTCATTTCGAAGCAAATTTTGCAAAAGATTGACGATTTCCTCTTACACTTTTCCAAGTTTGCATGACGAAGCCGAAGATCTGTTGGATATCTGCAATTTTACATTTTACATATTCAAATTCATCATGAGAAATCATTCACTCGGATATCTGCAAACAAGAATCAGCATCCAAGCAAAACAGCAATTGGAGCAACTTGAGGATAAATATTATTACTTACTGAGAAAATCGACATCGGAGCCGTAGCGGACTGCAAAGGACAACAGTGAGCGACTAGAGAGAGCAGCAACTGGAACAGATTCGAGTGATTGGAAGTCTGGAACAGAGCGACAAACGATGAAGACAAACCCCCTTTCAACCACGGAACCAACGAAGATGAATGAACACGGAACACTCAAAGTTGAACACCGAAGAGTGAACATGGATGACGGAACGCTAGAACGCGAACATAAGTGAAAAGTATAGAACAAAAAAAAAGCCCTAAAATTACTGGCTCATGCGGTTCAGTGTCGGTTTGTCAATTTTGAGAAACCAAAACAAAAAACCAAACCGCAAAACTCGATTTTTACTAAATTAATCTGAATTTCTATTTTTCGGTGTGCAAAATCGAACCGAACCGATCCGAATCGACCAGTTCCGGTTCGATTTACACACCCCTAGCCGATTATCCATGGATTTGGCAACCTTCCAAGGGGAAATTCTTAAAGGAAAGTAGCTGCCAAAAGTCACCATTTCATGGAGCCAAAGCCAGCAAGGAGTTACCGAAAAATTAACTTTAGAAAGTTACTAAAACCTATGTTTACTAATCGGCCAATTAGGACCGAATATTTAGTGTGTTTTCTATTTTATTGTTTCATATTTTATGCTTTGTAATTAGCTAAATAAAGCCACCTAATGCTTATGTTTTAGAATTCAGAATCAAAGTTTGAATACAAAATCTCATTGTTTATTTCAAAATTGGAAAGATTCATTTTTCAAACAATTTAGTGAATTACATCCAAAGTGTCATTGTGTGAGTAATATCACAAGATAGGGCTCACTTGGAGTTGAGTGAGATCTCTTATTGGCATCCGCAACCCTACTCATTGATGAAAGGCTGTGAGAACTAGTGTCCAACCATCAAGAGGCGTCATCATCAGCAAAGCATCCATTTGAAGGTTACAAGTTTCCATATTTGCTAAATCCGACCACCTGGAGTATTTTCAGTATATTTCTTAATTTTTGAAGGATATTTCCAATGTTCTTGAAGAGTTATTTTCCTTATTCATTTAAGAAAGTGTGGTTCAAATTTTAGCTCAAAAACTTCTAAAATGAGAAAGTTATTACAAGCTTCCAAAGTTGGAGTTTCAATAATGAAAATTGCAGAAAAGTTAAGGAAATGAGTTTTCGGTTGCTTACCTAAACCGCTTACTCAACTGCCATATCGACTGCTGCATAAAGGTCGCCTCTATGTTGTTTTTTGGTTGAACAACCTAAAAACTATTTTCTCCCAATAAGATAATTCAAGATAAAACTATTTTTTTCCCCTATATAAATAACCAATTTTAAATCAATAGGGAGACAATATACATCAAAACAAAATTCGAACAATATTTCTTTTAAGTAAATTTTTCTATTCTTCTTTTAATTTATATAATTCTAATTTTACCATTTCGAGTTAATATAGAAATTTATTAGTTTCACATTCCCTTTTATGCTAAAACATTAAACCATCAGTGATTATTTGAATTATGTGTTATCAAATTCTACTTGAGTTGGGTCATAGAATTCGTATTCTAAATTTTAATTAGGATTTTGTTTTTTCTTATAAATTCGTTTCGATCTTTACATAGTAGATTTTATCTTATTCATTGGTTTTTTGTGAATGAGTTTTTTTTACGTAAATTTAGTGTCCCGCTTTCGTATTTTCATTTTCTTTTATTGTTCGATATTTCTTAAAAAACGACAATATCATTAATCTGTACAAGTCATTTTTAGAACCGAAGTATGTTTATTTTCTTCTTTACTTTTTATTTAGACCAAGTATACTTTGGAAATAAAGCAAATTTAAATGTACTTGACATAAATATGATATTTAAAATAAACAATAAATCAATTCAACTAAAAATACCCAAAAAATAAATTTTTATCCATGCAATCTAGCCACTTTACAGCTTATTCATGTATCTGCATCAATAACAAAGTTTCTTCAGAAAGGGCTGCTATTTATATCAATGCGGTTGATCCTCCTGCCATGGAGTCCATCCTCTTGTTATTAAATTAAGACATTTAATTTTTGCATTTTTATACAATTTATGTAGGAGACCATTATCTACTTATTCAATTTATTTTCATTAATATTCTGTAAATTATTAGAGAACTGAAAACACATAATTTCTAATTTTTTTTTCAAAAAATTAATCGGGCGAGAAGGCTAAAATTTTCAATAATTTTCTAATTTTCCAATGTGGGTTATTGTTTGAAATGGTTTGAATTTTCAATTCTCCACAAGTCTTTTAACAAATTTGACCCAATGTTGGGTTGTTAATTTACACGACTTTGTCTGGTGAAATCATTAGTTTAGTCTATTTGTTTTTAATTTCATATGAAAATTTTTATAGTTACAATTTTATTTTTAATTTTATTATAAAGTTTATTTTTCTAGTTATGTTTAACAGAAAAAAGTGACATTATAGTGTTTTAAAATGGTATGCTAATCTTGAATAGCACCATATATTATATGACTAAAGTGTTTAACAAGGGATCTTATAACTATTGGATCAGATTGTAGATCTAAATTATTTTTGTTGATTGCACATGTGTAAAATCAAGTGACATGGAGTTCACTAGTTTAGTTTTAAGATTAGAAGACAAGATTTAGACAACTACATAAAAGCAAGAGAAGGAACTTTGTCCAATCGTGTAAATCAATGTTTGGTAGGGAACATTAATACAATCGAAGTACAATGAAAGATATCATCACAAAAGATATTGTTAGGGTTCGTTGTGACCTGAATTCTCATTAGGTCTGCCCGGTTTCGGCCCACGTTAGACATTTCAATATGACTAGGGTTTCCTAGTTTTCTATAAATATATGTTTGAGTCGCAAAATTCATTGTACCTTAATTTCTTATTAGTGATTTCTCTCTTCTGGCGGTGATTTTTTATCCATTTAAGGTTTTTCTCATAAATCTTGATGTTCGTTATTTTTCAGTTCTCTTTTTCGATTCTCATTCATATTACAACAGATATTATTCCTGATCATACAACAATATATATGTTTTATCTCATAGCACTATCGTAATTAATTTCTTCGTAACGAAAATCTTCTCCATTTTTAAGTAGAATTTTTCAATAGATCAATAGTTCTTTTAAAATCATCAAACTTTCTCTTAGGTGCAATAAAAACTACCATAAAATTAAAAAATTTATTTTATAATGTACATTAATTCTCAGAAAAACTTGCCTCACAAAGACTTGAAAATTCAATAATTTTTTTCAAACCAAAACTTGGAAAAAGACAACAATTACTTTTCTAGTCTCGCAAAGCTTTTTCCTACTTCTTCTATAACTAATATCAAACCTATTAAATTATACATTTTTTTATAAAGACACATGTGTTCAAGTTTCTATATAAATACGGAAGCAAAACCCCACAAATCACAAAACCCTCTTAAGTGAAGATACTAGTAGCCATTCCTATCCCAACATTGAACTTTCCTTTGAACCCAAAAATGTATGCTCAAGTTCTGCCATTGTCGAAGCTCCAAACACTCGTCGATCTGTCGATTTTCCTCCAACAATTTGGAGGAATCATTTTGATTTCCCTTGTTCTGGAAAATTGGTATTCTAAATGATTATCCTTTCTTTTTTTTGTATACTCACGCTATTTTTTAATTAAATATTATTCTTATTGATTCTTGTTTTAAAGAAGTTGGAGACACCCAAGGACCAAGAAATTGAAACCCTGAAAGAGGAAGTGAGGACCATGTTGATAGCTCCTGTGGAGAGCCTCATGCAGAAACTAGACGTGATTGATTCGATCCAACGGTTGGGAGTTTCCGAACATTTCAAATCCGAGATCGAGAAATTGTTGGAAGAAATCTTTGATGATTATGTCCATTCAAAGAGTGATGATAATGGAGAGAATCCATACTACGATTCCCTATTGTTTCGACTGCTTAGGCAACAAGGTTTACACATTTCATGTGGTAAGAATTGGATTTTTGTTCAATTGAAATAAAAATATTTTAAAAAATGCAACAAATGAACATTTCTCAAATCAATTATGTCGAAGCAGATATCTTCAACAGGTTCAAATATTCTGAAGGAAAGTTCAAAGCTGAAATTGTTGAGGATCCACGAGGGTTACTAAGCTTATACGAAGCAGCAAATTATGGTCTACATAGAGAAGATATACTTGATGAAGCACTGGGTTTTGCAAGAGAAAGGTTAGAAGCCATGGTAAGCCTGTTAAGCCTTAAGGTCGCTGAGGAAGTAACGTATGCTCTAAAGTTTCCTCTTCTATGATGTATGCATAGACTCGAAGCCCGACACTTCATGTCCATCTATGAAAACAAGCCTTCTCACAACAAGACAATTCTTACCTTTGCAAAACTTGATTTTAACGAACTTCAGAAACTTCACCAAGAGGAAGTAGGAGAAGTCTCAAGGTCTGAACACTACATATTTTTTATATTTTTATTTAGTAAAGTGTTTGTTAATTCTTAAACTTAGAGGTAAAGAGCAAGTAGGTCCTGAAACCCTTTTTGAGCAAATAACTTCTTGAACTTATGAGTTTTGCCAATTAAATTCTCGTCATGAATGGTAATATCAAAGAACTTAGGTTTTGTCATGTGAACTTCTCTGTTGGAAAATTTTCAAACAGAAACAACTCTCGATCTAATGGTTTTAATGATATTGGCAATTTTGATATTGAGTTTTTCAACCTGTTTCTCTGTGAGAATTGTCAAAATCGCAAAAAATGTTGTATTACAAATTGTTTCTCTCTAGAAATTACATAGCAAAGAGGATCATGTGATACAAACATTATTTCTTTGAAGATACTAATAAAAAATGAGACTTAGTTGTTAAGCTCCCTAAATTTAAGGAGTTATTTGTCAAAATTAAAAGTTTTAGAACTTTTTTTCTCTTCATCTCTAAGTTTAAAGGCTAATTCGTACTTGACCCTTTTTCTTATGAACATTCAATTTTATTTAGAGATATACCTAAGCATGTTCTATTTAGATAAGGAAATTGTCGAGTAAGTTGTCGAGTAAAAATAAATTCAATTTTATTTGTTGTATGTTCTATTTTTTAACATTACTTTTAAAAATATAGGTGGTGGAAGGAGGTGAACTTGTCGAGTAAGTTACATTTTGCAAGAGATAGAATTGCTAAATGTTACTTTTGGACGCTATTGGCCATCCCAGATTCTCAATTCTCTACTTCTAGAAAGTTTGTAGCAAAGGTGACACAAATGGCATCAGTCATGGATGATATATATGATCTTCATGGTACATACGAAGAGATTCAACTATTGACTGATGCCATTGAAAGGTTAAGGATAAAAAAATTAAAAATAAAAATTAGTCTTTTCTACCAAACGCAACGATTTCTAATGATAAAAAATGTTTTCAGGTGGGATATGAGCATGAAAAGACATCTCCCAAACTACCTTCAAGTTTATTATGAAGCACTATTGAATCATTACACAGATATTCAAAGAGAGTTGGGTATCAATGGAGATTTATTTAGGAGCAAGACAAGCGGTGTGAGTTCTGGCCTATTGAAGTAGACAAATTAAAAATTTGATGTATGAAGTTAAGTATATTTCATTAGTGAAATGATTTTATGTTTGTCAGATGAAGAGACATGCCAAGGCCTACTTTGGTGACGCTAAATGGTTCCATGAAAGAGTGACACCAACCATCGATGAGTATTATGAATTTGCACTCACAACCAGCTGTTATCCCTTGTTCGTGACTTCTACTTATCTTTGCATGGGAGATGTTGTTCCAAATGAAGCTTTTGAATGGATTTTTGAGAATCCCAAGATTCTCCATGCCACCAATGTGATTGGGAGGCTGATGAATGACTTGGTCTCCATTGAGGCAAGAACTTAAATGAAAACAAAAATAGTACAACTCCAACCCATAAGTTTCATATTGTGTTAAGCTAACACAACTTTGCTTTTAAGTTTTGCTTTAAAACTCGTCGTAATAACAAATTGTGTTCTTGCTATTGGTAACAAAGCTTAGACCCAACAAGAAATGAAGTTGACAGAAACGCCCAGCCTTCAACAAGGGGTAATTGCGGTTGCTCATCTTGTTATGGGCTAGAATAACTCAATATTAGAGTAAAATAAGAGGGTATGGCCAGAAGGCTGCATATTCCCATAATGCTTGGGTTTAGTTGAAGTAAGTGGTTCATATGTATGATCCCTCTATAAATTAGTAAGACAAGTTTTAAAGTAATATCTGAAAACAAAACTATGCGAGCTTTGATCCATAAAGAACAATTCACACCAATAGTTGATTTTTTGCTCAAAAAGACTATAAAGAAAATTATATATAATTTCTTGAAATGTCTAATTTTTTAACTAGTTTGAGCAAGGTTAGGGTCACTATTACACCAATAGTTGATTTTTTATTGAAAAATACTGTAAAGAAAACTATATTTAATTTCTTGAAATGTTTAATATTTTAACCAGTTTGAGCAAGCTTGGGGTCACAGTGCATCTTCAGTACAAAGCTACATAAAACAATACAACGTTTCAAAAGAAGTTGCATGCGATGCATTGAAAAAGAGATTAGAAGATGGATGGAAGGACATAAACCAGTGTTCCATGAGACCTCTTGAGTTTCCCATGGTTGTGCTTTGACCTATAATTAACTATGCAAGGGGAAGCTATGTTAACTATGTAGACAACAACGGATATACGATTGTGGCTGGATCAACAAAGGATTATGTTACTACTCTTCTTATAGACCCAGTCTCACTCTGATTTCCATGCTAGCTAGGGAAGTTTACACACCTTATGTAATAATACTACCCTAAATAAAACGAAGTGTCGCTTAGTCTTAAAAAAAGAAATAGAAAGTCACATTTCATTATACTTTTCGTTTGAAGTCTTGTCACTAGATCTTCCAACAATAAATTGTAACTTAATATTGATCTCTCATTTTGTTCTAGTTTATCATATTGAACACAATAAACTTGATCTCAACAGAAGTTCTATTAAGTTTATATGATTAATTGAAACATATAACTCAAGAATTGAGAACAACATCATAATTTGATATTTTTATCTTAAAGATTTAGGGAAATTTATTTGAATTAGAACTTTAAACCATTTACAATTTGTATGTCACTACATTTATTTTTCTTTTTAAGATATAATATACACTGGTAGAATATTATTTATAATAATACTGCATTTTTACTTTAATTTTATATTATGACACGACATTTACATATTATATAATGACCGACAATTTTTACCATAACATTTTTTAGTGATACAATGGCGTGTTAGTTGATTACTTGAATAGAACAAGTGGAAATGTGGATGAACAGTTCAAAGTTAACGTGTACAAGATGCCCAAGGATCAAATGCAAATGTTTGGACTAAAATTATTAATTGTTAAGGTGTAGCAAATGCCCGAGGATCAAATGCGAACGTCTGTGTTAGTGCAGATGGCCGAGTCAGTGTGGACGTCCATACAAAAATCATTAACTATTAGGTATAGCGGCTACTCGAGGATCAAATGCAGATGTCTCTATTGGTGCAGACATCTGAACTAAAACCACTCTCGAGAATGGGCATCTAGGATCATGAAATTCCTTCGGATGGAATGGCGGCGGTTCACCGTGAATCATGTGTGAACAACCGGGTTCATTGCGGACGTTCGGATAAAAAGTATTCTTAGGAGTGTATGACCAACATAGTTTAATTGCCTTCAAAAAAATGGTTGTGTGGACTTCTGCGAGAGAATGCAATTGTCCAAAAGTCGAAAGGTTACCAATATGTTCATGGATAAGTGTCAAATTTTTTAGTTTAACTTAAAAGATTTAATGTTTAGACTGATAAGGTGTTAAAGCTGCAATTAGACACAAAGTTTCGGCTGAGGACTTGATACTTCAAGTCATTGACACCTCATACACTCTCCTTACAATTTAAGGAAATGATGCTTCAGCTAAGGGTCCATTTGTGCGTAATGGTCCATGAGGAGTTAGTTTCCTTCTACTCTCCTGAAGCTAAGGTATGGAATGGAATTATGAGGCTTATGGAATGGAATTATGATGCTTATGAATTGAAGTTCAAAATTTGGGAATTTAGATCTATTTTCTATTCTCAAGAACACATGATGTTCGTCATGCATTGAAGAAAATTGCTATAGAATTGCATGCTATGTCTCTATTGTGAAAATTTGTCAAAACTGTTCAGTTTTAGTTTGTAAAGCTAATGATCATCCTAATTAATTTCTATTTAAAAAATGTTTACCTATATTATATTAAATATTTCAAGAAAATATAGACTTTGGAATTGAAATAATTCGTAAAATATATGGCAAGTTATGATTTTTTTAAAACTGGAGGAGAAAGTTGGATATCTAGGGCATGTTGGATGGGTTTCATGTGTTTTATCTTAAACATGTCCAATGAGTTATCTTAGCTGGTTTGGTATATTAATGTTTACTCTCTTAAGTGATTGTGAGACTTGGAATTAAGAGACTTTGTTAATTATAATAAAAGTTATGCATATCTTAAGGTACAAGTATATGAATGGATACTAATATGAAGGTATTGTGCTTTTAGGTTTATCAAAACAAAGAAACACTTGCTTAAGTTGCTAAAAACATGTTAAAAGTTCTAGGCAAGTGATGTTGCATGTGTGTGGCTTTCAAGCCTACATCATGGTGTGAGATCGAAATAACCGAAAAGAGGGGTGAATTAGGTTTTTAAAACTTTTACCGAGTAATTAATATAGCCAAGTTAATTAAGTTAATTCGAGATATTTAAACAGAAATTCAATGGCTAATCAACACAACAATAAAATGCACTAAAAGATAGAGGTAAGAGATATGCAACAAAGTTGTTAACATGGTTCAGCAAAACACGCCTACGTCCGCGCTTTAAGGCTCCTCCTTGAAGATTTTTTCCCTTCAACCTCACGATTTACAACTGATTGAACTTCCCAAGCGTCAAACCAACCTTTACAGTGACTTCACTGTCACCCATACAGATTAGACGAGTATTTAATCATACAACAACACAACACACCTCATTTTTGATGGATATCACCAATATACACACACTAGGTGAAGGTTTATAATTCTCTCAAGAATAAGGCTTTAAAAGCTCTAGAAATTTGAAGCACTTTGTTGCAAATAGCTTTTCACAATGTGGTCAGTTGTTTAGTCTCCATGAACTTTATGTACAGTCTCCATGAACTTTTCCATAAATCATGTTTGATTTGTTTCAACATGATAAAATAAAATGAATCGTACAACCCACTTATTTAGTTATATTATTAGCAGTGGAAGTCTTAAAACATTTATTACAAGTCATGAGCCAGCAAAATAATGGCTTAACAGATCCAACAAGTGATATCTAAATAGCATAGTAATATAATCTAAATGAAATAACTGTGCGGAAAGTAAAATAAGAGTTACAACTTGTTCATAATAAATTAAGATTAAAATACTAGAAATAAAATAAGATTACAATTTATTAAAATACTTGAAATATGGTAAGATTACAATTTATTAAAATACTGGAAATAAAATAAACTCTGCAAAATTTAATCATTATTCAGCAACTGAAAGTCCTACTAATAAAATCATGAAATGATGTCATTGAGGTGAGTTGACTAAACTCCATAGAGATAAGATTTAATTCACAATAATTTATTTAAAATAATGTTTAAGCATGCATGATCGTAAAACTCATATTTCATAAATTTATTTTAGAAAATTTATACAAAAGGGCATGTGTTTAAAACAACTCATTAATATGTGGTACGTAATTAAAATAGGTCCTTGTTGTACTAAATAAAAATCTCTGTAAAAATAGAGTTACTCACGGACTCCAGACGTACCATGTCCTAGGTATATCACAAAATAAAAAGCGATGTTTAGCTATCGCGAAAGCCACATAAAGACCTTGATCTGGTTTAAGGTTTTGCATCCAATGACATGGCACATACAACTGTCTCATTACTCTAGTTAACAACAAACAAACACATCCTCACACGGTCTAATATGCGTACAGTAAAACAGACCCTAAATCGGGTCGACCGAACTCTATTCATAGGACCAAGTTGATCCAATAGTTTTTATATGCATGCTTTAATAAGAGGTATACAGTGAAAAATTACAAATAATTTAAAATTTGACTAGCTATAAAATGGACACATCATTATTATATAAGACACACATCAAAATATTGATTTTTTATAAAAGTTATGCAATGCAATGCATAAAAATTAAATCTTACCTCAATCCCAATAGTCCAATTTAGAGCCCAAGATTTTTAATTACAATTTTTGGTATCGATCCAAAAATAAAGTCGTTAAATTTTTTGGTTAAATTTTATAAAAAAAAAAATAAATTATCACTTAAAATTAATAAAAAGTTAAATATGTAGAAAATACAAACAATTTGCCCCAAAACAAGCTCTTGACCGCAACCCAAAAGAAATTGGACAGTGGCCCAAAACTGAACTTGGGCTGCTATTTATTCAGGCCCATAGTGCAATCCAAGCAGTGGAGAACCGCGACTCAGTTAGGGCCCGAATTCGCACCACCTACAGCTTCCACTCGATATCCCTGTCGACCAAATCGTGAAGGAGACAATTTGCACTTAGACATCGTCTCCATCGTTGCGGAAGACTTCATCTCTTACCAAAGCTCCCTGTCTCGGCCAGTCATTTAACTGTCGAAGCGATGGCTTCACATACCACGCTCAACTTTTGCTAAGTCACTTTTTGGTGTTCCATCGGCAACAAAATCTCGCGTAATTTGATTGTTAGATTTTGTTCAATTGTTTGGCTAACAACAATCATAATTGCAATTCAATAATGCATAATCCAACCTAGAATACCAATCAACAGAGAAAAACTAGAGAAAAAAACCAATTTTGTATACCTGTGCTTTACCCTTTTTTCTTATTTTTGAAGGTTCCAACCAGCACTGCAGTTTCGAACTCTGCCACTAACAATGATTCCTTCTAAAAATTTAACTCAAAATCAAAATTTTAACCACTCAATTTGAATTTACAGGGTCGATAGAAAATTTGCTTATTGTGGCCTCATCTTTCCCACATAGAGGAGGAAATTATCTCCAAAATCTTCTAAGCGAGGGAGAAAGGAAGAGGGAGACTAGGCGAGCAAAAGACGAGTGACAGAGAGAGGCAGAGTGTGGGGAAAGGAAGAAGAGATCTTGATTTAATGAAGGGAAGGAAGAGAATGGAAATGGGAAGAATTTTTCTTCCCAGTCCAAAACACTCACGGGGAGAAAAATTCTTTCCTTCAAAAAAATTTCCGTATATAAAAAAAAATATACCAAATATTACATTGTTCTCTATTTAAAGAATTTCATCCAAGAAAATTAGAACTATCTCGAGTGTACCATTGAATAAACGAGGGTACTTATCCATCATTTCATATTCAATTTCCTAAGTTGCTTCTCATTCACTATAGTTCTTCCACTGAACTTGAACGAGAGGTATTTCACGGTGACATAGAACTCTGATCTCACGTCCAAAAATTCTTTCAGGTTCTTCTTCATAAGATACATCCTCCTGAATAAGTACCTTAGTTCAAGAAATAACATGTGAAAGATTAGGAATGTACTTCCTTAGCATAGAGACATGGAAGGCATTATGAACATAATTAAGCTATAACAATAATTTAAATCGATAAGCCACTAAACTAATCCACTCAATAATCTAAAAAAGATCTATATATCTTTGGGCTAACTTTTCTTTCACCGAAACGACTAATACCTCGACGAGGTCGCACATTTAGAAACACAAAATCATTGGCTTCAAACTCTACTTCCCTTCTCTAAAGGTTTGCATATCTCTTATGTTGACTCTGAACTGTAACTAGTCGCTCCTTAATTACTTGAACTTTCTCAATTGTCTCTTGAATTAAATCAGGCACGGGAGTGACATGCTCTTTGATCTCAACCCAACATAAAGGTGATCTACACGGTCTCCTATATAAAGCTTCATATGATGAAATACCAATACTGGTTTGATAATTGTTGTTATACACAAACTTCATTAAAGGCAAGGGATTTACCCAACTATCTCTGAAATCTAGGATACAAGATCTCAACATATCCTCAAGAATTTGGATCGTACTCTTAGACTGACCATCTATTTGAGGATGATGTGTTGTACTCAAATTTAACTCCATGCTCAAAGCTCTCTAAGGGATCCCCAAACTTTCGACATGAATCTCGGATCTCTATTAGAAACAATATTCGAGGGAATATCGTGAAGTCAAACGATGCTCTCGATATACACCTTAGCTTTGTAAAAAAAAAAAACATTCTAATAGGAATAAAATGTGCAAATTTTGTCAATCTATCCGCAATCACCCATACAACATCAAATTTTTGCACTGTCCTCTACAAACCACTTACGAAATCCATGGTAATCTTGTCTCATTTCCACTCAGGGATAGGCAGAGGCTGCAACAACCCAACTGGCCTCTGATGTTCAGCCTTAATTTGTTGGCAAATCAAAAACCTGGATACATATTAAGCTACATACCATTTCATTCAAATTCACCAATATAGACACTTCAAGTCACGATACATTTTTGTGCTGTTAGGATGAATAACAAATCTGGATTTATGGTCTTCTGCTAAGATTGCCTGTCTCAAATCTAAATCACTAGAGATGACAACTCAATTTTTGAAAAATAAAAATCCATCAGAACTGATCTCCCAACTGTCAAACTACTCACTAGATTTAATCTTCTCAAATCTTTCTCTTAACTCATCATTGAACTTCTATAAATCTTTCACACGTTGCAAAAGTGTAAGGGTTGTTAATAAATTAAAAACTCGAATTGTTTGACCATTCTCTTGGTACTATAGCTTATAATCTCCAATAATTAAACATCTCTTCCAATCTTCTAACATTAGACAAGAAAGAGATCTTTGAGTATAATGACTCAAGGCATCAACTACAGTATTAGCCTTTCCAAGATTATATTCCACAGTAAAGTCGTAGTATTCCATATACTCCACCCAACAACGCTATCGGAAATTCAAATCGCGTTGTGAGAAGAGGTAACTTAAACTCTTGTGATTGAAAATACCTTGAATTCAGCATCATACAAGTATCTTCGTCAAATCTTTAAGGCGAAAATAATAGCCGCAAGTTCTAGGTTATAAGTAGGGTAATTCCATTCATGCATCTTTAACTGTCGAGATGCATAAGCTATCAATTTATCCAGCTACATCACAACGCAACCCAAACCAACTCCTAATGCATCTGTATAAATTGCATAAGGCAAACTCTTATCTGGTACTACTAAAACTGGAGCAATAATCAATCTCTGTTTGAGTTCATCAAAAGCTAAATGACACTTTTCATCCCAAATAAACTTCATGTGCTTTCTGGTTATCTGTGTTAGCGACATAACAATAGAAGAAAAAATTTTCACGAATCGATGATAATGATCAACTAAACCCAAGAAGCTACGCACCCCAACAATGTTTTTGGGTGGCTTCCAATCTAACACAACCTCAATTTTAGCTATATCCACAAAAATGTCATTCTGAGAAATAACATGGCCTAGAAATTTCACTTTAATTATCCAAAAATTGCATTTTTCTCGCTTTGTATACAACTGATGCTCCTTTAGCGTTTGTAGAATAATTTTTAGATGTTTCATATGTTCATCTAGAGTTTTAGAATATATCAGGATATTAACAATGAACACCACCACGAACTGGTCAAGATATGGCTGAAGGACTGGATTCATAAGGTCCATAAAAGCAACTGGTGCATTAGTCAACCCAAATGGAAGCACCAAAAATTTTAAGTGTCCAAAACGAGTACGAAAATCCATCTTAGGAATATCTTCTTCACGAATCATCAGTTGATGATACCCAGATCTCAAATATATTTTCGAGAAGTACATAGATCCTTTGAGCTGTTCAAACAAGTCATCAATCATTGATAATGGACACTTGTTCTTGACTGTCATATGATTCAATTTCCGTTAATCAATGCATAGGCAAAGTAAACCATCCATTTCTTTGCAAATAAAACTGGTGCACCCCATAGCGAAATACTATTATGAATAAACCTTTTTTTGTGTAGTAAATCATTCAACTAGGTTCTCAATTCATTCAATTTAGCAAGGGCCATGTGGCATAGAACAATCGAATTCGAGTAGTGTTGGGCATCAAATCAATACAAAACTCAATCTAGCGGTCGGGTGGCAACCCAAGTAGATCCTCAGGAAAAATACTACGGTAATTACTAACCACGGACAAATAAAAATTCTGCCTAACTGTAACAAAGTCACTGCTAATAGCAAAAATACTCTTATAAGGCTACAATCTCCTCTGACCACCCGAACAGACTCACAGAACAAGATCAATAGAAAATATATGGGTATTCCATGGATGCACTAGGATTTTTCCTTCTTCCAATGTTAGAGTAATATTTCTCCAATAACAGTCGATCTTAGCTTTATATAAGCTTAACCAATCCATACCTAGAGTTACATCAAACTTATGCATATGTATAACTATTAGATCAACCGATAGTTTGTGCCCGTTAACAATAAGGGCAGCAGATCAGACAACGAGACACATTTCATATCTCTTATTCAATGGAGCATCAACTTTTATGAGAGAAAAATTGTTTAACTTTTATAGGGGAACATCAACTTATTAAAATAGGTTTTCTTTCTCTAACTTTATATTATTTTGATAGGCAATAGAATTTATGACAATACATTATTTCTTTAAGTTAAAATCCTCTCATTCGGGTATATTGTGTAATACGAAATATTATTTTAGATGAACTAAATGGATTAGAATATTTTGTCTAAAATTTATTGTTTGAATTTAAATCATAAAAAACGTGATATACATGTACTGAATTTTATTAATAAATTTGATGGTAATGTCTAAATTGCTAATAATTAAAACTTAGAGATTTAACTTATTTATTTAAAAAAATAACTTAATGTCTAATCTATAAGCAATCCAATATTAGGTATAAATTATACTTTACCTTAAAAATAAATATGCAATATAAAAAAGTTTTGAATATACATTATATGAAATTATATAACATTTCATGTCAAAATAATATTGTTATACTCAGTGAACTTGATTTAACTATATGCGAAAATTGTAACTTTTCTTAAAGCTTTTCATACATTTGCAAAACTATTTCGCATGATTAATAGTCCTAATGTTGGTCATATTCTTATTCAATTCAATACTATTTGTTATTTGTTTGATAATTATTATAATTTTGATATATTTAGTATAATAACTGAAAAAATTATAAATATTTTTTTAATGTTGAATTGCATATTGTATTTTTATTAGGTGTTCCAATTGATCATAGACATACAAAAAAAAAAGGTTTTAGAAATTTGGTTTCAATAGAAGACCGAGATAGTAAGTTGATATGCTCGCATGGTGAAAAATAAAGGAAACAATTTTTTTCGTGATTTTTATTATGGCACGGGACATAATAACAATGTTGATTTCACAACTTTTAGTGCACGTAGTAGAGTTCTTTGCAATACAAGAAGCATTTTGACATCTAAAATAGTTAGAGACACTAACATACTTGAATGATTAATGGCTAGTAGTACGAGGACACAAGACGATACAAGATTAGAGGAGATTGTACTATAGACAAATAACATTCATTTATGTAAAGTAGAATTTAAAATTATAGCTCTCCCAAAGAAATATTATAATAATGCAAATTGAATAGATTTGATGTCTTCTAGATAGTCCATAGTATATTAGATACAATTCACAATAAATATTATGTAGTTTCCTTTTTGAACCAAGAAAGAAGTAAATGTCAATCTAGTTGGGATGCACTTGTATTATAGTGATGCAATACCTTTTCAATTCAATGAAATAATTGTTGTAATGCAGACTATTTCTATGAATTAAATAAATATTTTTGTTGATTAAATAAGTATAGTTCTTATTTTTTTTAACAAAATATAATTGAGGCTGCAACACAAAATGTTGGAGTCACAACTCTAGTCAGAAGTTTAATTTCTTCAATAGCTGATGACAACATATAATTGTGATCCCAATGATACCTACTTGAATTGTGACCCAAATTTGAAAATTTAAAACATTTTTTTTTTTTTGGACTAACCTGCTTCTAACTCGAAACCTTGGACCTCCATTTCTTGTCCAGGCTAGCTTGGGCCGGACTTGTGCCTAATTTTTGTGGACCAGAGCGACTTCACCTAGTTCGCTATTGAGGTCGACCTCAAATGCACCATTTTATTGGAAAATTATTTTTAGCTAAAAGATATATATACTTTATGTTAGAATTAAGTTACTTTGAAATTTATTTGGCTTGATTCCAAATGTGTAGTTACATTACATCATGAAATTTTTTCAAAAATCTGTATATGTTAGAGTTTAACATGACCCAAATTCTATTTGCACAGATTGATTTGCCATGCATTGTGAATCATATTTTAGGGTTTCAGTTATTGTTATAAATATATATTTGAGTCACAAAATTCTTTGTATATTAATTTGATATAGTGAAATTCTCCTATGCTTTTATTTTTTATAAATCTTGACATTTCAATTTTGCATTTTTCTTTTTTTATTTCCATTTTATTTTCAACAATTGATACGAGAGAGTTATGAATTTCTGAATTTCAATAAATCTCTCAAGCAAAACAATGTTTTTTTTTTTTGCAATTTTTTGAAAAATTACATTTTTTGAAAAAGAAAAAAAAGAAAAATTTGTTGTCTTTCTTCTTCACTCTAAAGAAGAAAACCTAGGCGGATAAACTGCCATAGCCCCCTATACTCAGCCATCCGACGAATCTCTATTAAGGTTTTTTAGAAATTAAAACAAAAAAGAGAATTGAGAAAGGTTATTTTCATTCAGAATCCAGAATTCTGGTTGCTTATAGAGGAGTATTGAAGAAGAAAAAAAAATACAGAACATTCACACTTTCAACACCCTATTTCTCTCTCTTCCTCGCTATTTATACCTTTTCATTTCAACAATTGCCTTCCACGTCAGTGTTAAATGATAGTGTTTTTCTCAAGCTTGAGTAGCAGTTGTCTAGTTCTTGCGTTATGCTTATGACGTTGTCCCCATCCCGCGCAATGCATGTCGAAACAGGCATCCCTCCTTACAAAACCTTGACCCAAAGGATGAAATATTGGATACCTCTTGGTGATGATTGAAGAGTTGACCCATGTAGCATCGACCTTAGACTGATTCGCATAGCAAATGAGCCATTGTGTAATAGGGGCATTGCCCCAGTTAACTACTATCGTCTGAAGGAGTCTTAGGTTGTTTGTCGGCAATTGTTGTGAACTCTACCAGAAGTGTGGAGCTGGAGAAGGCTGAGTTGCTAATCTGTTTCTTAAGAAGGGACACATGGAAGACTAGGTGAATTTTAGCTATCGTCGGCAGAGCTAGTCTATATGCAACTTCCCCAATACGTTCTGCAATTGGAAATGACCCAAAATATTTTGGAGATAGCTTGTTAACTAATTTGGCCTCCAATGAAAACGACATTGGTCGATAAGGTTGTAGCTTTAAGAAGACCATATAACTTCATGCGGGATTGTTCCTGAGCGATGTTTTCTTTAAGTAAGTGATCAATATGGTACTGTTCTCAAAGGAGATGATTGACATCTTCTGTGTTTGACTGCTGATAAGGACCTAGAGCTAGCAAAGGGGGTTTGACACCATAAAGAGCCTCGAAAGGAGACATCTTAATTGTGGATTGGATTGTGGTGTTATACCACCATTCTGCTAAAGCTAACCATCTTTGCCAATTGGAAGGTCGGGTGTGAGGCATACATCGTAAGTACATTTCCAAGCATTGGTTCAATCTTTTAGTTTGTCCACCAGACTCTGGATGATAAGGAGAAGACATAGCTAAATTAGTGCCCAAGGCTTCAAATAAAGTTCTCCAAAATGTAGAAATACAGGTTTTTATCTTGGACAGAGACGATTTGCTGAGGTAATCCATGGAGCTTAACAATATTATCCAGGAACACAGTCGCCACAGACGGCACAGTGTATGGATGAGAAAGAGTGAGAAAATGTGCGTATTTGGTGAAATGACCCACCATGACTAAAATGCAATTTGCTCGTTCTGAGTGGGGAAGTCGCTCAATAAAATCCAACAAAATATGCATCCACGGCCAATCCGAAATGAGTAGTGGCTACAAAAGGCCAAGATATTGAGTGTGTTTATGTTTGTAGCATTGGCATGTATCACATTGCATAGTTTTTGGTGAATCGACTTCACCATTCTTGCTCAGAAAAAATGTTGCTTTGCTTTGTGCATGGAAGCCTTAGTGCCAAAATGACCTCCATTCAATGACTCATGCAAATTTTCTATCAACTTCTGGCGTATTGCCCTAGTTGATCCCAGAACCATCTTTCCTTTAAATCACAGAATTCCTTCTTGATAAGAAAATAAATTTAGTAGTAGACAATCAATGAAAGGTTTAGCAATGATCTCCATGGCCCAGGTATCACCTTCATAACTTTCTACTACTTTCTTCATCCACGGTGGTTGTAATGCAAAAATAGCCAGACAAGTGTTATCTTGAAATAAGCGCAAGAGGGCATCAATAACTACGTGTGAATGACCTTGCTTGTACTGAATAGTATAGCGTAATCCCAATAACTTAGTCAACAACTTTTGCTGCAGTGGGGTTGTTATTCATTGTTCTAAAAGATATTTGATGGAATTGTGATATGTTTTGGTGATGAATTCAAACCCCTCCAAATAATGGCGTCACTATTGGACTGCAGTGGCTAGCGCCAACAGTTCTTTCTTGTAGATAGAATAACCTAGATTTCGATTATTAAACGGCTTATTGAGATATGCTAATGGATGACGGTTCTGCATCAGCATGGCTCTCATGCCATTATAACAGGCATCCATTTAAATAACAAATGGCTGAGAGAAGTCTAGCAAAGCCAATATTGGTGTGCTTGCCATAGCGGATTTCAGTATTGCAAAATCTTTTTCAGTTGGAGCTGACTAACAAAAACCATCCTTGTTAAGCATATCCATAAGAGGCTTAGCTATATTATCATAACCCTAGATGAATTTTCTATAGTAACTTGTTAGCCCCAAAAACCAATGCAATTATTTTAAAGATGTTGGCTTTGGACAATTTTTCATGGCTTTAATCTTCTTAGGGCCTATGGATACTCCTTCTGGATAAATAATGTGGCCTAGATTTGCCACTTGTTGTTGGCCAAATGCACATTTGTTGAGCATAGCAAAAAGAGTATGATGGTGAAGCAATTAAAATACAGATGCTAGATGAAGTAAATGAGAAGCCATATCCTTGCTGTAAACCAAAATATGGTCAAAGAAAACAAATACAAACTTTCATTAAAATGGTATAAATACGTCGTTCATCAATGACTGAAAGGTGGCTTGAGCATTTGACACCTTGAAGGGCATGACTTTGAACTTCTATAACTTATGATGTGTTTTAAAAGCTGACTTGTGGCAGTGAGAGTCCTTGACTTGTATTTGGTGATACCCTGCACATAGATCCAGTTTGGAAAATATTGCAGAACCATGTAATTCATCAAGCAGATCATCAATTAAATGCATAGGAAACTTATCTTTTATGGTCAGGGCATTTAACTGGTGATAATCGACACAAATCACCATTGACCATCTTTTTTCTTGATTAGTAACACTAGAGATACATACAAACAATTACTTGGTGCAATAATACCATTCTACAACAATTCCTGGACCAACCTTTCAATCTCGAACTTTTGGAAGTGGGGACACTTGTGTGGTGCAATGCAAAATGGTTTGGCTGGAGTAATAAGCGGAATTGCAAGGTCATGAATGCGCTGGGGTGGCAGTCCCTTATGTTAAGCAAAAATATCTTGATACTAGATTAACAGAGTATGTAATTTCGATGATTTGTTGTGGCACACTTCCAAATACCTATTGTCCATAGATTGAATGGCCAGAATATCGTAATCCTACTATTGTATGCGTGCTAAAAAAGAGTGTGGGATACTAAATCCAGGAATATTAGGGCATGCAAAAATGACAGAATAATGGTCGATGCTAAGAAGATTATCTTTAAAAATCCATGTGAAAGATCAAATGTGACTGAACTAACAAAATTGATCCAATCAATGCTGAGTCTTGTAATAATGCTACTTCGAAAGTGATGAAGAAAAAAATCAGACATGGAGGAAAGAGAAGGTTATACCAATGACTTAATTGTTTCAAAACACTTAGTATATTCTTTTACAATGCCAAATTGTACCAACTTACTAAAGGTTTGTAACTTCAGAGAAATGTTGATATAATTCTATAAAAAAAATCGTTCCCACAAGGCTTGGGGAAAACTAGCAAACCATCAAACCAAATGTTTGCTTCTTGTAAATGCAACTCTGCTATTCCTACACGTAAGGGATCCAAAATCTGGTGAAGCGTAAAATACTTTTGTGCCTTTTGAATCCATTCCAATGGTCCCTCATCTGAAAAACCTGGGAAATTCATTCTTGGAAAATGGTGGTTGAGTGGATTATCTAGATGGATGCAATTTGATTGCCACAGAAGCAGTGTTATTGTTAGGATAGAAGTTTTCCCTTGATTAAGGAGAAGAACTTGTTTCTGTTCAGCATCTAGCCTCAAAGGCAAAAGTTGATTGAGAGCATACATAATCTCATCATGTTTAGCCACCAACGTCGTATCAGAATGATCTAGGTTCCTCGCTAGTTGTTGTACTTTTTGATATGTAGTTTCCAGGCTAGGAAAAAGTAAGGATATATTTGCGCTCAAATCTTTCAGTTCTCCTTCCATTCGTTTCATCATTTCTTCATTGGCTTTGGACCGTGTTTCTGTAATAATCGATTGTGCTGACTATGATACCCGTTTGTTATGGTTTTTTAGGAATTAAAATAGAAAAGAGAATCGAGGAAGGTTATTTTCATTCAAAATCTAAAATTTTGGTTGATTAAATAGGAGTATCAATGAAGAAGAAAAGAAAAATACAAAACATTCACACTTTCCACACCCTATTTCTCTCTCTTCCTCTCTATTTATACCTTTTTGTTTCAACAACTGCGTTTTACGTTAGCCTTAAATGATAGCATTTTTCCTAAGCTTGAGTAGCCATTCTTCTAGTTCTTGAGTTGCGCTTATGATGTCGTCCCCATTTTGCATAATGCATGTCATAATAATCTCCAACCGATGATGCCTTTTGTATAGCGTTGTCTTCACTCTATTTGCCATTATAAGAACCAACAGAACATCTATAATCTATCATAGTAACCTATTTCCCATAGCAGAGTAAAGAACCATTTAACTTTTTCTTTAACATGTAATTATTGAGTGAATAATTTAAGAAAGTCAACTTCATACATCCTTAATCATCCAAGCCTCACAGACAACAACAAAACACAAGACATTATCTAATTTCTCAATCGAACAATAAATAGTTGTAACACAATTACTTAACAACAGCAGAATACACTTCATAGCAAGCAACCAAAATTATTGCTTATTAACAGAATAACTGTAACGCCCTGAATTTGAAAACCCTTTTTAAATCCTTAGTCATGAAATTTTTTTTGTGTTTCTTTAAAACATATCAGAGTAAATCAGCAAAATTATTTTAAAACATTTAAAAATATATTTATTTAAAATGCTTAGCGAGTTCACGATTAATTACAAAACATTACTCAAATGCAACTTTTATAAAAAAACAACCCATTTTATTTCTTTGAGCTATAACCCCTCAAATGAAGTTCGGTTGATAACCCAAGGCGTCCTCTGGTAATGCCTCCTCTTTCACATAAATAATACGTGCAACATGGGCAATACCATGAGCCTAACGCTAAGCAAGAAATATAATATAATGCGTATCTTTATGCAATGCTTAAGTAATGCTTATGCAGTCATTTTCTATATTTTCTACTTTGGCCCGAAGCTCAATCCCCACCCCAAAGCTTTTAAGCCGTAGCCCGAGGATTGGCCCCACCCCAAGGCTTTCGGGCTTCATGATTTGTTCCTGGTATATTGTCTGCTTTGGCCCGCAACTCAATCCTCACCCTAAGGCTTTTAGGTTGTAGCCCGAGGATTGGCCCCACCCCAAGGCTTTTGGGCCTCAACTTCTTTATTCATTTGGTCTCGATTCATTTATTCATTTTCTTTCATTTATCGTGTCATGTATATGTCACACTTTCATAAGCCCTATCATGATGCATGAATAACAATTCATATTTATCTCATAACAATTTTCGTAGCATACAAGTAAAAACAAGTATTTTATAATAAATTTTAAACTATGCAGTGCAATCAATAAAATTAGTCCTATGATGCAGGGCCTCTACTCGCCACTACATCCTATTTCTTACCTTTGTAAAGCATTCCTTTGTTCCTTAGCATTTTTACCTTTTCCCTTGTTATCGTCAATACCTTTACAATAATTTTCATTAATTAAAATATATTATTTATTATTTTATTTTTTTCGTTAATCGTGGATAGTACTAATCAAGAATATTTCCAAGAAAGAACGCTTTTAGCAATTCTCCTTAGACAAAATATCATTTCCAAGCAAGTTCCCAGGAAAGACTGGGTGGTCAAAGCGATTCTTATTAAATATCAGTCTCCTTAGACGGAACTTACTTAAACAGTACAATTACACAATTAAATATTATTTCTAATTAATATCTCTACAATAATATTGTGATAATAATGATAATATAAGTAATATTTCTAATATAATATGGCGATAATAACGATAATATATTTCCAATTAATATATCTATTTCCTCATCTTCTGGGACCTAAATGTGAAAATGCTTAAGGATGGTTGTGATCAGTGTATTGTATGGGAGACTTTTTATTGATCCCGTAAGGGCTTCCATCATGATATTAAGGATTATAAATCCAGGGTCAAAATATTTACAACCCAGTAGTTTTTCCATTACGTAAAGGTCCATACAACTGAAAAAATCCCGATGTCCGAACCAGGGCAATTGCGTATACGTTAAGAGATGATGAAGAACACGTCCCATCACCCTGAGGTCTTTTATAGTAGGTTTATAAAATCCTGCAATCTGGGGATTCATATGAATTTGTCTTAGAATTTTGTCGCTCGCTCCGTTCAGACAAATTCTGGATCAGAAGAAGTGCAATAATATTGATCCACATTCGATGAAATGTCAAAACCGATAATCTCATTAATAACAGGAGGAGTTATTAAAATTTTGGTCCCCAAAACATACGTCCTTCAAAGCCAATGGTTGGGAACGGAAGGTCATATTAGTATAGAATAGTCGGACCAACCGCTCATAAGATATATCGGGCAAAGAACATAGGCACGTAAGTCCCGCATGCGCAAAAATATTTTCTAACCCCAAAGAGGAAAAAATCTCGAAGTGGACCCTTCTGGAGTATACAAGTGAGCGATCTTTAATGTCATTGTGATATAGCTCTTCGTATCTTCGTGTTAGAAAATCCACGAAGAAATGTGGAATATTCGGGACTGCAGTACCATCTCGGCTCTTAACTCTTGTTCCTTTGCTTTTTCTAATAGAAGTTGAGGCCATTATGAATTTAATGAAAAAATCAAGAATTAATCAATTGTCGTTTTCTCCAAATTGGTCTATTCCACAAATGACTCAGAAATTCCCCAATGGAAATTAAATTTTCCTCAACTCAACAATTTTCCAATAATTTCAAAACAAATTTGAACCCCAACCAAATTCAGCTGTAAAATTGACTTCCAACAGTTCACAAATTCAAGAACCGGTAAATCCAAAATTCATAGTATAACAGTCCAAATTTTACTTTCTAATTGTAGTAATTTGTACACATCTTTCGTCAACCATCTAGCAATTAATAGGGCAATTCCAAATATTGGAAGAAATTTGCGTGTAAATTTTTCACCTCGGTCAGATTTTCGCTGAGTAGCTCGATTGAGAGTTCTATGAGTGAGCTGAAGATTGAAGCCCTTGTCCTCTTCAGATTTCTGCCGCTCGTGAATCGTTGTTGTAGGTTGCGCAATTTCGTCCAAAATCGCAGCTCTAACCCTCGCCCAAAATCACAGCCATAACCTTCTGAAATTTTTGAAAAATGTCAAAGGAGAAGAGGGACGCTTCGGGTTTAATTTTTCTTTAGAGCTGGCGACTTACATCGGTTCAAGGCGCAAGGAGAGGGCCGGCAGCACTCCTCAACCATCGACAACTACAACACACACGGTCGGTTTTGTCTCGTTTTTCATCGGTTTTAATTTGGCTTAAGCCTTTCTTCCTTTGAGTCCTCACAAGGTGGAGTCCGGTCGATATCGTCATTCCGACCGCGACCACGCAAATGCGACGATCTAGAGCAACAATAAGTACCCCGGACAATTCAATCAATCCTTAACTGCTTATAGTCTGAAAATTAAGATTTAAATTTGTTATATGCATCCTTTAACCACCTATATGACCTATCAATCTGTAATGTATTTCAGTCAGAGTATTTCGACCGTGAAGTTGACCACAGTCTGACTGAAATGTCACCGTACCTATTCCTCAAAACGTTGACATTTTTTAGATTTAATCCACGTTTATTATACTCCAGTTATGTTACTTGTAATAATCTTAGGAATTATTGTTCGTACTTCTATTTAACCTAGGAAATATTAGGAAGTTTAAGAAACAACTAATTATCCGAGTGAGATAAATTTCATTTAACTAAGGTAATTTAGCCTAACAACATAAAACAATAAAATTAGGACAAAACAACAAATTTTACTTACAATTGGAGTATTTCCTGATGAGTCTTGCATTATCAACAGTCTACATAACTTTGTTATGCTCTGATACCAACTGTAACGCCCCGAATTTGAAAATCCTTTTTAAATCCTTAGTCATAAAATTTTTTCATTTTTCTTCAAAACATATCAGAATAAATCAACAGAATTATTTTAAAACATTTAAAAACATATTTATTTAAAATGCTTAGTGAGTCCACGATTAATTACAAAACATTACTCAAATGCAACTTTTATTAAAAACAACCCATTTTATTTCTTTGAGCTATAACCCTTCAGATCAAGTTCGGTTGATAACCCAAGGCCTCCTCTTGTAATGCCTCCTCTTTCACATAAATAATACCTGCAACACGTGCAATACCAAGAGCGTAACGCTCAACAAGAAATAGAATATAATGCGTATGCTTATGCAATACTTATGTAATGCTTATGTAGTCATTTTCTATATTGTTCGCTTTGACCCGGAGCTCAATCCCCACCCAAGGCTTTTAAGCCGTAGCCCGAGGATTGACCGCACCCCAAGGCTTTTGGGCTTCACAGTTTGTTCCTAGTATATTGTCTGCTTTGGCCTAGAGCTCAATCCCCACCCCATGGCTTTTAGGTTGTAACCCGAGGATTGGCCCCACCCCAAGGCTTTTGGGCCTTAACTTCTTTATTCATTTGGTCTCGATTCTTTTATTCATTTTCTTTCATTTATTGTGTCATGCATATGTCACATTTTCATAAGCCCTATCATGATGCATGAATGACAGTTCATATTTATCTCATAACAGTTTTCATAGCATACAAGTCAAAACAACTATTTTATAATAAACCTTAAACTATGCAATGCAATATAATAAAATTAGTCCCGTGGCCACCACATCCTATTTATTACCTTTGTAAAGTGTTCCTTTGTTCCTTAGCGTTTTTATCTTTTCCCTTGTTATCGTCAATACCTTCACAATAATTTTCACTAATTAAAATATATTATTTGTCATTTTATTTCTTTCGTTAATCGTGGATGGTACTGATCAAGAATATTCCGAAGAAAGAACGCTCTTAGCAATTGTCCTTAGACAGAATATCCTTTCCAAGCAAGTTCCCAGAAAATACTAGGTGGTCACAACGATCCTTATTAAATACCAGTCTCCTTAGACAGAACTTACTTACACAGTACAATTACACTACTAATATTATTTCTAATTAATATCTATATAATAATATTGTGATAATAACGATAATATATTTCCAATTAATATTTCTAATATAATATGACGATAATAACGATAATATATTTCCAATTAATATTTCTAAGATAATATTGCAATAATAAGGATAATATATTTCCAATTAATATTTCTAAGATAATATTGCGATAATAATAATAATATATTTTCAATTGATAATAATTATAATATATTTCTAATTAATACTAAATTAACCAATAAATCCAAGAGGGAAAAGATCGTTACCGAAATCCAAGAGGCGATCCCGTAATTTTCTCCCGTTGAAGTTGCCAAACTCTTTGGGGTAACTTTCTTTCCCACAATCTCCCACTTAAATTTCCTCACAACTTTCATTCTCTCATTCTCCTTTTCTTCTTTCTTTTTCTCTTTGTGTTGATTTTCTCTCAACCTCACTGCTTATTTATAGGCGTTCTCCTCTCCTTCAGTAGATGCCACATACTGGAGAAAATAAATCAGAGTTAGGTGAAGCAGTTGGAACAGCAAAATTTGTCGGCAAGTGTTACTCTGGTCACAATCTATAGGACCAGACCTGAATTTGCTACCACAACCAAATAAATTCTCTATGTCTAGTTCGTCTAGAAAAACACATTTTCGCAGAATGTAGTGGTTCCAATCGCAAGCCATGCAACCAGACCGTCACTTGCGACCAGAACAACGCGTAAAACACGCGATCGGTCCCAAAGGTAGCAGTGGCAACTTCCTTGCATCCAATACACTGCCGTTCCATTCCTTCATCCTTATTCTTTATTAAATTCTATTTCAATTATTATTTTGTTTTATTTATTAAATCATTTTTGTTATAAATAATATCTCAATAATCTAAATTATCCGCATAGACTAATATCTAGATTTTCCTCTAATTAATTTCTCTTATCCTTATTTTAATTTTCGTTAACCAAAACAACTCCAACAAAGCACATTTATCAAATATGTAATTTAACAGGGAGCATAAACCGCTATCATGCATGCAGCAGATGATTCATCAATAATCTCCAGAAAATCCAAAGCATAAGTCCTAACAAAATCCATAAATCTATAAACAAAGGAGGAAATCCCATACCTAAAGAATACCCGGCAGATTCACCACTTCTTCTTTTCGTCTTTTTCTTCTTTCTTCCTTAGGCCTTTCTTCTCTTTCTTTCCTCTGTCATCTTTCTTCCTCAATCAACTCGAGGAGATGAGCTCCTCCTTACTTCTTCTTCCTTCCTTCTCATTACTTCCCCAGAGAGTCACACCCAGAACACTCTCGACACTCAGTTTCTCCAGAGAGCATTTCACTCTCTATCTCTTTTCTTCTCGGTATTTCAATTCACCAAAGGTGTCCTATATAGCTTCACACAATTCCCATGCCTCACTTAACACCCATTAGGAGTAGCCATCTGTAAAGAGAGCATACGTGAAAGAATTACAGAGGATGAACTTATCAAGATCACATTTCCTCCCCGGGCAGGGCAAACCAAGTGGAACCGATTGCCGGTCCAATGTGGAGCTCACAGGTTGATCTGTATTGCGTTCGTCCCTCCCACTTCGTCTCTGTGATTTCCACGCCCATTCCATGGCAACTAAAGATGCAGAGCCAACCTATTCAACAAAGCACCACCCCTCTGCAATACCCATCAACAGAAGAAACAGAACAGAGGACATCAAGAAGCCAGCAATGCACCCAAGCATTACTTACCTCTCACAGTTGCCGGTGAAGACGCTGCCACTGTCGTTCACTTCACAATCCTCCGCCAGCCACACCAAGCACTCGCCTTGGTTTGGCGCTGCGCAGTTCTAGCTTGCGGGAGCTTCAATCCCACCATCTCGGGTGTCACGTAGATTACCGCTCGGGAGTTACGTTCCACAGACTAAAATGCTATGAGCCAACCTCGCGGTTCAACGAGTTGCACAGCGACGACTTCACTCGCTCGCTCCCGGTGACTCAGAATTGCTCGTTGGTCGCACCATTCATCGCATTGTCAAAGTCGCCCCCCTGTCTCCTCTCACTCTTTATCAAAAATGGTCGCGGGCCTTCTAAACTTTCTTCCCCCACTTTTCTTTAATTTTCTTTTCATTTTTAATTCATTCTTTTATTTTACTATAATTTTATTTATTCAATTAATATATAAATATATCTATCATATATTAATCGACCCACTTCCAACTCCCGACTTATTATGAACATTACTTGATGATGATTACCTGTCCAAATTTAAATTCTTAAACTACGTTGTCTAAATTAATTTTTTATAATCATAAAATAATATATTCTTATTCTAAGCTTATCGTGAGCTAGAGATTCCAAGTATTACACTAAGAATATTCCATAATCCATCTTGAAGTCAAACTTTTTGAAGTTGTTCCTCATTTTTAGAATAAAGCACTTGCATTCAAAGGACCTAAAATAGTTAATATTCAGAATTTGACCATTTCATAGCTCATAGGAGGGTCTTTTTAAGAATGAGAAGGATGAACACACGATTAAGGACATAACATGTTGTGGCAACAAATTTCGCCCAAAAATATTGAGGAGGGATTTTCTCACTAAGCATGGTTCTAGCTAACTCTTTAAGGAATCTATTTTTCCTCTCAACAACTTTATTTTATTAGGGGTTCTTGGTGAAGAGAATTTGTGTCTAATGCTATACTTTTAACAAAGAAGCTCAAAGCTTTCATTATCATATTCTCTATTATGATCACTACTCATTTGACACTTTCTTTCTAAAGTTAGAAAATGTTTTGAAGGTTTTGTCATTTGTTCTTAACAAAAAAAAACCCATGTGAACCTAGATAAATCAACTCCAATAACAAAAGTGTAATATTTTCCTGCTCGACTTGCAGTTTTTTAGAGACCAAAAAGATCTATATGGAGCAATTGAATGGAGTAAGACTGAGGACACAACATTTTTAGAAGCAAACAAACTCTTTGTTTTCTTTTGCTTATTTGACAAGTGGCATCAACTTTGTCCTTATCAAAAGAGTTTTCAAGACATCCCCAAACCAGATCTCCTGTCATGACCCAGAGGCGGGCCGAACAGAACCGTTTTGTCAGACGACCTGATTCTCAAGAGAGAATCTGGTTACCTAACCCAAGGCGTGAATTTTTATGCGGAAGATATAACGAGAATAATACCAAGCCCAAACTCAAATCACATGGGTTGGGGTCTAGAGAGTGATCAACTAGAGACATGATAGCATAACAAGAAAGTATTGTGCATGAATTAAATCAACCAACACCAAAACTAAAATTTCAACATACCAGGAACAGAGGGATTAAACCGACGAACCTCCACCCATCCACGGGGAGATTGAGACAATCATAAGGGAAATACCAGCATCGCTCCGCTACCACACGTGTAAAACTAGTGCATCGGATCTACATCCTAACATGGGGGAAAATTTAGTCTAAGGGGTGAGTGACTAACTCAGTAGGGAAATCTATACTAAATGCAATGCATGGTAAAACCGACTTTTTTTTTCATCTTTGAAAACCATTTCATGCTTCTCATTTTACCGTACACGAATTTTTAAACATTTAAAACTCTTTATCGTTTTATAAATCTGGCCTATGGCCCTCGATGTGGCTTTATTAAAACTCATTGTATACATAGACAGCTATACTCGAAAAATATGTCAACATCATTTTCCGTGTGAAAACGTCACCAGTGAAAAGGGATGTTACTCAAGGACCCATCCGTCACTCATCATCTAAAGGTGGTATGATCTCTCGGATGTGTCGACAGGCCGTAGCCACCGCTGATATGATCCGAAGATCCAATGCATACCTGAGTTGCCGGTGAACCAGTCAACAAAGACACAACTCGCGCAACCACGTAGTATAAATCACAAAAAGGTTGCTATCTGCCAATAGCAACACCTCATGAGGCAGGAAAGAATGTCAATGACAGTGATTCATAGATCTAG
Source organism: Begonia loranthoides (assembly GCA_022433065.1). Classification (NCBI taxonomy): domain Eukaryota; kingdom Viridiplantae; phylum Streptophyta; class Magnoliopsida; order Cucurbitales; family Begoniaceae; genus Begonia; species Begonia loranthoides. The sequence continues at coordinate 19,919,123 of CM039477.1, read as the reverse complement.
CATGTCACATAAGTTGTTAGCCTAAGCGTGTTAGACATATTTATATTTTGATGATGAACAATATTATTTGAGTTTATAAGTTTATTGGTTGAATTTATAATACTTATATATTTTGTTTGAATTGAAAATACGCTTCACAAGAGTATTATTACTGTCTAATGAGTATTACTAAGTCCTTGCAGCAAGTAGAATGTGTCGTGGGACTTAGAGAAATCAAGTTGTGCGACACGAAATTGAAGAACTCATTATTGGACACATGCGGGCATTGGAGGATGGAGGATGGAGTATGTCGTCCAAAATCGAATTTTTCAAAGAGCTAGGACAAAGGCGGATGAAGCTATTTAGAATTTGTAATGTTCAGAGACATTTTCGAAAGGTTGCGGACAAGACTGAGGACGAAGCATGTCATCCGAAATCCTAAAGCGAACTGTCGTTCAAGTTTTGGGATGATTGAGGACGAGACGAATGCGTCCCAATACGAATGTCTAGAGTTTTCAGACGCACGCGGATGCCAGCGGATGAAGGCAGACGACAAGCGTTTGAATATGTACAATTCTGGACAACACTGTCGACTTTTTGGACGATCGCAGATGCACGCGGGCGACAAGCATTTGAATCTATACAATTCGGGACAACTCTGGCGACTTTTCGGACAATAGCGGACGAAGGCCAGGACAATACTCCATGTTCTAAAACATATTATTTTGCGCAACGTCTACAGTTTTCGAATGAGCGCAGACAAGACCAGGTCCGCATCCGAAATCTCCAGATTTTGCGTAACGGCTATATTTCAATGGTCGGATGAGGACGTCCAAAAAGTTTTTGAACGTCCGAAATCTCGAAACTTATAAATACTTAGCACTCCAAGGATGGACACACCCAAGCAATCATACGCGAAGCTTTGCCAAATTTCCGACTCAATCTTTGTGCACACATTTAAGTGCAAAACACATCCTCCAAATAGACCAAGTGAGATTATTTGTTGGTGAGGATTGTTGTAAGCTTTTGAGCTAGTGAATTTTCCGAGAGAAAATTGTAATCGAGAGGAAAGGGTAACTCCCTAAGGATTCGATGCTTGTAACGGTAAGATTGACACTGAGAAGATTAATCACTTGTAACTCGGAGCAGTTGAGGAATATACCTTCAAGGAAGAACCTTGAAGCGTGGACGTAGGCGTGCTTGGCCGAACCGCGTTAACAACTCAGTGTCAAACTCTCTAACCCTATCTCTTAGCTTATTATTATTGTGATTAGTTAATTACATCGTTGTGATAAATTAGCTCACGGTTAGAGAATTTATAATCGCACGAAAAAGTTATAAACCTAATTCACACCTGCCCCTCCCCCTCCTCCTCCTACTTCTAGGTTAATTTCAATCCTTCAATTGGTATCAGAGCAAGTTAGAATTCTTTCATTGTGATTATTTGTGAATTTGTTGAACTTATAATCTAGATCGATATGGCATCAAATTTAAATAGCATAAATATGGAAGGACAATTTTCAACTAGGCTGTCTTTCTTTAATGGTGAAAATTATGTGCATTGGAAGGCTAGAATAAAAATTTATATTCAATCTATTGATGATTATGAAACGTGGAGGATTGTTTTGAATGAACCTTATGTCCCACTTAAAAATGTAGGTGGATTGAAAGTACCTAAGTTACAAGATGAATTAAATGACGTAGATTTTCGTAAATTGAGTTTTAATGCTAAAGCTATAAATCAATTATATTGTGCTTTGAGTAGTAACGAATTTAATAGAATTCAAAGTTGTGAAAGTGCGCATGACATTATGAAGCTACTTGAGGCCACACACGAAGAACTTTGTAGTGCTTGGAAAGGTTAGTACAAATGAAGAACTTTATAGTAAGGTACTCTGAAGTCTTCTAAGAAGTTGGACACCAAAAGTGACGGCAATCCTTGAGGCTCAGGATCTCTCGGTGCTAAAAATGAAAGAACTCATCAGATCTCTTATGACTCACGAGATCACAATGAGAGCAAATGAAAAGGAAAAAAAAAGAGAAAAAGAGAACCTGAAAAAGAAAATGATCGCCCTTAAAGTCTCCTCTAGCAAAGAAGAAAAATCGGAGAACGAGGATGATGATGAAATAGCTCTCCTCACAGAAAAAATCAGGCTCCTTCAATGGAGAAAGAAACAAAGAATAAACAAATACAAATGAGAGAAGTGTCATCATGATAAGCAATTAAAATGCTACGATTGTGAAAAACTGGGGCATGTGAAAGCAGATTGCTTCCTAGAGAAGAAGAAGAATTCAAAAGGGTTCAAGAAGAAAACTCTTAACGCAACTTGGGATGATAGTGAAGAGGAACCATCATCCGATGTCGAAGAAGTGGCCAACATGTGCTTCATAGCCAAGGACAATGAGGTATTTAGCACTTCCTTCGGTGATAGTGATAATATGATATTATTAGTAATGATAATTGTGATGATGATGAAAAAGGTGATGAATTTGATGAGTTGCTTGAAGATTTCAATTTGTTACCACTTAAATACAAGAAATTGAAAAAGGAAAATGAACGAATGGTTAAGATGCATGCTTGTGGTATAAAATTGTTAGAAGAAGAAATTGCATGCTTGAAATCAAAGAATGAGAAATTAGATGAGCATGTTAAATCAATTGAAAATGAAAATAGCATGCTAAACGAGAAGAATGTTGAGTTGAATAAAATGGTACTTAATTTCACGAATGAGAGCAAGAACTTCAATATGCTTCTAGGTAAGCAAAGAATGACATTTGATAAAGCCGGTTTAGGATATCAACCGTTTCAAAAGAAGAAGAGCAATAAAAATCTTTTTGTTAAACTGACTACTTGTTTTACTTGAAACTCTATTCGTCATAAATCCTTTGCATGTCCTTCTAAATCTATTAAAAATAGAAATGTTGATAAGTTTATTTGAGTTCTGAAAGGAACCGAGTTTAACCTCAAACGACTGAAAAAGATTTAGTTACCTAAAAAGTCAAAATGACTTATTTTTATTGGTTGAAGCTTCTCCGGCTAAGGATCAATGATACTTTGACAGCGGATGTTCAAGGCATATAACGAGAGACTTCTTAAAGTTTACCTCCATCAATGACAAGAAAGAGAATGTGACATTTGGAGGTAATCAATGTAAGCCGTATTTTTGTAAATCGTTAAAATGCGTGAAAATCTGAAATTTCTTTCTTTTTAAAAGAAAATGTATCAGAGTGCGTCTAACCGGATCGCTACCGACTTTTTCTTTAAACTCGTTATGAAAACCAATTGATAAAATGTGCGGAAGCATTATGAAATAAATCATCGTAAAACATGGCGGAAGCATATTTAAATCGTTTAAAAGGAAATCTAAACAATGGAGTACAATACAATAATTAAATGTGAGTACAATCATTTACTCATTCTTTTTTTTGCTTGGCCAGCACCGAGTCTCGTGCGTGTAAATCATCCATCCCTGCTTCATTATGTGTTTATCATCTACTTATTATCTGTTGGTTGTTGTACCTACACCACAAGTAACTGTAAGGCTAAAGATTTAGTAAGGAAATAGGGGGAAAACAATTATGCATATCTCTCTCTTTAATCCTTCTTGGAATTGGGGCCACCCAAATCAACTCTTTTATTACGTTCATTGGTTCTTGGTTCTTTACTCATACTTCGAGCTGGAGATTGGAGGTTGTCCTTTGAGATGACCTAGTTGATTGGCTTCTAACCTCCTGTATGCATGGTAGTCCCTTCCCGACTAGGTGAAGGTGTATCCTAATTGCTAGGCTAGATTCGGACTACCCATCTACCCCAACTCCCTGGTCGTCCCCTTTCCGGCGTATCCCGCCTTCAAAGTTCCTGCCCTTCCGGCGTATCCCGCCTTCAGGGTTTCTGCCCTTCCGGCGTATCCCGCCGAAGGGTTTCTTTCAGTGATGGGCGTGTCCCACCCATCCTGAAACATTCTTGTTCTTAGTGCTTTTCCTCACTCATGCATGTGAGTACCACCCCAAGGGGGTACCCCCTACTTGGTTTCTATTAACGTGATACATAATGCATTATAACGTACATTAACAAAAATTGAAATGCGCATCGAAGTAAAGGTACTATAATTGAACTTGCACATATAATGAATAACAATAATTGAAAGCATACATAAATATAGGGAACAATTATGATATCGAATTAAAACAATGAGTGAACAAGACGAGACAATAAAGTAACATACAACAAATTACAATTTAACTAAACATGCTCATTGAACTAAGCTAGGCTAGACATGGAAACATGCTGTAGACAATGAATAACGGATACATGGTTGTAAATTGAAAATCCTCATTCTAGCTGGTTAAGCATACTTTTATTTTAATTAGTCAAATATGCTATATTTAATAGTCTAGTTATTATCCTAGTTAATTACATGCTCAACAATTTAGTTAACATGCTCAAGGTCTAGTTATTGATCAAACATGCTCGAATTGGTTAACGTGCGTACATGCTCAACTAATTCAACATACTAATTACTAAACATGCTCAAGGATTGATTATTCATTACACAACTAGTTAAACATGCTTGAATTGGTTATTCAGCAGCTAGTTAGTAAATTAATAAACTAAACAAGTTCAAGTCTAATCAATTACTCCAATTGAGTAAATTAACATGCTCTTAATCACTCTAGCTAAATTAATTAGCATACTCAACTTGTAATTGAAATTATAATTCTAATTAACATTTAAACGTGTTTAGGAATTTAACACATGCATGGTATTACCAACTCATAGAATAACTTAGCTTAGTTAATAAATCAAGCATGGTAGTCTTGTTAATAAGAAAGCATGGTAGTCTTGTTAATAAGAAAGCATGGCATGACTAAGTTAATTTAATATGCTAATATCATTTTGATTAATTACATGCTCGAATATAATTAATTATATATGTCCTGTTTAATCCTGCTTATAATTCCAACTAATTCAACATATTTAAACAAGTCAACATGCTAACTGATTATGTTAGTTAGTTGATTTGAACATACTAGTTAATCGACTTAGTCATTTTACATGCGCAACTGATTAGTTGGTTAACATACTCAATGGATTAACATTTATTGATTAACAAGTAAGCATATTAGAGTAGAGAAATAAGATGAACAGCTGATGGCAGAACAAATATTAGCAAGGAAATAATATCATGATAGTGGAAAACTAAATAGCAAGTAACCATTGAGTATCAAAATAGAATTCCTAAATTATTCCAGACTTAACATATTCACTCGTCTTTCACACTCTCAACATTCATCACTTTTCTCGCATTCATCACTTCTTTCAACAATGCATTTATATCACATAATAGGCAGTAAAACAGAGTTAAACAATGAAAGGAAAATATCACAGAGCTTATAATGATTCACCATGAAAAATCAACGAGGAAAACATAACAGAGAATAACCTCTAATAGCACCAAGAAGAACTACACAATTCAGCAAGAACTATCGTAGGAAATCATCCAAGGATCTATCTAATAGTAAGCATATCAAGAACGAACACAAAACGCACGCACTCTACTTGTGGTGTAGTGCCTCCAAATGGCCAAGACACCCAAGTTCCTTACCTCAAAGCTTGTCACGTATTGCACTTAATCGCTATCCTTCTCTTTCCTTTTTCCAATACCTTCATAATTAAAAACGTCTATCATTAAAATAACGACTTATAAACTTCCTTATCCTTAATTACGTAAACGGAACATAACATATCCCAATATGATTCCACCCACACAACAGGAACTCGAATAACTGACAAAATCACAGTTAAAGTCGTCCAGTTGCACAGAGTATATATCTAATGTGCATAACACTTAACAACCAATACATCGCAGAGAGGCACAATCCAACATATTCCTATTTTCCACAACAATAAATAGAGTGCATGAACAATACGGCTTCTTCAACATAATCCATTTATCTTCTACTTATCATAGACAACACAAGTACTCCAACCAACATAACGTATATACCAAAGTTGTCAATACACAATTTCATTTCCAGGCAACAGAACACATCTAATTATCAACGTCCAACAATAATTAAAGAAAGGTTCACTGATCATTCTTAACAGAGCATGGATCCAAACTTTAACATTATTAACTTTTCTCCTAAATTATCCAACACAACTCGGCATCTAGTTAAACTATCCTCACAGAGTCAAGACAGAAACCGAATGCACATACTTCACTTTGTTAAAGCAATATATTTCCAGAGAGCAATTCCAACACAAAGTCCATAATAACAACCAACAATAAGAGACAAAAATCCATTTCCAAGTATATTTTGTCCACGGTGCACATAACCAAAACAGGAGAAATACACAACTCACAAGAAAACCCAGAAGGACTTCCTTACCAGAATACAAGCGCGGACTTGAGTACCAGCAAGCTCCAGCCCTCCTTCGGTTTATCCTTCATGCTCTGTTTCCCTCTCTGGATTTCAACTCCTCAATTTACTCTCTGGCTCCATTTTCTTCTTCTCTTCTGTAAGCTTCCTGCCTCTCGTCTCTCCTCTCTGTCTCTGTATCCCACTCTTGAGAACACTCCTAGCTCTTCCTCCTTCTTCCTCTCTCGGCCATTCACTTTCTTGTAAGTTACCAGAACACTCTCCTCACCTCCTCCCTTCTCATAACTTTAATTCTCCAACAGACCAACACTTCCAGCAGACAACACTCTGCCAGCCAGACAATCCCTGCCCAGCTCGTACGATGTGTTCCCCACGCTAATTCCAAGCTGGAAAGGTTGTCTGCATAGCAGACAACATCTTGCTCGAACCGGTCAAGCTAGGCCGGTCATACCCGGTTCGGAGCTCAACCCAAGGTTACTGGATCACCCGATCGGAGCATTTCCAGCTCCTGCAAATCGACGCCAAAAATCGCAGTTGTGGCGTCCAAAATACAGAGAGCAAGGGGAAAAGTAGAATTACCTCGTCTTGACGCCGGAATCGCGACCCATGGAAGTCCGACTTGTCCCGCGCCACCTTGCCTCCCGAGCCCTAACCGCGGGCCGCTCCACTCGTCGCTGCCGCAGCTCGCGCCTCTGCCGAAACGAACCTGAGCCGAGCTACAGCTCGTCATCGCCAACCCCGTCTCGCCCGATCGCTCTCTCACGTCCTGCTCCCCCTCTCCCTTCTCTCATTTCGTTCGCGCCCGAAGCACGCAGAATGGCCCTCTTGGCCATTCTGCATTTTATTCGCTGGACCGATTCAACCCCTAAAACACCCAAACCCATTTTAAAGTTACCCACTTATACTTCTACATTTATCTATAAATCATAATACCCCCTATTAATTTAATTTAGCAATTTAAGTCCAACTTATTAAAAACAAATCCCACTTATAAATATTAACTCAATTAATCACATGTATGTTATAATTTGATTTAATTAATACTTATTTTATTAGTATTTATCCTAATTAGCTTGATTTTCCCAATATTCTTAAATCTTACGAATACGTCTTTGGTAATACCCCGATAATCATCCAAGTAATCTAAAATCCCCAGATTATGCTCTAATTATATTTATTAAATTCTGATAAAAAGTCGGGGTGTTACATTCAAAAAGGCAAAATTATAGGTATTGGCAACATAGATAATGTTTCTAACCCTATTATTGAAAAATGTTTTGCTTTTTGATAGGTTAAAACATAATTTGTTCAATATTAGCCAATTGTGTGATAAGGGATACAAAGTTAGTTTTGCGGCTAAATCATGCATGATTATTGATAATTCAAATGGAAAGGTTTTGTTGATGGGGTATAGGCATAAAAACATTTATACTATTGATTTATCTAGTATTTCATGCGATGTTGAAAAATATTTTAAAGTTGGTGATTCATTTAATTCTTGGACTTGGCATAGGAGATTAAGACACGTAGGTATGGATACCTTAGCTAGGATTTCGAAAATCAATCTAGTTAGGGGTCTTCCGAAAATCTCGTTTGAAAAAGATAGTTTGTGAAGCTTGCCAAAAAGGAAAGCAAACAAAAAACTCTTTCTCTTGCAAACAATATATCTCTACCTCTAAGCCTCTTCAACTACTTCACATGGACCTTTTCGGTCTTTCTAAGGTTTCTAACTTAGGAGGAAAACATTATGCATATGTTATAGTAAATGATTTCTCTCGTTACACGAGTTTTTTTCTTAAGAACAAAGAATGAAACCTTTGAAGTATTCTCTAGCTCTAGGAAGAATGTCCAAAACGAGAAGGAGCTTACCATTGTCACTATTAGAAGTGATCATGGTGGCGAATTCAAAAATGATCAATTCAATGTCTTTTATCAAAAACATGGCATTGATCACAATTTCTCTTCTCCAAGAACTCCTCAACAAAATGCAGTTGTTGAGAGGAAAAATCGATCCCTCCAAGAGCTTGCTCGAACCATGTTAAATGAGAACGATCTACCCAAAAATTTTTTGGCGGAAGCCGTTGCCACAGCGTGTTACATTCTCAACTGTGTCTCTATCAGTCCTACTCTAGAAAAGACTTCTTACGAACTTTGAAATTGTAGGACTCCAAAGGTTAGCTATTTCAAAGCATTTGGTTGCAAATGCTTTATTCTTAATACTAAAGACAACTTAGGCAAATTCGATTCCAAGACGGATGTGGGAATCTTTCTTGGATACTCTTCATCTAGCAAACCTAAAGGGTCTTCAACAAAAGAACATTAGTGGTGGAAGAATCCATGCACGTCACTTTTGAGGAATCTATTCCTACTCCTAGTGTTGAGAGACCTATTTTAGACTAAGAAAATGATTTAGAAAGCTTTACTCTAGGTGATAAAGGAAAATAGATTCTTGAAAGTCCTCTTCAATATTCTCAAGATCAATTCTTAGAGGGAACCTCAAGGATAGAAAATCATAATGACTTGCCAAGGGATTAGAGGTATGCTAAAAATCATCCTATGGTTGATATTCTAGGTGATCCTAACCTAGGTGTCAAAAATAAAGCCTCCCTTAGAAATATGTTGCTAATACAACATTCATCTCTCAAATAGAGCCTAAAAATTTTGATGAGGCCAAAATTTATGAGAATTTAGTGTTAGCTAGTTATGCAAGAAGAATTAAACCAATTCGAGATGAACAATATATGAGAACTTGTTCCTAGGCCTAAAGATCAATCAATCATTGGAACAAAATGAGTCTTTACGAATAAATTGGATGAAAGTGGGATTGTGACAAGGAATAAAGCAAGACTTGTTGCAAAAGGATATAATCAAGAAGAAGACATTGATTATGAGGAAACTTTTGCACCGGTTGCACGATTGGAATCTATTAAAATGCTTTTAGCTTTTGCGTGTTATAAGAATTTCACTCTTTATCAAATGGATGTAAGAGTGCTTTTCTTAATGGATTTATCATGGAAGAAGTCTATGTTGAGCAGCATCTAGGTTTTGAAGTTTATGATAAATTAGACCATGTTTATAAACTTCATAAAGTCCTTTATGGACTCAAGCAAACACTAAGAGCTTAGTATGAAAGATTAAGTAAATTCTTGAGAGAGATAGACTTCACCTTGGGAAAAGTAAATTTCACTTTATTAATCAAGTACAATGGGAATGATATTATGATTGTGCAAATCTATGTTAATGATATTATCTTCGGTTCTACTAATGACACACTTTGCAAAGAATTTGCAAATTTAATGCAAAGTAAATTCGAAATGAGTATGATGGGTGAATTGAAATATTTTCTTGGTTTACAAATAAGACAATCTAATGATGAGATTTTCTTGAATCAAGAAAAGTATATCAAGGTGCTAATCAAACGTTTTGGTATGGACTCCTCAAAACTATCTAAAACTCCCATGAGCACATCCACAAAATTGGATATAAACGAGAAAGAAAAAGATGTGGATATATAGAAATATCATGGCATGATTGAATCTCTTTTATATTTCACCACAAGTAGACCCGATATTCTCTTTAGTGTGCGCTGATGTGCTAGGTTTCAATCTTCACCTAAATAGTCACACTTAAATGTCGTTAAAAGGATTCTCAAAGTAGGCTTGCACAAATTGTTTTATCTTGATGGTCCCTATACTGAAAAATCCATTAGAATGTTTTATGCCAATGCCCTATGCTTGACACATCCATTGGTCTTTAAAAGCTTTCTCTATGGGAGGTAGGTCGAAATCACTCCCCATCTTTTAAATGTTTTCTTAGAATGTGTAGATGGCGATTCTTGTGAGCCATACTTCAATGGAAATGTAATACCCGACTTCTATAACACAAAGCGTGGTAATCATTTCCTACATCAAATCCTTAAAGATCCGATCAAAAATTTCAAATTAAGACCCAAAACAAAGGATTTCATTGTCCGAGCAAGGGTCATCCATCACTCCCTCACCTACAATGTGCTTTCTCGTGGTGGTCATCGAGACCACGTAAGTTATATGGATTTGTACGTTCTCCAGCGCATCTATTGTCGGACTCCATTTAACTTAGATTATCTTATCATATATCAAATGGTTGAGGCAGCAGATAGTCTAACTCAATCCTTACCGTTCAATATCCTCTTATCAAATCTCTTTCGATTGATGGAAATTTCTATTCCCTCTTCCTTACAAAAATTGGACATTCGCTCTGTAGATATTTATTCTCCCCAAACTTTGGCATGTATGGGTATTATGATGGATGAAATGTGAATTTGGTTGAGAAACCCATCTCTGTTCCATCCACTTCCTCTTTTAGAAACGTTCCTCCTCCCGCGAACCATGAGGAGCCGATGCTCTCTCTGCCTGCCATACTGATCGCGGAGCCTGGTCCCTCCTCTTCCCATGCACGGTATGCCACAGTTGATGATATTGCTTTATTGCAAGAGGCCTTGAGTAGCATTGCAAGAGGCCTTGAGTAGCACCTTGAGCTGGCAATCGAATTTCATGCTTGAGTTGGGGTCTTCCCTCAACGCTCGTCTAGATACCTTGGAGAGGCATATGGATGCCTTAGAACGTGGTGCTTGGACGACTGGTGTTCCCTGTCCAACGGCTCATCCCGATTCTGTCGTCATTCGCTCCACCGCCTCACGACCCGGACGACACGAAGATCCCAAATGCTTAGATTAGATATATATATATTTATACTTTAAGATTTGTAATGGTTTTGAACAAGAATATGTAACCTCAAAGTGTGGTAGTTTTTTTGAGCATCTATCTTGGTTTGTAACTTGATTTTGAAATGCTTAAACCTTTGATGTTTTTCCATTGCTTTATTTTACATGTTATGGATGTTTCTTTAATTTCAGCCTTGATCCATTTGCTTGTTTGGATAATTGAATTATATTGGATGATTTGGACTATCTTGGATTGAGTTTACAAGATAAATTTTGGAATTTTGAGGGAGTCCAAAAACAGTTTCCTTTTTAACTCAATGCTCTCAAACTCTATTTGTCAATCACTTAGGTGGAGCCTTATATTTTGTTGATTTCCTCATTCCCCTATTCCTTTTTGAGTGTGACAAAAAGGGGGAGAGAATGGTTGAGTTGAAACTAAATTGAGAGACATTTGTTGAAGCATGAATAAGAATGTTATGAAGAAAATTAGTGCATACATTGAAGAGGGGAATTTTTAATCTCTTGCATTACAACTTTTTAATACATGCTTGAAATTAAAAATAAACAACTTAACATATTTTGTCATCATCAAAGATGGGGAGATTGTTAGCCTAAGTATGTTAGACATATTTATATTTTGATAATGAACAATATTATTTGAGTTTATAAGTTGTTTATTGGTTGAATTTATAATATTCATATATTGCGCTTAAATTGGAAATATTCTTCATAAAGGTATTATTATTGTCTAATGAGTATTACGAAGTCCTTGCAGTAAGTAGAATGTGTCGTGGGACTTCGAGAAATCAAGTTGTGCGACACGAAATTGAAGAACTCATTATTGGACACATGCGGACACTGGAGGATGGAGTATGCCGTCCAAAATCAAGTTTTCGGACAAGCTAGGACGAAGGCGGATGAAGGCGGACGAAGCTGTTTTGAATCTGTAATGTTCAGAGGCATTTTTGGACGCTTGCAAACGAGACTGAGCACGAAGCATGTCGTCTACAATCCTAAAGCGAACTGTCATTCGAGTTTTGAGACGACTGAGGACGAGACAAATGCGTGCCAATACATTTTTTTGGAGTTTTTGGACACACGCGGACGCCAGCAGATGAAGGTGGACGACAAGCGTTTGAATCTGTACAATTTTGGACAACACTGTCGACTTTTTGGACGATTGCGGATGCACGTGGATGCACGCGAATGACAAGCATTTGAATCTGTACAATTCGAGACAACTCTGGTGACTTTTCGGACGATAGCGGACGAAGGCCAGGACGATGCTCTGCGTCCGAAAACACATTATTTTGTGCTACGTCTAGAGTTTTCGGACGAGCACGGACGAGACCAGGACGAGGGTCCGCATCCAAAATCTCCAGATTTTGTGCAATGGCTATATTTCAACGGTCGGATGAGGATGTCCAAAAAGTTTTTAGACATCTGAAATCTCTAAATTTATAAATACTTAGCACTCCGAGAATGGACACACCCAAGCAATCATAAGCGAAGATCAGCCAAATTTCTGACTCAATCTTTGTTCTTAGACCTAGTGAGATTATTTGTTGGTGAGGATTGTTGTAAGCTTTTGAGCTAGTGATATTTCCGAGAGAAAATTGTAATCGAGAGAAAAGGGTAACGCCCTAAAGATTCGTTGCTTGTAACGGTACGATTAATACCCGAGAAGATCGGTCACTTGTAACTAGAAGTGGTTGAGGAATATACCTTCAAAGGAGAACCTTGAATCACAGACGTAGGCGTACTTGGCCGAACTGCATTAACAACTCGATGTCAAACTCTATAACTCTATCTCTTAGCTTAGTATTATTGTGATTAGATAATTACGTTGTTGTGATAAATTAGCTCACGGTTAGAGAATTTATAATCGCACGAATTTATCAACATTATTCAGAACGACGTATCTGGATCGTTCGTGACAATGATCAACTCGATCTACCTTTCATCGATACCGAAAGTCATGATCGTTTACTACGCGAAAGATTGGAAGATATTCACCTCGGTCTGGTAATGATTCGCGTTCCTGCATCGCCAAGCTACTGGGTTCGATGCCTTATTGTTCTACGAGACACGTGATGGTTTGATGATCATTCTATCCTTGGCACCATGGAGATGGACTTAACTCAAGGTACACAACTGGTCTATTTGGTGCCTAACCTGCTTATGAGCGTACAAGATTTCGCTAATTATTTCCAAATTGTTATTCAAACGCATGGCTATGACACCTGGATCGGTGGCGAAAGCAATTTATTACTCACACGCTCTTTAATTGGCCGACTCACCAACACGGGGTATGTAAATTTTCAATTAAATGTTTCTCATGTGATTGACTATTTATCTAGTCGACGCCTGCAAGCTCTCCTAGGCGTAGCCTATACTGCTGTATCCTCCCAGAGACTTTTAAGGAATTTACGTCCCTCTATTCAGCGTCCTCTCACTACTCCTGCTCAGCTACATACACCCACCCGCTCCTGCGGCACTATCTCACTGCGTTTTCATGATTATATTGACCAGCCAGCACGACCCTCTGCCCAACTGACTCAAGTTGATCTTGATGCTATTACTGACGATGCTGTTCTACACCATGAATTTGTTGGCGTACTTATACTACATAATCCTTTTGATCTTGATGCTTACGACGAAGCTAATGACGATTGGCTTGATCAATTTGACTCTTATGAAGCCCCTGCTTCCCCACCTGCCCCTTGGGATCTCCTGGGCCAACCCAGCGGAAAATATAACTTCCAAGTCAAATATTCGGCCCCTAACCCTGATTCCGATTTCTTCAACCCTTTTTGCAAGGAAGTTGGTGGGGTATGGAATCACTGGGATGACGACGATGACAACGATGACGCAACTGCAACAGAAGCCATGGTTCCCCCTATTGAAGAAAATATTGACATTCTCGTTGACCCTGCTGTTAGTTGGAACCACTGGGAGGACGATCCAATGGAATTTGTTCCTGTTAAAAGTGTTGAAGAAACTACTGATTCAAACTCTAGTTCCTCGGAGGAATTATATCCTTACCCCCAATCCGGAAGATTGCCCCGATTACTATGATTGGGAGGGCTATACTCTAGACTGGAAAACACAAGATACTACACATTATGCCTTCATGGCTTCAGCAGTACCAACACTCGCGTATCCTCAATCAATCAAAGTATTACAAGATGCTGTACGGACACTAGAATTAGGAGCTGCTGCATCATCTTCTATTACATCTGCTTATAAACCACCTACGGATTCAATGATGGGACAACCATCCTACGCTCCAGCAACGAGTTCTCAGCCCCTTATCCAATGCTCCCTTACACCTGAAAAAATTAAAGGTCAAGTCAAAGACTTCAGCAAATACTATAGCGGTCAATGGGAGTTACCACTTGCTCAGCAAACTACAGGTGCTTTGCTTGTTTTACCAACAGATATTGGACTATATAACGATGCTATAACACGATGGGAAACAATTACGTTAAATCTGGTTAACGATAAAGTGTGGGTCGACAACCAAAGCAAAGTCAATTATATTGAGAACCTTCTTGGAGAAATAGAAAAGAAGACTTTTATCCAGTGGTGCATGGCTTACCCTGCCGACTATATCGCTTTGGTCAATATAGCTAAGGATACTCAAAATATACTCTCTCAAATACGCCGAGTCTTCCTACTCGAGGACCCTACACAAGGATCCACAGAGGAACAAAATCGAGCTTATCGGGATCTTGAACGACTTACCTGCCCCTCTGACAAAAATCTTCTGGCCTATATGAATGACTTCAAAATTCTGGCCGCCAAATCTGGACGCATGTATATTTCGGCAGAATTATCTGAAAAGTTTACCAAGAAAATGCCTCATTTAGTAGGACAAACAATTGAACAAGCTTTTATTGAAAAATTTCCTGGAGTGACTATTGGTGTTCTCCCTCGAATACACTTCACATATTAATACCTCGCAGAACTGTGCAAACAAGCTGCTTTCCAACGCAACCTGAAGGATCTAGATTTCTGTGATGGAATCCCTATTCCTGGCTATTACGAACATAACCAGAAACGACTAGGTCTACGCAAATCTAAAACGTATAAAGGGAAACCGCATGATTCTCATGTACGAGTTTTCAAAAAGAAACAGCAAGATCGCGTGCGAAAATGCAAATCTTTTATTTGCAGAGAACTTGGCCATTTTGCACGAGACTGTCGTAATAAGAAGGGTGATATTCATCGAGCCGCTATCCCAGAAAACATTGATCTACCTGATGATTGGGATCTGGTATCCTTAGATATGAACGAAGAAATGAGTGATGCCATATGCAGCTTCAGTGAAGGAGAAGACACTCATCGAGCCTCTACACTGTTTTGCAACGAGTTACCCTTTGAGACAGCCCTAGTACTGGGGTCCCCTTACGGTTGGCGCGAGCAAGTCAACCTTGGTGATAAAGAAAACTGTAAGCATCAATGGATACAACATGCGGATCTGGCAGAGGACTTAACAAGGTGCACTACCTGTCAAATAGAAACAAAAAGACAGATGCGCATTCACTGTTTCAAATGCCAGGTCACCTCTTGCCCTCTATGTTCAATGTATTACTTTAATATAGCATGTGCAGCGGAACCCAGAGAATTTAAAGCCTATCAGACTTCCGATGGCTTAATACAAGAGCTCCTTGGTTACATCATTTACCTAACAAATGAGAATCAATGCCTAAACCGTGGGTTAGAAAATGAATTATCAAAGGCATTTGAGGAATTACCCCATTTATATGATCCTGAGCCAATCCAGACTACTGAAATAGCCGAAGAAGCGGCCCAGATTCTTGTTGACCATTCTTGCTGTAGTAGTATAACCACAAAAGCAGTAACTAATCGGCTGTACAACATGAAAATAACTTTCAAAATCCCTGGAGTTATTCCTTTGTCCTTACGCGCTATCTTAGACACAGGCGCAACAGTATGCTGCCTCGACAATAACTCTGTTCCATTAGAAGCCATGGAAGACAGTCCATACGAAGTCAGATTCCACGGCATAAATTCCACTAAAGAAGCAACTCAAAAACTTAAAGGAGGTACTACGATAATTGAGGAAAATTCTTTTAGAATTCCCTTCACATATTGCTTTCCTATGACTATTCTGTCGAATGGAATACAAATGCTTCTTGGCTGCAATTTCATCAAGTCAATGCAGGGAGGTTTGCGTATCGAGGAACCAGTGATCACTTTTTACAAGAATGTTACCACGATTAAAACCAATCAAGAGGTGGAAAAGGCTTCAGTCAGTCAAATTCTCGACGAACTACCAATTTTTGACAACCTAGATAACTCTGAGGACCACACAGAACTATCATTATTAGCACAACCCTTAAACTTTCCAACAAAGTTTTCTGCTATAATCAGTGACTTACAGGTACAGGGCTACATCGGTGAAAATCCTGTTGAACATTGGTCAAAGAATCAGGTACAATGTTATATCGATATTATTAACCCTAATATCGTTATTCAAGATAAGCCGTTGAAACATGTGACACCTGCCATGGCCGACTCCTTTTGAAAGGCATGCACAAGCCTTACTTGACCTAAAGGTTATACGACCTAGCTCAAGTAAACATCGCACTATGGCACTCTTAGTCAATTCTGGTACTTCCATTGACCCACAAATAGGAAAAGAGATCAAAGGCAAGGAGAGGATGGTATTTAACTATCGAACGTTAAACGATAACACTCATAAAGACCAATACTCTTTGCCAGGCATTAATACCCTTCTTGCTCGGGTGGGTAACAATCGAATTTATTCAAAATTCGACCCAAAAAGTGGTTTCCATCAAGTCCCAATGAATGAGTCCAGCATTCCATGGACTGCTTTTATCGTACCCAATGGTCTCTATGAATGGTTGGTTATGCCATCCGGTTTGAAAAATGCACCTGCTATTTTCCAGCGCAAAATGGACGCCTGTTTTGCAGGAACGGAAAGCTTTATTGCTGTCTATATAGACGATATTCTAGTATTTTCACAAACTGAGGAAGAGCATACTCAACATCTTTTGGAGTTTGTCAACCGAGTCAAGACTCATGGGCTCGTTATATCTCCTACCAAGATGAAAATTGTCGTGCCAGAAATTGATTTTCTAGGCACTATTCTTGGCAATCGAAAAATCAAATTACAGCCTCACATAATCAAAAAGATACTTGACTTTGATCTTGACTCTTTAAAAGAGAATAAGGGTTTACACTCGTGGTTAGGCATTCTCAATTATGCCCGACCGTATATTCCCAGACTGGGTATCTTCCTCGGCCCTCTATACTCCAAGACAAGCCCTAATGGAGACAAGCAACTTAAGGAGTCTGACATTCGTCTTATCCAACAGATAAAAGCTGTTGTCCAGCAATTACCCGATCTGGACTTACCACCCCCGAAAGCCTATATTATTCTAGAAACAGACGGATGTATGCAAGGATGGGGAGGTATGTGCAAGTGGAAATCGCGCAAGTGTGAACCCAAAAATATCGAACGAATCTGCGCATATGCCAGTGGCAAGTTTGCCCAAATTAAATCAACAATTGATGCTGAAATCTATGCTTGCATGGAAACGCTATCCGCCCTAAAAATTTTTTATCTGGATAAGCGAGAAATTATCCTCCATACTGATTGTCAGGCGATAATCAGTTTCTATAATAAGTCCAACCAAAATAAACCCTCACGTGTTCGCTGGCTTAGTTTCACTGACTTTATAACTGGCACTTGAATCAATATCTCTTTCGAGCATATTAAAGGCCCCGATAATGTTTTATCTGATGCCTTATCTAGACTAATCTGTTTTCTTGTTCATACTACAGAGCCTTTGCCTGAGTTTGGAGTAATTTCCATAGCGCTCAACGAAGCAGAACAAAACCCAACATGGCAAGTGGAAGTCAACGACCTCGTGAACAGGATTCTCTCTCTCAAGAATATCGAGACCTGTTGGACTACTCCTTCGGACCAATGCCTCTTGACGAAAATCTCTGGATCCAACGAAGAATGGCCCGACTCAGAGAATTGGCTTTCCAAAAGGCCATCCATGCCTTACAAGAAATTGAGTCCATCCTCGCCCTCCGCACCTTATACTTCCGACTCCATGGAACCAAAGATAATTGGTATGGGCTCGTACTCCCAGGAATTCAACAGGAAGAAATGGACGTAGGCCTCATTATCCATGCTTTCATGAAGCAGGCCGCGAAGCCTCTGCCCCAATCTAAAGCCCAAACGAAAGCGCGGGTGCACATGGATGGGCCCCATCGTCCTACTTTGATTCTTTCTCCTTTAGTATAATCGTATTCCTCGGAGCGAGGTGGCCGGTGATGGATTGCTCCTTCACTAAATACCTTAAAAGTCTCAAATTAACGAGGGTTGCCGACGAGCAAGCTCAAGCCATCACGACGCCCATTAAATGAAACAGTATTAGGATAGACAAAACTCGACGGTAACAACCTGCCAACTCCATGAGACCCTGGCTAGGTTTAAGGGCTTACAATCCAAGGAGGCGTCATCACCCTTCCATCTGAATTTCCACTTTCAGGATTTGCAACCTGATGACACGTCACTAATGCCTCATACTCTTTTGTAACTTCCAGGGATCAAAACCTGAGGACATGTTATAAAGGCCTTATGCGCTATTTCACATGTAAACGACCAATCTTCACGCAGCAGAAGATTGCATGGGAACAATCTCGTGATGCTTTAGCGCTAGAGTGCCTAAAGCATCAAGAGGATTCATCCTCCCGATGTACATATCAAACCTTCTCGCAGCAGAAGATTTCAGGGATAGCCTTGTGATGCTTTAGCGCTAGAGTGTCTAAAGCATCAAGAGGATTCATCCTCCCAATGTATGTAACCAATGTCAAACCTTTTCGTAGTCGAAGGTTGACGGTATAGACTCGTGATGCTTTAGCACTAAAGTGCCTAAAGCATCAAGAGGATTCATTTTCCAAACACATGCATAGAAATCACATCATCAATGTATATATAGATATCAACAATAAACCACGTATGGAATATAAACGTGAGAATACATATGTATACGTAAAAAACTGACGTGCTATCGAACAATCCTCGTCGGGTTTTCAGGTGTGGTAGTCCACAAAATAATAGTTTTGAAAACCATGATGCAATGCCGTGTAGAAAGTGTAATATCACATAACTTTTCCCATATAAAAATTTTCTTTCCTTTATAAAACACTTGTAATAGAAAACCAGAGTAATAAACACATAGCAAAAATCTCAAAGTAAACATACAGTAAAAGTCTTTTACATTTAAATACCACAAACCAATAGTTTAAAAACTATTAAATAAACATAAGTAAAACATTAACTTAAAACAGTTTGAAGTCATAAAACACTTAAAAACTTTTAAAACATTTAAATACATTTATTTCATTTTCGTTAGCATATCCCAAGGTCAATGTTGTCAACAGCACAAACGCCCAACCCGACAATACTTCATCAACTATATCCTTTATAATCTTTATCCAATCATCGACTCCTTACCTACATCAATAAGATCTATCTATGAGCCTAAAGCTCAGTAAGCGATATAAACGAAAAACATGAAATACAGATATAACTTTTGTAATATCGTATACAGTTTTCAATTTTGCTTGTCTATTACTGTTCATGTCTTTTATTGTTATTTATTTTGTTTCTGTGTTGGGCGTATCCAACCGGACCACAAAAATCATTATTTACTGTTCATATATTTTACTGTTATTTAATCTATTTATGTGCTAGCATATCCAATCGGACCACACAAACATCCGTTTACTTATCTTTGATTTCTGTGCTGAGCGTATCCAACTGGACCACAACTGTTTCCTTGTCTTTGGTTTTTGTGCCAGACGTAACCAACTAGACTTCAAAAATAATTATTTACGTATATTCCATTTTCCTGTACTTCAAAATTCTAAGTCTTAACGTTGTTGTGCAAATACAGTCTTATTTAATGTGTTCCTCAATCGTATCCGTAAAACGTGATCTGTCCTAACTAAAGAACTGAACTTAAATCCAATTAACACACTAATCATAACAATCAATTAAATAAACAATAAACACTCCCTAATTCCCATGATATAGGCCCTTTCAGATAAAACACATGTAGTATTACTTACCTGGAGTCCTTAGCTTTAAAAAGTAAGCACTTAAAATTACCCTTCACCAAAAACCTATTCAAAATTAGATAAATGTTTACATATTAATAGTAATTCTCCAAAACCATCATATTTTCAACAAGTTACATATCCCAAACACCTAAATGAATATTATTCCCTACTACTGTCACAATCCATAACCACCTTATCTACAATTCGACTCAACATTTATCAACAACTCATCCAATTTAGTATTTCCTCAATTACGACAACTTATCTTCTCAATACAGCAACTCAATTCTTTAGCATTTCAACCAACAACCCATCAGTATATATAGCCTCAACAACTATTAGTACTAAGCATGGGAATGACATAAGGCATTAACATCACCTAAACCCATTTCTCCATGACTAAACGTTCACTGCCTATACCATTTAACATCCAAGTTATTTAGCAAACCAAAACCCAAAGACTAAGGAGTAGAAGAACAATTAACACAAGCATGCAGAGAGTAATTCATCCAATCAAATATTTTACATGCAGTAATCAAACTCTATTGTCAACCAATATCTTTCAACAACGACAGAACCATATGAGGAATAACATAAGCAAGTTTTGCTTGCCAGACAACTCACGACTTCAAGTTACTTCTCGAACCTTTCCTTCTGAATTCCAGAAACCCTCACTGCTTCTTCACGGCCTCACACTCTCTTCTATTTCCTCAATCCATCTTCTTAGTAACCTTTCTCTCTCAAAATCTTAGAACCCTTATACTCTCACGGTTTGCTTCCAAAGAATATCCTCACTATCGTTAGAACCCTCACGCCAGCACTCATGAGACTTCAACCTCAACCGTACAGTTTCACACTCATAGACCCTCACAACCCCAGAAGCAAGACCTCACACAAGAATTTGGCAGAGCTTCCGTAGGGTTTCACCTCAGTGACAATCTTGTTGCCACTCCTATTTATAGGCAACATCCTACGACTTTTCATTGTCCCACTGAAGAAAGAAAGCCAAGGGTTCAGACCTTCCATCATCCAGACGTTTTAGACGATGAACCATTTCGTCTTTAGACGTCGGTCAAACGTTCAAGATGGCCATCATAAATGGCAGTCACTTAATTTTCTTTAATAGCCGATCAACCACCATGCAATCGATCGACCTTCCTTCTTCCAAAATGGCAGACGATCAAGCTGGACGTTCGTTTCTCCATGGGTGATCGACCACCAACCATTCAGAAAAATTCACATTTTCACGCCAATCGACGACGTCGATCGATCGACACCTCGCCAATCGACCGCCCCGAACGACCACCAACTTCCTTCATCCGATTATATGTATTTCCTCCAGATTATTTCCTTAATGTGTTATTTATATTCATAGATGATATATATATATATATATATATATATATATATATCATCTACCAACTTATATTATATGCTCCACTATTCTTCCTTCACATTATTCTTCATTAAATCCAATATACCTTAAAATATTATAAATCCTATACCCTCAACCTTATTATATCCAAGTATATTTTCTCTTACTAACTCCATTGAATGTCAATCTAGTTGATATCATTCTATCAAACTCAAATATCATCAAACAATTCTCCAATCAATCACAATCCTTCCTATAAGCTAAATAATCTGGGTATCAAGGTCCACTTTATCCAAATCCGTTTCACTTGACTAATACCCTAATCGTCTATTTTAGCTTCAAAAACCCCAAAATTATCACTTAAGCTATGGATTCAGCTCAATGAAAATTCAAGATATTACAATCCTCCCCCATTATATAAATTTTGCTCTCAAAATTTGTCTAGTCTAAAGGTATCTATTCCTGTCTAAAACATATTCTACTGGTATTCTTTCCTATTACTATTACTTATACTTAACACATATGTGAAGATAAATACAAATGGGCACACATAACAAAATTTTAAATTCTATTGGATCATATAATACCTGGCGTAGACGTAGACGGTTCATCTTCTTGAACTCCATACAGTGAAAATATTCGCGGTGCTACCATTCCTTATTCCTTGACCAACAAAGGACAATTCTTAACCCGTTGTCCTTGCTTTTCACAATTAAAGCACTATCCAGTACCAGCTCTACATTCACCATAATGTTTCTTGTTACACCTTGGACACGGTCCAACTTGAAAATTCCCAACCAAAGCTGCATCTATTTCGTTCCTCACACGTTTATCATTTGTAGACTGATCCACATTGTCGCATGTCTACTTCGCTCCTTTTTCAATTATCTGTCCATCTGCTTGTGTTTGAGTTTGACTATTTTTCATCAGCTTATGATTCGTTTCTCTCTGTTTAATAACTTACATCTCAGCCTCCTTGATTTCTAAAGCTTTTGATACAATTTTAGAGTATGGAGCATCTTCAATACCATATATCTTAATTCCCCGATATATCTTGGCCTTTAGTCCTTGAACAAACTGATACACCTTAACATCATTGATAGCCACTAAATGATTTGCAAGTCGAGAAAGAGCCTCGAATTTCCTTATATACTCATCAACTAAGGTAGTCTGGCTGAGACTCAGAAACTCAACCAACTTCTGAGTCCTGACCATTCGGTTGAAATACTTATCGAAGAGAATCTCCTCAGCTGTCTTAATAGTGTCCCACCAGTATCGCACATCATAAACCAATAGGTAAGCTGTAAAATCTGATATTTTTAAATGATTTTTAAATGACACATGTAAATTTTTGGCAAATTTTTGGGTCAAATGTGAAAGGCTGACCAATTTTGTCGCGTAGCAGCAACTAGTATTTTTTTCGACCAAACGGTCGAATTGAGTTTTTTCGAGCAAAAACTTATTTTTGGAAAACATGTTTTAGTAAATTACTTTGGCTAACGAAATAATTTCAATTAGCGTTTTAAACGAGACAAATTTAAATCGGGCTATTTAAAATATAAGGTATATTTATATATTGTAATGTAATTTAACATATATATATTATAATTTACTAATATTATTATTATAAATTTCTTTTATTTAAAGATTTTTATAAAACGAGAAGGGAAGATCTCATTCTTCTCCTTCGTCGTCTGAAAACCCGCGCGAGAGAGGAGAGATGGCTTCGCTAAGGAGCGTCGTGAAGGCTGAAATCATCGTTTCGGCTGATGGAAATCGCGGGTGGTAGAGAATCGTCGTCCATGGCAATTGTTTGGTCCGTCTATTGTGTCTTCACAAGGAACGGCCGAGGTAAGGAGCTCGAGAGAGCTAGGCCTTCTTTGCTCCAGCCTTCTTCTGCCATTCCTCCGGTCAGGGTGAGTATCGCTCAGCCAGATTGATTTTTCCTCCCTCGTATTCTATCATTTTTGAAAAAACCCGTTTGTGTTTTTTCTACGATGATGGGTCTTCGAAATTGCTAGAGCTTTGCTTAATAACTTCAAATCTGTGTTTATGTTTTGTTCTAATTGTACAAAGGGTGTGTTAGGTTGAATTTGTCCCCTGTTCTTTTCTCTCGGCCTTTGTTTATTTTGATTTTAATTTCAGTTTTTGGAAGATTTTGATGCGTGCTTATAATGCTCACTCTCTTCGGTTAGGTCTTGCTATGCTCCGATTTTTAGTTTAGAATTTGGGTGCTGGTTCTGTTTTAATTTCGTTAGGGGTTTCAAATGAAATTGATATAAAGTGCTAGTCCTGTTTTGTCACGGTTTAAGCAGGTAAAGATTGGGTCCTGTGTTGATCTCTGTTGGGGCTGTTGTCTTGGGTAGTGGAAAAATTCTAGAGTGTGGGTTATTCTTTTGTTGTGTTGGTGATTTCTCTCACGATTTAGTGACCATTTTTTTTAAGAGTAATAATCTTTTTTCATCTGGTTACTGCTTATTTGTTTGAAAACAAGTTCTGCTCTTTAATTTTGTGTTCTGCTAATCGACCATTTTGCTCACGGGTTATGGTTAAAACCAAGGATAAAGATCTTGATTTTGTCTTGGTTGAACAGTGTCATGGCCAAGGTTTGTTTTGGTTTTGTTTTCAGCTCGATATAAACTATGGGGGAATATTTTGCTAATTTCGGTTTGTTCTTTGGTTTGTTTTCTGTCTTATAGACATTGATGAAGAATAATGTTCTGCTGAATTAGTTTCTGTCCCACATTATGGTTTCTACTGATAACTAATTGTTGAGAGCCATCATTCTATAGAAAAATGATTGTCTATGCTTGGGCAGTTGAGTTTATTATATGTTTGGTTCGCTATTCATCATTGTTTGGATAAATGTTGTTGAGGACTTGTTATTTTGTTGACTGCTATTTGGTCCTGCATCTCAGTCCCTGTTTAGCATACCGTTAAGGAAACTTTGCCCTGTTGAATGAATTAGTCTAGCCCCTCCTTTAGGGTGCTGTGTTAAGGGTCAATAATGTGGTTAGTTCTCTGTTGGGCAAGTTTCTTATTCTCCATGTTGTATGTTGCCTTCATAGTTCGGTTAAAACCTTGTTTGGGTTGTTGAGTGATAAGATTTGAAATGTTGTTGGGATTCCTAGTTTCAGTTTCCGGGTTGGGACTCGTGGTTATCCTTAGAGACCGTCCTGGATTCTAATCTTGTTTAAGACTTGTCTGTTATCTCTTTTATGATTGATGAGATGCTAACACCGACCTTGTTGTAAGTTTTGAAGATGTCAGGTGTTTTGACCTTTTGCTTACGACAGTACGTGGAGCGGGAATGTCGATAAACATATCGTGGTTGTTATTGAGGTAGGGAACTTTACACTTTTTGCACTACATTTGCATCATGGCTTTCAAAACAAATATTTTGTGGGCTACCACACCTAAAAACCCGACGATAACTGTTCGACAGCACGTCAATTTTTTTTATTACTAGTATGTTTTCTCACGTTTACATTTCATACCTAGTATTTCTGATATTTGTATATATCTGTATTGATGATGTGATTTTGTGCACTTGTTTGGGGGATGAATCCTCTTGATGCTTTAGGCACTCTAGCGCTAAAGCATCATGAGGCTATCCCGTTAACCTTCGACCGCGAGAAGGCTTGGCATTTATTGCGTACATTGGGAGGATGAATCCTCTTGATGCTTTAGGCACTCTAGCGCTAAAGCATCATAAGGTTATCCCGTCAACCTTCGACTGCTAAGAAGGTTTGACATTTGTTACATACATTGAGAGGATAAATTATCTTGATGTTTTAAGCACTCTAACGCTAAAGCATCACGAGGCTATTCCCGAAACCTTCTACTACGTGAGGGTTTAATATGTGCATCGGGAAGATGAATCCTCTTGATACTTTAGGCACTCCAGCGCGAAAGCATCATGAGGCTATCCCCGTGCAATCTTCTACTGCGTGAAGATTGGTCGTTACGTACAAAATATGATGAGGCATTCATGACATGTCATCAAGTTGAAATTCTTGAAAGTGGTAAAAAAAAATATATAGGTGGGACATTAGTGATGTGTCCTCAGGTTAAATCTCCTGAAAGCTGTAAATTCGGATGGGAGTGTGATGACACCTCCTTTGGTTGCAAGCCCCAAAACCTGGCCAAGGTATTGTCACACAGAAGATTAGCATATCACAGTACCATTCCATTTGCCGGGTTTACTGGACGATTGAGCTTGCTCGTCAGCAACCTTCGTCAATTTGGAACGTCGAGGTTCTTGTGAGTAAGGGTCTATTGTGGGGCAACCCTATCTGTTACGTGGGGCAACCCTATCTGTTACCACGATTAAACGGGTTGTGTCGTCGTGGAGCTTGCTCGCCGGCAACTCAAGTGACGTGCTGAATCTGCGGATCGCCATCATTGGTATTCTTTCCTACCTCATGAGGTGTTCCTATTGGCAGATAGCCACCTTTCTATGACCTATGCTAGTTAGTTACACGAGTTGTGTTGTCGTGAAGCTTGCTCGTCGACAACTCGGGTAATGCGCTATACCTTCGGATCGTATTGGCAACAGTTACGGCCAGTCGGCACATCTGGGCGATTACACGAGTTGTGTCGTCGCAGAGCTTGCTTGCCGGCAACTCGGGTAATGTGTTGTACCTTCGAATCATATCGGTAGCAGTTACGGCCCGTCGGCACATCTGGGCGGTTACACGAGTTGTGTCATCGCGGACCTTGCTCGCCAGCAACTCGAGTAATGCGTTATACCTTTGGATCGTATCGGCAAGCGATTACGGCCCATCGGCACATCTGGGCAGCAACTTGAGTAATGCACTGGATATTTAAATCGTATCGACGGTGGCTACGGCCCGTCGGCACATCCGAGAGATTACACCACTTTAGGACGATGAGTGATAGAAGGGTCATTGAATGACCATCCCTTTTCACTGATGACGCTTTCATATGGAAAACGATGTTGGCGTACTTTGCGAGTATAGTTGTCTATGCATACAACGAGTTTTAATAAAGTCACATCGAGGGCTATGACCCAGATTTATAAAATGATAAAGAGGTTTAACATGTTTAAAATCCATGTTCGGTAAAATAAGAAGCATGAGATGGTTTTCAAAGATAAAGAAAACAGTTTTAATATGCATTGCATTTAGTATAAATTTCCCTACTGAGTTATTCACTCACCCCTTGGACTATATTTTTCCCCAGATTAGGGTGTAGGTTCAACGTACTAGTCTGTACGTGTGGCAGCAGGGCGAAGCTAAGGTTCCTGGATGAGTGTCTCAACCTCCCCGTGGATGGGTGAAGGTTCGTCGGTTAAATCCCTCTGTTCCTGGTACGTTGCATTTTGGTTTTGTGTTGTTTGACTTAAATTCATGCATAGTATTTTCCATTTTTATACTATCTTGTCTCTAATTGATCACTATGTGAGGCCCAACCCATGTTATTGGGCTTGGGCTTGATATTATCCCGTTAAGTATTCTGCATAAAAATTTACGTCTTAGGCTGGGTTACTAGATTCTCTCAGAGAATCAAGTCGCCTGACCAAGCGGTTCTGTTCGGCTCGCATCCGGGTCCTGACATAAGCAGTGCATGGAACCTTCTCTGCTTCGTTAATTCTTGCATACTCAAACATGTCTTCAAGGGATCTAACCTATTCTTCAGCTAGGGATAAATTTGATACTTTCCCGTCACAGCTTGGTGGCTTTAAACATCTAAACTTTTCCTATCCAGCTTTCTCACATACTACCATTGGGCGAGTATTTCCATTCTCCTCCCTTTCCATAAACGTTCAATATAGTGAAACTGACGCTCCACCATACCAGTCAAGCGACTTATAGTGTCTCCTTGCACAGTTAGATTCTCCTCAACTCCTTGACCAACAGGTCCATTAATTCTTTGATCAGTAAGTCAATCATTATTTTCCCGACCAACAGGTTCAACACTCCCAACATTAGCAGGTCCATTATTTTCTAGATTTACAGGTACATTCTTTCCTCGACCAGCAGGTTCAGTCCTTCCAACGTTATTACTATGGGCACGTCCCCTTCTTTCTTTCACCATTATATTTGCCTGGAATTCAATTCTAGGAATTAAAACACTACTCTTAGTAAAGTTCTATACTTAATACTTATAGTTGATGAAGCATCCCCGCGTCGAGCTTTGCAGTGCTAGTAGTCTACAGAAACGATTTTAACTCGGTTATGCTCTCATACCATTAGTAACATCCCGTATAAAAATTTTCTTTCCTTTATAAAACACTTGTGATGGAAAACCATGGCAATAATCATACAACGGAAGTCTCAGAGTAAACATACAGCGTAAATCTTTTACATTTAAATACTACAAACCAATAGTTTAAAAACTATTAAATAAACACAAGTAAAACATTAACTTAAAACAATTTGAAGTCATAAAACACTTAAAAACTTTTAAAACATTTAAATACATTTATTTCATTCTATGAGCCATAACCCAAAGTCAATGTCACCTACAGCACATCTGCCCAACTCAGCAATACTCAATCAGCTATGTCCTTTATCAACTTTATCGAATCATCGGCTCCTTACCTAAATCAACGGGATCTATCTATGAGTATAAAGCTCAGTAAGCAGTATAAGCATAAAACATGAAATACACATATAACTTTTGTAACATTGTATATAGTTTTTAGTTTTGCTTATCTGTTATTGTTCATGTCTTTTACTGTTATTTATCTTATTTCTGTGTCGGGTGTATCCAACTAGACCACAAAAACCATTATTTAATGTTCTTGTTTTTTATTATTATTTAATTCGTTTATGTGTTGGGCGTATCCAACCAGACCACACAAACATCCGTTTACTTATCTTTGATTTCTGTGCTGGGCATATCTAACTGGACCACAACTATTTACTTATCTTTGATTTCTGTGTCGGACGTAACCAACCAGACCACAAAAACAACTATTTACGTATATTTCATTTTCGTGTGTTCCTCGATTGTATCATTAAAATGTAATCCGTCTTAACTAAGGAACTGAACTTAAATCTCATAAACATACAATTCATAACAATCAATTAAACAAACAATAAACACTCCCTAATTACTGTTATGTAGGCTCTTTCGGACAAAACACATGCAGTACCACTTACTTGGAGTCCTTAGGTTTAGAGAGTTAGCACTTAGAATTACTATTCACCAAAAATCTATTCAAAATTAGATAAATGTTTACTTATTAATAGTCATTCTCCAAAACCATCAATGTCAACAAGTTGCATATTCCCTACTACTGTCACAATCCATAACCACCTTATCTACAATTCGACTCAACATTTATCAACAACTCATCCAACAACTCATCCAATTTAGTATTTTCTCAATTACGGCAACTTATCTTCTCAATACAGCAACTCAATACATTAGCATTTCAACCAACAATCTATCAGTATAATATAGCCCCAACAACTATTAGTACTAACATAAGCATGCGAATCACATAAGGCATTAACATCACCCAAACCCATTTCTCCATGACTAAACTTTCACTAATTGTACCATTTAACATCCAGGTTATTTAGCAAACCAAAACCCAAAGACTCAGGAGTAGAAGAACCATTAACACAAGCATGCAGAGAGTAATTCATCCAATCACATATTTTACATGCACTAATCAAACTGTATTGTCAACTAATATTTTTCAACAATGACAGAACCATATAAGGAATAACAGAAGCAAGTTTTGCTTACCAAACAACTCACGACTTCAGGTTACTGCTCGAACCTTTCCTTCTGAATTCCAGAAACCCTCACTACTTCTTTAAGGCCTCACACTCTCTTCTATTTCCTCAATCCATCTTCTCATAAACCTTTCTCTCTCAAAATCAGAACCCTTTTACTCTCACGGTTTGCTACCAAAGAATATCCTCACTATCCTTCGAACCCTCACGCCAGCACTCAAATACTTCAACCTCAACCTTACAGCTTCACACACACAGACCCTCACAACCCCATAAGCTAAACTTCACACAAGAATTTGGCTGAGCTTCCGTAGGGTTTCACCTCAGTGAAAATCTCGCTGCCACTCCTCCTATTTATAGGCAACATCCTATGCCTTTTCATTGTCCCACTGAAGACAAAAAGCCAAGGGTTCAGACCTTCAATCATCCAGACGTTTTAGACAACAAACCATTTCGTCTTCAGACATCAGTTAAACCTTCCAGATGGCCATCATAAATGGCGGTCGCTTAATTTTCTTCAGTAGCCGACCGACCACCATGCAATCGATCGACCACGAATTCCTTCTTTCAGAATGGCGGACGATCAAGCTGGACGTTCATTTCTCCATGGGCAATCGACCACCAACCATTCAGAAAAATTCACATATTCACACCGGTCGACGACGCCACTCGATCGACACCTCACCAATCCACCGCCAACCTTCACCAAATTATACGTATTTCCTCTAGATGATTTCCTTAACGTGATATTTATATTCATATATATATAATCATCTACCAACTTATACTATATTGGATTTAATAAAGAATGATGTGACTTCCTTCACATCATTCTTCATTAAATCCAATATACCCTAAAATATTATAAATCCTATACTCTCAACCTTATTGTATCCAAGTATTTTTTTTTTTACTAATTCCACTAGTTGTCAATGTAGTTGATATCATTCTATTGAACTCTAATATCATCAAACAATTCTCAAATCAATCACAATCCTTCCTATAAGTTAAATAATCCGGGTATCAATATTCACTTTATCCAAATGTGTTTCACTTGACTAATTTCTTAATCGTCCATTTTAGCTCCAAAAACCCCAAAATTATCACTTAAGCTATGGATTCAACTCAACAAAAATTTGGAATATTATAGAAAGCATAAAGGTCTCTACCTCGATGGCAACCACAACACGCTTACCAAAAACCAGCTTCACGTGCTGTTGTAAATGAAAGGTCGAAACATCTGACACCTCTAGAACCTACAATAAGGTCAGTGTCACCATCTCATCAATCATAACAAGGATAACAGACAGGTTTTAAACAAGACTAGAATTTAGGACAGTCTTTAGGGTTAACTCCAAATCTCAACTGAGAACCAAAACTAGGATTTTAACCTATACTTTGGATTCAACTTAACGTCCAATAGTAAAAGCGCAATAAAAAAACATGGACCAAACTCGATATCCTTGGGTTATCAACCATAAACCCAAATCGAACACGACATTACTTCCTCAACATCGTCCAACAAGCAGCGAGAAATGGACATAACATATAATAAAACAACCGAGTATATATGTTCATCTATAGCCTCTCCCGCAGAAATCCAAGGTTGTAGAATAATAAATAGAGCTAAGACAACAGAACAACATTCTCAAGAACATCAAAAACTCAAACAAGACTCTCCCTCGGGAGTTCTTAACAGAGGAGGCAAAAGATTTTAAAACAATTTCACTAGTGAATATGTAACTAGGACCGGGACCAAAATCATTTTAGCATAACACTTCATAGTTTTATTTTCCAATTTAGAAATCCAAAACAGAACCCAAAACCAAACTTAGCTCCTCGGGATTCATCGCATCAAAACAAGGACCATTCAACCCTGACAACTCATTCTCTGGGTGTCATCAAGACAACAACACTAAACAGAACCAAACATAGCGATTTAACTTAACCAATTTTAGAATCAAAACTCAACTTGGCACCATATATTCCGTAATTTGAAGCATGAATTAAACAATGCAACATTCCCAGAATTCCCTCCCTGAAACAGAACGTTTCCTTCACAGTTCAACACATCAAACAGGAAACACAATTATCAGCATTTCCCTTTAACCAAAACAACAGATTTAACACTTAATGGAGACAGAATTCAGACAACCCAAACTAGCAGCGTAACGGTTTCAATATCTATCCCAAGCAGTAACCAAATGAGAATTGCAGACAACCAGCAGCAGTAAAATAGGGAACCCCTCGGGTTCTCCAGTGAACCCATAACAAAAACAGGGAAAATCATCACGGGAGTTCTTAACAGATAGCAAAACAATTGAAACTAAAATTTAATTTGTAAAAACAACAGCAGAAGAAGCAAGGCAACATTTCAAGGATTTGTACAGGCTGTAATTACAAATAATCGAACACCACTGTCAAAACCCTAAAATTTACAATTTCAGCAGAACAAGGAAATCGGCCAAGAAAAACCGTTAGAGGCCGAGAGACACTAACCTTAACCGAAGAAACGCCTGAAAGCAGCTCCTCGGCGAGCTCATCGTCGCCCGAAATCCCAAAATCAACTCGGCCAAAATAGGGCCGAGTTTCTGCGCCTTAGCCGTCTACCGACCTCCCTCGCGCAATGCCTCCATACAGTCTCGTCGGTCGCCGTCGTTCGTTGCCCGGAGTCGACGATTCGACTCCGCCAACGGTTCCTCCCGCGACGTCTCTCTCACTCTCGCCCGCTAGTTTTGAAGAAGAAGAATGAAAATCGGTTTCTTCTTCTTAATTCTTCTACTTAAAATTAAAATTTATTTAATTAATTAATAATAATTTATAATATATAAAAACTAATTTATATATTATAAATAAAAAATATCCGATTTTTCATAAAAATCCGACTCGTTTTCAAAACCCTCATTGGAATTAATTTCTTTAGTCAAAATATTTTCGAAAACAAATTTAAATTCCCGCTCTGGAAAACTCTATTTGACTGTTTTATAAGAAAGCTCACACGTCGTCGTTATGCGACAAAACTTGTCAATTCTTTCACATTTGATTGAAAATTTGCCAAAAATTTACACGTGATATTTTAAAATCATTTTTAAAAATCTTGGATTTTACATCTCCTATGCCAAGACCAACTATCATTACACGAAGAATTTGTTGCAAAGTATTTTTCATCAAAACGAGATAAATTATTCAAATCAATAGGGTAAATGTTTTTATTACAATAACAAATAAATAAAATCTTTCCCTTTTTCCAATCTTCAATAATGAAAATTTAGATTTAAATGTGACTTTATATCTTTTTTCGCATAATTGACTAATATTTAACAAATTATGCTTCAAACCATCAACCAACAAGACATTTTCAATAATGGGGTTTTAGACATTGCCTACATTGTCGATACATATAATCTTGCCTTTTTGGTTACTTCCAAAGGTGACATTCCCTTTTTTTTTAGTAATGTAGGTAAACTTTGAGCATTTTCCTATCACATGTTTTGAGCACTGGCTGTCTAGGTACTTATAACACCTCAACTTTTGTACCATTCTTTTATACTTATTTTTTAAAATTTGATCACACTTATTAATTATGTTCATTCTAATTTCATACCAATAAGCAAAAGCCTTAATACAATTATTATAATCCATTTATAACATTATATTGTATAATCACATCGTTATTTGAGCATAAATTTACATGGTGTTCACAACATGTTAGTTTCATTAACATTCGTATATACATCTAAAATACATACATAATTAAATTCTCTATCATAAACTACTAATAAAGATTGTACAGAAACTATCATTAAACCTCTCGCATCAAAATCCATTTATCTTTCACATAACACCCTTTGGGTCAAAATTGTTGTAATGTCACCAAGGGCTTGTCCATAGAAGTGCTCCATCATCTTTTGGTGCTCACCACTATATTCTTTACATATGTTACAAGATTCAAACTATAAGTGTATTGCTCAGTAAGTAATGCTTAATGAGATGAACATGAAATGTCATGTAGTATGCATTTTTGCAAAACTATGTAGTTTCAATCTTTCTTTCATTTATTCTTTCTTTCACTTTTAAAATCCAATCATTAATGTATCAATCTAGGGGAGAGTATACGTGACTATGAGACACACAACACTTATGTCTTGTGAACTTCAGCTGGACAATCCCAGAACTTCAATAGGATTTCCATTAGTTTTCGTGTGAATTTCTTGTGTGAGGACCTCATGAACTTCAACTAGGCCCATACATTACCAAATTAATGGGCTTATCCCCCATAGATCCAATGTCATACGGGACATCATTTCCTCTAACCTCGCACACACAATGATTCATTATGTATATTCTTTTTATTTTTAGCCTTTCAGTATGAAAACGTATGCATAAAATCATTTTTCGTTCATTCTTATAAAACATTTTTCATGATGCATGATATGTAGTGCTCGTGTTCATGCACATG
This sequence comes from Begonia loranthoides, assembly GCA_022433065.1. Taxonomy (NCBI): domain Eukaryota; kingdom Viridiplantae; phylum Streptophyta; class Magnoliopsida; order Cucurbitales; family Begoniaceae; genus Begonia; species Begonia loranthoides. The sequence continues at coordinate 19,885,377 of CM039477.1, read as the reverse complement.
ACATTGATTCCTATATCATACAATTCATGAATACGTGACAAATAATTTAAACATATAGTAGAAGAACATCCAAATCATTTTATTAAAACAGGAAATCAATAAACAATACTATGTATTTTCATTTTATAGCATACCAAATGTAAACTTATTATTAATAACTTTTCCTATCATATTCTTATTTAACCAGCATCATCATCATTCAAAAGACATGAAATAATATAAACCAGTAATTATGTTTGTTATTTCATTAGCAGTAATCAAAGTAAGAATGCATAATTTTTAAGAAATTTTATTTACTAAAATCCACTCCTTTTAATTTAAATTTAGTATTTGTGATACGTGCATAAATAATAAGAGGAATCTCATACCCATAATTTTTAAATTTTGTTTTTACTCTATAAAAAATATTACTAAATTCATATATATGTCGATAGTGTAAAATTACATGTCAAATTTTAAAAAATTAGAAGAACTAAATTAGAAAAGTGATAATAAATTCTAGAATATTTGTATGTAACATCATAAAAAGATTTTTAAATTCAAAAAATATATTAGTAATTACACTAGACTTATAAAGACTAATACTTAATTATTATTTTTTTAATAAAAGTACAGATAATTTGTCAGTATAATCTAACATTTTCTAACACTAAATAAGTTGGATTCTACCTAGTACCCACCATAGTGTTAATTTTATTGGTTTAAGTTGAAAAATTTACTAAGTGTTCTATATTCTTGTTGTCTAATTTATATTCTTGTTGTCTAGTATTAAGCTAAATAATATAGAAAATTACATATCTATTTACTTTTAAATGAGATGAAATAATACTTATACTATTTTTAACAATCAAATTAAAATGTGACACACAAATTTTGTAAAAAAAATATAATTATGAGTACTATATAATGACTAATAACAATTAGTATCATTATAGAGAGTTATATTAAATATTCTATTAATAATAAAATATTCATGCAATATTATCATAATATACTCAAATATAGTTACTTCACTACGAGGATAATCACAATTACAAATTCTTAAAGTTCTTTTTATTTAATTAAATTCATCAATGAAATAAAAAGTTATAATGGTATGATCTATTGAATTATGTGCACTCTATAAATCATACATGAAACAAATAGATATTAACAGAGCATTTGTAAAGAAAATATAATTAAATTACTTTTTCATATCACTAAAAGTTTTACTAATGACACTTTTAAAATGTTCAACCTTACTCTAATACCATATATTTATGTCCCGCTCCAAAGAGAAATTGTAATAGAAATAGAAAACAATCCAACCGTAAAGAAGATCCAACCTTTTGACCTTTGAAAAAATTGAATGGCTTGTAGTGGAAGATTTAAAGAACTTAATAAATAATATAGGAGAATCCAAGGCCCAATAAAATTGTGGTGGTACAAAGGTCCCTGTTACAACATGGTAATGCAATAATTAAGTCTCAAATAAAGATGGTTTGTGCAAACACCCTCTTGCTCAATTAAAATGCTCAACATAGAATGACAATCACTCGAGTAAAAAAAAACTCAGAATACACTATGGGTATGACCAAAAATAATAGAATGCATGCATAGACAAATGTAGATGGAAATCATACATGTGTTTAATAAAAACAGATGTGTTCTAAGACTTGTGACAAGTCACAATGAGTATAAGAACTAACTCAGAATATGTTTTGACAAACAGGCTATGTACTAATGAATATAATAAATAAAAGTTCTAGTTCAACTGGTGTATACAATAATACTACTAAAGTATATAACCAGAATGTTCAGTCCTATTCGTCAATTTTTCGGTAGCTATATTCATACTCATATCAATACCCTTCAAAGACTCTAAGAATAAGTGTTTGGTCTCACAAATGGGATAAGAGCTAACTTAAGAACCCATAAAATAAATCTTGTAAAATAGGCCTAAATAGGGTTCAATGGTGCGACTCCCATACAAGGGCGTTATGGCTTGTAGGATATGGCCTGTGTTGCTGTAACATCCTCCAGTG
>CM039477.1:19622494-19883253 GCA_022433065.1 Begonia loranthoides | reverse complement strand
CCCCCCCCCCCCCCCCCTCGGGGACCCGACATCCTTGTCAACTAAACTTTCAGTTGAGATTTCATTCTCATACCATTTGTAAGGTCCCCTAGTGCTCATAGTACAATATTGTCCACTTTTGGCCAAAGCCCGCACAATTTTGTTCTTAGGATTAGCCTAAAACATGTTGTACTAGATAGGGAGGAGAATCCTACTTATAAACCATGCATTTTTTACTCTCCCAAGCAATGTGGGATTGTGCTCTCTATTGATATGGCCCAAACTCTCACATGGGTCATCATAGGCTTCACAGGGTGGGCTGCCATAGTCGCGACTTTGTATCAATGGAGTCATTGCACCTACAAATGGGAACAAGTGCTTACGAGTCCCAAGTATTGTGGCTTCTAAAACATTGAACAACACCATACAACTTGGTGCATTGACATATGTCTGTATTAGCACCTCGACATTAACCTCGTCAACACTGTTGATCGACACATGTCGCATAACTAAAAATTTGGCAACCATTTTAGCTGCAGCTTTTTATTCATCATCGCCATGGCGTCCTTAAAAAATTCAAAGGCGCTCGGCCTTCCTCGGGCTTTCAATGAAATTTGGAGTTCCTTTCAATTTCTCCATGTCAATCGACATTAAAACTATCACGACTGGTCCCAAACTATCACGGTAGGCGGCCAAGCCGAGCCCTAAAACCAGGGCTCGCGAGCTCGCTGAGCCAGGACTCACGAGCCTGGCTCAGGGGATGGCTCACTAGCCTGCCCGCCAATCTCTTGGCCGAGCCAAAGTGAACTCGGCGTCTCGCGTCCCCTGGCGCTTCGCAGTTCACAGATGATGGCGAAGTCGGCAGTCGGCAACCATCCAGGCGTCCCCTGTCCCTGGCGACTGGCAATTGGCGAAGGTGAGAACTCGGCGAGCCCGCCAATCTCCTGGTCTCCCTTGCGAATCTCGATTCCCGAAGGCGAACAACGAAGAAAGCTCGCGACTTCCATGGCCGAATTTGACGCTCCTCCCCTCGCTCTGGATACCCTCGGACGAAAACGCCCACTCACACGCGATCGAAGATCTGCCAACCACCCGCAGCTCTACCGCCGAACCTCCGTTCCGAGCCCCCGTCGCCGGAACCAAAAGCCTCAGATCTGAGGCAATTCCCGTCCCTTTTTATAGTTGCTGATTGCTTCTCTGTGAGAAGTTCTCACAGAGAAGCAACAGTCTGTGAGAAGTTCTCACAGACCGTTGGCGACTTGGCGTTGGCAATGGTCATTGGACAGTTGCCGATTGCTTCTCTGTGAGAAGCTCTCACGAAGAAGCAATGGTCTTCAGACCGTTGGCGTTGGCAACTGTCCCGTGACCGTTGGTGTTGGCAACGGTCTCGTGACCGTCGCGGGCCCACGCCCCCCCCCCCCCCCCCCCTTTCCCTTCTTTATTTTCTATATATACCCCTAAACTACTTACAAAATTCTCCACCAAATCTTTCTCTGAATCTCTCAATCTCTACAATTTTTTTCACCAATCTTTCAATCTCTCAATTTCTCAATCTCTCAATCTTTCTCTCAATTTCAAAAAGTATATTTTATTTTATTTTATTTTATTTTTTTAATTTAATGTGTATTACGAACTAACAATTTGTTTTTGCGATTTTTGTAGGACTCGTATTCGTGGAGGTGATCACAATAATTGTATACCATTATTGAGTAATTGGTGTGTAGTATCAGTTTATTTATTAATTATTTTGCAGTAGTCAATTTTTTTAATTATGGATCCACGTGATTTTTTGCTTGACACTTTTGTTGACACTAATGATGATATTGAGGAAATTAGGGGGGATAATCCCGTAATTTCAATTGGTCAATCATCTGCACATGCATCCACATCGTCACCTAGAAGAAAAAAGAAGTAAAACGTCGAATGTATGGAACCATTTTGAAATGAAAGATATTAAAATTGGTGGAAAAATAGAAAGTGGAGCACAATGCAAATATTGTATTAAACATTATGCATACGAATTCAATAGTTCTACTAGCACACTTGGTAGACATTATATAAAATGTCACTTACACGAGCAAGTGAGAGACCCTACACAAACACTCATAAATGCTAGTAGCAGTGGCAATTTTATATATTCACATAATAAAATGAGAGAAGGAGTAGCAAAATATATATTACAATCTAAGGCACCTTTATCTATGTTTGATAGCGAGTTATTTGAAAATTTTATGAAAGAGTATATTAATCCTAGTTTTAGACGAGTCCCTAAAAGTACGACGCGAAGTGATATTATTAAAATGTATAATAATATGAAAAATCAATTAATTGCGTTTTTTTTCAAATGCTTCATCTATGTCTATCTGTATTACTTCTGATTTATAGAGTGCACCTAATGCTTTAGGATATATTGTCGTAACTTCTCATTTTATTGATGATTTTTGGCAATTAAATAAAAGAATATTAGGATTGCGTAGTTGTGAACATCCACATAGTGGCATTACCATTTATAAATATATTGTTCGAATTTCGTAAGAATATGCTATTAGAGATAGAATTTTTAGTATTACGCTAGATAATGCTTCTGCTAACGATGTTGCAATTCTTGAATTTAAAAGGTTATTTCAATTAGATACGACTCATAATACTTTTTTTCATATGAGATGTGTTTGTCATATTTTAAATTTAGTTGTTCGAGATGACATGTCATTTATTTCGCATCATATTGAATCCATTCGATCTGCAATTTCTTATATTACTTCATCTAATACGCGACAACAAGAATATAAAGAATATTATAAAGTTGCTCAACTTAAACCAAGAAAGTTAAAAACTAATGTAGATATAAGGTGAAATTCGACTTATTTAATGTTAGAAAATGCTAAGCCATATTGGTTAGTTATTTGTGCTTTTATTACTGAAAAAACAAAATGTATTACTCTTGATCATAGTAGTTGCGATATTGCTAATTTATTTCTTAATTTTCTAAAACTATTTTTTGAAGCTACAAATGAATGTTCGGGAATTTATTATACCACTACTCATCGTGTTCTCCCAATTTTTATAAAATTAACGGGTACTTTTACAAAATTTAGACAAAGATACGAATTTTGTGCATTAATTGAAAAAATGGAAAGAAAATTTAAAAAATATTGGCTTAACATACCTATTATTTTTTGTTTTGCATGCATAATGCATCCTGGATTTAAATTAAATGGAGTGTGTATAATGGTTGATAGAATTTCTTCTAATTTAGGTACTTCTTCTTCAATTAATGGTGTTCAATTAAAAAATTAAATTGATAATTTATTTTCTTATTATGAACTTAAATATTCTAATGTTACTCGTTCAATTCCTTCTTCACATATGCATGCTAGTTCTAGTAGTGGTGTTTATGGTGAAGATCCACAAGATTTTATGGATGATATATTTAATTAAATAGCTAGCAATGTTCATTTTCATACTTCACAAAGAAATGAACTCAATATTTATCTTAACACATACCATCTCATTCCTCGCGACGATCATTTTGATATTTTGGCTTAGTGGAGAGTCAACTCTATTTCATTTCCTATTCTTTCTAGAATGGCACGTGATCTACTAACACATCCGGTCTCTACAGTAGAATCGGAGTCTGCTTTTAGTGCAGGTGGACGTGTGTATGATGACAAACGAGGAAGACTTGTACTAGAAATCGTTGAGGCACTCATTTGCATGAAGGATTGGAACGACGCTGTGACGAGAGATCAACAATGAGAGGATGACATAGTTGAAGAATTCAAAAATTTGGATGTCGAAGACTAAATTTTTATTTAAATTTGAAATTGTAATTTTCATTTACATATATTTTCTTTATCTTGTAAGTTGTGTTTTGAAATTGTAATTTAAATTTTTATTTAAATTTGAAATTGTAATTTTCATTTTCATTTTGAAATTGTAATAAAAATATTTATTTAATTCAATAAAAATATTTATTCAATTAAATTATTAATTATAGTATTTTTTCATTATAATAATAAATATTTATTATAGTTTTAAATTGTATAATATTTAAAATAATTTATAATATATTTATATAAGATATTATTATTTATGTATATTTGGCTTGTTAGGCTCGGCTCGTTAAGGCTTGTTAGGTTCGGTAGGCTCGTTAGGCTCGGTAGGCTCGGCTCGTTAGGCTCGGCTCGTTATGGTTGGCAGACTCGTTAGGCTCGGCAGGGTCGTTAGGCTCGGCTCGTTTAGTTCGGCAGGCTCAACGAACCAAACTTTTTCAGGCACAGTCGGCTCGGCTCGGCTTGTTAGCCACCTCTATCTATAATACAATCAACTCACATTAAACTAGGTATCATAACATGAGATTTCAAACTTAACATAAGCTAAATCATATACTGTTATGCATAAATTGGTGTAAAATTTTCACCTATTTAATAGTGGTCATGCGAATGAGATGACATGTCATACAGTCACATATGAGCCTAGTTAAGTATCTACTGCCATAACTAATATATTTATTGCGAACACTTCTCACCTTTATCATTAAATTTTGAGTTTTCCATAAAAAAAAATTCAATTTTTACTTTACAATTCTAAAATCCTCAAAATAATGAAACAAAGGGGTTAAGATCCAACTTATACTCGTTGATCCTTTGAAAATTCTTGAAGATTGAATTGTGGAAGTCGTTGATCCATCAACCTTTGAAAAAATCTCGAACCTAAACCAAAAATTCAAATTGAAATCTCAAAATTTTATAAAAATGACGAACCAATCACAACCCTGACTTATCTAAGAATATCTTTCCAATATGTTGTATATCTACATGATAAAATCATCTATTTGTTGCTGTTTGCACATAAATTCACCACATAACATAGTTTTCTCTACGATTGTCGATTTCTCCTTCTGCCAAATGAGATAATTAAGTTTAAGATATCAAGTGTAGTTTAAATATTAACCCTGGCTGTTATAGTAAAAGTTCATCAACCAACCTCCATATTAAAACTTATGACAATGGTATGGTAATAAACATTACTTTTATGGCAAGGAATAAATTTTTGAACTTACAATTAAATCCCAAAAGTTCAATTTGCTTGTTTTTACATGAAACATACATGAATCAATAGAATCACCTTATAATATAATTTCTGAAACCTATATTTGAGTCTTGAACTGGCAATTGTGATCCTATGGACAATAAATTTTTTCATTGGAGATAATCTTATTTTTATGTATGCTTTATGATGACGACAGACAAAGAGAAAATTGACTGACTATTTGACCTAGAGACAATTGCTTGAAATATATAACATTAAACTATAGCCTAAATAATTAGTCTCTACTCATTGAAGTATCACATTTTATTAGATGCTCAACGTTCAATAATCTTATACCCTATTTGAGCACTTTAACTAGTTTGACTTTAAGTTAGCTAATATACAGTAAAGTAGATGAGGATATGAACCAAGATGTTCAATTGTAGGAAGGGTTGCGTTGGAGCCAAAGTAAGAGGAGTTGAACGAAACATACATGTTCAATGCAGCGATGAGCAGTTCTTGATTTGGGCCAAAAATAGAATTCACAGATTTAAGAGTAGTGAGTTGCGTATAATTAAATTAAAAATTAAAAATTATTTTATATGCTGATGACTTGAAGATTATATTTTAAGATTAGAATAAGGTTGAATCAATTTTTGCATTTTTCAATCGCGTTCTATAAGAAATTTGTTCAATCTCTAATATCAAGATTTATGAGCTTGTTTAAGTATATAAAGAGTTTTGTTGAGCTTATACACATGGTTAACCTTAAAATAATGTACCTCAAAACTTAAAGGCTATTCTAGAAATAGTTCTCTGTAGCAATGTTAGTCAACCTCATTCTAGTGGGATTTGGGATGAGTTGTTATAGAAGATATATATGGATGATATTAGACAAGATAATGAATTATGATATCTATGTGTTACTCATAGGCGAGGGGACAAGAAACTATTCTTAAGCTATGTTATGACTTTCAAATTACTAATTATCAATATTAATCTTCCTTTTTTTTAATTAATTTTTGTTTTTATTATATAATATGTTAATATTTGAGGCGTTTTCAATTAATGTTAGAGGATTTTTTAAACGACAAATATTATTTGCAGAAAGAAAATCATTCTAAGAACTTATTTTTTGCAGTAGAAGATAAGTTTTTACTAGGTAAATAATATTTTCAGCAACAAAAATATTTTCTTTTGTTACAGAAAGTAAGTTTTATTCAAAGAACAACGGAAGATAAATATCCGTTACGAAAAAGATATTTTTTACAAGAGAAATGATAATTTTCACAGATAATATCTATTAATTAACAGATTTCTTAATAATGAGAGTATTTATTACCAACATTTTAAATTTTAAAGTGTTAAATGATAAAAAAAAAAAGATATAAAAATTAGGGAAAATGACAAATTAACCATCGTGGTTTGCGATCAATGACAAATCAACCACTATCCTTTATTTTCTAACAAATTAACCACTACCATATGGGAAAATGACAAAGTAAAAATCGCTGTCACATTTGCCGTTAACAAGCTGATCTGGAGCCACAACAGTCTATCAGAATGACGCGGCGTCCCGCAGTTTGTTACTAGAAAAATTTTTGATCGCAAAATTGAGGGCTTAAACGCTTGATTTTGGGGCCACAAAAGGGGGGTCATGGGGTAAACTTGATGACAAGTCGTAGATCTCTGAGAGAGCTTCGATTTGATACCATTTGCAGCCGATTCTGATACCTATAGCCAAAGTTATGGTATTTTGAAGTTGAAGAGGTCAAAAATCTAATAAAAACATTGGATTTGTAAAACATATACGTAGTGACTAAAAACCGAGAACCACTACAGACTGTGAAGTAGCCATGCATGAAAAATTACACGGTCGGCCTAGAAATTTTGATAACGAAACTCCGTCTCTCCTATAGTTATTTGGTTGATAGTTTTAATATTATTGTGAATCTCCGTCTCTCCTATAAAGTCCAAAAGCAGTTCTTTTGATGTTTCGTAAATAAAAATATGCTCTGTTTGATTTTTCTTTTCTTTTCTTTGATCAATTTGCATCAAAAAACAAAAGAAGAAAAACTAGTGGTGTGATACTAGCTAACCAATCATAATTGCCATAACTTCTAGAGAAAGTCTCAAAACAAGTCAATTACGAGATGAACAATTTTATCATAGCATGTCATTTTTTATTATGTTATTGTTATTTTGTCATGTTTTATTGACTGAAACATGAATTGTTGGAAGATTAATTTTGATAAAGAAGTAGGGCCTAATACGAATTAGTAGAGGATAAATTTTTATGTCATGTCCTTTATCCATTGTGACAACCAATGATGTCAAACGAATTAAATGAGACGAGTCTAACTAGAAAAATTCCAAATTATTAAACTAACGAATTGAGCTCAAGTCATTTGTTAAACGAGTCAAACATTAAAAAAAATAAAAATAAAAGAGTTGGTTCATTGAGCCACTAAATAAACAAGACAATCAAGCTAAACAAATTAAATGTGTGACGACTATCTTTAGTCCTACTATATTTTCAAATAAAACACAAAATTAGTAATATCTGTATTAAAAAAAAATAAAAAACAATATTATTAATTGGGGCAAAACGTTTATGGAAACGTTTTCCCTGGTTAGTAGCTTTGCGTAAGGGGAGGGATTTCCTCCAGAGAAGAGAATTGTAGATTTTGTAAAGAAATGAGAGAGAGAAGATTTTTCAGATCTGTAATTTTCTTTCACTGTATTTCTAAAAACTTTATACACTGTGCTTCTTCTACAGCATTTTGTATATATAGTATATGTAAACCTAGATAAGAGGATAAAAGGAAAACCTACCGTACAGATAAACTACCATACAAGTAATTACACTAATTATGCATTTAACATCCCCCCGCAAGCTCATGGACGTACGAGAAGCTTGGACTGGAACGATTGAAATTTGCTCAACGGAAGTGGTTTGGTGAGAGCATCCGCTATTTGATCTACCGAAGGTGTGAAAAGAACGGACAAAGATTTATTTTGAACCTTTTCTCTGACGAAGTGATAGTCAATCTCAAGATGTTTAGATTTGGAATGAAACACAGGATTCGACGCCAAATATGTAGCACTCAAATTGTCACAGAAAATGATGGGAGTCGAGGAAGTAGATATACTGAGCTCATGTAAGAGAGATTGTATCCAAAGGAGTTCCGAAGCGCCATTGGCAATGCTGCGATATTCTGACTCAGTGCTTGAACGGGAAACAACTTTTTGTTTGGCAGAGGACCACGAGATAAGATTTGGGCCTAAAAAGGTGCAAAAGGCATTAGTGCTTCTGCGATCGTCTGGGCAAGAGGCCCAATCTGCATCAGTGAAGCATCTCAGATTAAAATTATTTGTAGCAGAGAAGGATATACCAAGATTGATAGTTGCCCGAAGGTATCGAAGAATTCGTTTAACAGCGGTCCAATGAACATTGGTAGGAGCATGTATAAACTGACAAGCTTTGTTCACAGTAAAGGCAATGTCGGGACGCGTGATGTAGCAGTATTGTAAAGCTGCCACAATACTGCGATAATGAGAGCCATCAAGAAGAAGAGTGCCCGATTGCTTGGAGAGAATGGGTCCGGAAACCATAGGAGTCGATACCGGTTTGCTGGAGAACATATTGGCCTTGATAAGTAGGTCGGTGATGTAGTTAGACTGATGTAGCATCAAACGGTTTGCTGAAGTCGTCATGGAGATACCGAGAAAGTAATGGAGTAGACCCATGTCACGAACCACAAATTTTATATTGAGAAAACCAAGCAGATCACCAATGAGGGGAGGGTAGTTGCCTGTGACTATAATATCATCAACATAAACAAACATCAGGATAATAGAGGTGCCCTTACGAAATATGAAGAGTGAAGTATCCAACTGTGATGNAGACATATGAGAAAAACTAGGATGTCCTAAATGAAGATGCCATAACACGGAGGAGGGGATGTTGGAGCTGCTGGATGGACAGTTGTTGGCGGACAGAGAAAGAGCTTGAAATGGATGGACAAGTTTGTAGAGCCCGTCACTGAGGGAGCCCTGAAGAAAAATCTGGTGTGTGATCCGATCCTTGACAAAAAAAGAGTGGGAGTGAAATTCAACAAATACTGGATTATCAAGACAGAGTTTATGAATACTAAGGAGATTGTGAGTGATTGTGGGAGTGTGAAGGACCGAATTAAGTTGTGGAGGACAGGAGGTTGTGGGGATGACAGTGTGACCAATATTAGAAATAGGCAGAGTCTTACCACTCGCGCTGATAGCGTGCGACAAGCCCAGATGAGGAGTGGAGTCCGTCAAGGTGGAAGCAGACGGAGTGAAGTGGTGAGTTGCACCACTGTCGAGAAGCCAGGAATAGGATGGTGAGGTGGATTGAGGCAAAGGAGGGTAGCCTAGTGGAGGGAAAAATGAAGCATTGTAGGCGTGAGGAAGATGTTAGGAGGGAGGTGTTCTGGGTGGGCCATGAACAAAGGGAGGGTGGTTGGGTGGGCCAGAGGGAAAGGATGGATTGTTAAGTGGGCTGGGCATGGAAGAAGGATGCTGGCTGGGCATATAGGAGAGATTTTGGCGGTGGTAGCAGACTAGGGTCATATGGCCCAACCTGTTGCATATTTGGCATTTGGGCTTGAAAGGTGGTCTGGGTCGGTTCTGGAGCCATGGAGGATGAGTTGGGTGTGAAGACCCGAGAAGACCATTGGAGCTAGGATTAGGGCGTGAGGATGGAGGCCGTGGAGGACGATAAGGAGCTGGGCTGAAGACGGCATTGGCTTGAAGGGAGATCTGAGAAGGAAGCTGAGCAACTGAGTTTTGCTTCTCTAGTCGGAAGTCGTAACTGAGGAGGAGGCTGTGAATCTCCTCCATAGAAGGTTTGTCGGCACGACTAGTGATCGAAGTAACGAAGGGGTTATAGTCACTGCCTAGGCCGCCGAGGAAGTAGATGATGTGGTCGTTGTAGCTTACTGGCTCACCAATAGCATCAAGGGTGTTGCATAAGGATGTGATTTTCTGGATATAGGCGGCAGCAGACAGACCATCTTTGGAGATACAGTGAAGTTAAGTGCGCAGATCCGTGATGCGAGCCATAGAAAAAGAGGCGTACAACCGGCCAAGAGCACTCCATTTCTCAGCGCGGTATCATAGCAGACGATTTGGGGGAGGATGCTGTCCGAGAGTGAAGAAAAAATCCAACTCATAATGAGCCTATTGTATCGTGGCCAGATGCTGAAATCTGGATTTAGCTGAAGAGTGAGAGAATCAGTGTATTTTGGAGGGGCTAGGAGTGTGCCATCGAGTATGTTATCAATAGCATTTGCTATGACAATATTGAGAAGTTGGACTTTCGAGACTAGGTAATTTGAGGAATCTATTTTGATTGTTAAAGTTTGATTTACTGCAGGAAATGGGGGAAGAGAAGAGACAGCGGAAGAAATTGGCGGAGAGGGGGAGGGGGAAGGATTAGCAGTGCTCGAAGATGCCATGGCGGCTCTGATACCAAGAAGAGAATTGAAGATTTTGTAAAGAAATGAGAGAGAGAAGATTTTTCAGATCTGTAATTTTCTTTCACTGTATTTCTAAAAACTTTATACACTGTGCTTCTTCTACAGCATTTTGTATATATAGTATATGTAAACCTAGATAAGAGAATAAAAGGAAAACCTACCATACAGATAAACTACCGTACAAGTAATTACACTAATTATGTATTTAACATCCAGAATCCCTTTCTTCCCCACCAGTTTTTAAACACCAATTCCTTCTCAAATCAGCGTAATCAGTAAGAACCTGCTTTCCAATTCTCTTCGGCCTCACCTCTCAATGATTATCTCTTTGCTCTTGGCATTACAGGACATAACTGGTGACAAGAAATTGCCACGGTAAGTCAGTTTTTTTTCAGCTTTTTGATTCAAATTTTTGTGGATTGAAATTCTGTCTCTAATGTATCTCTCCAAAGGAAGGAATTTGTGCGAATTCGGAGAAAGAAAGAAGTTGGATTTCGCGGTCACAACTGAAACTCTTGCGGTCACAAAACCAGAGAGCATTGAAGGGAAATATTTGGCTTTACTCTTCAATTGTTGATCAATATACTCATAATGGCCGGAGAATTTTGAATGTTAGAATTTAGTAGTTAATTGGAGAGTTTTGGCTTAGGGTTTGAATGAATATAAGCAAAAACAATTGTGTGAATAACATCAATGGTGAGGTTGGTGACTCTTGACTCTGAGGCATTGGGTTGCGCATCGATCACCTCGACCTCAGTCTCGACTAGTTGGACGGTTGGCCGAGATCAGTCTTGGTCAAAAATGACATCGCATGCGTCAATGTCGCTTGTGTCCGAGCCTTCTCCGCGAAAGGCAAGGGCGCGAACGAAGTTTTATTTGGGCCACAATCTGTGGAAAACAAAAACGCGAACAAAATTTCTTCCGAGCCACAAACTAGGCCAACATGACCTGGACCCCATATGGATCACGATCTAGGAGCTATTTTGAGTATGTTTTACACCAGATTTTGTGTATTCTTTTACACTATGAACTTGGATTAATATTAAGTAATAATTAGGAATACTAAGTTTTGAAAATTTGACTCAAAATTTAATGCTTTTATTTTTGGATAGATACCCAAATTTAATTTGTGGATAGTTGAATTTGGATTTTTTTTTATTATTGGGCTTTAATTAGTGAAAACCCATTTTGATACAGAGATTTAATTTTATGCACTGCATTGTATAATTTTTATAAAATAAATATTTTGGCATATGTCTCATTTAAAAAAGATATGTCCATATTATAGCCATCGAATTTTTATATTATATTAATTTTTGGTTTGATTTTTTTATGGAATAAGTTTGGGTGTATGTCAAATCTAAAATTCACATAGGTTCCATGAACACTTTTCAAGTTAGTGATTTCAGAGTTTAACCATTTGGGAGTGCTACATCATTCACTTTTAGCAATCTTGATTTCGATTTTAGAATCTTGATTTTGGAGTTTAACCATTTAGGAGTGCTACTCAAAACCCAAATTGTGAGTGCTAGAGCACTCATTTAGGTGCGCTACATCATTCACTTGAAAATTGTAAGCAATAAGTTAGCTCTATTGTGCTTAGTGAGGAGCAATATAGTGCTATCCATGAAATTTGAATATTAAGGGCAAGTGCTATAGCAAAAATTGCTTTTCTCCTCTTACCTATGTCATTAATCTAAGCGAAAACATGAGCAAGGCACTATGCACACAACTCCAACCTTTGCATTGTTGATTGTGTGCCAAAAAGAACTCGTCTCTATTAGTCAGTCCATTCGCCAAACTCCTCTAAAGTACTCACGAGATGGCACCTATTAAATTTTCATTTTTGAAATAAATAAAGTTTTTGAGCAAATGTTTTCTCTTATTTAAGGTCAAAGTGTTTTACGGTTGACTAAAATTTTTACAATTTGTCATTCTATACACAAATGTAATTTCAGTCAAATAGTTAAAGTCGATAAAAATTTGGTATTATCACATAGCCAAAAATCTGAAATAATGTTGGGTAAATTGAAGTTACTGAGATGAAGTTTTGGATAACATTTTGATTTTTGACCAATCAGGAATTAATTATCAATTTAATATATATAATATATTTATTATATTATATATGTTAATTAAGTTTATAATATTATAAAAAAAATGAGAGATATGGTTTGAGTTGACGTGCTAGAGGGGAGATTATGACGATAGATACAAGTCACCGACGTCCCAATCTTTGCATTTTGTCAAGGATATGTTCGCTTCTATACCTATTTTTATTGTTTTTTCCTATAGTTTTGGTTAGTCTCATAAGAATCGAATTCTAATCTTGAAAACTCAAAACCATTGATTGTTTTTAGGTTATGTTGATAGATCTTTCAGTTATGCAAGGTTTAATACTGATTGGTTGTGAAAATTAATAGAAAATTTGGATTTTTGAAAACATCCAACGCTGAAAACTCAGCTTGAACGATGTTCTGATGCATCTTTGGTCGATCGTTGTTGCGGTTATATCAACCAAAGTTGCACCTAGATGTTTGGCGTTCATTTTGTCCAGTATTGAGGTTTATTGCGTCTCGAGTTGGTCAATCGACTCAAGGGTCCATTCGATCGCTTGAAGAGTTCAGTCGATCAAACCCTATTATGGGGTTGTCCATCACATAACGCCAATGGGTTGACCACATTACATCATCGATTGCTAGCCATACAAGGGTCCATTCGATCGCTTGAAGAGTTCAGTCGATCAAACCCTATTATGGGGTTGTCCACCACATAACGCCAATGGGTTGACCACATTACATCATCGATTACTAGCCATACAATGGTTTTTAGTCAAACTTTGCTTTGTCACTGAGGCACAGGTTTGAGGTTGTTTGTCGTATTATTTAGCTTGGGTTTCTATACTCGGTATAGTAACAACCATTGACCTTAGTATTTTTTTTAGGGATTCTTGATATTATTATATTTGTGGGTTTGAAGCAATTTTTCAAAATTGAACCTATCCTCGAGCATCCCGTTCCAAACTATAGGGAGGCTCACGGTCATTGAGGTAAGGGTATATTTTACTATACTTTCACATTTATCATAATTTTCAAAACTTTTACTTCGTCATAAATCACCAGAAAACTTAACACACATTGTCTAATAACATGTTAGTTTTTATATTATATGCATATTGTTTTACACATTTGCTTTCAACATGCAAAGTATTTTCTTTAATATTTTAGATGTAGTTTCCTGTAGCTTTAGACTAGTGATCTTCGTCAACTATTTGATATACACCTTTAATGAGCAAGAAGGTGCTTTTTTGCTACGCGCAATATCGTATTGGATAGCTTTCAATCTTTTGTCCCTAGATGTATATCCCTAAATTTGTAAAGGGTGTTTCGTTTGCATCTTGACTTGTCTTCGAACAATCACTCTTCTTTCTTGCACACTTGTATCATTGTTGCACAAAGGTCTGTGAATTGACTTTTTTTTCATAGGGAGTATTTATTTTACGTAAAACAGTAGTGACTTTATTTTGAGGAGTGATGCACCTCAAGGACAGGTCACTCGAGCTCGGACCTAGAAGCTTATAAACCTATTTATGTTTACTTATTTTGCAGGGTAAACTTTCTTTGGAGAACTAAATGGAGAGACACCTAATGGTGACAAAGGAAACCTAAGCATATGTTAAAGTGGGAGTGCAACAAGACCACCACAGATCGCCATCCACTCGTAGCATCTAATACATCCAACAACTTTCATGCCAATTTTGGAAAGGCTTGAAGACAACTACACAAGGAAGATGCTTCGAGTTACTCAAGACTCCAAGAAGGTAGTATGGAAGCATTTTATGACACTTTAGATTTTATTTGATGTAATGGATAATGTTTGTTTTGGGGTGTTCTCAACTAGTCTTGAAATAGCCGAGAACCTTTTATTGTTCTTTTACTTTGAGGTCCTTTTTGTAATTTGTGACATTAGGGCAACCCTAATTGAGGGGTACTTATACTCCTCTTAAGGGGTTGTTTCAACCAAATTGAGATTTTCAACTAAAAAAACCTTCTTGAACTGGAGTTCCCTCCTATTCAATCAACCTCCATTTTCTAGGTGAGAACCGAAAGAGTGTGTGACCACAAATTGATTCATCACTTTTCTTGGCTTCTCTTGAGGTGAATCTCTTACACTAATCTTTCCTTCATCTTATTCCAGAGGTGAACTTCCATAGAGAAAGGTTAGAAGACCTGCTGCAATCCAAGTAGGAGTGGTTTCATTGTTTGAGCCCATTTGAAGTCAAAAGGTGCAACTATAGCACCTTTTCGAACCAACTTGTAACTGTTCGGGCGTAAGTCCTTTTTGTGATTGAATTTGATTATGATTTTAGCGAGATATTTTTTCATAGTTAGAAAGATACTTGGTTCAATTTTTGTGCAATTTGGATAAGAAATCTTCGACTTACGATTGTTTCCTTTTAGGATTAGAAACTACCTTATGGGTGCCCTTTCGGGCAGTCATTTTTGCATTAGTATATCTCCATCTCTGGTGAGAATCTTTGCATGATTTTTGGAAGGCATTCTAATCTCTAGTGCAATTTAACTTGGTTCAATTTTTACTTCATTTGGATGTCAAACGAATGAGTTGGGCATTTGACCATTTGGGCCCTAAATTCTGCCTGTTGGTGCCTCTTCGGACTAGTTGTACATTTCCTTGAATATCTTCTGCTCTCGAACGAATTATTACCTAAATTTTCTAGGGTTCCCTGTTGCTTTACAGAGAAGAGCATGGTCCAATTTTCCAGCCATTTTGACATCTTTGTATAGAGTTGTGCTATTTTGAAATTTGGGTCTGGTCTTGCCTTTTACAACAACCAGCATCAAGGGGTTTCCATATTCCCCTCTCCTGTTGGTGCATCATGGAGTGTCTGTTTGATGTCAAAGATGGCTCACTAGAAGGGTTGGGGTTGTCGTGTATTGATGTGCACGATAGCTAATGAAGGACTTGATTGATGTTAGATCTATCTTTCAAAGGCTTTAGGCTAGTGGTGGGTATCCCTTGGTAGTGCCTACTCATTTCTGGAATGATGATGAATAGAACATAATGTAAAGAGCAGAATGAACGATAATGAAAAGAAAAGAACGATATGTATGAAAACTGTTATTGCATGCATTTATCAAAGATTTCATTTTGCTTATATTATTTATACACTACTTATTCGGCATTAGGCTTTTAGTTGAACCTTGTGATGTAGGAATGGTACTTGGCGATGACAATCATGATGATAAAGCTGAATGGTTGATGTGGTTGAAGATGTGTTTCGATATGTGAGCACTTAGCTCTGATCAGCGATATCAACTGAGGGTGACTTAAGGAAAAGAAAATGGAATGATGCAGAAAACCTTGGATTTTATTAAAGTATTTTTGAGAACTATTAAATTTATGTTGGATTTATCTTTTATTGTTTTTTAGACTTCTATTAAATGGGATGGGATATGTTTATAAAATTTAAGTTTTCTACTATTTTTATAGTTTTTTAAAGATACTCCTAAAATTTGTTTTATAAAATAATATTAATACAAAGTTTTATTTCAAAGAAAGGATTAAATTTTTTAGCTATTACACATACAGTCAATAACACCCTGTTTGGCCTAATCACAAGCATATGATCCAGAAACTTCATTTGCTTGATTAGTGACTTTCTCCTTGCCATTTGTTTGTTTCCTCTGTCACCCTAGAAGTGTTAGATCCTGAACAAAGAAGATCCTAGGTTGGATGAAAAGTCTACTAACACCCAATAGTCCTCAGAAAGTCAGTACTCTGTTGATTAGCATGTCCTCTGCTAGCTCCAAAAGTCGGTTATGATGCAATACTATAGCAAAATTAGTAGATGTAGATCTACTTTTCATAGGCAGTTCCAACTCAAATGTCCTACTTGTCACAGTTATGACAAACATAAAGACCTGAACACTAACTACTAAAGAATCCACTACTAAGGTGACCATTGTTTCAACTCTTAGTGTGTCCGCCATGGTTTTATTGATTCTTTCCTCTCTTTTGATTTTTTCTCGTCATATTTCCATTAGAAGATTACTCTTTATTACTTTTGCTTTTATCATACTCACTGAAAAACTCATCAAAATCAGCCTCAGCAAGCTAGGCAGTTGTCCCCACCTTAAAAATGGTATTGAACTCTACAAACGAGAGTCATGAATGTATCTTTGGCCTTAATGTTTTTGTGAAATTTACCATCTTGTTCACACAGTTAACGTTGTTAATGTATTTGGAGAGCTTCACAAACTTAGCATGATATTCTAAGACTTTGAGCTCCTCCATGGCTAGTTAATGATGTGCATTTGTCATATTCTGTCAACGTCTAGTGGTACAATAATTATCTCGTAATATGGCCTCAAAATGCTCCTAACTCATGTCCTCGACTAGGTAGTCTACCCTCAGTAACCTCTACCAAACTCCACCAATCTTCTCAAAATAAAAGGTAGCAAAACCAACTCTTTACTTCGTCAGGACACCCATAGCACGAACATTCTTTAACATTACCATAAGTCAATTCTTTGCAACCTTTGGGCTTGGTTCTTTCTCAAATACTGGAAGAATGAAATGCATAAACTCTGTAAGGAAATTCATTTGGCAAGTCTTTGGATTATGTACTCTGAAATCTCAAGGCTAGTAGAGGGTCGTAGGTTATGACTCAACTTTATGTGTTGCATGCTCTACCAGTGCACTGTTTGTAGGGGCTATTCTATGGGGCATGTTGATAATTTGAAAAATTAATATCAGGTGTATGTGTAACATCATTATGCTCATGAAACTAGAAGTCTCTTAAATACTATTATACTACCTATCTTAATAATATCGTTTTAAGCTATTGAATCTGACTCAAAAATTGCTGTCACGTTTGCCGTTAACAAGCTGATCTGGAGCCAGAACAGTCCATCAGAATAACGCGGCGTCCCGGGGTTTGTTACTAGAAAAATTTTTTATCGCAAAATTGAGGGCTTAAATGCATGATTTTGGGGCCACGAAAGGGGGGTCATGGGGTAAACTCGATGACAAGTCGTAGATCTCTGAGAGAGCTTCGATTTGATACTATTTGCAGCCGATTCTGATACCTGTAGCCAAAGTTATGGTATTTTGAAGTTGAAGAGGTCAAAAATCTAATAAAAATATTGAATTTGTAAAACATATACGTAGTGACTAAAAACTGAGAACCACTGCGGACTGTGAAGTAGCCATGCATGAAAAACAAAGAATTTCATGGGACTATGAAGTAGCCATGCATGAAAAAAAAAGAGTTTCATGCATCCAATGTTTTTATTAGTTTTTTCACCTCTTCAACTTCATTGATCGCAAACCATGATGGTTAATTTATTATTTTCCCTAAAAATTATTTTATATGCTGTTGTGGAAAGATTATTCATTTGAGGTGGTTGCATGACACATGACTTCAATGATTGTCGTGTTTCTTGAAAGCTATATGTTACTTTGGAACAAAGGGAACATAAATCCATTTATATTTATTATAAAGGCCAAAAGCAGTTGTACAAGGATCTTGTTGTACCATGCCACGTTCAATACTTTTTCTTTTGATGTTTCGCAAATAAAAATATTCTCTGTTTGATTTTTCTTTTCTTTGATCAATTTGCATCGAAAAACAAAAGAAGAAAAACTAGTGTAGTGTGATACTAGCTAACCAATCATAATTGCCATGACTTCTAGAGAAAGTCTCAAAACAAGTCAATTACAAGATGAACAATTTTATCATAGCATGTCATTTTTTATTACATTATTGTTATTTTTTCATGTTTTATTGACTGAAACATGAATTGTTGGAAGATTAATTTTGATAAAGAAGTAGGGCCTAATACGAATTAGTAGAGGATAAATTTTGATGTCATGTCCTTTATCCACAGCGACAACCAATGTTGTCAAATGAATTAAATGAGATGAGTCGAATTGAGCTCAAGTCATTTGTTAAACGAGTCAAACATTAAAAAAAAAATGAAAGAGTTGGTTCATTGAGCCACTAAATAAACAAGACAATCAAGCTAAACAAATTAAATGAGAATTACGTCGTCAAATAACGTAGCTAAGAAGAGATTTGATGTGTGGGTGAGAGTATTATGGTAGACAAATTTTGGGGACGAAATTTATTTTAAGGGGGGAAGTATGTAACACCTCGATATTTTTAATTATCAGGATATTACAAGGTGTATCAAGAGTGTTAGGCCTATGGGCATTTTAGTGATAAGGAATAAATTGGATTTAATTTGTTAAATTAAATTGACGAATTGGTGTAAATTTAATAAATTAAATTTGATTAGTGAAATATTAAAGTAGAATGGAAAATAAAGGAGATTATATTGGGAAGAGTTAAAATAGAATAAATTTAAAGGGGTTAAAAATGGAAAAGAAACGAAAGAAGGGGGAGAAGGAAATGGCCATCGGCCATTTTGCTGAATGCAGAGAGAAAGAGGGACTCGAAGGAAGAGGGGGAGAGATTGGGACAGAGCGCCAGTGAGCGAACGACGAACGACGACCGAAGGCAATGAAGAGCTGCGACGTCCAGGTGAGGCAGCAGCGACGGCACGGTTCGCGGCTAGGGCTCAAGATTTAGGGCTCGGGATCGGAGCTCCTACAGTGGCATTTTCTGGCGACGAATTGGAGGTATGTTGGGCGGGTTTTCTTCCCCTTCATGTTCTGACAGTCGGGTGTTGGCTAGGGTGATTGGAATCGACAATTTGAGAGGGATGCAAGGGGGTTGGCGTTTCGGCAGAGGAGCGCTTGTGGAGCCTCAGTTTTGGGATGAACCGTGCCTGGTGTGTTACAGGGTCCACCTCTCCAGCTGGGTGGCTCTGCCGACACCTGATGGGGAGCACATTCAATGGGATTGGTTGACGAATTGGTGAGGCAGACAGTAGGCAGTTGATAAATTGAAGACGTTGTCGGGTTTTGTCTTTTGGCATGGGCAGATAAATGGAGTATTGAGAGTGAGAGGAGAGGACATAGAGCTTCTTTGAATGGTTGAAGGCCGAGACAGAGAGAGAGTAAGCTTTGGAGCTGAAGTGAGTTGTTGCATACTGGAAGCCGGGGTTGGAGAAGCTGCCGAGAGCTAGAGTGTTGCCTCAGGTCTTCACGCTGCTATCCTATTGAAGCTTAGAGCTGAAGGGTGAGCATTTCCTCCTCTGTTCAATTAGTAGATGCATATTAATGGAGTATATGATGTGGATTTTTGAAGTGCTATGTGTATTTGGGATAACTACTGTTAGATGGGTTTGTTGGATAAACTTTGAATTGACATTCTGTTAGCATGAGCATACTGGTTTAGCATTGTTGTTTGTTAGAGATTTATTGTAATACCCTGAATTTTTATATTGAAATTTAATTAGGATAATTGGAAAGAAATTGGAGATTTTTGGATTAATTGGAAAAATTATTGGGGTATTACCAATGACATATTCATAATATGGAAATTTAAATTAAAAGGTTAAATAGTGATTAATTGGAGATTAATTGAATATTAAGTGAAGAATTGGATCAAAGAGAATTAAAAATGGAGGAAAGGAAAATTTGGTAATTGGGATTAAATTAGATTGGAGAATTTAAAAATGAAATTGAAATGGAGGAAAGGAAAACCGGTTCGGTTTTTCGCGTGGCCTTGCTGGTCCGGTTGAAGGGAATTAAAAGAGGATGAAATTAATTGGGGATTTGTTGTGTTTTTGGAAGAAGAACCCGAATGCAGAAAGAAGAGAAGAGGGAGTGGGTCGATGAAGGGAGAAGCGATCGGAGTGAAAGGAGATCGGGACCGAGAGAGGGCGACACGGTGACGATGGGCTCTGACTGCGGGCTCCGGTCGCGGCGGCTTGCGTGTCGTTCTAGCGAGCATCTGGACGGCGTCGACGGTCGCCGTTTAGATCGCGATTCGGCGAGCTCCCGTGAACGATGTTTTCTGTCGACGGGTCTGGCAACGATTCCAACGTCGATTTGTGGGTGTGACGACAGGGGACTTCGGCTTGGTTGAAGGCTGCAGTTCGATCCTGTTGGTTTCATAATGAACCCAGTTCAATTGTTCTGCCAACAGTCCTCATCAACCATTTTGTCGTATTTCTCCAATTATTCACTGCAATTACTCCACGCTTCATGAATTGTCGGCTGTGGATGTAAAGGGAAAGGACGCGGGTCCTTCTAGGAAGCTGGGAATTTAATCCCCTGTCTTCGGTTATGTGATTAAATGGCAGAGTGGGAAGAATTGAGAGGAAAAGAGAGGCATGGAATTCTCTGGAAAATACTGAATGTTGGGCTGAAAAGAGGAATTTTCTCTTAGGTCTGCCTTGTATTTTCTGGTATGGAAACAACATTTTTTAGTTAAGCTGTAAGTTAATTTGATATGTAGAAATTAATGTGGAAATATTGAACAACTGTTGGGAATTGGATTTTGCATTTTGTGTGGAGTCTGGATATGTACTCTGCTGCCTTGGATGTTTGGATTCTGTCATTTTTGGTTGTTGTCTGTAATGTTTGATTATTGCGTCTAGACATATCCTCTGTTGTTGGATGATAAGCTACAGATGGGTTGATTCAATAACTTAATTATATGTCATGAGATTTTCTGAATGTTGAGAAATTAGAATTTGGTTTTGATGTTAAGGAAGGAATTTGTTATTCTGTAGATTTGATGAGATTATATGCTATGTTGGGTTAACTTTGAGGTTGGTTAACCAATTAATGCCTCTATTGTTGGTTATAACGTTGGATGTATGTCTGGATAGATACTCTCAGATTAATAGTCTAAATGTTAGTTGATAATTATATGTTGTTGGTGGTTGATCTGGTTGGATGTGATAAGACAAGTCTTTGGTTATTGTCCGGATGAAATGTAAATATCTGTTTTTTACATTTGGATGGGTTGTGAAAATCTATCTTTTTCCTGTGAAATAAGTTGTTGGGTTGTAGCTTGATTCGCAGGGTTGAGTGATACTATTTTGTTGTTCGATTATGTGATGTGAGTTATTAGGTTATCGATTTGTTTTGGATTCAAGTCACTAATTGGATTAATGTATATTATGGAAAATTGGATAAGTACAATTTTGTGACTCATTTCGGATGTTATTGTCGAGCATTGAATTATGGGCCAATATTTCACGGATGAAATTATGATGATAATTATGAGTCTATAATTCATATATGGAACTACGTTGATTTCTGCTATATGTTAAGTTTAGTTTCTAGTCGTTATCAATTGAAATTAATTAATAAAGATAAGTTATAATTAATTAAGCGATTTCGTTTAGGAAACTCGAGTAAATGACGTAAAAGAAATAAGGATATAGATGAAGGTGAGATTAACAAGTTGATTAAAATGATTATATCAATAATTAAATGTTATTAAATTGTGAAGGTACAAAGAAGTAGAGAAGAAGAATAACTACTAAATGTTATTGCGCATTAAAGCTTCGAGGTAAGAAAATAGGGATGTCTTGGCCAGAAAAGGCCCTACACCACAAGTAGAGTGCGTGAGTTTGGAGGTGTTTAGTTCTTTAAATGTCTTGTTAAATGCTCTACGTTATGTGTTGTTAAACTCTTTCGTTACTTTACTTGCTTGTTCTTACGTGAATAAATATGGTTGTTGGAAAATGTTATTGCTTAGATAGATAAGTTAATCCTGAAAGTATGAAGGAGTAGAAAGATCATCGAGAATGACCTGTTCTTTATGATATACTGACTGTTTAGCTTACATGCTGTGTATTTCCTTAAGTTTATATTTCCTTGTTGTTAATTGTTCTGTCTTTATTTGAGTTACAAGTATAATTTGATTAAACATGTTTGATCCGACATTTGATTTACTAAGAATGTTTACTTGAGCATTAAATGATTAAGAATAATATAAGTATGTTAATCAGTTAGTTTAACCAATTTAGTTGCATGTTAATCGATAAATGATAATACATTTAGTATGTTAATTAACTAATTCATTAGAATGAAATTGAGCATGTAAATTAACTAGGATCACAACAAAAATAGTTATCTTATCTTCTTGTGCAAATTAATTTAGACAACTTATTAAAATGTTTGTTCTACTTGAGCATGTAATAAACTAGACTAATATTAATAAGTTATTCATTCTTGTTAATATTTTGTATATTTCTCTTTACCGTACTTTCCTTTAATATAATTATATTATCTTTGCTGCAATTTCTTTTACCGCTTTACTTTATTAAAGAATGATTGAATGATAAAAGAAAGAGGAACAGAAAGATAAAAGAAAGAGGAATTAAGTATGAAGGAAGTTAAGAGTTTCATTGGCTAAGTAAGTGAATGCTTTCATTATAGTTTTATTTCTTACGATTTTAATTTCGATTACATGTCCTTAGTATGTTATTTTCTGCTAAACCAAAGTATGATTAGTTAAGTAGGATAAAAGCATGTAATTACATAGAAGCATGTTAAATTAATTAGATAACTGATTAGAATAATTGCTTAGAAAGATAAACATAGGAAGCATGTAAATGGACTAGGAAAAGTTGCTATTCCTATTGAATTTGAAGCATGTTAGCACGTTTTAATTGTTGTATTCACTGTAGAATTCGTTACTGTTTTGTAAATGATTCCGTGAATCTTCAAATATGTTAGAAGCATGTTAAAATAATCAATTCTTGTACTGCCATGTTCTATAAATTCAAGTTGTATTTCTTGTTTGAATCTCTTGCCTTACTAGTTATTTATTCTCATTCAATTTCCGTAATTCCATGTTAATTGCTATTCCTTATTGTTGTTCTTTTTATTGTTATGAACTGTTGTGATTCTTTCGCTAAGGTATTCTTACGTTTATAATAATAGAAACAAATAGGGAGTATTACCTAGAGACAAATAGGGAGTATGACCTACAAGGTGAGTACTCATAAACACAACGTGAGGAAAAAATGAATGAACGAAATGAAAGAACGATGATGAAACGATGATGAAATGATGATAAAATGATAATGAAATGGGAATTAAAGAACGGAAGGGCAGTACGGGTTTAATCAGGTAGCTGGCCAGGTCTCCTCCCTATTCGGGTACGGGACAGCTACCCTAAGTGGTTAATATCCGATAGGCTACTCCCTATCCCCAGGGTTTCTTTAATTCAACTCGATGTACGAGTAACGAACGAAAGAACGAATGAACACTATAGAACGTAAAAAAAAGATTTGGTTTGGACCGGCATCCATTCCAAGAAAACTAAAGAGTGGTGTATGTGTATATATATATGATTGTTTTACCTTATTTCCTTACTAAGCCTTTAGGCTTATAGTTACTTGTGGTGTAGGTATAGGTACTAGTACGAGGAAAGAAACACACAGGCTTAGGAGTAAATGAGAAAGACGACGAACAATTAATAAAGCAAGGATGAAGGATTTGCACGTGCGAGACTCATGGCTGGCCAGGCTTAAATGAAAAGAGAAAACAATTGTAATTGAAATTATATTTAATTGTTTCATTCCTTTTATTGAGTTCTTTCATTAGATTATTTACGCTTCCTCAATGTTTTAAAATAATGATTTTTATAACGCTTCCGCACTTTCCCGATTGGTTTTCACAACGAGTTTTAAGAAGGGTAAGTAGCGATCCGGCTTTAGCGTCGCGCTCTGATTCGTTTTAAAAAGAAAAATTTTAAATTTCTCACATTTCCAAGGAATTACGAAAATCCGGGTCGTTACATTTATGTTATTTTAAATGGTTAAGGCTACTTGATAAATGAGATTGGTTATGTTGTTATTGGGACTTTTGCTGAAAATAAGTCAATGGAAAGCGTTAGGTGATTAGGTTCGAACTAATGACGTCGATGTTTCTGAAGATAAGGAATGATAAAAATGTGATTAATGATTGGTGATTAGTAAGGATAGAGTTAGTGTTCTTAAAATGGATGTTGATAGTTAGATGTTCTGTAGAATTATTGTGAATTTGTGATATCTTTCTTTTGATGTTCAGCTTTGTTTTATGTTACATTATGTGATAAATGAAGGGATGATGGTACGAAAGTGGGACGAGTAAATGATAAGTTATTATGTAAAGTATGAAAGAGTCACATTATGTGATGAAAATGCTTAAGTGATCGAAGGTATGAAAGAAAGCTATAGATGAAAGTAAGCTAAAGAGCTATTGAATATTTACTTGCTATGTAGCTATCGTTTTAATTCCTTACGCATATAAATAATTTACTGCCATTGCATGATAACTTGTGAAATTAAGTGTAAGCATAAATCAAGCAAGGGATTTCGTGTAATGAATTAATTAGCATGTCCACCTACTTAAGCATGTATAACTATCATGTTAATTAACAATGTCAACACTTGAGCATGTAGAGAATGATGAATTGAAAATGAAGACGGGTGATGAGCAAGAATAAACGATGAGTTCCCTAAGGAAAAAGGTTTAGTTAACTAAACAAAAGAAGCCAAAATTGGTTTAAAGAGTTAAGATGTATGAATCGTTATAAGTCATTTCGGATTTTCCCTATTTTCTTTAAATGTTATTTCATGGTTCTGGATAGAAACCTTTTAGTTTTATAGATTCATTCAGCATGTTTCCAACTTAGTTTAATAAGCATTTTTAGTTGTCGTATGTTACTTTACTGCTTTATTGTATTCAATCGCTGTTACATTTCGATAGCATAATTGTTTCTCGTATTTTCAGAAATTTTTTATGACTCTTTACATGTACCAGTTCACTTATAGTATGTTTATCTCAATGTGTAATTCAGTTTATGTTATGCAGTGTGTTTCATGATAATAGAAACCAAGTAGAGGGTAACCTTCAGGATGGTACCCACATGCATGAGTGAGGAAAAAGAAAGAACCCTAAAGGCGGGTATATGCCGTAACAGAAAGAAAGAACCCTAAAGGCAGGTATATGCCGGGATAGAAAGAACCATAAAGGCGGGTATATGCCAGAAAAAGAACAAACCCTAAAGGTAGGTATATGTCGGAACTAGGGAGTTGAGGTAGATGGGTAGTCCGGATCTAGCCTAGCTGCTAGGATACACCCTTACCAAGTCGGGAAAGGGACTAGTATGCACACAGGAGGTTAGAATCCATATAGCTATGCCATCTCAAAGGAAAATCCTCAATCTCCAGCTCGATGTACGAGTTGAGAACGAACGAAGAAAACGAACGTAATGAAAGAAGTTGGTTTGGGTGGCCCCCATTCCCAGAAGAACTAAAGAGAGAAATGCATAATTGTTTTCCCCATCTCCTTATTGGGCGTAAGCTCACGTACTTAATTATGGTGTAGGTACAATGACGAACAGATAGTAAACGAATAAGAAGAAGATGAGAAACGCATAATGAGGCAGAGATGGATGATTTTGCACGCATAGGATTCGGGCTGGCAAGGCAAAAGACAAATGAAAGTAAACGGTTATGAATCAACGAAGATAAAGAAAAGTAAACGGTATTAAATCAATGAAGTAATGGTTCAGTTTTATTTGAGAAACGAAATGATTGAATGATTTAGTATTGTTTAGTATTTCTTTTGAAAAAATTCTTACGTTTCCGCTATGATTTAAAAATGGATATTTTAGAACATTAGAACGTTTCCGCAAGAATTTAAAATAGATGATTTTTAACGCTTTCACATAATTAATAAGTTGGTTTTCATGATGAGTTTTAAGAAAGAGTTAGTATCGATTCGGATTTATGCACTCTGATTTGTTTTATAAAGAAAATTTTAAATTTTTACGCATTTTCAGGATTTACGAAAATTCAGGTCGTTACATTAGTCCTACTATATTTTCAAATAAAACACAAAATTTGTAATATCTGTATAAAAAAAATAAAAAAACAATATCATTAATTGGGGCAAAACGTTTTTGGAAACGTTTTCCATGGTTAGTAGCTTTGGGTAAGGGAAGGGATTTCCTCCTGAATCCCTTCCGTCCCCACCAATTTTTAAACACCAATTCCTTCTCAAATCAGCATAATCAGTAAGAACCTGCTTTCCAATTCTCTTCGGCCTCACCTCTCGATGATTGTCTCTTTGCTCTTGGCATTACAGAACATAACTGGTGACAAGAAATCGCCACGGTAAGTCAGTTTTTTTTCAGCTTTTTGATTCAAATTTTTGTGGATTGAAATTCTGTCTCTGATGTATCTCTCTAAAGGAAGGAATTTGTGCGAATTCGGAGAAAGAAAGAAGTTGGATTTCACGGTCACAACTGAAACTCTTGCGGTCAGAAAACCAGAGAGCATTGAAGGTAAATATTTGGTCTTTACTCTTCAATTGTTGATCTATATACTCATAATGGCCTGAGAATTTTGAATGTTGGAATTTAGTTGTTAATTGGAGAGTTTTTGGCTTAGGGTTTGAATGAATATAAGCAAAAAAAATTGTGTGAATAACATCAATGGTGAGGTTGGTGACTCTTGACTCTGAGGCATCGGGTTGCGCGTCAATCGCCTCGACCTCAATCTCGACTAGTTGGACGGTCGGCCGAGATAAGTCTTGGCCAAAAATGACATCACATACGTCGATGTCGCTTGCATCCGAGCCTTCTACGCGAAAGGCGAGGGTGCGAACGAAGTTTTGTTCGGGCCACAATCTGTGGAAAACAAAAACGGGAACAAAATTTCATCCGAGCCACAAACTAGGCCAACATGACTTGGACCCATATGGGTCGCTGTCTAGGAGCTATTTTGAGTATGTTTTGCACCAGAGTTTTTGTATTCTTTTACACTATTAACTTGGATTAATTTTAAGTAATAATTAGGAATACTAAGTTTTGAAAATTTAACCCGAAATTTAATGTTTTTATTTTTGGATAGACACCCAAATTTAATTCATGGATCGTTGAATTTGGATTTTTTTTATTATTGGGCTTTAATTAGTGTAAACCCATTTCAATATAGAGATTTAATTTTACGCACTGCATTCTATAATTTTTATAAAATAAATATTTTGACACATGTCTCATTTAAAAAAGATATGTCCATATTATGGCCATTGAATTTTTATATTATATTAATTTTTTGTTTGATATTTTTGTGGAATAAGTTTGGGTGTATGTCAAATCTAAAATCCACATAGGTTCCATGAACACTTTTCAAGTTGGTGATTTCAGAGTTTAACCATTTGGGGTTGCTACATCATTCACTTTTCGGATTCTTGATTTCGATTTTAGAATCTTGATTTTGGAGTTTAACCATTTAGGAGTGCTACTCAAAACCCAAATTGTGAGTGCTAGAGCACTCATTTAGGTGCGCTACATCATTCACTTGAAAATTTTAAGCAATAAGTTAGCTCTATTGTGCTTAGTGAGGAGCAATATAGTGCTATCCATGAAACTTGAATATTAAGGCAAGTGCTATGGAAAAAATTTTCTTTCTCCTCTTACCTATATCATTAATCTAAGCGAAAACATGAGTAAGGCACTAAGCACACAACTGCAACCTTCGCAGTGTTGATTGCGTGCCAAAAAGAACTCATCTCTATTAGTCAGTCCATTCTCCAAACTCCTCTAAAAGTACTCACGAGATGGCACCTATTAAATTTTCATTTTTGAAATAAATAAAGTTTTTGAGCAAATGTTTTCTCTTATTTAAGTTTAAAGTGTTTTATGGTTGACTCAAATTTTTATAATTTGTCATTCTATGCACAAATGTAATTTCAGTCAAATAGTTAAAGTCGATAAAAATTTGGTATTATCACATAGCCAAAAATCTGAAATAATGTTGTGTAAATTGAAGTTACTGAGATGAAGTTTTGGATAACATTTAGATTTTTGACCAATCAGGAACTAATTATTAATTTAATATATATAATATATTTATGATATTATATATATTAAATAATATTATAATATTATAAAAAAAATGAGTGAGATGGTTTAAGTTAACGTGCTAGAGGGCAGCTTATGACGATAGATCCAATTCACCGACGTCCCAATCTTTGCATTTTGTCAAGGATATGTTCGCTTCTAAACCTAATAGTTTTGATTAGTCTCATAAGAATTGAATTCTGATATTGAAAACTCAAAACGTTGATTGTTTTTAGGTTATGTTGATAGATCTTTCAGTTACGCAAGGTTTAATGCTGATTTGGTTGTGAAAATTAATAGAAAAGTTGGATTTTTCAAAACATCCAACGCTGAAAACTCATCTTGAACGATGTTCTGATGCATCTTTGGTCGATCGTTGTTGCGGTTCTGTCAACCGAAGTTGCACCACGATGTTTGGCATTCATTTGTCCATTATCAAGGTTTATTGCATCTCGAGTTGGTCGATAAACTCAAGGGTCCATTAGATCGCTTGAAAAGTTCAGTCGATCGAACCCTATTATTGGGTTGTCCACCACATAACGCCAATGGGTTGACCACATTACATCATCGATTGCTAGCCACACAATGGTTTTTAGTCAAACTTTGCTTTGTCACTGAGGCACAGGTTTGAGGTTGTTTGTTGTATCATTTAGCTTGGGTTTTTATACTCGGTATGGTAACAACCATTGACCTTAGTATTTTTTTAGGAATTTTAATATTATTATATTTGTGGGTTTGAAGCAGTTTTTCAAAATTGAACCTATCCTCGAGCATCCCGTTCCAAACTATAGGGAGGCTCACAATCATTGAGGTAAGGGTATATTTTACTATTCTTTCACATTTATCATAATTTTCAAAACTTTTACTTAGTCATAAATCACCAGAAAACTTAACACTTATTGTCTAATAACATGTTAGTTTTTTTATTACATGCATATTGTTTTACACATTTGCTTTCAACATGCAAAGTATTTTCTTTAATATTTTAGATGTAGTTTCCTGTAGTTTTAGAGTAGTGATATTCGTCAACTAGTTGATATACACCTTTTATGAGCAATAAGGTGCTTTTTTGCTACGTGCAATATCGTATTGGATAGCTTTCAATCTTGTGTCCCAAGATGTAAATCCCTAAATTTGGCAAGGGTGTTTCGTTTGCATCTTGACTTGTCTTCGAACAATCACTTTTGTTTCTTGCACACTTGCATCATTGTTGCACAAAGGTCTGTGAATTGACTTTATTTTTATAGGGAGTATTTATTTTATGTAAAACAGTAGTGACCTTATTTTGAGGAGTGATGCACCTCAAGGATCGGACACTCGAGCTCGAACCTAGAAGCTTATTAACCTATTTATGTTTACTTATTTTGCAGGGAAAACTTTCTTTGGAGAACTAAATGGAGAGACATCTAATGGTGACAAAGGTAAAGTGGGAGTGCAACAAGACCACCACAGATCGCCCTCCACTCGTAGCATCCAATCCATCCAGCAACTTTTATGCCACTTTTGGAAATGCTTGAAGACAACTACACAAGGAAGATGCTCCAAGTTACTCAAGACTCCAAGAAGGTAGCATGGAAGAATTTTATGACATTTTAGATTTTATTTCATGTAATGGATAATGTTTGTTTTGGCGTTTTCTCAACTAGTCTTGAAATAGCCGAGAACCTTTTATTGCTCTTTTACTTTGAGGTCCTTTTTGTAATTTGTGACATTAGGGCAACCCTAATTGAGGGGTACTTATACTTCTCTTAAGGGGTTGTCTGAACCAAATTGAGATTTTCAACTAAAAAAACCTTCTTGAACTGGAGTTCCCTCCTCTTCAATTGACCTCCATATTTTAGGTGAGAACCGAGAGAGTGTGTGACCGCAAATTGATTTATCACTGTTCTTGGCTTGTCTTGAGGTGAATCTCTTACACTAATCTTTCCTTCATCTTATTCCTGAGGTGAACTTCCATAGAAAAAGGTTAGAAGACCTGCTGCAATCCAAGTAGGAGTGTTTTCATTGTTTGAGCCCATTTGAAGTCAAAAGGTGCAACTATAGCACCTTTTCGAACCAACTTTTAATTGTTCGGGCGTAAGTCCTTTTTTTTATTGAATTTGATTATGATTTTGGAGGGATATTTTTTCATAGTTAAAAAGGTACATGGTTCAATTTTTGTGCAATTTGGATAAGAAATGTTCGACTTGTGATTGTTTCCTTTTAGGATTAGAAACTGCCTTATTGGTGCCCTTTTGGACAGTCATTTTTACATTAGTATATCTCCATCTCTGGTTAGAATCTTTGCATGATTTTTGGAAGGCATTCTTATCTCTAGTGCAATTTAACTTGGTTCAATTTTTACTTCATTTGGATGACAAATGAATGAGTTGTGCATTTGATCATTTGGGCCCCAAATTCTACCTGTTGGTGCCTCTTCAACATTTCCTTAAATATCTTCCACTCTCAAACGAATTATTACCTGAATTTTCTAGGGTTCCTTGTTGTATTACAGAGAAGAGCGTGGTCCAATTTTCAAGCCATTTTGACATCTTTGGATAGAGTTGTGATATTTTCAAATTTGGGTATGTTCTACTACAACCAGCATCAAGGGGTTTCCATATTCCCCTCCTGTTGGTGCATCATGGAGTGTCTGATTGATGTCAAAGCCAGCTCACTAGAAGGGTTGGGGTTCTCGTGCACCGGTGTGCACGATAGCTAATAGAGGAATTGATTGATGTTAGATCTATCTTTCAAAGGATTTAGGCTAGTGGTGGGTATCCCTTGGTAGTGCCTACTCATTTCTGGAATGATGACGAATAGAAAATAATATAAAGAACAAAATGAACGATAATGAAAAGAAAAGAACGTTATGTATGAAAACTGTTATTGCATGCATTTATCAAAGATTTCATTTTACTTATATTATTTATACACTACTTATTGGGCATTAGGCTCTTAGTTGAACCTTGTGATGTAGGTAGGGTACTTAGTGATGACAATCACGATGATAAAGCTGAATGGTTGATGTGGGTGAAGATATGTTTCCATGGGTGAGCACTTAGCTCTGATCGGCGATATCAACTGAGGGTGACTTAAGGAAAAGAAAATGGAATGATGCAGAAAACTTTTGATTTTATTAAACTATTTTTGAGAACTATTAAATTTATGTTGGATTTATCTTTTATTGTTTTTTAGACTTCTATTAAATGGGACTGGATTTGTTCATAAAAGTTAAGTCTTCTACTATTTTTATAGTTTTTTAAAGATACTCCTAAAATTTGTTTTATAAAATAATATTAATACAAAGTTTTATTTCAAAGAAAGGATTAAATTTTTTAGGTGTTACACATACAGTCAATAACAACCTGTTTGGCCTAATCACAAGCATATGATCCAGAAACTTCATTTGCTTGATTAGTGACTTTCTCCTTGCCATTTGTTTATTTCCTCTGTCACCCTAGAAGTGTTAGATCCTGAACAAAGATGATCCTGGGTTGGATGAAAAGTCTACTAACACCCAATAATCCTTGGAAAGTCAGTACTCTGTTGATTAGCATGTCCTCTGCTAGCTCCAAAAGTAGGTTATGATGCAATACAAGAGCAAAATTAGCAGATGTAGATCTACTTTTCATAGGGAGTTTCAACTCAAATGTCCTAGTTGCTCGCAGGTATGATAAACATAAAGACCTGAACACCAACTACTAAAGAATCCACTACTAAGGTGACCATTGTTTCCACTCTTAGCGTGCCCGCCATGGTTTTATTGATTCTTTCCTCTCTTCTGATTTTTTCTCATCATCTTTCCTTTAGAAGATTACTCTTTATTACTTTTGCCTTTATTATACTCACTGAAAAACTCATCAAAATCAGCCTCAGCAAGCTAGGCAGTTGTCCCCACCTTAAAAATGGTATTGAACTCTACAAACGAGAGTCATGAACGTATCTTTGGCCTTAATGTTTTTGTGAAATTTACCATCTTGTTCATAGGGTTAATGTCGTTAATGTATTGGGAGAGCTTCAGAAACTTAGCATGTATTCTAATACTCTGAGCTCCTCCATGGCTAGTTAATGATGTGCATTTGTCATATTCTGTCAACGTCTAGTGGTACAATAATTATCTCGTAATATGGCCTCAAAATGCTCCTAACTCATGTCCTCGACTAGGTAGTCTACCCTCAGTAACCTCTACCAAACTCCACCAATCTTCTCAAAATAAAAGGTAGCAAAACCAACTCTTTACTTCGTCAGGACACCCATAGCACGAACATTCTTTAACATTACCATAAGTCAATTCTTTGCAACCTTTGGGCTTGGTTCTTTCTCAAATACTGGAAGAATGAAATGCATAAACTCTGTAAGGAAATTCATTTGGCAAGTCTCTGGATTATGTACTCTGAAATCTCAAGGCTAGTAGAGGGTCGTAGGTTACGACTCAACTTTATGTGTTGCATGCTCTACTAGTGCACTGTTTGTAGGGGCTATTATATGGGGCATGTTGATAATTTGAAAAATTAATATAAGGTGTATGTGTAACATCATTATGCTCATGAAACTAGAAGTCTCTTAAATTCTATTACACTACCGATCTTAATAATATCGTTTTAAGCTATTGAATCTGACTCTTATATCAAAAAAACTTTTCATGACCTACGAGTAGGCTATGATAAAAATGGTAATAATTGAAACCTTGGAAGGATTAGATTGTCTAACCTATGGTAAAATTAATTTGCTTGTAGCGAAAGAGTAAAAAACAACTAATAAATAATAGTAGCCAAGGCCGAAAACATGGCAACATAAAGGGGACCAGCAACAACATCACAAATAATATAATATTAAAATCTAAATGATAAGATAGTGCAAGAAAAGTAACATCGTGATATGAAGTACAATAGTCCAAGAAATAATTAAAAATAATAATGTCTCACCAATAGAAATGCTCTCAAAGAATTGATAAAAAACTAATAAATGTGTCGACCTCAATCATGCATCGGCTTGTATAAATTTTTTTGATTGCAAACTAAAAAGGGGAGTCATTTGAGTTCAGTTGGCTAAACCCTATTGGGATTTCATGTGCACTATTTCGTGTTTTGAAATATGAGTGTTCATCCAATATGGATAAAAGCGTATATGAAAACATGTTCTAAGAACCATCAGTGGGGTCAAATATCAAAATATTCCACTATATTATGTTAAATAATAAAATGGGGTTGTTAATGTAGTAGTATAAAAACCATCAATGAAAATGAGTCATTCATGGTTGTTAATCAACGATTCCATAAGTTTCTCAGATGATCCAACATAAGATAAGTTTCTGATCAGTTTTAGGATTTTACACTTAAGGAAAGGATATAGTTAGTTGTCACATTACACTATACACAAAACATGGCAACACTTCTCGAACAAACGAAGGTGCACATCAAACAATGACCCTCACTCGGGTCAATCAAAATGGGTACACACGACTAGAAGTGATAGATAATAATAATAAAGATGCATGCACAAAATAAACATGGTAGTAAATGTAATGCCCCGTAGCATAAATCCTTTTTCTTCATGCCATTTTTTTATAATCAATTCATAAAATCGTATCTTTGAAAATAAGTCAACAACTAAAGTCTTGTTGTAAAAGTCTAAGTTAGAATCCAAAAATAAAAGAAATAGTGGAAGATTATCTTTAATAAAACAATTTAGAAATCTAAACCAATCACCTTTAATCAAAATTCAATGTAAACAAGTGTAAATCTTTTTTTTAAATACCAAACCATCAACAAAATGAAATACTTTATAAAATATCTTAACGTAACGTCAATTTTTTATTACATAAATAAATCTTTCATAAGTAAT
This sequence comes from Begonia loranthoides, assembly GCA_022433065.1. Lineage (NCBI taxonomy): Eukaryota > Viridiplantae > Streptophyta > Magnoliopsida > Cucurbitales > Begoniaceae > Begonia > Begonia loranthoides. Next base: position 19,849,113 of record CM039477.1, on the reverse strand, counting down.
TTTTTGAAAAATTCTAAAAATAAATCATCTTTCTTCAGACTTCACCCACAGGCCAACATCGTTCCAACAACACCACAATCTCAGCCATGAGAGCACTCCTTTAATTGCAACTATCATTCATTTCCAACATCGGGTACATCAATAAAGTCATCCTTATCTACATCACAATTTCATTTATGAGCCTAAATCTCAATAAGATATATATATCATAAGCAAGAAATGAAATGTGTAAACAAAAACATGTATGTTCATTTTTCAGTCTTTTTTTTTTCACTTTACATTCCAATAATTGAGAGTAATTCAGTTTAGGAGAGAATGACTCCATTTGGTTCACCTCATACGAGATAGCCAGCTCGACCCCACCCCACAAGCGACTATTTACATATATTTAGTCTTTCAGTCATTTTATCTTTCACTCTTTCTTAATGAAAACACTTTTCATGATACATGAGATACACACATGATCATACCATGCAAAATGTAATATCCTAATATTTGTCCAATCTACTATTATCACATGCAAAAAAAAAAAAAGAAAAAGCTATACGTCTTCAAAGTTATTATGATATTCTGTCATCACGTATATGTAGTAAAAAAAATCAAGATAACAATCAAAACACATTCTCGATTCACAGTCATATGGTATCAAACCCAAAGCAATCATCATAACAACTAAATAACCTAACACTTTGTGATGTAGGCCAAAAGGCCAAATACATGTAACATCACTTACCTTGGAGCTTTAACACAATTTAGATTTCTTAGAATGGTTATTTTTTTCTTAGGTCAACTTCTAATCCGCTTCGTTTACAACAAATTTTATTTTGCTTATGATAATTAAAGGAAAAATACAATGTTTTGTGGCTCCTAATGCATGAATAATTAAGGTTTCGTCTCAACCTTCCTTTTTATAAATCAACACTTAAAAAATATATTCATAGTCTGAAAACTCTGCGGACAAACGAATCCTTAACATGTCTTGTATACTTGCAGCAGACGTGTGTACTTCTGTCATGGACACATGTACTTTCTATCGTAGATGCGTGTGCATTCACCACGGACATGTACGCTTCTGCTATAGATATCGGTCTCGCTCACATTTTTTGCCAATCACCATCTGCCATATTCATATATCTTTTCGCAGAAAAACCTCACTCCATAGATTCTACCTCACATCTATAAACACCAATGCTTCTGATGTGGATATCCATTTACAATGTTTGTCAGTCATAATCTACTACATTCACATATCTTTCTATGGACAAATCTCATTTCATGGATTCCATCTCAAATTTGTGAACACCAATGCTTCCGCAGTGGATATCTGCTCACATTGTTCGCCAATCACAATCTACCATATTCACATGCCTTCTGTGAACAAATCTCATTTTGTAGATTACACTTCACATCTGTACACTCCAATGTTTCTGTAATAACCCGATCCTAAATTTCTTTGTTAAACAATGTAATCAAACTTTGGAGGTCAAATTTCATGATACAACTCGTCTCTATATACGTTCAGTGGTGACTTGTAAATTCGTGGAAGTTATTCGGATGAAAATCTAGTTGAAAATTTGAAGGAAATGGGATTTTGGTCTTTTCAGACGATGTAGACAACACCAGGGACGAGGCTGACGTTGTGCATTTGAATCTGTCTGAATTCTAAACGATTTCGAACGACGAAGACGACATCTCGAACGAGGCGGACGTTGTGCTTTTCAATCTGTCCAAATTTTTGACGAATTTGGACGATGCGGACGACATCTTGGATGTCATGTTTGTGTCCGAGTTCTGATTTCGGATGGTTCAGGTAGAATTCGCATACATCCTCTCCTCCGAATCCTCACTGTACAGCGAAAGTACTGATTTAAAATTAGTACGAAAACGACATTCAACGAATAGAAACGCGAGACACCCAACCTCACCCCCACAATCCTGACCAGCAGAGGATGTTCCTTGCTGCCCCCTCTGCCACACGTACGAGTGTCCCCTGGGTGAGCTCCATTTCTCCAGCCTCCATCTCCTTCTTCTTCATTTTTTCTGGTTTGCTTGGAGGAACGGGTGACTGCTATGTGGAGGGAACCACCTTAGGAGCTGCTGTCCTAGTGAAGAATCGTCTTCAAGGGTAAGGAATGGGTTGTCTTCGCTTGAGGAAGCCATACACCTAAGTAAATGTTTGTGCGAGTGAATATTTTGCAGTAGAAGTTTCCATAGTTCTATAGTTGCCTTATGTTGCCGTGAAATGTCTAGAGAATGTGCTGTTAGATACTTCACTGTAGTCTGTTTCTACCTAGTTGTTGTTGTTGAAGTCTTCTTTTCAACTGTTTATATGCTACCTCGTTGATGTATTTTTCTTTCAGTGCTATGACTTGTACATAACTGAGACGATGGAAATGGATAATAAACTGCTATGGTATAGATTCATGATCAAAACTGATGAACTAAGACTGACTGAAGGAAATGATATGTACGTAGGAGTCATTAGCAAATGTTTCAGAATATTAATCCCCTCTACTGCTGTTATTCGCTATTCATTATTGTTAATCTTCGTAGAAAGCATGTTTATTATTGTTACAAGTGCTATATTTATTGCTCATGAATCGGTTCTACCACTCGTTACTACTATCATATTCAGTGATAAACATTAAATCACTTGTACACTTTTACTGTTGTGTTTGCTACCTGCTGTCATGGTTTCATTTATACTGAATGTATGCTGCTAGTTAGCTTCAGTCGTTAGAAGCATATAACACTGTCCTGATCTGCTACTCTTATAACCGATTAAAAACATGCTTCGGGTTCATTTACTGCTATTTCATTTTAGTGGTTGAAGAGCATATTCTCGCTGTTTAATCCTGATATTTGTCCTTGCTTTTATGTTTGACTAAAGCACGATAAATGTTCTACTTGCCACTATTTTGCACGGGTAAATGCATGCTTAGATGTCCAATACGTCACCGTTATAGTCGATTAAAAATAGGCTTGATTAAAAATATGCTCAAATGCTTATATTCTCTGCTGGATTGTTTTGGTCGTTAAAAGCATGAGTAGTTCTTTTGTGTGGTCAATCGAGAAGCATGGTTAGATGTTATAAGTCGCTATTATATTTCCTTAATAGCATGCCCTAGTGACTCTACTTTCTGCTGTCATGGTCCATGAGTGCCTATTTAATTGTTCGTAAGTTCCGCTGAATTTTCCATTTAGAAACATGCTTAATCATTTACGATTTCTGTTATTATAATTTATAAACATATGCTTAGTCAATTATAATTTCCTTGTTATATATTCTAGTAAAGTAAATTTCTGCTGCCTCAATTTATTCATTAATAGCATGTCTAGTCTCACTTGAATCCCTATGTTGTTGTTTTCTTCGTTTGTTGCTACATATGAGCACGTTCTATTACTCATTCTGTTTATTATTGAGACTTCCTCAGAAGTGTTTTCCGTTACTTACTTGTATGTGCTATTTGAATTAGAGGTGTTAGGTTGCATTCATAATAATAGAAACCAAGTAGGGGTACCCCCTCGGGGTGGTACCCACATGCATGAGTGAGGGAAAAATGTAAGAACAAGAATGTTCGGGATGGACGAGATACGCCATCACCGAATAAACCCTCCGACGAGACACGCCGATAGGGAAGAAACCCTGAAGGTGGGACACGCCAGAAGGGGAGGACCCTTGAAGGCGGGATATGTCAGAAAGGGGACGAAAATGGAGTTGGAGGGCGGATGTGTAGCGGAACTAGTCCGCAGTTAGGCGAAGCCCCCAACCTTGACGGGAATGGGGACCTAGCTACAAGTAAAGGGTTAGGTTCGGTCAACTATTCCATCCCCTAAGAACCCTTCAATCTCCAGCTCGATGTACGAGTAAAGAACGAACGAAGAATGAACGTAATAAAAAGAATTGGTTTTGGTGGCCCCCATTCCAAGAAGAATTAAAGAGAGATATGTATAATCGTTTTCCCCCATTTCCTTACTAGGCGAAAGCTCATGTCTTTACTTGTGGTATAGGTAATGAGGTGGTTATGCTAGGAGCTGTAGAAGAGGCCATTCCGGTGGAGCCTGTGGCGTATCTAGAGGAAACGCGGGCAGAGTAGTAGTACGACGTCAAATCAAGGAAGAAGTAGTGAATTTGAAAAGGGTTTAATATCAAACATGGTTTCTAAACATTAATTTTCCCTTTTTAACCCTAGTTGGAACACTTATTCGGATTTCAGGATTTTTATTTAGCGTTGTTTTGTGACACTTCTAAAATTTACGTTTCCGATTATCTTATTAAAAATAGTTGTCTCTGAAATTGAACCAGTTGTTTTTTTTTGAAAGTTGGTAACACTCGAATTTTCTCGGCACTCTGATTTTAAATGTCAAACGATTTTCTAAATGGCATTTCTTCAAGTTTTAATTAACGCAAGAGTTTTTCGACGAGTTTTTAAGATAAGTAAGAATTCGGGACGTTACAGTTGGTATCAGAGCCATACTACTACTCATGCGTTTCGTCGCTGATAACCCAGAGTCGACGGGTAATGTCCTCCGACTATAAGTCTTTCCTTATGTTTTAAGACTGCCTCTGTAGATTAATTGTACGATGACATAGAAAATGTGTAGAACTGTAGTAAGTTTTTCCCTTATGCTATTTAAAATGCTTGCTTAAATTAGTTGCACCATAGCATAGAAATGTATAATACTGTGATTAAAGAATACGTTCCCTAAATAATTTATGTTTTTCCCTTAATAGTTTCCCTTGAATATAACTGCAATTGCTTTCCTTAAAAAAAATTTCTTTAAACTTATTTGTCTACGCTGTAAGATGGACGCGTAGAGAAATTAGGAAATGGCTAGGAGAGGAAGAGGGCGTCTGCCTGGAGTGGGAGATACGCCCCGTGCACCCGATCGTCATGGGATCACGGTCGGAACGAGACCTTGGAGCGTTTGGCAGCTATTATAGAGCAATAGTCACGTCAGATCGAGAGACAGAATTTGTTTGTGGAGCAACAAACTCGTTACATAGAGAGGTTCGTGGACCAGGACCACGGGAATGGTAATGGAAACCACCGTGATATGCAGTTGCAACTGGTCCTAAGGGGGGCCGGATGGGAAAGATTCCAGAAACTTATGCCGCCCTATTTCAATGGCGACGTAATTGATATCTCTGGGGCAGAATAATGGATCTGCTCCATGGAGGACAAGTTTTCCTATGCTGAGATCAGTGAGGCAGAGAAAGTTAAGTGTGCAGCCTACTACTTGAGCCATGGAGGCCGATTCTGGTGGGATACAGTCAAAGCCTCTCGGGATGTAGCGGTCCTCACTTGGGATGAATTTAAGGAGTTGTTTAACGAAAAGTACTTCAATCACACGGTCTGTAACCATAAGGAGACAGAGTTTATGTGTATATGACAGTTGGGAACAGTTGCGGAGTATGCACAACAGTTTCAGGCCCTATCACATTACGCTCCACATCTAGTGGCGGTCAAGTCGGGTAAAGTATAACACTTCGTACGCAGATTGAAGACTGAGATACAGGAAGCACTTATCGGTGCTGGCACCGAGGATGTCTCATATTCGAAGATGGTTTCCAGGGCCTTAGCCGTTGAGGGAGTGAAGTTTTCAACGGCCAGAAAAAGGGAGATTAGTCAGAAAGTATGGAAACCTAATCCGGGCCAACAGTCAAGGGGTGGTTCTCCCACGACTCAGGGGGTCAAGCGCCCAACTGGGGTAGAACAGCAGCAAAGGCCAGACAAAAAGGCCACGATTCCAGCGACCAACACTCCTCCGCATAATGTCTATCCCAAATGCCAGAAGATGCATAAGGGAGAATGCCTAGTTGGTTCTGAGAGGTGCTTCGCATGTGGAAAACCAGGACATAGAGCTCGAGCATGTCCAACCCAATCAGTGGGTCAAGGAGGGGTAGCCCCACGAGTATTCGCAATGTATGAGACTGAGGATGATGACCAGCCGGCAGTAGTGGCAGGTACGCCTTATTTAATTGTCAAAGAATTATACATGTAATTATGCTTGTTGTTATTTCCCTCTAGATAACGTAGGAGTTTTACCTTAGAATGAATGAATTACCCAATCCCCTCAGGAAAAATCTATGTAAAAGAGTGTGCAGCTTATGTCCTATTTGATTCGGGTGCTACACACTCGTTCATCTCAACTAAGTTCTGTGAGCAGGTGAACTGTTTCTCCGGCAGCACAAATTTTACGTACCGGGTATTATTGCCTTCCGGTGACCGACTGATTACCAATGGAATGCTCAAAGACTATGCAATGGGTATCAATGGCCGTTTATTTCGAGCCAATGTCATTATCATAGATTTGAAAGTTTACAACATCATAATTGGGATGGATTGGCTTGCATCGCATCGTGCAATCATCGACTGTAAGAAGAAGGAGGTTTACTTTTATACCCTGGATGGTGACCAACACACCTTCTGTGGGACTAAGGAAAAAGGAAAGTTCGCTATTATCTCCGCACTCAAGGCGGACAAACTGCTGAAGAATGAGTGCGATAGATTTCTAATCAATGTGATTGACACTACGGCAGTCACTAAGGTCAAAACGGAGGATGATACCATAGTGCGTGAATTTTTGAATTTCTTTCTCGACGATCTTCCCTATTTGCCCCCAGACCGAGAAATCGAGTTCGAGGTTAATTTGCAGCCTGGTACAGAACCTATTTCTAAACATCCGTATTGGATGGCACCCCCCGAAGTGCGTGAGTTGAAGGAGCAATTGGAAGAACTAGTCGCCAAGGGGTTTATCCGACTCAGTTTTTCTCCTTGGGGGGCACCAGTATTATTCGTCAAGAAGAAAGATGGGACTTTGAGGATGTGCATCGATTATCGGCAACTAACTAAAGTGACCATCAAGAATAAGTATCCGCTTCCCAGGATTGACGATCTGTTTGACAAGTTAAGCGGTGCTAGAGTATTCTCAAAAATTGAACTTCAATTAGGTTATTATCAGTTGAAGGATAAGTACGAGGATATACCAAAGCCCGCGTTTTGCACATGTTATGGGCATTACGAATTCTTGGTGATGTCTTTTGGACTAACTAACGCTCCAACAGCCTTTATGGATTTGATGAACCGTGTCTTCCTGGATTTTCTGGATAAGTTCATTATCGTCTTCATTGATGACACCTTAATTTATTCCCAATTTGAAGAGGAGCATTGCGAGTATCTACGAGCGGCGTTATCTATTCCCAACCAACATCAGTTGTACGCAACGTTTTTTAAGTGCGAATTCTGGCTGAGGAGGGTTGGTTTTCTGGGCTATGTTATTTCTGCTGAAGGCATATCGGTAGAGCCAGCAAAAATTTGGGCAGTTGTAAACTGGACACCGCCAAAAAATGTTGGGGAAGTGAGGAGCTTTTTGGGGTTAGCCGGTTACTATAGACGTTTTATTGATGGATTTTCCAAGATCGCTTTACCGCTCACGAACCTGACTAAGAAAAATGCCCGTTTCTGGTGGTCCAGCGAGTGTGAAAATAGTTTTCAAGAGTTGAAATGCAGACTGACCACGGCCCCGATATTGACTTTACCAATGGGGGATGGTGACTTCAGTATCTATTGTCATGCATCGAAGAGGGGACTCGGTGGAGTTCTTATGCAGCACAGGAGGGTTATTGTCTACGCATCCCGACAACTTAAGGTTCATAAGCAGAATTATCCCACTCATGATTTGAAGCTCGTAGCGGTTGTTTTCACTCTCATGGTGTGGAGGCATTATTTGTATGGGTAGCGCTGTGAGATATATTCAGATCATAAAAGCCTTAAGTATATCTTCATCCAGAAGGAGTTAAATATGCGTTAGTGACGGTGGCTTAAATTTTTCAAGGACTACGACTGTGAGATTAAATACCATCCAGGAAAAGCCAATGTCGTTGCAGATTCACTCAGCCGCAAGGCTACGATGATGAGGTATGCAAGGGTTTCAAGTTAAACCGGACCCTTCTAAGGTATCCAAATCTCTCTACATCCGCTGATGGCATTATTAAGTATAAGGATCGGTGGTTTGTGACTGGTGATTCGACGGTGCGACTAAAGATCTTAAGAGAAGCTCACTCATCCAGTTTCTCTGCACACCCGGGAAGTAATAAGATGTACCGAGACCTTAAGACTCATTACTATTGGCTCAACATGAAGTATAACATTGGCGAATATGTGTCACAATGCCAAATATGCCAGCATGTTAAAGTCAAGCATCAGCGACCTGGTGGTGTACTCCAGTCACTGCCAATTCCTCAGTGGAAGTGGGAGCACGTCCCTATAGATTTCATCACTTGCTTGCCCAAGACGGTTAAGGGTTATGATGCTATTTGGGTAATTGTTGGTCGGTTAACTAAAGTGTCGCATTTTCTGCCCGTGTCCATGACATATACGATAAATTAGTTTGCCGATTTGTATCTCAAGGAAATCATCCGACTTCACGATGTTCTGGTTTCTGTGGTATTGGACCGTGACCCGCGCTTTACTTTGGCATTTTGGAAGAGTTTGAGCAGAGCAATGGGCACAGAATTGAAATTCAGCGCAATGTTTCATCCTCAGACCGACGGCTAAAGTGAAACAACTATTCAGACACTCGTGGATATGCTGAGTGCTTGCGTTCTCGAATTTCATGTCGGGTGGAGTAAAATTCTACCGTTAGTCGAGTTCGCATGCAACAACAGCTTCTAGGCCACTATTGGTATGCACCCTACGATGATTTGTATGGGAGGAAATGCAGATCCCCCTTGTATTGGGAAAAAGTTGGTGAAGCTACACTCTATGGGCTCAAGATGGTACAAAAAATAGCTAAGTCTGTGGCTCTAATCAAGCAGAGGATGTTAGCAGCACAGAGTCGCCAAAAGAGTTATGCAGATAATCGACATAGGGATCTAGAGTTCACTGTGGAGGATAGCATGTTCTTGAAGGTATCTCCTTTCAAGGGCATCGTTCGGTTTGGAAAGAGGTGAAAGCTCAATCCCCGATACGTGGGACCTTATGTGATCATAGAGAGAGTAGGAACGGTCGCATATAGGTTACAGTTACCGGATTCCATGGTAGAAGTACACGATGTTTTCCACGTATCTATGCTCAAGAAGTGTCTCGGTAATGCTGTCATGTTGGCTCCTTCCAATGATAATGTTGTTGTACAGCCCAACCAGTGCTACAACGAGAAGCCTGTCCAGATCCTTGACTCAAGAGTAAAGGAGCTACGGTGCAAACGGATTCCACTGTTCAAGGTCTTATGGCAAAATCACAACAGCGAAGATGCTACGTGGGAAAAAGAAGATGACATGAGTACTAAGTATCCTTAGCTGTTTAGTAGCTAAATTTTGGGGACCAAAATTTTTGTAAGGGGGGTAGGACGTAACAACTTGATCCTAAATTTCTTTATTAAACGATGTAATCAAACCTTGGAGGTAAAATTTCATGATACAACTCGTCTCTATATACTTTAAGTGGTGACTTGTAAATTCGTGGGAGTTAGTCGAATGAAAATCTAGTTGAAAATGTGAAGAAATGAGATTTTGGTCTTTTCAGATGACGCGGACGACACCTCTGACGAGGTGGACGTTGTGCATTTGAATCTATCTGAATTCTAGACGAATTAGAATGACGCAAACGACATCTCGGACGAGGCAGATGTTGTACGTTTGAATATGTCCAAATTCTGGACGAATTCGGACGACGCGGATGACATCTCAAACATCATCTTTGCGTCCGAGTTCTGGTTTAGGACGGTGCAGGTAGAATTTGGACGCATCCTCTCGTCCAAATCCTCATTGTACAGTGAAAGTACTGATTTAAAATTAGTACGAAAACGACATTCAACGAATAGAAAAGCGGGACACCCAACCTCACCCCCACAATCCCGACCAGCAGAAGATGTTCCTTGCTACCCCCTCTACCACGCGTACGAGTGTCCCTTGGGTGAGCTCTATTTCTCCAGCCTCCATCTCCTTCTTCTTCATTTTTTTTGGTTTGCTTGGAGGAACGGGTGACTGCTACGTGGAGGGAACCGCCTCAGGAGCTGCTGTTCTAGTGAAACACTGTCTTCAAGGGTAAGGAATGGGTTGTCTTCGCTTGAGGAAGCCATATACCTAAGTAAATGTTTGTGCGAGTGAATATTTTGCTGTAGAAATTTCCATAGTTCTTTAGTTGCCTTATGTTGCCGTGAAATGTCTGGAGAATGCGTTGTTAGATGCTTCACTATAGTCTGTTTCTACCTAGTTGTTGTTGTTGAAGTCTTCTTTTTAACTGTTTATATTCTCTACGACCTCGTTGATGTATTTTTCTTTCACTGCTATGACTTGTACATAACTGAGACGATGGAAATGGATAATAAAATGCTATGGTATAGATTCATGATCACAATTGATGAACTAAGATTGACTGAAGGAAATGATATGTACGTAGGAGTCATTAGCAAATGTTTCAGAATATTTATCCCCTCTACTGCTGTTATTCGCTATTCATTATTTTTAATCTTCGTAGAAAGCATGTTCATTATTATTACAAGTGCTATATTATTGCTCATGACTCGGTTCTACCACTTGTTGCCACTATTTTGCATGGGTAAATGCATGCTTAGATGTCCAATACGTCACCGTTATAGTCGATTAAAAATAGGCTTGATTAAAAATATGCTCAAATGCTTATATTCTCTGCTGGATTGTTTTGGTCGTTAAAAGCATGAGTAGTTCTTTTGTGTGGTCAATCGAGAAGCATGGTTAGATGTTATAAGTCGCTATTATATTTCATTAAAAACATGCCTAGTGAGTCGTACTTTCTGTTGTCATGGTCCATGAGTTCTTGTTTAATTGTTCGTAAGTTCCGCTGAATTTTCCATTTAGAAACATGCTTAATCATTTACGATTTCTGTTATTATAATTGATAGACATATGCTTAGTCAATTGTAATTTCCCTGTTATATATTTTATTAAAATAAATTTTTACTGCCTCGATTTATTCATTAATAGCATGTCTAGTCTCACTTGAATCCCTAAGTTGTTGTTTTCTTCGTTTGTTCCTACATATGAGCACGTTCTATTACTCGTTCTGTTTATTATTGAGAATTCCTCTGAAGTCTTTTCCGTTACTTTCTTGTATGTGCTATTTGAATTAGAGGTGTTAGGTTGTATTCACAATAATAGAAACCAAGTAGGGGTACCCCCTCGGGGTGGTACCCACATGCATGATGAGGGAAAAATATAAGAACAAGAATGTTCGGGATGGACGGGATACGTCATCACCAAAGAAACCCTCTGACGGGACATGCTGGAAGGGAAGAAACCCTGAAGATAGGACATGCCGGAAGGGGATGACCCTTCAAGGTGGGATATGCCAGAAAGGGGACGAAAAGGGAGTTGGAGGGAGGATGGGTAGCGGAACTAGTCCGCAGTTAGGCGAAGCCCCCAACCTCGACGGGAAGGGGGACCTAGCTGCATGTGAAGGGTTAGGTTTGGTCAACTATTTCATCCCCTAAGAACCCTTCAATCTCCAGCTCGATGTACGAGTAAAGAACGAACGAAGAACAAACATAATGAAAAGAATTGGTTTGGGTGGCCCCCTTTCCAAGAAGAATTAAAGAGAGATATGCATAATCATTTTCTCTCATTTCCTTACTGGGCGAAAGCTCATATCTTTACTTGTGCTGTAGGTAATGAGGTGGTTATGCTAGGAGATGTAGAAGAGGCCATTCCGGTGGAGCCTGCGGCGTATCCGGAGGAAACGCGGGCAGAATAGTAGTACGGCGTCAAATCAAGGAAGAAGTAGTGAATTTGAAAACGGTTTAATGTCAAACATGGTTTCTAAACATTAATTTTCCCTTTTTAACCCTAGTTGGAACACTTATTCGGATTTCAGGATTTTTATTTAGCGTTGTTTTGTGACACTTCTAAAATTTACGTTTCTGCTTATCTTATTAAAAATAGTTGTCTCTTGAATTGAACAAGATGTTTTTTTTTGAAAGTTGGTAACACTCGAATTTTCTTGGCACTCTGATTTTAAATGTCAAACTATTTCTAAATGGCATTTCTTCAAGTTTTAATTAACGCAAGAGTTTTTTGACGAGTTTTTAAGATAAGTAAGAATTCGGGTCGTTATAGTTTCTACTATGGACATCCTCTCACATTGTCTCTTAAGCACAATCTACCATGGTTACATGTCTTTTTGTAGACAAATCTTATTTTATGAATTCCACCTCACATCTGTTGACACCAACGCTTCTGCTATTGATATCCACTCATATTGTCCACCAATAAAAATTTGCCAAGTTTATATATCTTTTCCTGGACAAATCTCATTCTGCAGATTCCACTTCACATCCTTAGACAATAGTTCTTTCGAAAACACCACACTTCCCGAGATACACCTCATTTCACAATAACAACTCATGTGCGACCACGTGTCCCTCCTAAACCAAGTACCCGTAGACAACAACACTTCTACGGTCACCAACACTTCCATGGATACATTTCATGCACGACTAGTTTAATCTTAAATTTCTACACCCAACTTTCCTAATCCAAAACATACTTAATAAAATAAAATATTCACTCCATATTTTCATTAAAATATAGCCCTCATTACATGAATTTGTAAATTTCCAATTGTGACACTAGTCATTTCATTTAAGTTCCAAAATTTCACGTTACACAAAATTATTTGTGAAAATTTTCCCCGTGTTATAGTAAAAACATACATATAAAGTAAAAATTGGTATGATATATTACAAGACATGTCATAATGACTATGAGATACATCTCAAACTAGGATTTAGAAAAAGCATGAACGTGCGACTAAATACAATAAATAAAACTCTTACCTCACACATTGTTAACACAACACTATTGAAATCGAAGTATCCAATTATCTAAATAATCCATCAAACCTCGATATCTATCACAAGAACCTCATAAGTAGGTTTCTAAAACTTTAAAAATGTACGTTAGAGTCCATAATTGGAATAGGAACTAACATGGGAACATTCAAGAAAAATCTCCATAAAGTGACCAAAAATGGGTTAGACAGCAATTGCTCCCAAACAAGGTGAAAGATTGAAATTAACCTGGGGGGGGGGGGGGGGGGGTGAATTAGGTTTATAAATTTTTTCGTGCGATTATAAATTCTCTAACCGTGAGTTAAGTTATCACAAGAATGTAATTAACTAATCACAATAATAATAAGCTATAAAAGATAAGGCTAGAGAGTTTGACACCGAGTTTTTAACGGGGTTCGGCCAAGCACACCTACGTCCGCGCTTGAAAGTTCTCCCTTAAAGATATATTCCTCAACCACTTCGGGTTACAAGTGATTGAACTTCTTGGGTGTCAATTGTACTGTTACAATTGATTCTTAGGGCATTACCTTTTTCTCTCGATTACAATTTTCTCTCGAAAAATTCTTAAGTTCAAGTTTACAACAAACCTCACTAACAAATAATCTCTCTCTCAATTTATTTGGAGGTTGTGTTTCATACTCAAATGTGTGCACAAAGATTGAGTAAAAAAATAGCCGCTGAGCAAAATCTGTACCTTTTAGACGCGAAGCCTCATCCCTGCCTCGTTCACGTTTGTCCGAAAAAGTTGCTAAAGAATTACATATTCAAAACCTTAGTGTTCGCTATCATCTGGTGTCGTCCGCTATCATCCAAAATGTCAGCCAGAATATTACCTATTCAAAAGCTCTGTGTCCGCTATCGTTTGGCATCGTCCGTGTGCGTCCAAAATGTCGCCAGAATATTACAGAGTCAAAACTTCTATGTCCGCTATTGTCCACGTGCGTCTGGTATAGTACAAAAACTTTGGACTACAATCTTTGCAAGATTGGGATGCATTCGCCTCATCCCCGCTCGTCCAAAAACTCAACTCTGAGTTCGCTAGAGTGTTTTGGACGATACCCTTTCATCTGAAAACTACAGACGCCAATGTTTCTCCTCGTCCTCATTCGTCCCAAAACCTGGACCCACTATTCACTGAGTCGACCACCATCGTCTGCTATTGTCTGATAACATCATGAATTGAATTCTTCAATTTTGTGTCTCACATCTTGAATTCTCTAAGTCCACGATACATTCTACTCGCTGCAAGGAATTAGTAAAACTCATTAGACGATAATAATACCCCCTCATTAAGGGTATTTCCAATTTAAGTGCAAAATATGAGTACTATAAATTCAACCAATAAACAACTTATAAAACTCAATAATATTATTCGTCATCAAAATATAAATATGCCTAACACACTTAGGCTAACAATCTCCCTCTTTTTTATGATGAAAAAATATGTTAAGTTGTTATTTTCAATTTCAAGCATGTATTGAAAAATTGTAATTAAAAAGATTAAAATTATTCCCCTCACTGTATGCAATATATTTTCAAACACTTTTTCATACAAGTTTTAACATTTCTCCCATTTTTCAACTTAACCATTCTCTCCGCCTTTTGTCACAATCAAAAAAGGAATGAGGGAGGAGAAAATCAACAAAATATAAGGCTCCCCCTTAGTAATTGACAAATGGCGTTGAAGAGAATTGTTTTAAAAAAAATTGCATGGTTATGTTTGTATGTAGGACTCCCCCATTATGCCAAAATATATCTTGTAAACTCAATCCACAAAGTCCAAATAATCCAATATATTTCAATCATTCAACAAGCATATATTTCAAGGTTGAAAGTAAAGAACCATCTATAACATTTTGAATAAAGCAATGAGTTAAAAAGAAGAGTTATAAACCAAAATAGATGTTCAAACAAACTACTACCAATCTAATATTTGTTAGAAAAAAACATTACAATCCTTAAAGAAAATTTACACAATAACTTCTAATCTTAAAGTCTAATGACATATATCTAATCTAAGCATCGGGGAGCTCCGTGTCGTCCATGTCATGAGGAGGTGGAGTGGATGACAACGTAATATCTGGATGAGCTGCTGGAGAGGAAGCGGCGGTGGTCCAAATACCATGAGAGATATCATCCAGACGCCTAGCCATGGAGTTTAGCTTCGACATAATCTGAACTAAATACCCTTCTAGGCATGCAATGTCGGCGGCGGAAGCATATTGCTCATGAGAAGAGGAGGGACTAGGCTCAGTAGATGGTAGATAAGGCAACGGTTCCTCATGTGCCTCGGAAGGAGGAATGTAGGAAAAGGTGAAACCGGAGGGAGCACCGACTGGTTTCACAACCCAATCGCTATTGACATCCATCATGAAACTCATATGCCCTAGTGTTTGAACTGAATAAATATCCACAGTTCAGATATCCAGTTGTGGCACAGAGGAGGGGATATGAATGTCCATCTCACGAAAGAGATTTGACAAGAGGATGTTGAATAGCAAGGATTGAGTTAGGCTGTCTGCCGCCTCAACCATTTGATATAGGATAGGATAGCCTAAATTAAATGGTGTCTCACTATAAATGCGTTGAAGAACATATAAGTCCATATAACTGATGTGGTCTCGATGACCAGCATGGGGAAGCACATTATATGTGAGGGTGTGATGGATGACTTGAGCCCGCACATTTAGATCCTTTGACTTGGGTCTCAATTCGAAATTGTGCACAAGATCCTTAAGAATGTGATTTAGAAAAGTGTTTCTAACTTCTTTATTGTGAAAGTCGGGAACAACGTTTCCATTGAAGTATGGTTCACACCGATCACCAACCTCACAGTCTAAGAAAGTGCTTACGATATGGGGATTGAGTTCAATCTCCCTCCCATAGAGCAAACTCTAAAAAGATAATGGATGTGTGGAGTACAGTGCATTTGCGTAAAACATCTGAATGGATTTTTCAATATAGGGACCGTCAAGAGAAAACAATTTACGCAAGCCTAGTTTGGTATAAACATCTTCTAAATTGAGTCTGTCTAAATGAAAGGAACTTATTTGACGAGATAAAATCAAGGACCGTTCCTTGAACTCCTCTTCATAGCGTTTTTTACAAACTTCATTGGTGAAAAGTCTAGACCTATTTACTGATGGAACAATAGCAAGTTCGGGATTTTGAGTTGAACTTCTCTTCCTACTCGGTCTATTGGCCATGAGAAAAATCTACGAAAAACTAATGACAAACCCTAGGGAAATGCTCTAGACAATTGAAAGAAATAGAGATATATCAAAGAAAACCAAGGAGACAGGTTGGAAATGGTAGGGGAAGGCCAAAAATCGAAGGGAGATGTCGCAGCTCTTGGGAGAAAATCAGAGATGGTTTTTTGGATTAAATGAATTAGGGCTCGGATCGTCCCAATTCTATCTTTAAAATGTGATTCGAACGACTGCGGACGATAGGGCCCCATCCGAATTCTTTTGAAGTCATCCGAAAACAATTAAACATGAGACAAAATCAATTTTTAGCATTTTTGGATGAATGGGGATGACCAGGGTAGCCCGAAAAGTCCAATTCAAGACTGTTTTTGAAGATTTGAGTGTCCAACGATTATCTAACCTAAATTGACTCAAAAAATATTTAGAATTAAATTTATCTAAGAGATGTCTAAGAAGATTGATCGAAGAACATTAATTCGAATCGAATTCAAATTTCATAAAAAGTTTTCTCATCCAAAGGTTTTGTGAAAATATCGGCAAGTTGATTTTCGATGGAAACGAATTCTAGAGAAATGTCACCCTTAGATACAAGATCATGGAGGAAATGATGTCGAATTTCTATGTGTTTAGTCTATGAGTGAAGAATAGGATTTTTTGAAAGGTTTATGCCACTTGTGTTGTCATACTTGATTGGAATTTTTTTGAAAAATTGTTCATAATCTTCCAAGGTTTGCTTCATCCAAAAGCAATTGAGTGTAACAACTTACGACTGCAATATATTCACTTTTGAATTTTTTTTTAAGAAAACCACGAAATTAATAATTCTCCAAGAAATTGACAAGTACCACTAGTGCTTTTCCTGTCAACTAAGCTACCCGTATAGTCCGAATCGGTGTATCCAATCAAATCAAAATTTGAGCCTTTGAGATACCACAATCCAAGACTAGTAGTCCCACTTAAATACTTAAGAATCCTTTTTACGGCATTTAAGTGTGACTCTTTGGGTAAAGATTGAAACCTAGCACACAAGCACAGAAGCACACAAGCACAAAAACACACGCTAAAGAGGATATCAGGTCTACTAGCAGTTAGATATAGAAGAGATCCAATCATACCACGATATTTCTTTATATCCACATCATTTCCTTTCTCATCTCTGTCTAATTTTGTGGATGTGCTCATGGGAGTTCTAGATGGTTTTGAGTAGTCCATATGAAAATGTTTGTTTAGCTCCTTGACATACTTTTCTTGATTCAAGAAAATCCCATCATGAGATTGTCTTATTTGCAAACAAAGAAAATATTTCAATTTGCCCATCAAACTCATTTTGAATTCACTTTGCATTAAATTTGCAAATTCTTTGCAAAGTGTGTCATTGGTAGAATCGAAGATAATATCATCAACAAAGATTTGCACAATCATAATATCATTACCATTGTGCTTGATGAATAGAGTGGAATCTACTTTTCCTAAGGTGAAGTCTCTCTCTTTCATGAATTACTTAATCTCTTACACCAAGTTCTTGATGCTTGTTTGAGTCCATAAAGGGCTTTATGAAGTTTATAAACATGGTCTAATTTATCATAAACTTCAAACACTAAAGGTGGCTCAACATAGACTTCTTTCGCAATAAATCCGTTAAGAAAAACACTCTTTACATCCATTTGATAAAGAGTGATATTCTTATAGCAAACAAAAGCCAAAAGCATTCTAATCGACTCTAACTAAGCAACCGGTGCAAAAGTTTCCTCAAAATTAATTTCATCTTATTGATTATACCATTTTGCAATGAGTCTCATCTTATTCCTAATGACAACACCGCTTTCATCTAACTTATTCTTTAACACCTATTTTGTTCCTATAATAGAATGATCCTTAGGACTAGGAACAAGTTTCCATACATTGTTCCTCTCAAATTGGTTTAATTCTTCTGGCATGGCTAATAACCAATTTTCATCGAATTCGGCCTCATCAAAATTTTTAGGCTCTATTTGGGTGATGAATGCCATATTGGCACACACATTTCTTAGGGATGCTCTAGTTTTGACATCTAGGTTAGGATCACCTAGAACATCAATCATAAGATGACTTTTAGCATACCTCTAATCCCTTGGTAAGTCATTT
The DNA here is from genome assembly GCA_022433065.1 of Begonia loranthoides. Taxonomy (NCBI): domain Eukaryota; kingdom Viridiplantae; phylum Streptophyta; class Magnoliopsida; order Cucurbitales; family Begoniaceae; genus Begonia; species Begonia loranthoides. Next base: position 19,830,952 of record CM039477.1, on the reverse strand, counting down.
TGGTTTTCTACCCTTGAGGTTCCCTCTAAGAAATGATCTTGAGATTCTTGAGGAGGACTTTCAAGAATCTTTTTCTCTTTATCACCTAAGCTAAGATTTTATAAATTATTTTCCAATTCTAGGATAGGTCTCTCAACACTAGAGGTACGAATAGATTTGTCAAAGGTGACATGCATGGATTCTTCCACCACTAACGTCCTTTTGTTGAATATTCTATAGGCTTTGCTAGATGAAGAGTATCCAAGAAAGATTCCCACATCCGTCTTGGAATCAAATTTTCCTAGGTTGTCTTTATTATTAAGAATAAAGCATTTGTAACCAAATGCTTTGAAATAGCTAACGTTTGGAGTCCTACAATTCCAAAGTTCATAAGAAGTCTTTTCTAGAGTAGGACGGAAAGAGACACGGTTGAGAATGTAACACGCCATGGCAACGGCTTCCGCCCAAAAATATTTGGGTAGATTGTTCTCATTGAGCATGGTTCGAGCAAGCTCTTGGAGGGATCAATTTTTCCTCTCAACAATTCCATTTTGTTGAGGGGTTCTTGGAGAAGATAAATTGTGATCAATGTCATATTTTTGACAAAATGCACCAAATTGATCGTTTTCGAATTCGCCACCATGATCACTCCTAATAGTAACAATGGTAAGCTCTTTCTCATTTTGGACTTTCTTCCTCAAGCTAGAGAATCCTTCAAAGGTTTCATCCTATGTTCTTGAAAAGAAAACTCATGTGTAACGTGAGAAATCATCCACAATTACATATGCATAATGTTTTTCTCCTAAGCAAGAAACCTTAGAAGGACTGAAAAAGTCCATATGAAGTAGTTAAAGGGACTTAGAGGTAGAGATATATTGTTTGAAGAGAAAGAACTTTTCGTTTGCTTTCTCTTTTGGCAAGCCTCACAAACTCTATCTTTTTCACATGAGATTTTCGGAAGACCTCTAACTAGATTGTTTTTTGAAATCCTAGCTAAGGTATCCATACCTACATGCCCTAATCTCCTATGCCAAGTCCAAGAATTATAAGAATCGCTAGCTTTAAAACATTTTTTAACATCGCATGAAACACTAGATAAATCAATAGTATAAATATTTTTATGTCTATAGCCCATAAACAAGACTTTACCATTTGAACTATCAATGATCATGCATGATTTAGCCTAAAAAAAAAAAATTTTGTATCCCTTATCACATAATTGCCTAATACTCAAAAAATTATAATTTAACCCATCAACAAGTAAAACATCTTCAATAATATGGTTAGAAACATTGCCTATGTTGCAAATACCTATAATTTTACCTTTTTGATTACCGTCAAATATCACATTTCCTTTCTTATCCTTGATGGAGGTAAATTTTGAGAAGTTTCCCATCATATGCCTTGAACATCCACTGTCCAAGTACCATTGGGAGAGTCTTCAACCTACAAAAAATAAGTCACATTGACTTTTTAAGTACCAAAATCTTTTTTTGTCCTTTTGGGTTAAACTCGGTTCCTTTCGGAATCCAAGTAAGTTTATCGACATTTCTATTTTTGATACCTTTAGATGGACATGCAAAAAATTTATGACCTATAGCATTGCAAGTATAACAAGTAGTAGGCTTACACCATTTTGTTTAAATCAACATTTTTCTGTTTTAGCATGCTATTCTCATTTTCAATTGATTTAACGTGCTCATTTAACTTATCATTCTTCAATTTCAAGCAATCATTTTCTTCTTCAAATAATTTAACACTACTTGCATGATTTTTCACTAAAACTTCATTTTCCTTTCTCAATTTCTTGTATTTGAGGGTCAACAAATTGAACTCTTCAAGCAATTCATCAAATTCGTCACATTCTTCATCATCATCATAATTATCTTCACTAATAATATCATTATCACTATCACCAAAGGAAGTGCTACAAACCTCAAAGTCCTTGGCCATGAATCATATGTTGGCGGCCACTTCTTCCATTTTAGATGAGGGTTCATCTTTACTATCATCCCAAGTCGCTTTAAGAGCTTTCTTCTTGAACCCTTTTGAATTCTTCTTCTTCTTAAGAAAGGAATTCGCTTTAGCATGCCCTGGTTTTCCACAACTGTAGCATTTGAACTCTTTGTCATTGTGAGACTTCTCTTCTTTGTATTTGTTTCTTCCTTGTTGCTTTCCTCGTTAAAGGAGCTGATTTTCCGTGTGAGGAGAGCTATCTCATTGTCATTATCATTGTCATTCTTCGATTCTTCTTCTTTGCTAGAGGAGGCTATAAGGGCTATCATCTTCTTTTTCGGGTTCTCTTTTTCTCTTTCTTTTTCCTTTTCATTTGCTCTCATTGTGATCTCGTGAGTCATGAGAGATCTTATGAACTCTTCCATTTTTAGCATCGAGAGATCCCAAGTCTAGAGGATTGCCATCACTTTTGGTATTCAACTTCTCGGAAGACTTTAGAGGACCTTACTACAAAGTTCTTCATTTGTATTAACCCTTTCAAGAACTTTCAAACTATTACTAATATTAGTAAAACGAGTAAACATTTGAGTAAACATTTCATCTTTGTCCATTTTAAACAATTTATATTCATGTACGACCATACTTAATTTATTTTTCTTAACTTGATTTGTGCATTCGTGTGTGACCTCAAGTAGTTTCCAAATGTCATGCGCACTTTCACAACTTTGATTTCTATTAAATTCGTTACTATTCAAAGCACAATAAAGTTGATTTATACCTTTAGTATTTAAAACTCAATTTACGAAAATCTACCTCATTAAATTCATCTTCTAACTTAGACACTGTCAATCCATCTTCAATTTTAGTTGGGATGTAAGGTCCATTCAATACAATTCTCCTCATTTTGTAATCAATGGAGTAAATATAAATGTTCATTCTAGCCTTCAAATGCACATAATTACTACCATTAAAGAAAGGCTGCATAGTTGAAGATTGTCCTTCCATATTTACGTTATTTGAGTTTGATGCTATATCGTTCTAGATTATAAATTCAACAAATTCACAAATAATCACAACGAAAGAATTCTAACGTGCTCTGATACTAATTGAAGGATCGAAATTAAACTGGGAGGGGGGGGGGGGGGGGGGGGTGAATTAGGTTTATAGATTTTTTGTGTGATTATAAATTCTCTAATTGTGAGCTAAATTATCACAACAATGTAATTAACTAATCACAATAATAAGCTATAAGAGATAGGGTTAGAGAGTTTGACACCGATTTGTTAATGCGGTTCGGCCGAGCACGCCTACATCCTAGCTTCAAGGTTCTCCCATGAAGATATATTCTTCAACCACTTTGGGTTACAAGTGATTGAACTTCTCGGGTGTCAATCGTACCGTTACAACTGATTCTTAGGGCATTACCCTTTTATCTCGATTACAATTTTCTCTCGAAAAATTCTCAAGCTCAAGTTTACAACATACCTCACCAACAAATAATCTCTCTCTCGGTTTATTTGGAGATTGTGTTTTGTCCTCAAATGTGTGCACAAAGATTGAGTCAGAAATTTGGCAGAGCTTCACTTATAATTGCATTGGGTGCCTCCATCTTTGGAGTGCCATCTATATATAGAGTCTGCTAAATTCGGACAACCTAATACTTTTTGGGTCATCCTCATCCAACCATTGGAAAATAGTTGTTGTGCAAAATCTGGACTTTTTTATGCAAACCCTCGTCCTCGCCTCGTTCGCGTTCGTCCAAAAAAGTGGCCAGAGAATTACAGATTCAAAACCTCGGCGTCCGCTATCGTCCGAAGTCATCCGCTATCGTCCGATGTCGTCTGCTATCGTTTGAAATGTCAGCCAGAATATTACCGATTCAAAAGCTCTGTGTCTGCTATCATCTGGCATCGTCCGTGTGCATCTGAAATGTCGCTAGAATATTACAGAGTCAAAACTTCTGTGTTCGCTATAGTCCGCGTGCGTTTGCTATAGTCCGAAAACGTCGGACTACAATGTTTACAAGATTGGGACGCATTCGCCTCGTCCCCGCTCGTCCCAAAAACTCGACTTTGAGTTCGTTTGGGTTTTTCGGACGATACCCTTTCGTCTGCTGTCGTCCGCAGGCGTCCGAAAAGTACGGACTGCAATGTTTTACCTCGTCCTCATTCGTCTCAAAACCTCGACCCACCGTTCACTAGGTCAACCTCCATCGTCCCCTGTCTTCCGATAACTTCCAGATTTGAATTCTTCAATTTCGTGTCGTACATCTTGAATTCTCTAAGTCCCATGATACATTCTACTCGCTACAAGGACTTAGTAAAACATATTAGACGATAATAATACCTTCATTAAGGGTATTTCCAATTTAAGTGCAAAATGTGAGTATTATAAATTCAATCAATAAACAATTTATAAAACTCAATAATATTGTTCATCATCAAAATATAAATATGTCTAACACACTTAGGCTAACACAAAGTACCGTGTAAACCAAAACTACCATTGATACCGTAGCTTCTAACATGGGATGTCGTGGCGCTAAGCGTCATGGCTTCAAGACATGTTTATGTGGTAACTCCTCTTGACTTTTCATGCATGTTAATTTTCTTGGCATCCTAGAAGAACATCCAAGCGTCCTGGCATCATGTTCTATGGTGCCTCTCATCAATCACAAATCTTATGGTGCCTAAGGGTTAGACATATGATGCTTCGATGACCTACAATTTACATATAGGGTTTTTCTTAAAAACTCGATGCTTTTGCTAATCCTTCAACAATTACATTTTAAATTTGAAGTAGATCAATCCTTTAATGTTTTCGTTAATAAATTTCTTATTTTTCTTCATCAATTTCAACTTAGTCATTTAAATCATGATTTTAGGTAAAAAATCCAACTTTCAAACAAAACTCTAAATATCGACTAAATCTAACTCACCTCTTAGAGATTCTTTAATTCATCTAGTAGATTAGCACTCTAGCAACACCAATCCAACACCACCTTGATAGATTTTTGAGTTTCTAAGCCAAACCAAATTCAAAGTAGATTATTGAGCTTTCCATTCAAATACGATGTATAGAATTCCGACCCTCAACTTATATCCGATTTTTCAACGTTGTTTGTCTAAGCTAGAACATGGATTTTCAATTACAATTGTAAAACCTCATCTATGGTTCTTCCTTCTCTCTCAACAATGGTTGTTTCTCTCTTAGAATGACTAAAATTGAGGTTAGAGGAAAAAGTTTGGGTTTTAAATCAGGATCTCGGCGTGTTAGACAAAGAAAGCAATCAATTGAATTATTTTGTAGCTTCAAAATTTTCATATTGTAATGTCCCCTTTGTGTACCATATTTGAATTGGGCGGTTTTTATAAGACCCCAATAAGATTATCAATTCTATGCTTTTATACCAAATATTTTCTATCTTATGATCAGTATTAATGGTTTATAAACAAACACAAAGTGAGCTTCAAATAACTAGGCCGCAACCAACAACTGTTGTGATCTTATTATGGTTCATAATCTAAAAGTATTATATAATATCATGTATTAGCGCATTGTATTAGTTTGGATCGGACTCTTTATTACATGTTATCAAACTTCCATACTGCATCACCTTAAGATATATTATACGCTCTCATCAAGTACAACCAGCTTTCTTTTGCTAAGAGCTTGTTCTTATTGTCCTTATGGGCTACTGAACCTTTAATTGGCTTCACTCTCCTTTTGATCATTCCTCAATTTCAACTTTTGCTTATGAGAGTCAGATGGCAATTTGACGTCTGTCGCAAGTCCAAGAGCTTGAAGAAGTAATATGACCCACCACGTCATGTCAAGTTGCTACCATTCAAGGCCCTGTCTAGCTGAGTACTCAAATGCATGATGATTGTTATGCCATCCCTCTCCAAACGCCAGTAATCCCACCAGCCTAAAAGTTCCTTCCCATTTGTTTCTTAGTTCATTTCTTCATGCAAAGAGCATAACATTCGAAGAGTTTGAGTAAAACAAATTACCAGTTATTCTTTGATAAATCACCGGTCCTCCATTGTTGCTTTCCCCATGTGTGGCAAACAGAGTTTACAGAAAAAGTTATGTGCAAGACCAATACAGTTCTCACCCCCTGATTATTAGATCAGTTAGCTAAAGAGGAGGAATAGTACTAGTGATAGAGGAGTAGCAAATGACAACGCAGTATTTACATCATCTCACTACATCAAATACAATATAACCCAAATAATCTTCAAATACTGTTCCTTCATGTTGGTTGGTATAACATTATTATATAAAGTAGAAAAGAAATGGAGAGATGGGATTTGAAGCTCCATTACCAGTCCCCATACAAGATATGGAAGTCCTCCTTTGAGATAAAGTATAACGGCAAAGGCATAAAGGTGAAGCATATATGTATTTCGAAGAAACCTATAGAACTTTTGCTTTTGTAGATCTGCAACGTTGTTGGGTTCTCCATCCTTAACATACAACGTGAAAACGACCTCATAAATTTTCTTTATTTTGCTGACATTTTCTGTGTCTTTAATGTTCTTTGGGGTGGCCTTTCTAGTATGCAAATCAGAATAAAAAATCCAATTTATATGACTGAACCAGAAGCCTCTGATTGGACTGTGTGGATCTCTTTCTGTGTCAACAAACTGATGATGGTATCTATGGTTGCTCACCCAGTCAATTGGATCACCCTGCTAACACAAATCAACGTTGATCGTGCACTTAAAGCAACTAGTAAACTTTAAATATACCATCAAACTTTTAGCTGAAAATTCTTGTTGATTGAATCTTCCACTTGAACTAAATTTTTTTACTTCAAATAAATACTGACAGACTATGTTATCATGCAGTTCGCAAAGATTGAGTGTGAAAGTTGTAGTAGTACACAAAGATTCAACCTGTAGAGCATGAAGGGCACAATATGCAAAAGAATATTCCAACAATTTTCGAAGCTTGAAACTCCTGTGAGCTAGGTTTCTGTGGTAAGAGAGAGTTACACCAAGCAGGCCAGTGATAAAGTACAACGACAGTGCGATCATGAACGCGTCCCAGCTGAATTGGAACGGCGCCAAAATTGAAAGCAAGTGCATTAGCACCATGAGAATAGCCGATCGCCTATCTAACCTGCTCCATTTTCTTCCAGGCAGTTGCTTTTTCTTTGTATCCATCAACAATCACCAGTTTGTCTCCAGAGGTAGGACTCAAGTTGAAATTTGAAACTTTTGTGGTTGATCCCATCAAAATAGATGTCCAATATATAGACAAATAAAGATAAATGGCAATCCGATGTTGGCTTTTATGTTTTAATTTACAAAATTTAATAAAATATATAATTTAAAAATTCAGATTATCACTTCTCATATAATTTAATTTTTTTTAGTTAATTAAAGTAAAATATATAATATAATGGAAATTAATATATAATTTGATTACCCGTCTTTCATATTTACCTTTTCGACCACCTTATATAAATTTGGTAAAGACTCAATTTTGGATGACCACGTAAGTGGAGTGGAGTGGAGTGGAGTGCGCGACCGGCTATACAGTATATGAAGTACGACTCTCGGAATTGGACTATTAGTCTGGAGGTGCAATAAACCAAAAAGGGGTCTATTTTCAGGACTTATACTGGGAGCAGGCCACCGCTTGTACAAAATTTAGCTTGTTACAAATTTAGCTTGTTAGATTGATTGCATGACCAAGTTAAATAAATTTGGTGAAGGCTTTCAATGTTGGACAACTGTGTAAGTGCAGTGGCGGTCGGTTGGACAATATATGGAGTGTGGCCCTCAGGATTAGACTATCGATTTGGAGGTGAGGTAGACCAAAAAGGGGTATATTTTTAGGAATTATACTCAGGGCAGGTGACCGCTTGTACAAACAGTCAACTGAAATTCGAAGGGTTACAACTCTGGCTTGTTAGACCGCTTGACCAGGTTAACTAAATTTGGTATAGGTTCTCAGTTTTGGACGACTGTGTAAGTGGAGTGGTTGGCCGGTTAGGGAGTATATGGATTATGGCTCTCGGGATTGGACTATTGATTTGGAGGAAATTATCAATAGTCTATTTTTAGGAATATAGGGTAGGCGACCGCTTGTATGAACAATCGACTGAAATTCAAAGGGTCACAACTTTGGCTTGGATTTCGAGATGGCGACGGGATGAGTGAAAAATGGACAATGGGAAGGATGGATAAAGGGGTAAAATGGAAAGAGAAAAATCGAACTAACCAAGACAATGCTTAAAAGAAATTATCCCAAAAGGTATTGGAAATAGATTACCTCCAAGTTGAAGTAAAAAGGTGAAACCTACCTTAAACTCTACTTTAGGAAAAGTAGATGAAGTTTTGTTGTAACGACCCGATTTGTTAAAATTTAAAAATTTTATTTAATCACTAAAACTCTCTTTATTTAAAACTCTTTTGAAGAAATATTAGAGTACGTCTAACCGGACCGCTACTAATTATTCGTTAAACTAGTTATGAAAATCTAATTAATAAAATGCGAAAGTGTTATAAAATCTTTTATTTAAAACATAGCAAAATCATAAATTAATTTTTCTTTGAAAATGTAGCGAAAACGTAAATATTTCATTTACACACAATTAATTAAAATGTTCTTTTACGTTTTACAAACCCGTTATTCTTTTCACCTTCGTTATCTTGACCAGCCACAAGTCTCGTTCGTGCAAATCCTTCATCAGCTGCTCCTAAATCTGTTCGTCATTTTCCTACATCGCAAGACGTAAGCTATGAGCCTAATGCTCAGTAAGTGATAATACCTATCATAATACTACATGCAGTTTCAGTTTTCGTTTTTTTCTTATCTTCTTATCTTTTACGTTTTAATCATCGTTTTCATCGTTTTCTTTTTATCTTTTGTGTTTTAGATCATCATTTTAATTGTTGTCTTTCATTGGTCGTTCTTTTCAACGTTGACCTCCGATATAGCAGCGATGGTATAATCCGAAAGCCTGCTAACCATTGGCCGTTTGTCCCGACATAATCTAGGGACCTTGCAACAGATACGAGCAGCAATGGCATAAACCAAAAGCTTGCTAGTGACGATGGGATAATCCGAAGGCTCGCTAGCGGCAGTGCCACAAAGGCTTAGCCACAAAGGCTTAAACGGCTTCGCCTCATATCGTTAGCTTTTTCTTTTCTTTACTTTAATTGCATTAGTTATTTCTTATTTCTCTTTACTCTTTATGGCTTATTATTCGTTCGTTATCTGTTTCTTCATGCGTGATTTGTTTCTTCGTTCGTAATTTGTTTCTTCGTTCATTATTACTTTTTATGACTTATTATTCGTTTGTTATTTGTATCTGTTTCGTATGATACTCGTGAATGCATACAATTTCTGAAAGCATAAATAAACATCGAAGCGTGCTATGAAAACAGTAAACAATGAAACGTGCGATTAAAACTGTAAACATGCTTGGAAAGCGGTAAATAACGAAACATGCTGTTAAAACTGTAAACAACGAAACATGCTATTAAAGCGGTAAACAACGAAATATGCATTTAAAGCTGTAGACATGCTTGGAAAACAGTAAGCAACGAAACATGCTGTTAAAAATTATAAACAACGAAACATGCTATTAGAGCGGTAAACAACGAAACGTGCGTTTAAAGTTGTAGACATGCTTGCAAAACGGTAAGCAATGAAACGTGCGATTAAAACTGTAAACAACAAAACATGTTGGGAAAGCAGTAAGCAACGAAACGTTCGATTAAAACTGTAAACAACGAAGCATGCTAGAAAAGCAGTAAACAGCGGAACATGCATCTCCTAATCTTGCGATGTAGGGTCCGAAGACCAAAACACATGCATATCACTTACCTCATTCCTCACGGCGTTCAATGCTTAAAGCTAACTTTTCTCCTTCTTAGTACCTTTAACATTTAGAAACATCTAGTCATCACTAAAATCATTAATCTACTTATTAGTTCATTTTCCAATTATTTACATGCCTTACACTAATTAATAGCTCAACATAAACCACAAGAATATAAAACCAAGGCTGCAGCTTAACGAGTTTATATCCACAAAATTAACACTTCTATACTTATCAACTTCAACATCAAATTTCCAACAATATTTTAACAATCCCTTATTAACATTCTTGAAACTACAAGAGATAGCAAATCCAACTTAAAATAATTTTCTCCTTTTTATCTCAACATTTTCCAATTACTTAACATGAACAGAGCACAACTATTCAAATTAATTCAAGGCCAGTAATTCACACATCAACAAAGTGCACAAACCATATGTCAACCATCACAGAACTTGACCCAAAACAACAGATTAACCCAAAGCAATGGAACCTTGATTTCTCATAACATAACACTTAACACATCCAATAAATTCATTAAGTCCAACGGAGGTAGCTATAAACAGGTTTCACGGAGCAATAAAGGCGGAATTACTAACAATGGCCTACTACAACAAGCAGTTAGTATCATTTTCAACCAACAGATTAATAATCTCATCTAGCAACTCATCCAGAAAGTCCAACAGAAGCACTACTTTATCATCCAAACAAAAATGCTAAATCCATTAAAGAAGGCTAAACTCATTACATATCATCCAAAACATGAACACATTTCTTGAATGAATCAAACAAAGCATCTCCAACAATGTGACAGTCACCTAATGGACAACTGCTACTCAACACAACTAACAGAATATGCAATTCTGTACTTCAACCTCCACCCACAGAACATTAACAAGGCATTGATTTCCCAGCAACCAATTATCGTTTCCAATAAGTTATCCATCAATAGTTTAATATCCATTATCCAACAGCAGAACTATTCCAATACAACAGACCAAAATCAAAATGAAAAAATCTCACTAACACGGCAGACTCGAACTAGGAGCTCCAACCTTCCTTGCACAAAGCTCTCCATCTCGGCTTCCAGGAAAAACTCGACAGACTAATTCCTCCAGAGAGCTCTCAGCTCTATATATCAACACCTGATAGCTAGCTACCGATAGCACACATATCCTTCGACAATATCCTTACTCCATTTAGCTTTTCAGAAGTTGTCCACCACACGGGGTGGGATTCCAGCTGGAAAGGAGGACTACGTGGAAGGCTCGTTCCTGTCACTCGGTTCACAACAAATGTGTGAACGGATGATAACCCCTTAATATAAGTGGCTAATGGAAGGAAAAAAGGACTCAAAATGGTAACTATCACAACTTGGTCTTGAGGTGTCCAAATAGCATGAAATTTGGACCACGTCCTTCTCTATAAACTAACAAGAAACCCTCCAAAAATTAGAGGTAGAAACATTATGGAGCGAAAATGGTACGCAGAAAGGTGCAAGCTGGGTCCGAATAGATACCAAAATTGTACCTATTGACTTCAATGATCTCCAATGGTGGAGACACTCCAACTTGGGTCTTAGTAAGCTTTCTATTCCTTCACTATGGATGTCCACCTCTGGAAGAAGATGGAGGAAGGGATAGCTTTAAGAGAAATCCCCACAAAGTTCACAAGAAACACGGTGATTCAATTTTGGCACAAAATCCACTAGGGTGAAACACCAAGGGAGATGGCCGATTGTGGAGGCAACTCTAACCTTTCTAAAAGGGTTCTTTAGCTTATCAAAACTAGTTTCAGAAAAACCATAAAGAGGGGTATATACACCCCCTCAAATCAGGGCTACCCTAACAACAAAATGACCAATATGTCCTTAAAAAAAAAACAAACAAAAAGGATCTCGGCCATGAAGCTAAGTAGAGCACTCAAAACAAACATTATCATTTTAAATCCAATATTCTAAATAATTCATAAAAATGTTCTATGCTACCTCCTTGGAATTCTAGAGCTTCCTAAAATGTCTTTCCTCTTGTTGTTATCCTCAAGCATCTACAAAAATGGCTATGGAAGTGATGGTGGAAGGATGTTCTCGGGTGTCTAGCTTGCACTCCCATTTGAGCACATTGTTGGGTTGCTCCTTGTCACTTAAAGATGGCACTCCTTCCAACTCTTCATAGAAGGCTTTTCCTGCCAAATAAGAAGAAATAAAAAAGGCTAATGAGCCTTTTGGCCCATGCTCTTGTGATGGGCTCTAGAGGTGCAACAAAACCTTACTATGACTTTTTAAAGGTTTCACACTATAACCTTTTCACAAATAACAAATGTAGAAGGTTTCAGAAGGTTTAGCCCAAAATCCAAACTTTGACAAATGTGAAATCTCAAGCTTAGGAAATAGAGAGATAGAATATCACTCGACAATGGAGGCTATATTTTGGCAATAAAAATTAGTTGCCCTTCAGTGTAAGAGTCTCTAGGTAGGTTTCAAGGTGGAGTGAGATTCTACTTATAGACCTCTTCAAAATTATTGAGCATCGGTTGGCTTCTCCTATTCATCAAGGAGCCCTTGTCTATCTATTAGAGATATCAATGAGGCAATGGACTTTAGTGGATATATTTAAGGACTTCTGGTCTGGGCGTCCACATTTTGTGATTGGGCATCTGCAAAAGCATCAATTTGAATTCTTTTTCTCAAAACAGGACTTCCACAAGATCCTTTGGTTGTCCGCTGCAAGTGTATGTATCTTGTCCCTAAGCGTCTGCAAAGTAAGCTTCAAAATAGTTGCATTGGGACTAGGCTTTTACAAATTGTATAGAGCTTTGTTATGGGTTTCTACAAACAAAATAGTTCGCACGACTGACCACCCACAAGTTCATCTATTTTGCATATAGCTTGGAACAAGGTGTCCGCACATGAGCTCAGGGAACTCGCATAGTGAGATCTTCAACATTTTTATCTTTTTCAAATGAGTCATTTGTCATAACTTTATCCTTTGTTGCATAGACACAATAAACACATTAGCATATTCAAATACACACCTTCAAAGTTATTTTCAAAGTGAATATAACTTAAACATATAAACCACAACTTAGAATGATAACATAAACATAAAAACCATTAATTACACTTATCTTCAAAACAATTATACTTAATATCTGTTAAAAAACAAACAATTTTTATTAATAATAAATTTGAAGTGTAATTTCTTGTGTATTATTTGGTCAAGGTGTTTAAAAGTTGATCGGATTTTTTGTGTAATGGTCACATGTAAATTTTGGTCAGTGGTCAAATCGGTGGAACATATTTTCTCCGAGAGGAAAATAAATCAAAGGGATTAATTTGATAAACAAAAATTATCTCGGATCAAAGTTTGATTAACGATCGGGAGTGTCGAAGAATTCAAAACAAAATCAAAGGAGAGTATGTTTAATATATATGTTGGTAATATATATTAATTGAAAATAAACCCTATTTTATTATTTGCACTCAACCAACACCCATGAAAAAAGGAAAGAAAGAAAGAGAGAGAAACGTGAGACTGAATGGTGGAAAGAGGATGACCTGACGCAGGACCTACATTCCTGACAACCTTAACTCCTATTTTTGTGAAAAGGTTTTGTGGGTAAGTTAAGTTTTGGTCTTCGTTCTTGAGTTTCAAGTTTAAGTTTAGTTGGATCTTCATTCAAGCTTAGAGAACTCGAATCTGTGAGTAGAAGTTCATTATGCTCATCAGCGAAAGAAGAGACATGTTCTGTACGTCCAAGGAAGCAAGAAATTTGTTCTCTACATCCACGGAAGCTTGAACATCTGTTCTGTATGTCCATGAAAGTGTGAACGTCTGTAGAAGGGCGAGGAGTCTATGTCAAGTGTCTGCGCTAGGTGTCCATGCTTGATTCAGACCTCCAAACTAAAATTCCATTTGTGGTTTGGGTGTCTGCACCGGTCATCCACGATGGAGGTCCGAATGACTGCATATGCCTATTTTTTGGTAAAATTTTGTTGCTCCGCGCTACGCAGCTTGATGAACTTCGTGGCCATGGGTCTTTTATTTCCACTTTGGGTTCCTAATCCTAGTATAGAACCCATTCCTGGCTTTTCCTATAGTTTTGATAGGAACTCACCTTGGTTGACTCTATTATAGGTTTTAACGACTTCGTAGACTTCGAGCCAATTATCAGAGAGATTGTTGCTCTTGTCAGTAAGAAAGGTGACAAAAAAGGTATGGATTTTATTCTTATTTACATTACATTGCATCATGGTTTTCTAAATTGTATTTTGTGAGTTGCCACATATGAAAACTTGATAGCGACTGTTCGACAACACATCAGTTTTTATACTATGTATATAAGTGAGTTTTACACGTTTACTTTATGTGCATGGTATTTCATGATGTGGTATTATATTGATATAGAAGGATGAATCCTCTTGATACTTTGAATCGTCTCAATTTCAAAGTATCATGAGGCTATCCCAGTACATCTTATGCTGTGTGAAAATGTTTTGTTTGTGCGTTGTGTGAAAATGGGTAATAGGGCGATGTTGACGCACTCCTTGGGTTTCGAATCCCTAAACCTTATTGGGGTATATATGTTTTGAGTTTTCTTCACTAACTGGTTTGCCGGTAACCCCTGTTAGGGGCTAGATCTTCATATCAAATTCACAGTTCTTCGTCCAAACTCATGAGGTATTTCCATCATTAGAATGCCACCTTTCTGTGTGATTGCAATAGAGGGGTCCTTGAGTGACCCTTCTTTTTCACAGATCCTTGTTTATGACTTGGGATAAATGATGGAGTCTTATTTTATTATAGCTGGCTTGGTATCTAACGAGGTTTTGATGATTACCTCATCGGTGGCTCATGGAGCCTGTTTTGATGGTAAAAGATGATTTGGAAATGATTTGAAATCCATACATAGGTATGGGTACAATTTTTATTTTGATCATGGTTTTGACAAGAAATGAAAAACCAGTTTTACATGCATTGTATTTAGTATAAGTTTCCTGCTGAGTTAGTGTCTCATCTTAACAACCCCTTCCCTCTAGTTAAAGGCAAGGCTAGTTAGAATTAGCAACTGGGTGGAGTAGTTTCTGTTTCCATTCATTTCCCTTTGAGTGTTTTAGTTTGTCTACTAGTGAGGAATTTAGAAACTATTTGGGTCTATAATATTATTTGTATATGGTTTGGACTTGTAATGGTTGCATAGTGTTTAATTTTCATTTATGCTATTATTTCTTGTGATTACTAAATGGATCTAGACCCATCTTGTGTGGGCTATGAGTTTGATTTATGTTCAAGTCTTCCGCTGAAAAATAACCCTTGGGCTTGGAGATTGGGTCCTCTTTGAAGATTGGGTTGCTTGACCTAATGTTTCTTTTTTGCCCGCCTCTAGGTCGTGACAAAAATAATTTGGTGTCAGAGCCAAGTTTTCTTACAAACTTCTTCATAGTGATTGCTTGACAAATTTAATAGAGTAATGTTTGGATGATGTCGACTAAGTATAAAGAATTTTCTAACCAAGTATAATTCTTTTCTCAGAAAATTCATGAATGCTGCCAAGAAGAAATCCTCGTAGCCAAGTTGATGCACTACAGGTGTGAGAAAGAAGTCAACCCCTTGATGCTGATAGAAATAAAAGGCAAGAATAGACCCGAATTTGAAAATATCACAACTCGATTTAAGAAATGTCCCCATGGTGTGCAATTTAGACAACGCCCTTCTCTATAAATTAATAGGGGGCGCTCTCAAAATTAGAAGAAAAGTAGTTCGAAAGTAGAAGTTAAGCATGGACAAGTGCTATTAACCCAAAGAGATACCAAGGGGCAGAATCAGAGCCCAAATGGCACAAGTCATAACACTTTCAAATAACATCCAAATAATGTGAAAGTTTGACCGCAAACCACTCTTTAAGTGAAGAGGTTTTCCTCCAAAAATAGGAGGCAAAACAACCTAGAATAGAAACTATACACGGAGAAGTACAAGTTGGTATGAATAAACACCTAACCATGCCTATCGATTTCAATGGCCTCTAATGGTGAAGGCACTCCAACTTGGGGTTCAACAAGCTTTTTATCTCCTTGCTAGGAATGTCCTCCTCTGAAAAAAGATGGAGAAGAAAACATAAATAAAACAAGTCAGCCAAAACTCTCAAGAAAAAGTGAAACCAATTTTTAAACCAAGAATCTACTCGAAATCCATCAAGAAGACAATGGCCGAAAAGGAGGGAAAACCCAACCTTTGAAATGAACAATGTTCTTAGTTGAAAAGTCAATAATTCAGACAATCCATAAGGGGAGAATATATACTCCCTCAAATTAGGGTTGCCCTAACAAACAAAAGACCAAAAAGACCTCACAGCATTAAAGACAAACTAGAAGCTCTTTGCCATTAGCTAGTCGAGAGCACCAAAATGTGTCAAGTAACATTACATCAAATTGTTCCAATTAATCCATCATCAATACTCCATGCTACCTTCTTAGACACCCCAAAGATACTTGGCGTGATTTTCCTCTTGTTGAAGCCCTCAATTGTTCCAAAGCATGGTCGATTGAGTATTGGAGTGAAAATTGTCTTGGGTGTCCAAGTTGCATTCTCATTTGATTAAATGCCTCGGTTTCTCTTTGTCTCTTGTAGTTAGTTCTCCTTCTAACTTATTGTAAAAAGTTCCATCTGTAAAATAAGAATGAAATAAAAGGTTAGTGAGACTTTTGGCTCGTGCTCTTGTGATAGGGCCTTGAGGTGCATCACAAGCTCATGATAACAATGTGGAACCTATCAAGGCCATGATTGAAGTGCTACAAAATCTTTCGAGTAGCAATATAGCTCAAAATATTAGCATGACTTGGATGACTTACTTTCAAGCTCTTGCATAAACCCATTAGTGTTTAAGGGTAGTGCAAATCCTATAGAGGCAGAGAATTTGCTATAGGAGATGAAGCTAAACTTTGAATCACTATAGGTCCCTAAAGAGTATAAGGTTGGAATTGCAGCTCACTTTCTGAGGAAGTTTGCCCGCAGTTGGTGGAATGTAGTGAGGGCGACCATTGAGGCTCAATCGATGGAGTTGAAAGACTTCACCTAGTTATTTATAGCTTAGTATAGCCACAAGGATCACTAGAACTCATTGATGAGGGCATTCAATGAGTGTCCTCAAGGTTTGATGACCATGATGGAGTATTACAGTTGGTTTTTGGAGCTCCTACCTTATTCTGAATTAATTTTAGCGAGGGGGTAGATAATAAAGTTCCAACAAAGTTTGAGATAGAAGTTGCAGCAAGATGTAGACCTTATGCAGTACAATTCCCATTTGAAAGTTTTTAAGACCTCTCAAAGGATGGAGCATGTGTATGATGCCAGCTAAAATAGTTACAAGGAAAAGTAGGCCAAGAAGGAAGAGAGGAAGGTCACTAAAAAGAATCGGACCAATTTTCAAGGGCAATAGTCCAGTAGAGGGCCGACCCCAGGTGCTAGTAGCGGGTCATTTGGGAATGGCCAATATAGTCCATATACCTGCCACACGTGTGGACAGCCATGGCATTTGAAGAGAAACTGCTCGTAAAATCAAGAACAGCCGCCACGTCAGTCTTTCTCATCGTTTCAGGGTAGTGCTGCTCGGACTACTTTTGGGAATAGGTGTGGTTTTGTCAAGTTGTCCTTCTAGCAGTTTTAAGGGTAATCGTTCTTCATGCCCGACCCCAACAGTTAAGGCCTCGACCACCATACCACTCCTAGTACCAGCTAACCAAACCAGATTTTTAGAGAAAAATTGATTATCAGTAGAGCTACAATTCTAGTCTTTACTAGCAACAAAGGTCTGGTGACTATCAAGAGCCGTCTTTTCATTGCAGTGGTCCTGGCTTGAGTTCAACTACAAGGTGTCTTGGGAAGGGCCACAAGGGCAAGGACAAGGTCTTGGAGTAGACCTATACAGTAGACGGGACTGAGTACTTTTACAGTTAAGAGAAGCAAGGTGTTGTCAATGGTACTATTCTTGTGTCTTACTATTTTGCATGAGTGTGGTTCGATATCAGGTCGACACTGTGACGACTCGATTTTTCATAACCTTTTAAAATACGAGAAATTTAAAACTTTTGCAAGACAACTAAAATCCTTCATAATCAGAGTGCTAAAACTGAATCGTCAAAATCCATTCGTTATATTCGTTATGAAAATCGTTTTTCAAAACATAGAGGAAGCAAGAATAATTTATTTAAAACATAGCGGAAGCAAAAACATTCAAATTAAAACATGCTAAGTAAATCGTTATGTTTTACAATTTACTTTACTTGTCTCTAGCCTGACCAGCCACAAGTTCTGCCCGTGTAAATCTTTCATTGACTACTTTGTATTTTGTTCATCGTTCTTCTTGTCATACATGTATACCTACACCACATGTAAACTATAAGCCCAAAGGCTTAGTAAGGAAAGGGAATATGCAATATGATCATGCCTCTCTTTAGTTTACTTGGAATGGGTCCGCCCCAAATCAATCTTTCATTACATTCATTCATTCATAACTCGTACTTCGAGCCAGAAGTTGAAGGAACACATGTGTGATGGTATAGTTTGATTAGCTTCTAGCCTTTTGTGGACTAGATCCGAACAATCCACCTGCCTCTCAACTTCCCATCATTCATCATCGTTCATTTCATTCGTTCATTTTCCTCACATCATACATGTGAGTACTACCCCGAGGGGCATTTCCTACTTGTTTCTATTATCATGATGCATGTTGACACAATATAAAAAGAACAATAATTAAGTAATGAATAGCAAGAACAACACGAATAGTAAGCAACGAATGGAAAGAATAACATTAGTTGAAAGCAAACACAGAAACGAATCGAAAGCAACATATAACATGCTTGATTCTACCGAACATAACAATCAAGATATAGCAAAATGAATAAACTGTTAGCTACGAGGTATCTAAGCGAATTAACATACTTAACAATGTTATAAAAGATTAGATGTAACATTAATAAATAAAAGGAAACATACTCAATAATTAACTAATAGAAGCATGGTTAACAAACGACAATGAACGTATTCTTGATTTATAATTAAAGGTATCAAGCTAAACTAATTATGCATACTCATCTAAACAAAACCGAACATAACATGCTTATCAAACAATTATTGGAAACGTGCTTGACAATTTGACTAATCATACATGCTTGTCTAACTAATAATTATATGGAAATATAATCAACCAATAGAAAACGGAATATGCTTAATAATCGATTTCAACTATAAACGTGCTAATTAATTAAGTTAACTAAACATAGTCAAATTACTTAAAGGAGTTCAATGAGAAATTACATTCTAGTTGATTAATCATGCTTTTATTCAATTTGATTAAACATGCAAAGAGCTCCATTTAATTAAACATGCATCGGTTTAATTAATCATGCTAAATATGCTCATACAATTATTATCCTAAATAATCTACACATGCTTGATTAACGAAATGAAGTAATCATTAATAACTAAGAAGTTACAGTGAATATCATGGTGAATTATGCAGGAAACCACAGCAAGTGAATATAATAAATTGTACAAAACAGAAATAAAATTCTCTATTCATTCACAACCATACGTACACATCATATCATCCTCCATTTCCTCATTCTATCAAACAACTTAACGTCATCGATTATTATTCATTCACTACACTTCCATTAAAGTAAACATTTGCAATAAAAGATAAGAATTATATTACATAACCAGTACCAAGAAGCAATAACATTATAAGCTAGATTTTAATATGCTAAACTAATCTATCTAAGCATGCTTATTTGAATAAAACAGATCATAGACATAATTAATAAATTGAAATGAGTAAATAACTGAATTAGCCTAAACATGCTCGGATTTAAGAGATCTATAGTAAGCAAACCAACAATTACAAGTACTAAGAAGTAATTACAGCAAGTAAAACATTTCACAAAACCGAATCATGACTTATGTAGTTCATAACGCATTCATGCTTATCACATCATCCTACAAATCTTCCATTCATCGTTCATTCCATCCTTAGGCATTCCATTTCAACATTCATAATAAGGATATGTACAGAAAATTAAACAACACAGTAGCAAGATATAATCAAAGTAATTTCGCAAGGAATTGATAGCAATACATCTAGCACAACACACACACACTACTTGTGGGTAGGGTTTTGACGGCCAAGACTCTTCCCAATCCTTACCTCAATTCTTTATTGCGCGTTAGCACTTACTCGCTATCCTTCTTCTTCTTTTTGATACCTTCACAAATTAATAACATTCATCATTAATAATTACGACTTATGATTTTCCCTACCCTTAGTTACATAGAATTTCTAGGAACTCATTGACACCTAAGCAGAACATAGCTTATTCTAATAAATTAATCCAATTACCGAGGCTTGTGTCCACGCAACCTAGCACATCCATATTTATCAATGTTCAAAATCCAATGATAAAGCACTTTGTACATATATTCAATTTTATCACCCAGCAAGTTAATTCGGAACAACAATTTATCATTTTCCTACGTCTAATAATATGTTTCAGATTATAAACTAACGTTGCATATCAAGACAGACCACAACAATGTACTTTTTATGAGAACAATCATCAAGTCCAACCTATCAATAGATAACATGTTAAATGTCTACACATAACAAATTGCACAAGGACCTAGCTCAACAGAATTACAACCCATACATCAGCAGCATAACTCATTCTAATTCATAAGTTGAAATGGAGGGATTCATACCGACAGAATAGTCGAGAGTAGCATCAAAATCTTCACAAAATTCTAAGCTCTCACTTTGTCCACTTAGCTCACCCGAGAGCTTAAGCCTGTCCAAGCCATCTCCCTCAACTCAGTCTCTAGATTGTAGCACTAGAGAGACTTACTCTCTGCCAAAAGGAAAGGCTAGAGAGTATATGGTCTCCCACGTTCGACAATCCATATCCGGCAACTCGAGACTCGTGCTGGACCAAAACTGCGAAGCCCGACGCTCTCTGTTCACCTGATCGGAATGAACTCGAGCCAAGTTTGATCTCGCCATTCCATTCTGCCTAGACGTCGCGCACGCCGGAGCCCGCCTTGTTGCTACGTAGAACCCGCCGGCGAGCTCTCCTGATCACTCGCTCGCCCTCTCTCTTTCTCGGTTTCCATCACTCTTTCTCTCGTCTCTCGCCTCTTTCTCTCTCTTCCCAATTCCTCTCTTCAAAACACCAAATAACCTAATTCTTCCCCCCTTTTCAATTGCTTCTAAACCGAACCCATAGACATAGCCCAAACCGGACTAGCCAACCAACAAAACTAAACCGGTTCTGCTTCTCCAAATTCCAATTAATTTCTTTTATTTCTAATTCCTCAATTAATATCCAATAAATCCAATTTTATTCTTCTTCCAAATAAATTCTTAATTATCATCCGATAAATTTCATAATTTATAATCTTACGAAGACGTCCTTGGTAATACCTCGATAATTACCCAATTAATCCAAATGTCCCTAATTATTTTCCAATTATCCTTATTAAATTCTGATATAAAAAGTCGAGGTACTACAGGCACACTCTTTTATCACCTCTATTTTTGTGTCTATTTTGGGTTTTTCAGTGGAGAAAATGGAATCTTTATTGGTCCTTAGCACTCTCCTAGGTATTCAGAGTGGAGTATCTTTGGTTTGCAGAGCAGTCTGTATAGTTTTTGATGACTGCAAGTTTTCTGTGAATTCGGTTGCCTCACCGATGAGTTAGTTTGATGTGATTTGGGTATGGACTAACTGAGAAAGTATAAAGCGATTATGGAGTGTCACCTAAAGAGTGTCACAGTCATTTTGAAAGATGGACATGTTGTTGTTTACCACATTGGTCTTAGTGCGGTAATAACTAACCCTACTCTACAAGCTTGTCTGTGTGGCAGTAGTTGTAATACCCCAAGTTTTATCATCTAAGCTTTGTTGGAATGTGATTATCAGTAATGTGAATTAGATTAATTGAAATTGTGATGTTTATTGGTGTTATGGCTTATGGAGGAGCTTGATTTAGATGGTTATCGACAGTACATAGTTGAGAGTGGTCGATCAATATGATGTGTGGTTGTTCAACTTCTAAAAAAAATTTGACAGTCAAAATTGAGAATGTAGCGGTTGATCGGCTGTGTGTGTTGGTGATCGACCAACTTCTTCAAGAATTGTGAAATTTATGGAATTGCGGTCGATCATAAGGGATTTTGTGGTCGAACTCGTCATTACAGATTGTAGAATTTTGTTTGTGGTTGATCGTTCGCTATAAGTTGATCTACCGGTAAGTTGAAGAGTTGCTAGAAATGTGTTTTGGTGTCATGTTTTAATTGAATTAATGAGTGGTTAGTCATCACTTAGACATTTGAGGAAGCTCCACTTCTTGCTTGAAGTTGGCTGAGGAATGAGTTAAGTTATTTTAAAGGGGGAAAAGCTTGTGAATGAGGAAATAGAGGAACGGTGAGAGTTGGTGACAAAGAAAAGGGAAGTCTGGGAAAGACAAAGAGAAAGCCATGAGAAGAGAAGTCTAGGAAGAAGAAGAAGAAGAAGAAGAAAAGAAAGGAAGGAAAAGAAGAGAAGCTGTGAAGTTGGAGGAGAAGAAGAAGAGAAAGGAGGAGAGAAGGCTTTGTCTTCCTTGAGGTAAGAAATGTTGTGTTTTTGCCCTTTTAGGGCTACATCACAAGAAATTGGGTTTCATTTTGGGATATGCTTGGACTGGGACAGTATCAGAGTCTCTGATCGATTGATGTTGAGGTTGAGACCACTGGCCAGGACATGGATATCTCATTTGTGAGGGAGTTTCCACATGTGTTTCCTGATGAGTTGCTAGGGTTGCCTTCGGACTGAGAGAATGAGTTTTGCATTGATCTTGTTCTAAGAGCTACCCCAATTTTGATCCTTGCATATAAGATGGCTCTAGCAGAGTTGTCTGAGTTGAGGAAGTAGTTGGATGAATTGAAAGATCAAGGATTCATCAGTTAGAGCATGTTGCCTTAGGGTGCTTCAGTGTTGTTTGTGAAGAAAGTCGATGGTTTGTTGAGGCTTTATATTGATTACCTAAAGTTGAACTGGGTTACCGTGAAAAATAAGTATCTATTGCCAAAGATTGACAAGTTATTTGACCAAATTGGTGGTTCATGATATTTTTCTAATATTGATTTGAGGTTTGGGTATCATCTAATGAAGATCCGTGAGGAAGATATCCCAAAAACAACTTTTCGGACAAGATATAAGCATTTTGAGTTTCTGGTCTTACCTTTCGGTTTGACCAATGCCCCACCTACCTTCATGAGCCTTATGAACAGAGTTTTTAGATCATATTTTATAACATCCTTTACTTCAAACCATTCTTTTAATGGAAATTCTTTTTTTTTTTAACGTGCTATCGAAAACTCTTTGTACAGTGGAAGACTTTCTCTGGTTAAACAAAATCCATCACATTCAATAGTATTTCAAACAAGTAAATAAATCAAGTTTTTGGCACAAAACCATTCGTCACAGAATAAGTTCACCAAATTAAAGATTCATTACATCAAAATCCTTGTTCTTTAGCCACCCACAGGTCAAAATTGCAGTAGCAACACCAAGCACTCACCCATGAAAACACCTCACAAACTGCCACTATCAATTAGATCTGTTCTTATACGTATCATCAGGAACATCCTCACCTACTACACAAGATAAAACTATGAGTCTAATGCTCAACAAGTAATGCATAAATAACATGAATATAATATGCAACTTTGTAAAACATGTGATTTTCACTTTCCAGTTCACTCAGTTTCTTTGCATTCTTTGGTTCATTTCATTTCTTTACATTCTACATTCATCATCATGGGGGATAGTGGGGAACTTCAGCCAAATCAAACCCTGAGAAAATTAGGTATGACTATGGAGAACACACCCCTTACATCTCTTGAAATATGGCGAGACAGTCCCAATTCGATGAGACTTTCGTTAATGTTACGTACTCAATGCGCAACCACCTAGTGAACTAGTCCATATAGTCTAGGTTTGCTATCCACCCAAGGAGTACTAAGATGTACTATGACTTGAAATAACAATACTGGTGGGTGGTTATGAAGCGTTAGGTGGCAGACTTTGTGGACAAGTATTAAAGGCCTGCAAGATTGCTGCAACCTTTCCCAATTCTAGAGTGGATGTGGGTTAGGATTATGATGGATTTCATCACGGGTCTCCCTAAGACTCCTCAGAAGTTGGACGCGGTGTACGTCATCGTGGATCGTTTGACCAAGTTTGCTCACTTCATTCTAATCTATATGAACTTTCCCTTATCAAGGTTGAGCTGTTTGTGCATTGAGAACATCGTTCATCTTCACGGTGCTCCATCTAGTATTGTTTTGGATTGTGATCCTAGGTTAGAGAGCTTTGCAGAAAGCCTTAACTCGGAGATAAACCTTGGCACTACACACCATCCTTAGTTTGATGGGCAGTCAAAGTGGACTATCAAGGTTCTAGAGGATATGTTGCGATCTTGTATCTTGGATTTTAGTGACAACTAGATTAATCATCTGCTATTGATCGAGTTTGTGTACAATATCAGTTATCAAACCAATATTTGTGTCTCTCTATATATGGTGTTGTATTGGAGGTCGTGCCATTCACCATTGTGTTGGGTCGGGATAAAAGAAAGAGTTTCTTTTGGGCTAGAGATGATCCAAGAGACCACAAATAAGATTCAGTTAAACAAGAATAGGCTCAAGAGTTACGCCAATCTAAAGAGGTGAGAAGTTGAATTTGACGCGAGAGAATTTTTTTTAATGTTGCATCCTAGGCACGACCATGAGTTTTTTAATTCTGGTTTGGGTTTCTAATCCATGTATCAGACCCATTCCTTGCTTTCCCAAGAGTTTTGATAGGAACTCACCATGGTTAACTTTATTATTGATTGCTATGACTTTGTGGACTTTGAGGCAATTCTTGAAGAGATCGTTACTCCAGTCGGTGAGAAAGGTCGCCAAAAAGGTAGAAATTTTATCCTTAGTTATATTGCATTGCATCATGGGTTTTGAAATTATATTTTGTGTGTTGCCACATATAAAAACCAACTGGGGACTATTTGATAGCATGTCAGTTTTTATACTACGTATGTTGGTTGGTTTTACATGTTCACTTTACATGCATGGTATTTCATGATGTGCTATGATATTGATATCGGAGGATGAATCCTCTTGATACTTTAAATGGTCTCATTGTCAAAGTATGACGAGGCTATCCCGATATATCTTTTGTTGTGTGAGGATGTTTTGTTTGTGCATTGTGTGAAAATGGGTAATAAGGCAGTGTTGACATGCTCTATTGGTTTTGAATCCCAAAACCTGTCAGGGTGTATATGTTTTGGGTTGTGTTGTCATTGAATAGTTCACTGACAACTCTTGTGAGGGGCTAGATCTTCATATTGCACTCATAGTTCTTTGTCCTCACTCATAAGCCGTTGCAATCTATGGACTGTCGCCTTTCTATGTGATTGTATCGAACGGGTTATTGAGTGACCATCTGATAGGTTCCAAGAAACACTTAGAAAGTCTTAGTGAAATCTGTCCCGAAAATTATCAATCCTCGGACCACCAGCAAATGAAAGGAATGAATCAAGCTCCAAATATACACATGAACTAGAGCTGTACTTTGGAGGACATAAACTTAATATACTCAAGAAAGTCATATAAAAAATCCAACCCAAAAAGCACCCTGGATTAGGAGATATATCAATTTCAAATATGAACCCGAAATCTGTTTCCAGCAGAACAGATTTACCAATACAGATTCAAAACGGAATAACTTGAGCTACATATACCGAATGAAGCTCATTTTTGGAGGGTAGCTCACTGACGTAAACATGAACAATTTATTAGAAGGCGTCAAACTGAGATGAACGACGTAAGGGCTCCAAACAGGTAACACAATCAGAGGCAGTATTAATCTAGAAAATTCACAGATTCAGCAACTCAACATTAATCCGAAAATATCACCTTTCTTTCAAAAATTCCCAAAAGAGCTTCTTCAACAATTAACATGCCCTCAATCACCCGAACATAGGTTGTCCAAACAGCAAGAAAAGAACATAAAATAACTTCAAGAATTAAGAGGAAAATACAATGGAGTCCGCGGACCTCCTAGTGAGAGGGGCGACTTTGGGGTTGGCCGAAAACCAACACTCTCCAAGGTTGGAAAGTTCTCTTGTCTCCACACCACAATCTTACCTCGAAAAATAAGGATTGGAAGAACCAATATCCCAATGATGCAAGGTTGAGAAGCTTCAAGAGTAGCCTTGCTTGGGGGATGGATGAAACCGGCGCTAAGGGGAGGGGGAGGCCGGGGCTAGGTGTTTACCAAAACACATAATTTGTCTTCAATTCAAAAACTCCTTCATTTGCAGCAAAGAGGGCTTTTTAAAACCCTAAGAGTTCGTACACTAAAGGAAAAAAAAGACTAAAATAACCCTAATTAGAAAATGACCTAAACAGCCCTTTAACAATAACAAAACAATAAATCCGATTTTGAAAATCAGTCTCTGAAAAATGGATATCAAATATAGTAAACCAAACCCAAATAAAACGACCAATATGTCCTTGGAAAGATCTGTATGTTGGATGCATTTGATATGAAGGACTAAAGTTGAAACGACGCAGTCTCGGTTGTCAAAATAGCCCTTGATCATCTGCTGCTCAGATTCTAGACGGATTTGGACAGCTCCTAATTTTCTTCTATGATTGCATGATATCCACTAGTCCAAATACACCAAATCCTCTCTGTGACATTGAATAAAGCTTTCCTCCAAATTGGATAGAAAATTAAACACCTACAAAACAAATAAAAAGTTAGAAATAAAGGTGCCCCGGGCACAGCTTAGGCGATAGGAACTTGGGGCACATCACCATCTTTTTTCACTGATCCTTACTTATGACTTATGAAAAGTGATGGAGACTTATTTTATTATAGTTGACTTTGTATCTAGTGAGGTTTTGATGATTGCCTCATTGGTGACTTGTGAAGCCTGTTTTGATGGTAAAAGATGTTTTGGAAATGATTTTAAATCCATACATGGGTATGAGTACGATATTGATCTAGAACATGGTTTTGACGAAAAATGAAAAACCAATTTTTCTTGCATTGCGTTTAGTATAAGTTTCTTACTAAGTTAGTCACTCACCTCAATGACCCTTTCCCTCCAGGTCAAGGCAAGGCTTGTCAGGATTAGCAGCTGGTTGAAGTAGTTTCAGTATCTCTTCATTTCCCTTTGAGTGTTTTAGTTTGTCTACTAGTAAGGACTTTAGCAACTATTTGGGCATGTATTAATATTCGTATACGGTTTGGAATTGTAATGGTTGCACAATGTTTATTTTTCATTTATGCTATTGTTTCTTGCTATTGTTTCTCATGACCACAATGTAGACCTAGGCCTGTCACATGTGGGCTACAACTTTGATTTACATTCAAGTCTTTCGCTGCAAACCAAGCCTTGGGTTGGGTGATCATGTCCTCTCCAAGGATTGGGTTGCTCGATTCGGTGCTTCTGTTTGGCTCACCTGTTTATCGGGACAACATCTATTAAGTCAACACATAATAAACTAAAAAATAATGGTTAGCTAGCCTCCTTGCTTGGGCTCAGGTTAGAGGACCTGTTGGCTCATCATCCTCTGGGGTTAGAAAGGATTTGCCCTCAAATCTTGCTCTTCCTCCTCCAAGCTATCACTAATATATGGGACAAAACTTTGACATTGAAGGTGGCTAATGCTATGTAATCTCGAAGAAGCTCAATTTTATAGGCTTTATCATTGATTCCTTCTAAGACCTTGAATGGACCATCGACTCTTGTCATAATCATTAACTTCCTTTGTTCGCTAAATCTATCTTTCCTAAAATTGATCTGCACCAAATCACCTTGTGAAAAAATCATAGCTTTTCTCCTTTTATTTTCTACTCTTGCACACATTTCATTCCTTTTTTGAATTATTTTTTCTACCTCTTCATGCAACAATTTTACTTTCTTGATCTTAGCCTTCTTATCCTCATCGATCAAATCACTACTTGGTAGTGGAATTAAATCCAATTGAGTCTTGAGAGTAGTTTCATACACACTCCTAATATAAGCAAATTCTACATTAAGTGAATGTAATTCCAAAATTTGACATTCTTACCCATGATGTCCTCCATAAAGTCTCCATGGTTCAATTCACTACATCTATTTAGCTATCCGTTTGGGGATGAACAAATGTAATATATAAAAGTTTAGTGTCCAGTATTCTCCACAAAGTCTTCCAAAATGAGCTTAAGAACTTTATATCTCTATTTGATAGAATGGTTTTTGGCACCCCATGCAAGTGAACAACTTCTTCAAAGACTAACTCATCCACTTGAATACCATCATCCATTTTTTAACAAGCTATTGAATGATACATTTTAGAGAATCTATCAATAACTACCAATATAAATTCTTCACCCCTCAAGGTCCTCAGCAAACCCAGAACAAAATCTATACTTAGACCTTCCCATGGATGACTAAGAGTTGGCAAAAGAAGATATAATTAGGGGGTTTGGCACGATTCTTTGAATTTTTGCACATGATACATCTTTCAACTATTTTTCAAACATCACAGTTCATATGATGCCAATAACAATGCTCTCTGCAGGATTCAAAATTTTTTCTTTCATCAAAGTCACTAGCAAGACCCACATTGACAGCTTCTCTAATCAAATTTCTCTCAGACAACCATAGGGAATACAAAGTTTGTTTCATGCACACAAAAAATTGACATGTTTAACCTTTCTCCCTCGGCTTTATTACCATAAATAGCATACCATCTAGCAAAATCAAGATCATGTTCATAGTGTTCTTTAATCCAACTAAAACCAAGTAGTCAATCATTTAGCTTTGTTAGTAAGACATACCTCTTTTGATAATGCATCGACCACAATGTTTGTTCCCCCTTTTTATACTTGATGATATATGGGAATCTCTCCAAGAATTCAACCCACTGTGGATGGCTTTCATTTGGTTTCCCTTTACTCTGTATGTGTTTCCAAGTAGGGGTGGGCAAATGGGTTCTTGGTTCCGGTTCCGAACCTTTTGGAACCGACCATTCGGTTGTCGGTTCCAAGATTGAGGAACCGGAACCGGAACCATGCGGTTCTGGACCCGGACCCGGAACCGAAACAGAGCCTTGGTTTCAGTTCGGTTCCGGTTGGTTCTGGAAAATAGAATTAAAAGTCCGATATCTGCTCTGAGAGTGTTATAACCTGCAACATTAGGCACCGCTAATGAGAAAAAACCCATTAGCAATATCACGTAATAACTGGGAAACTCTGATCTCCACCAAAGTGAAACAAAACCTTATTATGGCCCAGTGGATAATCGATTACCTCAAAAGAATGTATGAGATACAGGATACTCTTTTGAGCAAATGTTCCTTTGCTGGATTCTGAGATTTTCAGGAACGCACTAATCATTGCATTCGCCATATAAAGGCAAAAGGATAGAGAAATTAATCCTTGTAGCTCACGGTTTACATCTTGGTTAAGAGAAATGTCGTTCTTCCCATGTATAAAATAATGCATGATATAAGCAAGAACAGAGCTACCTGTTCCAATTTTCAGCTGTCGATCAGTCAAAAAAATAAATGCAGGATTTATATTCATATTACGTAGTAACAACAAGAGTCACCTATCTCTTGAACAATGTCATTGTCAATCATCTTTGGAAAGGAGTCCATCGATGAGTTAAAGGCTTGCACTTCGGCACATACCATCAATGCCAAACAGTCAATGCAACCATGTTGAGCACTGGAAACTAAGAAAGCAGGACCACTGCATCATCAACTCATAAAGAGAGGATGAATACAAGATTGAACTCGAAGAAAATGTACAAATTGCATACCTTCATCCCCAAAAGATAAAGCCCAAGTCTCAACATAAAAGTACAGAATTTTTATTAACAGCAAAAATTGTTCCTAATTGTAAAGATACATATATTGCTCAAAAAATCGTCAGTAAAGAAAAATAAAATGGCATCCTAAAAGTGGATCTTCATTATGAAAAATTAGATATTCAAGAAAACAGGGGAGAATTCTTTGGCTTGTGGGAGCACTCCACTGCTAGATAGGATTGAGATAGTTGGCAAATCTACCTATTTTGAAAATCGCAAAAGATATTAAATGATTTATAACCTGCGACTGGCGTCTGATGAGGCGAGAACACGAGGCGACTGGTGTCTGGCGAGGTGAGGCGATTGGCGACTGGCGTCTGGAGAGGCAAGGAGATCCACGTTCGAGCAAGAACAGAACACAAACGAGAAAGGAAGAACAGAGAGGCGCAGCTAATATGATTTGAAGCAGAAGCCCTCGTCGCCTCGATGTTATGTTGGTTCTGGTCGGTTCTCATCACCAAGACCCGCAACCCGGACCACAAATTAAAGTAATACCCGGAACCAAACCAAATAGAATTTTGGGAACCATGAACCGGAATCGAACCAGAACAGATCGTTGGTTTTGGTTCAGTTTTCGGTTCTGGTCGGTTCTTGCCCACCCTTATTTCCAAGCTTGGTGATTTGTATGGATGATAAATTCCCTTGGAAGTAGATAATATTGTTAATTTTTTTGGTGCCCTCACTTCTGTAAGGGAGCTAAAATTCTTCACAAACCTTCTATAGAAAGAAGAAACCATGAAAACTCCTAACCTATAAAATATTGCTAGGAATTGGCCAAGTCTTAATAGCCTCCATCTTATGATCATCCACCTATATTTCATGACTACAGATTATAAAACCAAAAAAGGCAACTCCTTCTTGATGAAAAGAGTTTTTCTTTAGGTTACCATAAAGTTTAACCTCTAGTAAAGTTTCAAACAATTTTATGAGGAGATTCAAATGCAATTCCAAATTCTCTCTATAAACAATTATATCATCAAAGTACACAATAAGAAATTTACACTTATAATTAATTAACACGTTGTGCATAATCATCATGAAAGTGCTAGGGGCATTAGAAAGTTTGAATGACATCGTCATCCATTCCTATAAATCATTCTTCATTTTGAAGGCCACCTTCTATTCATCTACTTCTTCCACTCAGATTTGATGGTAGCAACTCTTTATGTCCACCTTAGAAAATACTCAAGCACCACTTAATTCATCCAACATATCCTACAATCTTGGTCTAAGATACCTATACTTTACAGTAACTTGATTCATGGCACAACCATCAACACACATCCTCATTGTGCCATCCTTTTTAGGCACTAAAAAAGTTGGTACTGCACAAGGACTCATGCTCTCCTAGATATATATCTCTTCTTAAGTAACTTCATCCATTGCTTTTGTAACTCTTTGGCTTCTTTCGGATTCGTTATATTGGTTGGTTTATTTGGCAAAAAATAACCCTATAACTAAGTTGATTTGATGCTCGATCCCCCTCAGAGGAGGCAACTTGTAATACCCGAATAATTTCCCCATAAAGGGAATATACAATTTTATGGAATGAACAAATATCTTTATAAAAGAAAATACGATTTGTAACTATCGACTTCACAATTGATGCCATGTAAATGAGGGTGGGAGTATTATTGGAATTATTAAAGTGAAAGTTGTTACAGGATGTGTATTTGGCATTTTCAGTCGAGTCGCGGTCAAGGTCGAGGTCGAATATCTCGACCAAAATGCATTACAGATTGCTGCTTGCATTTTAGGTCGAGGTCGAGGTCGAATATCTCGATTGAAATGCATTACATATTGCTACTTTCATTTTGGTGGAGTCGAGGTTAGGGTCGAATAACTCTACCAAAATGCATGACAGATTACATTTTTGGTTTTTGGTCGAGGCATCGGTTGAGGGCTTGGTCGGATGTCTCGACTGAAATGCTTTACAGATTGCATTTTGGTTTTTTGATAGAGTCATTGGTTGAGGATGTGGTCAAAATGTTCGACCAAAATACAAAATAGAGGCAAAATTTGGATAATCGATCGATGTCGCGTCGATGGTTCAATCGGCTTCTTCAACTGAAAAGTTTATTTTTTAACTAAAAGATTGATTCTGTCACAGCCATTCTTATTTTTCTTTGATATTTCCTCCTCTCCCGAGATGATAGCGAGCTTTCCATGTGGCTAATCTACATTGGGCCACCCTCCTTTGAAACAGGCGATTGTCCCTCAATTGTCACTTCCCTTGGGGAGTCCTCTCCTTGGCTATAAAGCAATGGAAGCTGCTGAAGCAGTTTACATTTTGCATTTTGGAATTGCATTTTTTGTGAGTTTCTGTTGTGGGATTTCTTACAGAGAGAAAGGAAGTGAGTGCGTGAGTGAGAGTGAAAAAGGAGGTGCTGCTTGGTTTCCTAGTGTGTGTCATTTCTTCAGTTGGATTTCTGAACTATTGTTGCTGGTGTTCGGGGCTTGCTGTGAAGTGGTAATTTGGCTATTGTGAATGAAAGCAATTGTTAAGTTGTGAATGAAAACCATTTGCTAAGTTCTGAATGAAATAGTTAAGCTGTGGAGTAAATACTGTCCATGATAAGAGGATGAAGAAATTGGGATTTTATTCTGCCTTCGTTGTTGAAAATTGTTCACTGCTCTAAGAACTGAACAAGAACAGAATAAATCATTCCCTATCCTTGATGTTTGCTGTAAAATAATTTTCTACTGGCTTGAGAAACTGCACTATGATTTACTCAGGGCTTCATGGTTGTTTAAATGTGGCTTTGGTCATTACTGGGAAGATTTGTTCTATTTGTTACTACCATTTGTTGTGAGATATAAGAGGATATTGTTTGATTGTGTACTACTTGGTTTCTTGGTTGAGATCTATGGTTAAATAGTTCTGGCTACTGTGATTCATTGCGGACTATGATTTTGTGATTTTATGGGCTGTGAGGGATTAGCCGAAAAGGATATAGGAGAGGTCCGGTTGATTTATTATGAAATAATGCACTGAGGGAAAAATTAAAAAGCATAAAGAGGAGGGGGGGGGGGGTGTTATTGGTAATCTGTTATCTCTGGATTGGTTGACCTGTTAAGTGATGAGTTGTTCTCTGATGTTTATTGAATTATTCTCTGACAATAAGTGAATAATCTATTTAACAGCCTTTCCTAATGTATCTATTTCTTGATTTGTCCCTATAAATAGTTGATCAATGTTACGGGATAGAATGAAATTGTTAGATTAAGTCATTAACTGTCATATCTCTATGTTAAATCCATGTTTCCTTTTATTATTCTGTATACTGTTGTGAACTCCCTCTGTCGATAAAATGCTAGACGATAAAAACTGGTTGTTTTGGCTTAAGCATGATTTGTTATATCCTTGCTTTAATATTGTATTTCCTTTGCTTATTCTTTATATGATTGTGGACTAGCATTTATGCATCATGTTAGGACTTATTAAAAATGTGGCATATGCACGACATGTTTAAAACGAATGAATAAACGTAAATGAGTGTGTGGGGATTTGGGAGATAGGGTGACGGTGCTTGGTGGTGACACCCCAAATGAAAAACCTTGCCTTAAGTAGGGGATAAGTGTCGGTTAAGCCACAAGACCAATAGATGTATCCCTTCTCTTGTTCCGGAAATCCTCAACGTCTGAAAAGATAGAAATTGTTGATGGTCGTGGTGACACCCCTAATGGAAAACCTCGCCCCAGGTAGGGAACGAGTGTCGGTTAAACCACAGGGACCAGCAAATGTATCCTTTCTCTGGTAATGAAATGTGAAGGTGGAAAAGATAGGTTCTTTTCTGAGTCAGATAGCATGAGCATAACCATGAGCATGAGAGCATGAACATTGCATTTCATCCTATTTCTTGTTGAGTGTTAGACTCATAGTTTTGTCCTGTGATGTAGGTGGTTGTAATATTATTGGTGATATCGATGTAGAGGAGGAGGCATTGCCAGCGGAACTCTTGGGTTACCAACTGGGCTCGAGTTGAAGGTTATGGCTCACGTAAAGTAGTATCTACTATTTTGAACAGAAATTATGGTTTTTAGACTTGGTAAATGTTTTGTAAAACCATGGACTTTCATTTAAAAATGTTAAAACCATGTTTTGAAATTTTATCAAATTTCACTTAAGTACTCTGATATGTTTTCTTCACACGCGTTTTAAATAAGTCAAAGAAAATTTAAGAAAATTTTTATATGAAAAAAAAAATGAAAGCAAAGAAAAAGCTTTTAATAACGCGGGGCGTTACACAACTCTTGAGATAATTCTTTGAGAAAAAGATTCTCAAACTCTTCAATCAAACTTCTCACCTCAATCTATATTACTCAAATTTCTTCAACACTTTTTTAAAAAATATCATTAGGATTAAGGGTTCATGAATTCTTAAACCTTATGTTTAATTAGGTTTTCTAAATTTTTTCATTGTTATAATTTTAATCATTTGCTATCTTATATTAATTTTATCTCTTAACTATATTTGTTGAGTCTAATACGCAAACAATGACAATTACAATAAGTAAGAGAGTAAGAGAAGAGAATGCAACAAGTTGTTAATGTACTTTGGCCAATCATGCCTATGATTGCGCTCTAAGGCTCCTCAAAGATGCCTTTCACTACAACCCTTTTGATTATGACCGATTGAACTTTCGGGTGTCAAATAAGCCTTACATCGACTCCTCTGAAGCATCACCCTTTAATCATTTCACAAAGAACAAGTGTAGAGGTTTCGGGCATCGTCTAGTTGTCCCTGAGCATCTATGATATGTTGTTAGAGACATCAATGAGGCAATAACCTTCTGCAACTTAAGTTGGAGGCTACCACACCGTGTGTTTGCAAATCATGACCGGACATTTGCGAAAGCATTAACTTGAACTACTTGTCTTCTTGTTGAACGTCCGCTATGTTCTTTTGGTTCCCGTTGTGGGTGTTTGCATGTGTCTCTAAGGTTCCGCAATTTCCAATTCAAAAAATAGTGCCTCAGGACTAGGCTTTTGCCAGTTACTTTAGGCATCCTCTATGGGTGTTTGATACTTAGGTCTAAGAGTATAGACATCTAGTATAAAAGTAAAAAAAATGAAGAACTAATATCAAAATCTAAACTTCTGATGAAGTTTTGGCATCAAGGAATGGAGGATTATCCAAAAAAATTTTCAAAGCATCCAAGAGTTTCTCAAATTTAGCAAGCATCTATGCATGAAAACATGCTTCAGCCGAACTAAGATCCTAAACTTGGCAAACCAATCCTTCAATAGTGGTAGTGAGAATGGATAGGCAGGCTGACATAATGTCTAATTTCTCTTTAATTGTGGACATAGATCTAGAGGAGTGACGTGGAGATGGCTGAGAGGGAACATCTTCCATATAAACATCTTGAGTGGTAGGAGCTGGAGGTGGGGTTGCTGAAGTGGAGGCTGATTATTTGCTTTAAGTACTCATTCACCTCAGACTTCAACGATACTTATATGACCCAAGGTAAAGTGATTGTATACATTCACTCCCTTTTCTTTTCTCATAGGCTCGTTTCATGGTATTGTTATCCCATTGTGTTCAATAATCTTTTGAATCAAAATATTATATGGCAAATTTTTTGTCTAGTTGGTGAGAATATTTTGCATGTGATTCATAATCACATACCCCGAATTAAATCTCTTCCCATTATAGATTTTCTTCTTTGGATAGGGATCCATATTGTTCTCGTGGTCTTGAAGTCCATCATGGGGTATAAGGGTGTGAAAAATAATATGATTAATAACCTGTGCATTGTCATTCAGATCCTTTGACATAGGTTTGTAAAATGCCCCAATGTTGGAATGGCGAAGAATCTTGCAAAGCAGATGAAGTCCTTCCCCTTATTTAATAAACTCAGGATCCAAAGAACCATGAAAATATTCTTCACTACACTCATCCATCAGGAAACCAATCAGTTCATTAATAATTTCGAATTTAACATAATTTTTTAACCGAGAATATATGATTTTACTATAAAAGGCTATGTCATATTGTCAGATTTGAATAAAATAAATGAATAAGCCTCTAATAATAATGACATCTAAATTGCAAAATCCAGATAATTCAACTCACACAAATAATTCCTCAATGTTCAAAGATCTAAAACTTGAAAAGTCTCCTCTCATAGAGCAAATTATAGAGTGATTTTTAATATCAGTCTCATACATAGTTTTGATTTAGATTTGTTCTAAACATTGAAAAAAAAGTATTCCATTAGCGGTTGAGGTCAAGTCAAGCTGCTTGACGTTAAGGCACCTTTCTTCATAAGAGTAAGTTTGTTGGTCTTTGATACCATTTATCACAAGAAATGATCATAAAATCTGAAGAAAAAAAACTAAGGGCAAAATTGCATTGTCCTACAGGGAAAATTGTCCAAATTAGGGAACAAGTTTTTGAGAAATTTGTAAGGGAAAGTGATGGAATCAAACAAATAATTTGATTCTGAGATAGAAGAATCAACAATTTTGCTCAGAAATGCACAGAATTTGCGTTAGAGAGAGATAGGGCTCGACAGAGGTGAGGAACAATCACGTGGAACTTGCACAGGAAGTCCTGACCCTTTACATAGGCGATTCATTAGGTGCCCAATATTTAAGTGAGAGCGTTCTGAATGGACATCCTTACTTGGCCTGAGGGCATTCAGTAAACCAAAAATACAACCTTCCAAAATTTCCATCCAATTTTTTTCTGAGTCAAACAAAATGTAACCTAATTGAATTCTAATGTTGTTAAAGGTCTTCTTATATAAAGGTTTAGTGAAAATATCAGCTAATTGACTTTCAAAACTAACAAATTCTCGAGATATGTCTCCTTTTTTAACATGATCTCCAATAAAATTGTACTAAATCTCTGTGTTTGGTACGAGAGTGTTGGAGGGGATTTTTGGAAATATGAATAACACTAGTGTTATCACACCTAATTGGAATTTTCTCATAAATTTGTCCATAATCTTCTAGTGTTTGCTTCATTTAAAGTACTTGAGCACATCAACTACTAACATCTATACTTTCACTTTTGGCCACTTTAAAAGCCACAAATTTTTGTTTCTTAGAAAACCAAGACACGAAAGATTCTCTAAGGAATTGACATGTTTCACTTATACTCTTCCTATCAATAAGAGTTTTAGCATAATTAGAGTCAGTGTATCCCATCAAATCAAAAGTATTTTGTTTGGGATATTATAATCCTAAATCATAAGTCCCACTAAGATATTTTAATATTTTTTTATCACATTCATATGAGATTGCTTGGGACATGCTTGGAATCTATCACACAAGTAAATACTAAAGAGAATATCTAGCCCACTAACTGTTAAGTAAAGTAAAGATCCAGTCATGCTTTTATATTTCTTCATGTCAACATATTTTTCACTTTCATCTTTGTCTAGTTTGGTGGAAGTACTCATGGGTGTACAAGAGGATTTAGAGCTATCCATTCAAAATATTTTAAGTAGATTTTTAACATATTTGTATTGATTTAGAAAGATTCCTTCTTTTAATTTGTAAGCAAAGAAAGTATCTTAGTTCACTCATTATAGTTATTTCAAATTCACTTTGCATCATATCCACAAACTAATTTACAAAGTGATTAATTTGTTGTACCAAATATAAAATCATCGACATAAATTTGTATGATAAGCACGTCCTTGCCCTTGTGCTTGGTGAAAAAAATGGAATCAATCTTCTCTAATTTAAAATCTCTCTCTAAAAGGAATTTATTCAACCTTTCATACCAAGCTCTTAGTGCTTACTTTAAACCATAAAGAACCTTGTTGAGCTTGTAAACATGATGTAGTTTATCATGAGCTTCGAAGCCTAATGGTTGTTCCACAAATACTTTGTAATACCCCGATCCTAGATTTTTCCCAATCCTCTATGTAATCAATTTTATTTCCAAATATAGCGGAATGAATATTGTTATATTACGTCATCCTAGGAATGTTCTTAACTTAGTATGTGTCGGACTTGGACGAATATTGAGGAAAACATGTATAAACGATAAAAATTGGACTTTAGGATGCATAGGATGCAAAAAACAGCATCCTCTACTCAATATTTAAGTGCAGAGGATGCTGTTTGGAAACCTGCGGATGCAGAGGACGCAGAAAATGGAGTCCGATATGCATCTGTCTTATTTTTTGTATAGTGCGGACGCTGGCTGAAGAAGAGCGGACGCTGTGGACGCAGAAAATGGAGTCCGATATGCCTCTGTCCAATTTTGTATTTCGTGAGGACGACCCTTGCGGACGCAAAATGGCGTCCGCAACCTCATTTCGGAAGCAGAGGACGCCTGTTTAGGACGCCATTTGCTGTGTAATTTTTGGATTTCAGATGCAGCGGACGAGAATGTACGGCGTCCGCCACGTCCGCTACGCAGCAGACCAGTTTTTTTTAAAAAGTCAAAAAGGAGATTTCCTTCTACGTGTAGGCATTAAATTCTTGCCGAAAGCCTTCCCAGTTGCCAAATTAGTCAACAAAGCAGCCACCCTACGTGTACCTGCCCTGTCCCCTTAGGTAGCCTTCTTATTTAGTGTTGGACATTTCTTCAAATCCTGCATTTTTCTGCTACGGAGGAGGTTCTGCTGAGTGGGTTTTTGCTGAGGTTAAGGTTGCTGTTAGTGAGGGAGCTGTTGGAGCTACATTACACTACTTCAAGAGGTAAGGAAGGGTGTCTTTGGCATAATAAGCCCTACCCACAAGTATGTTTGCCTTGATGATTTCTTTGAAAACAATTTCCTGCAGTTTGTTCAGTAACTTCTTGTTTTCTGGTTTGATGGAAAGAAAAACAAATTGTTATGACAATGGTTAGCATGAAAATGACTATGATAAAGGTTAGCACGAAATAATTGGACAATGATATGTTAGATAAAAGGGTGATGGTTATGATGGAAAAAACTCAGTGATTGTTATGAATGTTCTTGTGTAGAAACTATTTTTCTGGTTTTTATGCAAATTATAGTTTCTTGTTGAAATTGTACAAGTGTTGCATGACTCACATGTTATGATATGGTTTGAAGATGTGAAGAGGTGAAAGCCATTAAGACAAGGAATTAAAGATAAGAGAAATGAGAAAGTAGTGAAAGAAAGTATAAAGAGGAAATGGAAGATGTGATATATAGTTTTCTGGTTTTGTAGTTTCCAGTTTGATGCAGAAAATTGTTCTGATCTACAACTTTTCATTTGGGGTTACCCTTGGTTTAGAAATGTTGCTAGACATGCTTTCTTGGTATTTGAAGCATAAACATGTTG
Source organism: Begonia loranthoides (assembly GCA_022433065.1). Classification (NCBI taxonomy): domain Eukaryota; kingdom Viridiplantae; phylum Streptophyta; class Magnoliopsida; order Cucurbitales; family Begoniaceae; genus Begonia; species Begonia loranthoides. The sequence goes on along the minus strand of CM039477.1, from coordinate 19,791,963 downwards.
ACTGTGGAAATATGGTAATGAAGGCTATGTTGGTTATAGAAGCATGAAATTAACATTTGGATTAATTATGTTCATTGGTGCACTAGTTGGATATCTATGATATTAATGTGTGAACGTGATTTGTGAAGGTGTTGAAGAGAAAAAGAAGACCAATGAATACGTGTTATTTTGTATTAAGGATTGAGGTAAGGAATGAGTTGTCTTGGCCTTGTGCCCTACACCAAAGTAAAGTGTGTGTGAGTTGCTTTGTGTTGAAGTCGATTATTCTTATTGTTTTACTAGGATGATACTAGGAAATGAAAATGAATTAAGTTAGAAAAAGTACGAATGAACTATATGAATAATGAAAGAAATGAAAGGAAAACGTATGATGAGAATGAATGAACGAAAGAACGCAAGGATAAGGGTTTTATTAACATTGTGTAAGTCGTTTCAGATTTTACTATTTTTGGTAAATTATGGAATTTATACATGTTATTATTAGTGCTGGATAGGAACCTTCTGGTTCTAGGTTATATGTATAGTCAATTATTGACACTTAAGCATGTTTTTATGTTAGACGGTTTTCGAGGAACATGTTAGCTTTCGATGATAAGTGTTGCACGTTACTTTATGTTCATGTCATTTTAATTATTCTTTCTATGCGCATTTACTTATCATTATATATTTAAGTTTATGTTATGCAGTGTGTTTCATGATAATAGAAACCAAGTAGGGGGTAACCATCGGAATGGTGCCCACATGCATGAGTGAGGAAGAACGAAATGAAAAGAAAGAACCCTAAAGGCGGATATATGTCGGAACTAGAATGAAAGAACCCTAAAGGCGGGTATATGTCGGGACAGAATGAAAGAACCCTAAAGGCGGGTATCTGCCGGGACATAAAGGAAAGAACCCTAAAGGAGGGTATATGCCGGAAATAAGGAGTTGGAGTAGATGGGTAGCCCGAACGGCTAGGCCATCTCAAAGGAAAACCTCCAATCTCCAAACTCGATGTACGAGTAAGAAACGAACGAAGAAAAAGAATGTAATGAAAGGGTTGGATTGAGTGGCCCTCAATCCAACAAAGACTAAAGAGAGAATGCATAAATTGTTTTTCCCCATCTCCTTACTGGGCGTAAGCTCACGTCCTTACTTGTGGTGTAGGAAACGACGAACAGATAAGAGAAAGATGATGATCATAAAATGAAGCAGGGATGGATGATTTCGCACATAGGAGATTCGAGTTGGCAGGGCAAAGACCAAAGAAAGTAAAAGGTTATAAATCAAAGAAATTAAAGAAAACAAAGGTTATGAATTTAAGTTTATTTCGTTAAGTTTTTACCGATGATGAAATGTTTGAAAGAATTTTCACGTTTCCTCTATGATTGTAAAAAGGGACATTTTATAATGTTTTCGCAAGTGATATTTTACAACGTTGTCGTAAGAATTTAAATAGATGATTTTTAACGCTTCTGTGTAAATTAATAAGTTGATTTTCATGATGAGTTTTAAGAAAGAGTTAGTAGCGATTTGGATTTATGCACTCTGATTGGTTTTAAAAAGAAAATTTTAAATTTTACGCATTTTTAGGATTTACGAAAAATCCGGGTCGTTACATACTTCATCCATAATATACCCATTAAGGAAAACACTTTTAATGTCCATTTGATAGAGAGTAAAATTCTTCAAACAAGCAAAGACTAAAAGCATACAAATAGATTCTAACCAAACTATTAGTGTAAAGGTTTCCTCAACGTCAATACTTTCTTCTTGACTATAAATCTTTGCAACTAATCTAGCTTTGTTTCTTACAACAATCTCATTTTCATCTAATTTATTCTTGAACATCCACCTAGTTCTAATTATCGAGTGTTCTTTTTGCCTTGGGATTAGTTCCCATACTTTCTTCTTTTTAAATTGATTTAACTCCTCTTGCATGACCATAATCTAATTTAAATCTATTTCAATTTTATTAAAATTCTTGGGTTCAATTTCAGAGATAAAGGCTATGTTGGCAAAATATTCCTAAGAGAAGACCTAGCCTTGATGCCTAAAGTTGGGTAACCTAGTGTGTCAAAAATTAGATGACTCTTAGCATACCTCCAATCCTTGGGTAAGATGTCACTGTCATTCTCGATTGGAGTTACTTTTAATTCCTCAGATTGAATTTCTTGGGGTGTGCTCTCTTGATTAGCACAATCCTCATCTTCCAAATTAGGGTTTCCATTTTCCTTTCAAGATCTTCATTTAACTTCACATTGTTTAACGATTAGATGGATTCATCGAATGTTATGTGCATAGATTCTTCCATAATCCCATAATCCATATTAGAATTAAATTTGCCTAAATTATTCTTTCTGTTTAATATAAAACACTAACATCCAAAGGATTGAAAGTAGCTAACATTTGGAGTTCTACCATTCCAAAACTCATACGGGATTTGCTCAAGAATGGGACAGATAGATACATGGTTAAGTACATAGCATGTCATAGCAACGACTTCTACCCTATAATACTTTAGAAGTTTGTTTTTGTTTAGAATGGTCCTAGCCAACTCTTGGATGGATCTATTCTTCCTCTCAACAACTTCATTTTGTTGAGATAATCTCAGTGAAGAGAAATTTTATTTTATGCCATACTTTTGGGAAAGAAGCTCGAAACTTTCATTCTCAAATGCTTCACCGTGATCGCTACGAATTACAACTATTAAGAGGTCCTTCTCATTTTGCTCTTCCTTTCTAAATCTACAAAAAGACTTCAATGGTTTCATTTTTTGTCCTTAAGAAAACTGATGTGAATCTAGAGAAGTCATCTACGATAGCATAGGCATAATAATTTCTTCCTAAGCTTGCAGACTTTGAAGGAACGAAGAGATCTATTTAAAGAAGTTAGAGGGGTTTATAGGAGGAAATAATATTTTTGAAAGCAAACAAACTATTTGATTGCTTTCCCATTTGACAAGCATCTCAAACCTTGTTTTTCTCAAAAAAGATCTTAAGAAGTCCTCTAAATAGATTTTATCTAGAAATTTTAGCTAAGGTATCTATTCCTATGTGTCCTAGTCTCGAATGCCAGAAACAACAGTCCACAAAGGAATTTACATTAAAACATTTTTCATCAAAGGAAGAGACATTATCCAAATCAATGGTGTAGACTTTTCATTTTATATCTCAAAAATAAAATCTTTCCATTTGAGCTATCCTCAATCATAAAAACTTTTGATTCAATAATCACTTTATGACCTTTATCACATAATTTGCTAATATTTATAGGTTATTCTTCAAATAATCAACTAATATTGTATTTTCAATGCTAGGGTTTGAAGAATTACCTTTATTGCCAATACTAGCAATTTTTCCCTTTTGGCTATCTCCGAATGTGATATTTTCTTTCTTTTTGATGATGGAGGTAAACTTTGAGCAATCTCCCATCATATACCTTGAACATTCGTTATCATGGTACCACTGATCTTTCATGCGAGAACCTCTATCTTACAAGCAAAATTATGTGTTTATCTTTGGTACCTAAATCTTTTGGAACTTTGAGTAATAATCTTGGTTCCTTGTGACCATATCATTTTAGTAGATGATTTCTCATCCCTAGTCTCCAATGGAAAAAAAATAATTTATGACCTATTTTGTTGCATGCATGACAAATAGATAAAGCAATAAAGAAATTCTTATAAATCTTTTTCTTATGAAGCGGTTCATATCTTATTCCAGCTTTATCAAAGGTTACTTTTTGTTATCCTAATAGCATATTCAAATTCTTGCTACCATTTATGAATTTAAACACGATATCATTTAAATCATTATTCTTCTTTTTAAATTGACAATTTCTTTCTCAAAACATAATGTAATGCTAGCCTACTTTTTCACCAATTCAATATTTTCTTCTTTCAACAATTTATATTTAGACTTTAATAAACTAATTGTTGAAGTAGTTCATCCAAATCATCCATTAATTCATCTTCATCAAGTTTGGCCTCCAAATTACAAAAAGAGTCATGTAACTCATTCTCCTTTGCCATGAAGCACATGTTAGTCACCTCTTCATCCTTGGATGATAAATCTTATTCGCTATCATACCATGTGGCCTTCATTGCTTTCTTCATGAAGGCTTTAGGTGCCTTCTTGACTTGTGGCAATCAGCTTTGTAGTGTTCTAGCTTTCCATACTCAAAGCAAGTGACCTCCTTCTCATTTTTAAGTCGATCCCCCTAGGAAAATATTTTTCCTTTCCACATTCTTCATTAGAGAAACTTGTTGATTTTTTGAGCCATAAATCCTATTTCCTCATCATCTTCTTCCTTCTCAGCTTTTGACTTGATTGTTCGATGAGGTTTTGAGAGTGATGTCCTTCTTGGGGACTTGTTTTCCCTTTTGCTCTTCTTTTCTTTAGCCTTTATCGTGGTCTTGGTGTCATTAGAGATCCAATAAGCTCCTCCATCTTGAGCATTTTGAGATTACATGCTTCTTGAATTGCAATCACTTTTGGTTGCCACGATCTCGGTAAGGACCATAGAATTTTTCTCATCAACTCTTTGTTGGCGTAAATACTACCAAAAGCTTTTAAACCAAGTAATCTTAGTGAAATGAGTAAACATTTGACTAAGAGTTTTTATCTATGACAAATAAGTCATATTCATACACAAGTAAGCTCATCTTACTTTCCTTTACTTGATTTTTGCCTTTCTATTTGACTTCAAATAAATGCCAAATTTTATACAAATTATCACACCCTTGAACTCGAATAAATTCATCTATACTAAACTTGTGCTTGATCTTGAATAAATCCAGATCATATTTGAATTCTTGCTGGGATAATTTTAATGCTAATTCCTTCATGAATACCTACAAAACAAACACTAAATATATGATTAGTGAATCTCCTCGCTTGGAAGTGAATTGTAGGCTCTCATGGCACATCACCACCGTGGATGTCTGCATGTGTCTCTAGACTTCTACAATTTAAACTTTGAAAAATAGTGTCTCAAGACTAAGCTACAACAGCTTCCTCTGAGCATCCTTTGCGAGTGTCTATTATTGAGATACAGAAGTCCGCACTTCTAGTATCAAATTGTTTGATACTCTAGACCAGGCTTCTGTGAATTCAACAACACTTCCATGGCCACAATAGCTCCTTGGACTAGGTATCCAGTAGTTCTTTCATTTTGCACATGGATTAGGACTAAGCATCTTCATTTTATCTCAAGGCAGTCGCACAACCTATACTTAGACTTTTCGGACCACTTTCAATTGACTCTTACATGTGAATTTAAAATATTTATGTGTAGAATCAAGTAAACACATTATAAACACTAAATACCCATTTACAAGGGTATTTTCAACCGTGTAAACATACATATGATATTCATCAACACACAATGATCATTCACTTAGAATTAGTATTCCATTAATTATATCAATAATCAAAATAATTAAGCTTCATAAATATTATAGAACATTCCTATCAAATTGTCATGGCCTCCTAAAAGAAAGTGGCTAGGGTTCATAAGGACAACATCACATACAATTTCATCTTGGTAAGAACCAATTGAAAAGGATACCTTCACTTGCTTGCTTGGTATACAATTTTCATTTAGCCACTAAAACTTGTATGGACGGAAATGAGTAAGTTAACAATGACAACTTGTCTACCATTATCGTGAATGCTACATTGACACATGGACCTCTATCAATAATAAACAAATGCACCTTGTCTTTCACCAAAAAGTGGCTATGAAAAATGTTGGTTACTTGCCAACCATCCTCACTATTCTATGTCATCATTACCTTTCTAATATCCACAAGGAGTGGATCCTCTTGTGCACAAAACACTTCTTCCTCTTGATCTTCTTTTTCATTACTTTCTATTTAAAACTATTTTTCACTCACGACTTAATCTAAACCATCTTTGATGATGATTACTTGTTGGTTTGAAGCATGTGATGTGATATGCCCAATGTTGAGGCGCTTAAAGCATTTTATATCCCTTGTTTTTTGCTTCATGACATCAAAACATAACTTTGTTCCTTATTCACTACTACCACTCCACTTGCTATTATTTTCTTTCTCAAAGGTTTTTGGTGAAGGTTTGGAATTAGAGGATTTTTGAATGAGGGTTGATATGTTAGAGTAATTATGCTAAGTAAATACTTTTCCTACTTTCTCAATCAAATCAAGAAATTCCTCATCAAATTTTGTACCTTTAAAAGGAGGAATAGAAATCTTGATATGTCCCATATCAACATAAACATAGTATTCATGTCTCGTCTCATCATCATCTACAAAATTCTCCAACATTTCATCATCTTCTTCCTTAATTAGATCCATAGCATTTTTCTATTCTCTTCAATCTCCATGAACTCTTTGTCTAGAAGTTCTTGTAGATTTTCAATTTGGATTCAATATAACTTATAATTGTTGTAAAATAGTGGCAATGGAAATCCTATTTTTGCCAATTTGGACTTGAGTAGAAGAATTAGACTCTTTCGGGGTTTGGTTGGTTGGATGGGTTTAGGAATTGTTTTAGTTTAGGGATGAGAAAACTCCACTTCTTGATATGTATAACAAAAGTTATTAACTTTGGAAGTTGACAGTAAATAGTGAGATAAAAACTAGATAAATGTACAAAAGATATGCATATGCAAGATATATGTTATGGTGCTAATATGAAGATTATCATGTTATAGGTCCTCAAAATCAAAAAGATAAATTGAACAATTGTTGGTACTTGTGCTAAAACTCTAAGGTAAGTAATGGTTGCATGTGTTTGGCTTAACGGTCTACATCACAAGATGCTAGAATAATATGTTGTGATGTTAATAATTTTTAGTATGTGTGATAGTTTTGATAATATGTTGCTCGAGGATATGTTTTGATGTTAGGATGTTCTTAATGGTTAGCATGATATGATGGTTATGATAACTCGAGGATATGTTGCATTGCTTTTGATAAAATTGTCTACTAGTATTACGGTGATTGATTATATGTTATGATATTGTGATGATATTAGATGACGTTGCTTGAAGTATGTTATGATTGTGCATTCATTATCATGCATCATGTTTTTCATAAAAATGTTTTATATGCATATGTTTTCATTAAGAAAGAATGAAATGAACAAATAAAAAAGATACATAACAGGACGTTGTGGGAGGGGTTGTGTCTGGCTATCCCAAGAGATGGACCAAATGGTATTTGCTAACCCTAGAGCTCGAGTTAGGCTATCCTGAGAGGTGGACCAAATGATGTCTACTCTCTCCTAATGGTGCACTAATGATTAGATGGTCAAGTGAAAAGAAAATGAAGAAATAGAGAATAAGAACGTTCTTATTTTCACAAGAAGTATATGGCAAGTTGCACTATGTTTGTCAAGACCTGGAGGTGGCCCTAACAGAATCGTCGGGTCAGGTGACTCGATTTTCGGAGAGAATCTGATCGACCAGCCCAAGGCTAGGAAGAAGCAAAAATCTTAATGTGAAATTAAGACCAAACTTAAATCACATGGATTGGGATCCACAGAATGATTAACATGAGACATAATAGTATAATAATAAACAAAAGAAGGTATTGTGCAGGAATGAAACCAAATAACACCAAACAATCTAACAAATCCCAAACGTACTAGAGATGAAGGGACTTGGACCGACGAATCTCCACCCATCAAGGAGAAGATGGATACACCCACCAGAGGGGTACCAGCAATGCCCCACAACCACATGTGTAGATCCCATGCACCGAACCTACACCTTAACGTAGGAAAAAATATAGTCTAAGAGGTGAGTGACAAACTCAATAAGAAAATTTATACTAAATGCAATGCATGATAAAAACCATTTTCCTCATTTTTCTGAAAACTATTTTCATGCTTCTCATTTACCGTACATGGATTTTAAATTATAAAACTCTTGACCATTTTTATTAAACAAGCCCAAGGCCGTCGATGAGGCTTTTTCCAAATACGCTGTATACATAGACAACTATACCTCGAAAATACACTCATCGCGTTTTCATAATGAAATCAATCATTAGTGAAAAAAGATGCTCACACAAGGACTCATCCGACACACATTACAGAAAGGCGGCGACCATCATTGGTAGCGCTTCATGAGCTTGCAAGAAAACAAATGACGGTAGTCTGAAGACTCGGCACGTCACCCGAGTTGTCGAAGAGCAAGCTCCGCGATGACATAACTCATACGATCAAATAAAATGGATAAGGTTGTTCACGATGGATTGTTTCTCAAGTAAAATACCTATATGTACTAAATTGACGAGGGTTGCTGACAAGCAAAGCTACGAGCCATCACACCACCTTTCAAATGGAATAGTACTAGGATAGGGAAAGCTCAGTGATTGACAACTTTCAATTCGTGTGACTAAAACCCTGGCCAAATTCTGGGGCTTGAAACCCAAGGAAGCATCATCACCTTCCCATCTCTTTTTCAACAATTGGGGCTCAAAACCCGAGGACATGTCATCGATGCCCCATCCCCCTTTCGCTCGTACAAACAATCAACCTTCAGGCAATAGAAGGTCTTACGCGATAGCCTCGTGATGGTTTAGAGCCAACACTACCTAAAGTATCAAGAGGGTTCATCCTCCCATATATATCAGCATACCAATGTAGAATACCATGTATGATAAAATAAAATTGAGAAAACATACATATACATAAAAATAGACATGTTGTTGAAATAGCCTCAATCAATTTAAGAGTGGTATCCCACAAAATAACAGTTGAAAACATGATGCAACACAGTGAAGAAAGTATAAAAATCCCTACCTCATAGGTGATCTCGACACGCTTATCGAAAAACCAGCTCAACACTCTATCGGAAGTAAGGGACACAAATGAGGAACAAACCCTGATCGGAAGGACCAATCCAAGACTTCTTGACTCAAACGAGAAATGATGGGTTCTCTACACCTCGAGCCGAGAATCTACTCAAGGGAGAACAATATATGGTTGACGAAGTTGAATGAAGTTTGCTAAACCCAACTCTAGGAAACAAGTAGTGCGATCGACCAAAACACAACCACGATTGACCTGACACTCAATAGATAACTAGGAAGTCCCACCGGTCGACAAACCACTGTAACTAAAGATGGAACACAACACGCTTGACCTGATCCACTTTGCAATCGAGAAGACATAATCGAAGCCCTTCGAACCAAACCATGGTCGACAAGGCATCACAGTGGCCAACTGAGAACACACAACAGTCATCCAGGCCAAAGCGAAGGTCAACCGGGACCTCGCAGCCTTGACCAGACTCAACAATGGTTAACCGGGACCATTTAGTGTCGACGAGACATGTCGATGGTTAACCAGAACCTCACAGCAGTCGATAAGACACGCCCACAACCATCCAAGACTCAACCGTCGAGAAGACTCATCTAAAGTCAATCAAGTATAACTTTAGTGGAAAGTCATTTCGAAAACCATAAAGCAAACTGAGCCTAAAACCTTGCTAAATGACAAAAATTTTCATCAATGAGTCATACGAAATAGGTGGAAGAGTCCTATATCGAGTCTAGGAAACCAACCGAAGCACAAATGGCTCCACCATGACAAAACGGGGGCAAAATCCTTTTTTTTTTGGTAGGCAAGTGGCCGACTAGTTTAGCCCACTAGTCGAAAGTTGATCGACTAGTGCTTCACTAGTCGACCAGTTTGAGCCACTGGTCGATCTGTGATCTATCGGTGCTTATGTGGTCGACCAGTTTCATCGGAAAACATGTGTTTTTTGCTTGTTTTGCCCGATTTTTTACTCCTAATGATAAATAACTTAGCATAGACTATAGATAAACCAATATAACCCAGAAATTTCCCTCAGATTCAAGATTTCAACCTTGAATCCGAAGCTAACCAAAACCCTAATCTTATAACTTGGAAACGAAGGAGAAAAACTTACCGTTGCGCAAACCACCTTTACAATAGTTGCTAATGTGGATGACGGGAGCACGAATCTATCGTCGAAAGTCAGAACTGCTCCGATCCGGCTCCTCCCGCCCTTCTCGCGCTCTTTAGTTTCTGCTGTGGTGAAGAAGAAGGGGAAGAACTTCTCCTTTTCTTCTTTCTATATAAAAAAATATGTGTAATTTCATAATAATAATAATAATATAAAATATATATTAATTTAATCTAATAAAAAATCTGAGTTAAAACCTAACTTGTTTAAAATACCAATAGAAAATAATTTCTTGTTCAAAACAATTTATCAAAAAAGTTTTAACAGTTAAATTACCGCTTGGTAAAAACCCAAATTGATCGTTTTTGATTATTTGACCAAAAAATCATACTTGGCCGCTAAGCGACAAAAAATGTCAACTCATCAAAAACTTAACCGAAAATTTCATGAAAAATTTACACGTGGAATTTTAAAATCATGAAAAATCACGAATTTTACAATGTTCATGTTTATGTTTAAGTTAAGTTAAGTCATACATTGTTTATTGAACGTTAGGCTAATAGATGAATCTTGTTATGTAGGAATTAGATGATGAGACTCATTATGGATAACGACACAATTGATAGGGTATACTCATGAAAAGAGCTTGAGGTTGTTACGTCGCTTTTGATATGTGGGTTGTGATTCAACATAAAATGTTTTGTGTAAAAGGTTTTAATGTATGTCCTTGTTATTGTATAATTGTTCGATTAATGTTTTACATGCATGAAACGTTTTTGTTTGTTTGTTTGTTAAAATGGACAAAGATAACATTATTGTTTCATATGGTGGGTCTTTCATTGAAACAGACAAGAAACATCATTTATAAATAATTGATGATGGAAGACCCATCTTCAAAGATTGGTTCATCAAATTATAGATATTCAATCACATGGTCAGTGTTATTACTGAAATTAATAATACAAAAGTATAGAGTCAATGACTTTTTCAATCTTGAGTAATAAATCACAATGATCATGAAATTGCCAAGTTTGTTGTTCTTCATGAAGTTTAATGAATAGAAAAAGTGAAATGTTTATTGGTCACATAATTACTCAAAACTATATTACTAAAAAGTAGATCTAAGTCACTCAATTATTTCATGAAGCCACCAATCCAAATATAATTTTCTAATTTAATATCCATATATCTTGAAGATTAAAATAAATTTATATTTTATAAATTGTGCTAATGATGTCTTGATCATTAAGCAGAAATTTTTTTTATAATATAAAATAATTTGTAATCCGTGAGTCAAGTCGATATGTATGTTTATGAACGCGATGGATGGGATACTAATATCAATGCATTAATTAAAATTGATTTTCTATTCCAAATGATTAATTAAAAATAAGGTAAAATACATTTTACCTCCTGCATTTTGTGGTAGTTTAAAGCAGAAATTTGGAAACTTGAGACCCAGAACTTAAAATAACCAGCAAAATAAACTTTGTTGTAAATAATGTATTAAAATACATGAGCATCAGGTGAGTATTGAAAAAACCTGCTTAGGGTTTAATGAGCTCTCAAGTGTTCGGCATCATGTGTTTTTATTCATGGTGCTTGTCGGTGGGGAATGGGTCCTAGTGCATATTTATTTCCAGTTGTATTTGTTTTTTGCAAACACATTTGCCCTTGTTTTGCTTTTGGAAAACGATCTCCAAACTAATTACTTTGGACCGAGGACAAGGCTAGTCATTCACGAATTGCTTGTTTACTTTATTATTCATACGATCAAAACTATAATGATTTTATGATAATCTTCATGCCCAATATATTTATAAAATCTACCCAAATAAAATCCAGATTTGGTGAAATGGCAAATCAAATTTTTTTTCTGTTTGTCTTTAGCGATGGAGCCATTGCAATTTGATATTTATGAAAAATTTGATTGGAATATTTCTTTTGTTTCATTTTTTATAATCAACGGCTTAATTAGAGAGTTATGTTTTTCAAAAGCCAAAAATCTATTGGCATTCTAGAAATAAAAACATGAGACAACAATAGAAAAGAAAGAACTTGAGGGGGAGTTCTTTGACTCCAGGCAATTATTTTTATTATAAGAGACAAACAACATTGAATATTCGGAGGTAAGTTCATGGTTGCAATTTCACACATATTCCATATTATCTTAAGAAAATTCAGAATTTAAATTTTTTGGATTCGATTCAAAGTCAAATTGTCTTAGACAAACTTTGGATCAAAAATCTTAAGATAATTGGCAGTGAGAGATCAACAGTTTTATCCAGAGTGAGTCGATTATGTTCTTTCGTATTGGTTTCTTTTCAAAATTTAGGATTTTTAACTTAAATTTTGGGATAGATTAAAGAGTCCACAAACCATCTTTGAAACAAAATTTTTGAAACGTGTAATCGTAAATAAAATTAAGGGAATCATGAGTTTAGACGGTGAGTTGAATTACGTTTGGTTTATGTTAAAAATTTGATCTCCTACCCTTTTGATTTATGAATTTCTTTAGGACATCGTTGGAATGGACTGATCCTAATCGAACCAAACCAGCACCAGACTGACCCAAATCTAACCAAATCGGACCAAACCAAACTGGATCACACTTGACTACACCAAACTAACCTAAACCAAATAGATCAAAAGATTGTTTTATAAGTTTCTTAGAGTCTTACATATCTAAGGATGATGAGTTTTTATGATAGGTTTTAAGGCTTGATATTTATTTAAACCTACTTGATTTGGACTTTAACTGTTTAATTATATTTTATTTATTATGTTTAGTTATATATATATATATATATAGATTTCCAATGTCATGTTTTTATTGTGCATACATCTTTGTTTTCTTTGACGATCATGTTTGTTGTGTGCACTGGGATTTGATTGACCTGAGTGAGGGTTACTATTTTTTTACATACACATTCGACCGTTGAAGGATGTGTTTGTTTGTTCTATTAATAGAGTAATAGAACAATAGATTGTGTCGTGTCTCTGTGTGCGAAACCCTAAACCTGTTAGAGTTATTGTTTTACGTTACGATTACCAGGTATCATCTTCATTTATATGCCCATGGCATAGTGTATCTAGAGTCTGTGAGTGACTCCATTTTCTTTGGTGATTTAAACAGATACACTAGTGGCACTATTGTAGTGACCCGTTTTCCTTTACTTAAAATGTAGCAATTTAAATCATATTTTCTTTGTAAAACACGTAGAATTTAAAACTTTTTTCTTTAATCAAATCTTTCCATTGGAGGGCTTAGCGGAAGACTTAATCTTTGGTTCCAAAACATATTCCATATCAATATTATAAAACATTCATTATATTCCATAACCATACAAAATTCATTAACCATATTTTACATAGGTGTAGAAAATAGTCACAAGTATCACTTAAAATCTATTACTAAAACTTTTACACAAGTATTAAAATACGGTATATAAAACCATGTTATTTTGAGTTATAACCCACCGGCCAATTCGCCAACAACACAAAAAGCTCAACATAGCAATACCTCATCTGCTGCAATCTTCCTATCTTCACTCCATAAAGCTCACATCCACAAATATGATTTTCACCTACATCAGAAGACATAAACTACGAGCCTAATAGTCAACAAGAGATATAAGAATATATTATGCTCATGCTATGCCACTTTATAAAAACAAATGCAGTTTTTTTTTCATATCTTTATTTTTACTTTACTTTCAATTATCCATACAAGCATTAGAGTTATCACCGTACAAAGTAGAGTGACACTTATTGACCCACATGGGACAACCATCTCAAGAATCCATATCTCATAACATCTATTTATATTTATTTCTAGTTTATTCTATTTTCTTTTAGTTCCACTTACCTATACAGGTGTTAGAGGTGTCATCACCGTACAAGGTAGAGTGGCATCTATTGACCCACAGAAAGTAGTCATCTCAAGAACCCATACCTCATAACGTTTATTTACATTTATTTTCATAAAATGTTAATTTCATTTTTAAAACATATGCACAAAACATTTACGTACACTTTCATTAAAACCATGAAGCATGAGAATACATATGATCAACACAATGCACATTATCATCTACACAATTCATACCACAACAACATATTACATTTCTTTCTTTGTCTTTGTCTTGTTGTTAACCAACAACATTTTAGTTTTTAATTACATTAATAATAACCTCATATATTTCCTATAACTAATCACATGTAAACATACAAGTAAACACAACAAATCATAATAATATCACCATATATACACAACCTATTAAAGAATTTCCTATTTTCTTGTAATGTAGGCCAAAGTGTAATACCTGGATATATTCCTCCACGAATACAACGCAAATAGTTTTTGTGGAATGTACGTTTTAATAAATGGGAACTTATTCCATAATAATACATTGTACATTAATGTGATAATAATTATGGAAAATAGGGCAATAAATTAATCAGGAACTAACATTTAAGTAAAAGAAATGTGTATATATTTAATTGGGATATGTGTATTAAGAGAGAGAATAGCCGGTTTGGAAAATAAAAGAAAAATTGAAAATGATTGGTAGAGGTCGATATAGCAGTAGATATACCGGTTGCAGAAAATTGCGTGGGTTCGGTCAACTGTTCATGTCGACTGGGAATTTTTGGTCGACTGTTCATGTCAATCGGTGCCACTTAGTTGTGTGAAAAATGGTTTTCTTCCTGTGGCTATTTTGTGAATTACTCGATGACCTCAATCTTCCCAAACTGATAATGTTATCCATGTGGCAATCATTTATTAGAACACCTCACCGTGGTTCGTGAGTCGTCCATCAGAGAAGGCTTCTGAAGGAAGAATCTTATATGCTTATAAAATGAAGGAAGCAAATGCTGGAGAAGCACAAGTTTTACAGAGAAAGAAAAACAGAGAGAGGAGAAGTTCAGCTTGGTCTGTACGCTGCGTTGAGGAAACAAGAGCTTGACTGCGATTTAAGTAAGGTAAGAAGTAATTTTGTGTTGTGGCTAGAGGATGCTTACACCACAAGTATAGTTTGTTCTGTTGATTGTAAACGTTAACATTTTGGATGGATAAGTGTTTGCCTATGTGTAGTTTAGTTCAGTGTCATTTAATGCATAACTTGTGAGTTGGAATTACATTGCTCTCAGCCTAGTTAACTCTCTGTCATACTGATAGTTTATATCTTGTTAGTTGCCTAGTTGATTCCATGTTTTTAATGGATAATCGGTGAGTTAGTATTGATAATTCCTCTGTCGATGTTTAGCCCTCTAGATTTAAAGTGTTACTTTATTGATATTTAATTCATATTATAATGTTTGAATGTTAGTTACCTATTTTGTTATATGTTGTTAACTATCACCCTGTTGCTCTTGATTTAGTTTATAGCTTGGTTTACTGAATACTCTGATGGTTGCATCTGCCTGACTATTTTCCATGCTATATAATGCTCACCCTGTTATTTAAACAAATGAGTTGTTAGCTTTCTATTTGGATATACTCGAAATGGCGCTATTGGATAACTGATAATTTAGTCTACCTCGTTTAACTTTCTGGCATTTAAACTATCACTCTGTGGAATACTGCTTCATATTATATTGCCCTGTTTACTTCATGCTATGTCCAATGATCTTCCATGTTGTCTCTCTGTTAATTATTATTATGTTAAATGCAGTTAGGATTGGCTTTGACTAATTGAATGTGTTTCCTTCCACTTGTATGATATTGATATACTATTGTGAATATTGCACTGCATTGACATGCATCATGATGATAGAAACAATTAGGAATGCCTTATTTAGATTGGTATTTGCATGCATTGCATGGGAGAGAAACAGATTAAAGAATGTAATGGGAAATGGAGGTTAGGGAGGTAGTTTCAAATATAACTGGGAGACTGGAGATTATACTCTTCCCTTGTTGGGAAGCAAGAGCTTGTCTGCCCAAGGGTTAGATTCTGAGCAACGACTATTCTCCTTGTGGGAAATACCTCCAATATCCCACCTCAATGTATGAGTTTAATGTATTAGACTGTAAGTAAAGAACAGATTGGGTGGATTCCTTTCTGACATAATTAGATATATGCATGCATCATACTGTATCTTACTTCCTGCTGGGTGTTAGACTCACAGTTTACTTGTGGTGTAGGTTACTGTCATGATATCAGCGTTCTCGATGTGGAGGAGGAGACATTGTCTGTTTAGCACTTGGGTTATCGACAGAATTTCACCTGAGGGTTATGGCTCTGGGAAAGTACTGCTAATTGTTTTGAATACTTAATCTATGATTTTAAATTATGATAAATGTTTTGTAAACAATGGACTTTTGTTAAAAATGTTAAAACCATATTTTGAAATTGTTAATGATTTCTGCTTTATTTACTCTGATTTATTTTCCTCTCGCAAGTTTTAAACAAAAATTAAAGAAAAATTTTATATGGCTAAATTTTATATAGTAAAGAAAAAGATAAGGTTTTTAAAACACGGGTTGTTACAGTTGGTATCAAAGCATAACCGGATCAAACGCGGTTCTTTAGATTGTTGGTAACGCAAGACTCATCAGGGAATACTCCTTCAACTGTAAGTTAATTTCATTTCTTAAATTAATTTCTTTAACTTACTGTTTCATAATATGAAAATGTAGAGGATCATAGAATGAGGAGAGGAGCAAGAGCCGAGGTGCAAAATAATGACGAGAGGAACGAGACAACTGGTGGCCAAGAAAATACGGATGGCTGAGAGAATGCCGGTGCTTAGGACGAGAGGGATCAAGCTCTCAACCACTTAACCGCTGTAGTGTAGCGACAATCCCAGTATATGGAGCGATTTATGGAAAGAGAAAATGAAAATGGAAATCACCCTGCTGTGGTGGTTCCTGAAGAGGTCGGCTGGGAAAAATTTCAACGACTCAAGCCTCCCAATTTTGATGGCAATATTTCTGATGTCATGGGAGCTGAAGTGTGGATCCGGTCCCTTGATGATATGTTCGAATACTCAAGGATAAGAGAGACCAAGAAAGTGACAATTGCGGCTTACTTACTAGTCCAGGATGCCTGCTTCTGGTGGGATTCTGTCAAAGCGATGTGGGACATCTGAACTCTCGCATGGGAGAAATTCAAAGAACTATTCTACAAAAAGTGCTTTAATCATACCGTCTGTACACATAAGCTAGTGGAGTTTGTACAATTGCGCTAGATAGGGGTGGTGTCAAAGTATATTCAGAAATTTGAGGCACTATCCTAGTTTGCCCCACACTTGGTGGCCATTGATGAGCACAAGGTCCACTACTTTGTACAAGGGCTCAAGATGAAGATCCTAGAGGGAGTCACAGTATCTGGTACTGAGGATGTTCCCTATGCGAAGGTAGTGGCGAAGGCTCTGGCAGTAGAGAATGTAATATCCCAAAATTTTGTTATGCTAAACATACGATTTAAGTTATAATTCTAGGGTATTTGGAGCTGAAATTAGCAATTTAAAGTGTTGGTCAAGAGAAACATATTTGGAAGAAGTGAATTATGCCCCAAATTATGTTCGTATTAAGTTTAGGAGGATGATTAAGGATTTATTGAAAATTGACTTGGATAATTTAAGATATTGGTCAAAAGAAAATACAATTGGAAATAGTGAACTATATATACCCGAGTTGTTGAGAATTGATAATATTCATGGATATGTTAGGTTTAGAATAAAGTGATGGAGGAAATGTGAATTATACAAAAAAGTATAGAAGGATTGAGGGTTGGATAATTTGGAAAAGTGATTATATATATATATTTGGAGGAGAAGTTGCATCAGGGCTTTATATTAAAAACATATACGTATGTATTGATTTAGAATGAGGGATGATCAAAGGAATGTGCGGTTAATCGCTCTGGTTGACCGGTAAATTAGAAGAATGATTTGCGGTTGATTGATGGAATTGGCGGTCGATTGTTCAAAGAAGAATCGATCGACCGGTGATCCACAAAGTCGCTTGGAAATGGAAACACTGTCACCTGGAAGCTTCTAGGTTGACGTTTAACGTGTTTGGACAATGAGGCGTCTATCCTTTGGCCTCAACTTGGCTCTTCATCTTCATGGACACTGAAGAGTCGAACCTTGCAGCCTATAAATTGCGGGTGCCAGATTGACGCAGAGAGTTTTGGAAAAACACTGGGGAAGTTCTAGAGTTTTGGTGTGAGGTTATGAGAGAAGTGCTTCTGTGTTTTTAAGAGAAAGACAAGAAGGTTCTGTAATTTTGGGGAGAGTTTGACGGAAGGAGAGGTTGCACTATTTGGCGAAAATGTTACAGAGAAGAGAAAACAATGAGGGTTCTGGAGAAATTTTGAGAGATGTTATGTTGCTGTGTTCTGTGATTTTGTGTGTGAAGCAGTGAAAGGATTTGGAGAGAGGGTGAAAGCCGTGAGGGTTTGAGGGGGCTGTGGAGTTTTAAAATGAGGAGAGGAGAAATGATTATGTGAGGTTTGAGAGAGAATCGTGATGTGGAGGTTTTGTAATTGTTGAGTTCATGTAATCCTCCATTCTCTTCGGTCTACAGGTAACAATTCTTCTATCTGCCTTGATAAAAGCATGTTGCTTGAATGCTTTATTGGTTTAGCCGTGGTTGATGAGAATATGTGAAATTGATAATTATGATTATTGTTGGATAATGCGGTTATTGGTTTAGTATTGTCTAAATGAAATTCTAGGGAGAAAACATGAAAATGGGTTTTAGTTATGTACTGTTGTTGTTGTTTTAATGAAAATGGGTTTTAGTTATGTACTGTTGTTGTTGTTTTAATGAACATGTGAGGACCATGCTATATAATTGGATTTGTTGAAGTTTTGCATTGGTTGCTATGTTAAGTACGGAAAACTAAGGGTACGCTATTAATTGCGTTTTGGATCTCCATATGCATGTATTGCTATATTATTTTTGTAGGAAAAATAATGTTTGCCCTAATATGCGTGGGAAGTCATGCGCTGTTGAAAACATTAATCGGTTGAGTTGGAATAAACTTTTAAGTAGGTTAATATTCGTGATTAACCCAACTTGATGTCTACTGAATGGCTAGACTTAGTTGCTATTCTTTAGGTTTTGGGTGTTGGAAATAATTAAATAAATAAGAAGATATTGGGTTACTCACTACTGGTAGTTAGGAGTTGGGAATTATATTATTGGGAAATAATTATTAATGCCTATATATGTTTAATTATGAATAGGGATTTGGAAGAAACTTAAGTGCTAACTCGCTAAAGCTAAGGACTCCAAGTAAGTGGTAGTGCATGTCTTTTGTTCGAAAAGGCATACATCACGGGAATTAGGGTTGTTTGATGCTTGTATTTACTAGATGAGTAGGTTATGTTATTATTATTGGGAGATATAATGTTGATTGATTGCTTGAATTGTAAGTTTATTGTATTTAAGTTCAATTTCTTAATTAGGAATCAATCATGTTTTGAGGATACGGTAAATGAACACGTTACACATTATATAGCATTGTATGCTCATAACAAAGTTAAGACTTTGAATCCTAAAGTATACAAAAATGAATAAATGCAATTGAACCTAAAGTATACGAAAATGAATAAACATAAATAGGTGTATAAAGATGTGGGTTCTTGAGTTGGTCACTTAGGTGTGTGCCACGGGTTGGCCACCTGGGTAGTGTATTAGGTGTGTGCCACGGGATTTGTCAAGTTGACACCTCTAACACTTGTATGGATAACTGGAATTAAATGAAAATAGAATAGTAACAGAATTATACGGGATAAACATAAATAATTTTTTTGTTGTTCGGTTGGTTACACCCGGCACAGAAACCAAAGATAAATAAATAGCTGTTTGTGTGGTCCGGTTGGTTACGGCTGACACAAAAATAAAAGAAATTACAGTAAAAGACAAATAAATAGAAGATAAGCAAAACCCAAAATTGTATATGAACTTAATAAGTTGCATGTGTGTTTCATGTTTTATGTTCATACCACTTACTAAGCTTTAGGCTCGTAGTTAGGTCATGTGATGTAGGTATGGAGCCAATGATGGAATAAAGCTTATAAAGATTGTAGCTGATGGAGTATTGTTGGGTTGGGCATTTGTGTTGTTGGCAGATTGACCTTGGGGGTTATGGCTAACAGAAATAGAATAAGGGTATTTAATTGTTTTAAGAGTTTCAAAATACTTTCAAGTGTTTATTGATCTTAAATTGTTTTAAGTGAACGTTTTGGAAATGCTTGCTTAAATGGCTTTTAAACTATTGGTTTATAATATTTTATATGGTTAAGACATCTGTTGTGTGTTTACTCTGGTTTCCCTCACGTAAATGTTTTAAAAGATCAAAAAAAATTTATACGATAAAAAGTCACGAGAAGTTATAGAAAATGTGAAAGCAATGACAGTAAGGCAAAGAGAATTGAGTCAAAGGTTTTGGAGAAACAACTTGAACCAACAACAACGAGGTGGTCCACTCATGAATCAAGGGATTAAGTGACCATTGGAGAACGAAGTGCTATAGAGGAAGGACAAGCGCTAGATGACAGAGACAGCCACACCCCCTCCGGGTGTAAGATCGTATCAGCCCAATGCATGTCCAAAGTGCAAAAAAATCCACCGAGGAGAATGTATGGCGGGATCTAAGTAGTGCTTTAGATGTGGAGGGCTAGGACACACTGCTAAGTTTTGCTCAGCCAACACTAGAGGACAAGGAGGATTGGCTCCACGGGTCTTCTCTATACATAGAAATGACGAAGATGAGAAGCATCCATCTATTGTATCAGGTACACATGACTTATGAAGTGATTATATGTGTTCTATACAATATTGGAGTACTCATTAATTGCGTGAATCTTGCATTTAGGATAAATAAGTTTTCTGATCATGCCAGGTATTATTTTTGTTTGTAATATTGCTGCATATGACTTATTCGATTCGGGCGCTACTCACTCGTTCATTTCAACTGAGTTTTTTGCGAAATCAAATTGTCTCCGTAGTCTTATGAAGAGTGTGCATAGAGTGTTATTCCCTTTGGGTGATTGCCTGTCTGCCAATGGCATTCTAGTAAGCATATACGGTGAAGAACAATGACCCCACCTTCCATGCTGATTTGATTGCTATGGACATGAAGGGGTAGGACATTATTTTGGGCATGGATTGGCTATTCCAACATCAGGCAGTTATTAACTGTAGGAGAAGAGAAGTCTACTTATGCCCTCCCAGTGGCGAACATCACATTTTCTAAGGAGTCAGTTATTTTTGCACTCAAGGAAAATAGATTATTAAAAAGTGGCTGCGAACGATTTCTAATAAATGTGATAGACACCACAATGGTATCAAAGGTGAAGATAGAAGAAGTTGCGGTCGTTCGAGACTTTTCGGGAGTCTTCCTAGATGATCTCCCTAGATTGCCGCTTGACCAAGAGATTGAATTTGTAACTGATCTTCATCCCAGAACGGAACCCATTTCAAAGAACCCGTACAAAATGGCACCAATAGAATTACGCGAGTTAAAGATTCAGTTGGAAGAGTTAATCAACAAGGGATTCATCCATCCAAGCTTCTCACCTTGAGGATTGCCGGTTTTGTTTGTAAAAAAGAAAGATGGATTGTTAAGAATGTGCATAGATTACCAGAAACTGAACAAAGTAACAATCAAGAATAAATACCCTTTAACCCCAGATAGATGATTTATTCAACCAGTTGCACAGTGCCAGTGTGTTTTCGATAATCGACTTCCGTTCAGGGTATCATCAACTGAAAGTTAAACTAGGAGATATACACAAGACAACATTTCAAACGAGGTATGGGCATTATGAATATCTTGTGATGTTATTTGGAATAACCAACGGCCCAGCGGCTTTTATAGACCTGATGAACTGGATATTCAAAGATTATTTGAAAAAGTTTATTATCGTCTTCATTGATGACATTCTGGTCTATTCTAAGACAGAGGAAGAGCATAGTGAACACCTAAAGATTGCCCTATCTGTATTGGAACAACACCAGCTATATGCTAAATTCTCGAAATGCGAGTTCTGGTTAAAGGAGGTCAGCTTCCTTGGCCATTTGATTTCTAAAGACGACATTGCAGTGGACCCAACAAAAATTCTAGCAATTGTTGACTGGACACAACCCAAGAATGTAGGTGATGTGAGGAGCTTCCTCAGACTGGCAAGATATTATAAGTAATTTATAAATGGATTCTCCAAGATTGCTCTACCCCTCATTGGTCTGACAAAGAGAAATGAGCGGTTTTGGTGGTCGAGTGAATGGGAAAAGGGTTTTCAAGAGTTGAAACACCGGTTGACATCAGCACCTGTATTGGCCCAACCTGAAGAAGATGGAGATTTCTGTATTTATTGTGATGCATCCAAGAGAGGACTTGGTGGGTACTGATGCAGAGCGGTAAAGTGATTGTGTACGCTTTCGAGACAATTTAAACCACATGAGGCTAACTATCCCACTCATGACCTTGAACTCACTACAGTGGTATTTACGCTTAAAATCTAGAGGCATTATCTATATGGGCAGTGGTGCAAGATCTACACGGATCATAAAAGCCTCAAGCATATTTTTACTTAAAAGGAGCTTAATATGAGGTAGCGGCGATGGTTGAAATTTGTGAAAGACTATGATTGTGAGATAAAATACCATCCCAGTAAGGCCAATGTTGTAGCAAATGCTCTAAGTCAAAAGGTGGCCCTCATGAGTGCAATATGCAAAGAAATGCCAGTGGGACTTCAGAAAGACGTTCGAGAGTTGGATGTGCAAATGGTTCTTACACAGTTAGCTGTTGTTTTGTTCAAGCTGACCCTAAATCCATCCATACTAGAAATAATTAAATAAGCCCAATAGAATGACGGCCAATGTGAAGACTTTAAGTTGAATCCGACTCTAGTAGAATATCAAGACTATTCTATATCTGTGGATGGAATTCTGAAATTTAAAAATAGATGGTATGTCTTAGCTGACTCACTGTTGCGGTTGGTGATCTTGAGAGAAGCTCATTCTTCAAGTTTTTCGATCCATCCTAGGTGCAACAAGATGTACAGAGACCTTAAGGTGCACTACTATTGGCCAATGATGAAGTTTGATATTGCTCAGTATGTAGTGTTGTACCAGGTATGACAGCAAGTAAAAGCAGAACATTAAGGACCTGGTGGAATGTTTTAGCCAATGTCGGTACAGGAATGGAAGTAGGAACACATCTTTATGGATTTTGTTACTGACTTACCCAGGACTGAGTGAGGACACAAGGCGATCTAGGTAATTATTGATAGATTGACCAAAGTTGCCCACTTCTTGCTAGTAAAGATGACCTACAAGATTAATCAATTTGCAGACCTGTATGTTAAAGAAATGTGCGATTGCATGGTGTTTCGGTCTCCATTGTATTTGATTGGGATCCATGATTCACCTCGGCATTCTGGAAGAGTTTGATTAAGGCTATAGCATAGAATTGAAATTCAGTACTGCCTTTCATCCCTAGACAGATGGCCAGAGCGAGCATACGATTCAAATTCTGGAGGATATGTTGCATGCTTGTGTACTAGAATTCCAAATTGGATTGGGGAAAATGCAATCTTTAGTAGAGTTTGCCTACAATAACAGCTTCCAAGCGACCATTGGAATGACACCGTATGAGGCATTATATGGAAAAAAGTGCATATCTCTGTTGTATTGGAGTGAGGCAAGTGAAGTTGAGTTCTACGGTCCAGATATAATACTGCAAACTGTCAAGTCAGTTGCACTCATCTGACAAAGAATGCTAGCTGCTCAGAGTCGCTAGAAGAGCTTTACCAATGATCGTCGTCTGGACTTGGAATTCAATGGAAGAGACTTAGTTTTTCTAAATATATCACCTTTCAAGGGAGTTATGCATTTTGGAAAGAAAGGAAAGCTAAGTCCAAGATATATTGGTCCCTTTGTAACCACAAAAAGGATCAAGAATGTGGTATATTAGTTGCAACTACCAACTTCCATGGAGGGTGTACACAATGTGTTTCGCGTGTCCATGTTGAAGAAATGCATTGAGGACCCAACTCAAGTGTTACCTCTTAGCGATGTAGAAGTTTAAACAAATTTGACCTACGAAGAAAGACCTATTCAGATTCTGGACTCTAGAGTAAAAGAAATTTGACACAAGCGAATCCCACTAGTTAAGGTATTACAGTAGAGTCATTCGGTAGAAGAAGCCACATGGAAAAGGAGAGAAGACATGGAATCCAAGTATCCGGAACTATTTAGTTAGCTAAATTTTTAGGAAAGAATTTTGTTAAGGAGGATAGAATGTAATACCTGGATAAATTTCGCCATGAATACAATGTAAAGATTTTTTGTGGAATGTACGTTTTAATAAATGGGAATGTATTCCGTAATAATATATTGTACATTGATGCGATAATTATGAAAAACGAGGATATAAATTAATCCGGAACTAACATTTAAGTAAAAGGAATGTGTCTATATTTAATTGGGATATGCGTATTGAGAGATAGAATAACAGGTTTGGAAAATAAAAGAAAATCAGAAATGATTAGGAGAGATCAATATAGCGGTAGATATACCGGTTGCGAAAAATTGCGTGGGTCTGGTTGACTGTTCATGTGAACATGGAATTTTTTTTCAACTATTCATGTTGATTGGTGCCACTTCGTTGTGTGAAAAATGGTTTTCTTCCTGTGGCTATTTTGTGAATTACCTGGTCTTGATCTTCCTGAACCAATAATGTGATCCATGTGGCAATCATTTATTGGAACACCTCACCGTGGTTGGTGAGTTGTCCATCAGAGAAGGCTTCTCAAGGAAGCTTCTTCTCTACGTACGAAATGAAGGAAGTAGACACTGGAGTAGCACGGGTTTTACAGAGAAAGAAAAACAAAGAGAGGAGAAGTCATACTGGGTCTGTGTGTTGCTTTGAGGAAATAGGGGCTCGACTGCGATTTAAGTAAGGTAAGAAGTAATTTTGTGTCGTGGCCAGAGGAGCCCTACACCACAAGTAGAGTCTATCCTGTTGATTATAAACTTTAACATGCTGGATGGATCAGTGTTTGCTTATGTGTAGTTTAGTTCTGTGTTATTCAATGCATAACTTGTGAGTTGGAATTACATTGTTCTCTACCTAGTTAACTCCCTATCGTACTGATAGTTTATATCTTATTAGTTGCCTAGTTGATTCCCTGTTATTTAATGGATAATCGGTGAATTAGTATTGATAATTCCTTTGACGATGTTTAGCTCTCTATATTTAACGTATTACTTTGTTGATCTTTAATTCATATTATAATGCCCGAATGTTAGTTGCCTATTTGTTATCTGTTGTTCCCTGTTGCTTTGGATTTAGTTCATAGCTTGGCTTGCTTAATACTCTGATGGTTGCATCTGCTTGACTATTTTACATGCTATATAATGCTCACCCTGTTATTTAAACAAATAAGTTGTTAGTTTTCTATTTGGATGTTTGAAATGGCACTATTGGATAACTGATAATTTACTTTGCCAAGTTTAATTTTTTGGCATTTGAACTATCACTCTGTGGAACACAGCTTCATATTATATTGCCTTGTTTAGTTCATGCTATGTCTGATGGTCTTCCATGTTGTCTCTCTGGTAATTATTGTTATGTTAAATGCAGTTAGGATTGGCTCTAACTAATTGAATGTGTTTCCTTACCAGTTGTATGATATTGATATACTGTTGTGAATATTGAACTGCATTGACATGCATCATGATGTTAGAAACAATTAGGAATGTCATATCTAGATTGGTTTTCACATGCATTGCACAGTAGAGAAACGAATTAAATGAATGTAATGGGAATTAGGGGTTGGGAAGGTAGTTTTGGATCTAACCAGAAGACTCGAGATTATACCCTTCCCTCGTCGAGAAGCGAGAGCCTGTCTGCCCAAGGGTTCGACGTTTGGGTGTGCCACCTCCAAAACATCTAACCAAAACATAGATTTTTACTTTAAATCGGGTGACTTTTCATATTCCGATTTACCATTTTGCCTTAGTTGATCGACCGCAAAATAGTCCGAGACAAAACTCTATGTTTTCTCCATAAAACCGGTCGACCACCTTCATTCAATTGATCGACCATAAATCTCAAACTACAATCTGTTTCAAAACTAGTCGACCACTACAATTATGGTCAACCACAATACAAGTAGACAGCCCCATTTTTCATTTTATGCAATTAGGGGTCGATGAAACCTCAAACTGGTTGACTACTTCCCTTCTAAATGTACTAAAACATGAAAAATTTACAATTTTCAAAGGCCATAAACCATCAATAACTATGCCAACACTAATATCATCCCATATAAATCCAATTATCATCAAACATCACTATTATTATCCTAGGCTTAATATGATAAAAATTTGGGGTATTACAACTATTTTTATTTCTTACCACAATATAGTAGATTGTTTTGATATTTGACCCTACTAATAGCTTTTTGGAAACTAATTTTTCAGATATCGTTTTAATTTTTGGTTTTTATACTTGGATTTAATTGTTGCATGCACCCCTACATTTTCTTTTTAAAACACTGCATATAGTACTTAGAGTCCATATTGAGTTTAGTCAACTCACCTCATTTGACTCCCCTTTCCATGTCTTAGTGAGGGGGTTTAGAGCTACCAATGACCAATTCAACATTATTTAGTCTTTATCTATTTATCTTTTAGAGACATTATCTTGTTAGTGAGACTATTCCTATTTTTAGTACCCCTTTTCCTATTTTTAGTACCCCTTTTATTTCAGTTGGAACTATTTTCATTTAAAAGTGTTTTATCGCAC
This sequence comes from Begonia loranthoides, assembly GCA_022433065.1. Lineage (NCBI taxonomy): Eukaryota > Viridiplantae > Streptophyta > Magnoliopsida > Cucurbitales > Begoniaceae > Begonia > Begonia loranthoides. The sequence goes on along the minus strand of CM039477.1, from coordinate 19,765,285 downwards.
AGTTATTATGTTGGACATTTATTAGTATGTTATTTGTGGTGCTGCTGTTGGAGCTGGTTGTTAGCCTACATGTTTTGGTTCTTTGTTCTAAGTTTTATAATTGATCATTTAGGTCTTCTATTGTAAAATATTAAATTCTGACAAGGGTTAGATAGTTAGATCATTTCATGAGTCAGATCATTCTCTATTTCCATCGCAAGCCCCTTTCGGGTGGTGACAATATATGAGTTTATGAAAACATGTTCGAATATAGTTTCTCAAACTTGTCGTTGAGTATTCATGGTTGTGATTTTTTTAGATTCGAACAATTGTTTTGAGAGAAAAATCCTAATTCTTTGTAGTATCTAAGTTGGTTGAAGACAAAGAAACAACTGACTCGCTATTGAAGTAGGGACCAGAACCTAAAAATATAGTTACGAGTAATACTTAAGGTTGGTTCACCATCAAATGAAAGCCTATACAATTGGTTTTTACATATTAAAGTTTCACATTTCATTAGTTGTCAAGAGACGATGACATTAAATCATATTTTATCACTTTTACGAGTTTGCTCTTATGATTGCCCATTATAAAATTATTAATAAATGTATGAGTCTATAGAAAATAATATTCATCAAAGTTTACCTAGTATTCATGCAAAAATCAAAATGTTTTATTTTTCGAGAAAGTCTTAGAGGTCAAGAGATGGAAAATTGGCACAAACACAAACACAAAGAAAACTATGTGCACTTATATGCTTCATAGGTGCTTTTCTAATTATCGAAGGTGAAGAGAGTTGCAATCAATATATGCCATTGACACGTCGATCTTGCAATGAACACAACGTCTGTCAAAAATGGAAAATTTAAATTTAGACATAAATAGAAGCACAGGGTGAAAGTAGATGGATGAAATGGAACAAGATGTTCAATCTAGGGTATTAGTAGCAATGATGTTGGAGGCAAAGCAAGAGAAAATGAAGGAAAAAAGACGTGGTTGATGTAACGATGATCAATTCCTCATTTGGAGAAAGGAGAGGGAGAGACACATTCTTATTTGTTTATGGTTTTTGTAACGACCCGATTTTTATTTATTTTAAAAATACGTGAAATTTAAAACTTTTATAAAACGATTGAAATAATTATTAAAAATTTTTAGATTGAAATCAAAGTATTTTTTTTAAACCGAACCGTTAAAAACCTTGGCTTAAAACTCATCACTTAAAGCGTTATAAACAGCGGAAGACTTTATTTATGAAATCTTTTTTCTTAAAATTACAGTAGAAGCATAAATAATTTATTTAAAGAATAATAAACAAACTATTTACATTATTATTTACGAACTCTTTTCTCTTTTACATTCGTCAGCCTAGCCAGCTATAAGTCTCGCCTGTGCAAATTCTTCATCGACTGCTCCTTAATTTGTTTGTCATTTTCTCTCGTGTTTGTACCTACATCGAAAGTCATAAACTATTAGCCTAACGCTTAGTAAGTAATAATACCTAATATGCTACATGCACATGTTGTGCCATTTTAAAATCGTGTGCAGTTTCTCTTTTCATTCTCTTTCTTTTTATCTTTTATCTTTTCACATTTACGTACTTTCTTTCTATTTCTGTTCTTGTTTCTGTATCTGTTTTGATATCTGTGATCGTATGCATTTTTGTATCTGTTCTCGTGTCTGTTTCTATATACGTATCTGTATCCATTTCCATTTATGGAAACTTGTTTCCATTTCCGTTTCCGTTTCTGTTTTCGTTTTCGTTTCTATTTCGGTATTTGTGCTCGTATCGTTTTCATATCTGTTTCTGTTCTCGTATCCATATCTGTTTCTCTTTTCATATTTTTTTCTTTACTTGTCTTTTCTTTTCTTTTGTTCTTATGCCGGGTGTGACATATCGAACCACAGAAATCTTTATTTTTTCTTTATCTTTTGCTCCTATGCCAGGCATTACATACCGGACCACAGAAACCTTTATATTTTCTTTATCTTTTATTCTTGTACCGGGCTTGACCTATCGGACTACAAGAACCTTTATCTTTCATTAATTTTCCGTTCGTACTTCTTTTCGTTTTTCATTTTTTCTTTTCAAAACTGTGCATAAAAATCATTTTCATAATCTTTGAAAATTGTGATACTTGATGTTCATGAATGCATACATTTACTAACATATAATTAAAAGAAATATAAATAAACACCCAACGTGCAATTCACAAAACGTGCTTATAAAATGAGAGACATACTATAAAGTTGTAGACATGTTATAAAACAATAAACGTGCTATAAAACTGTAAACATGCTGAAAAAGTGGTACACATGCTGTAAAAGTTGTACATGTTTTTAATACGGTAGACATGCTACAAAAACTGTAAACAACAAAACATGTTTATCATATTCTTGCGATGTAGGGTCCTAAGGACCAAAACACACACATATCATTTACCTCGTTTCTTTAAAGCGCTTAACGCTTAATTGTTATCCTTTTCTTCCTTTCTTAGTTCCTTCACAATTAATAACATTTAATTATTAATTTAATCAATTAATCAACCTATTAATCTGAACGTTTTTCCTACCCTTAATTCTTACACATTACTTAATACGATTCCTACACGAAACCGCTCAAGCACAATAACCCAACTTAATAGATTAATCCAACATAACAGATTAACCAACCAATTCCATCATATTAACGTTCTATTGCTGAAATGTATAGAGCATTATCAACATACAACAATACCCACAATTGCAAAATCAATACCAAGGCTAAACTGTAATCGGCAGAACATAATTCATCACACATTAATCTCCTATTTTTAATCCTATAATTTCCATCATGTTCTACACACAGAGAGCAATTCACAGAATACCAATCCAAACAACAGAGTATTTCCAGTGACGTAACATTCATCCCAAATGACAGAGTACAATCCAACACAAACCAATACAACATATTTATGTTCATCATTCACTACAGCAGTTAAAGTGACCATCAAAACAAGGAACCAGTAAATGAATTTCAACTAGTATATAAGCTTACATTCACTAAGCAACCCATTAACATTTTAACAATCAATATCCATTGTTAACATGTGTATAGCAGACCAACATCAACACCAAGAGTTCAAATCACATAACAGAACCCACTATCAACAATGCACAATACCCTTCGGTCAACAATCAAATGCCCATAACTAGATAGAGGGAATGTAATTGAAAAACTCCATAACAAACAGCTTCTATACAACCACAACAGAATTCACTTATAGATACACTCATGAACTGAAACTATGGAAAGGAGATTGGCACCCCAACAACCCGAGAGAAACAACAGTAAACATTAATGCACATATTTCTACGTCCAACAGTCCATTCAGAATATCAAACTTAACATGCTTTAGACCAAGAACTACACATAGCATAACGTGTACAACACAAATCAGCCTAAACAATAGCAACCAGGTATTATCCACATGCTTTGTCATTCAAAATCCTTCTAGAATCTTAATCCTAACATGTTAGCAGACCAACAATCAAGCAGAGAAAGAATCTGTTACCTGAAGGAAACTCGAGAGGAACAACTCTCCCACGATCAACACCAACAGCTTGTAGCCAACTCCAAACACCACAGAAGCTGCAGAGCCAACCCAATTCGCAACAACTCACCAACACAACACAGAACAATTCGTCACCAACACAACACAGAACAATTCGTCACAACACAACTCGCAGAAGACTTACCACAAACAGTCATTGCCAGAGAACACCCGAGAAGTCCCTCATAGCCGCTCACTCATACCTCGGTTCACAGAGGAATTACTAGTAGCTCCCTCAAACAATCTCCCAAATTTATACCCAGAGGACTAGGTTTGCAATGCATAACATCTTGTTCAAGTTATCACATGATTTCCGGCATTGGAAGTAGATTTTTCGGATCTTCTCTTCGTCGTCCATGCCTTGCAATTGAACTACACTTTGTCATCCTTCACTAGACAGGAACCAGAAGATAGACCGAAGTGGAACATAGACCGGACTAGCTGCCCATCACAAACTAAGGCCCCTGCCCCAGCCGTTCCAGCCCTAGCCGTTCCAGCCATCGCCAATGGCATCCAATCCACCGCCAACACGAAACGACAACCAATTCATTAGAACACAAAGGAAGGAATTACATAACCAATTCAACATCTCAACTTACCTCAGCCGAAGCATTCGCCGCATTGTCGAGCTCTGATCCCAAGCCCTAGCTCCCTGCGATCTGACCCTCTGGCATCACACGTCGTTACTCGTAGCTCCATCACAAAGCCGCAACGTTCCTCACTCGTTCGGAATCGCTCTCACCTTCATGAATAAGCCATTGTTCGAGGGCTTCTCTCCCTTTCTCAATTGTTCTCTCAATCTTTCTCTCTCGCTCTATTCTTTCTTCAGCAGACCACAGACCAACATATAATTTCCCTCTTTTCATTTGTTTTCTAGACCATACCAACCATTTGCCTGAACTAGTTCACCCTTTCTATCCCCTCTTATTTTCATTTCCTTTTAATTCATCATTAATTCTTCAATTAATTATTCTCACATTTTTATTTTCAATCAATTCTCACTTTCTTTTCTCCTTTTTATTTTATCACTTATTAATTCTAATTCTATTTTCCTTAATTTCTTTTTTTTTATTTTAATTTCTTTAATAACTATAATTATTAAATACACCTATCGTATAATGATTGATCCAATTCCCAATTAATCTGAATACCCCCAATTACTTTTCAATTATTCTTATTAAATTCTGTTATGAAAAGTCGGGCTATTATAATTTTAGTTTGGGGTCTCAATTGTAAAAACAAAAGGTCAGATGTCCGTTGTCGCTAAATAACTTGGTGTCCTATTATATCTTAGGCAAACTTCAATTCAACAAACAAAGGTTCATCTCCTACTATGATTGATGGATAATGCAAGGATAGAAAGTTGATAGTTTAAGCATTATGCTTGATGATATCTTTTGAAGCATGCATTCTCATATGGCAAGGCTATGTGATAATCCTTGAGTTTTAGGAGGTAAAAGAAACTTTACTCTTAAAATAGTGAATGACATTTTGGAATTTATATATAAACTAATGGATAATTGGTAATTTCGACCATGTACTTTGGGGATTACAACTGATGCTTTGTACTTTATATTTTGACAATTCAAACCCCGTAAATTGTTAGCAATTTAAACCTCGAGGTCAAAAAACATATGTACTCTACAAGTGCCACTATTTCATTGGCTCTTCTATCTCTATTTCTCTCTACACCTAAAAATCTTAACCTACTCAGTTTTCTGCCACAGAAGATAATAAGTTGTGAAGAAATTGAAATTGTGGTAAATGGGTTATTTTTTCTCTAAGAGGGCTATGATACTCCTACTGATAGTTATCTTCTTCTCTTTTTTTGTTGTCTCATGCAGATTTTTTGCTTTAAATTCTTTCTAATTCTCAATGGAGAACACTAACTCTTATTGCAAAACAAGGATCCTCTCTTTATGCTATTGCAACACTGTTGCTTCCACAAAGAATTGTTTTGATCAAATCACTTGTATTATTTTGAAAAAATTATACAATTCCCTATTTTTTTTCCTTCTTTATCTCAATAAAAAATAATCTTTTGAACAATATTGATTCAATGAACCTATGAATGAACCCAACATCATAAAGGTTGATGTATCTAACGGCAAAGGTCCACTAGTGTTGTTGGTTGCATTCATTTACTGTAGAATAATACTTCAATTAAAAAAATACTATTTTAGAATAATGTGTTTTTGTCATGACTCAAAGACGATCCTAACAAAAATGGCGTGTCAGGCAGTCCGATTATCTGAGATAACGCCATGGCCTAGCCTAAGGCTAGGGAGTCAGTGGAAGTCTTCATGTAAAACTAAGCCCAAAACCAATGGGTCAAGGTCCACAGAGTTTTTAATAAGAATCAAGATAGCATAATAACAACAAAGAAAAGCATTGTGCAGGAAATGAAACCAACAACACAGCAAAAAACCGTTACATAGTGGAGATGAAAGGATATGGCCGACGGACCTCCAGCCATCTAAGGGGAAATCGAAGTGCCCAAAGAGAGAAACACAAGCAACCATCCTGCTAAAACCTTTCACAGAACCCCTACCTCAAACCTAGGGAAAAGTATAGTCTAAGGGGTGAGTGACAAATTCAGTAGGGAACTTATACTAAATGCAATACTTATTCAAAATGGTTAATCTTTTCTCATCAAAACCATGATCAATTAAAATGTTGTATTCCAATCCATGCCCTTTCCGATACTCTTTACCATAACTATGCATGAGTTAAAAACCATTTCCAAAACATGTTTTATTATCAAAACAGGCTCCATGAGCCACCGATGAGGTAATCATCAAAGTCTCACTGGATACATAGTTAGCTATAATAAAATACGCCTCCATCGTTTTTCATCAGTCAAAACGAGAGTGTGATTCGAATATCCAGCCCCTCACAAGGGTTACCAGCGAACCAATCAATGACAAAAAAACCAAATACATTCACACTATGATTAGGTTTAGGGGTTCGAGACCTAAGGAGCACATCAACACTGCCTTATTTCCATTTTTCCACACAATGCGCAAACAAAATATCTTCACACAGTAGAATATGTATTAGGTTATCCTCGTGATACTTTAGCACCGATACCATCCAAAGTTTCAAGAGGATTCCACTGCCCATTTCAGAACCATATCACAATATAAAAACCATGCACGTAACGTAAAAGTGTAAAACTCACACACACACACACACACACACACACACATATACATAGTATAAAAACTGATGTGTTGTCGAACAGTCCCCACTGTGTTTTTCATATATGGGAATCTCATAAAATATAGTTTGGCTTTTGGTCTCTACTTGGATGATGACCAAAAGCCAAGCCAAGCCAATCAGACCCACCACACGCGCCGTTGGATGCAAATATTGAAACCGGGGACATCGTCGTAACCTAGAACAAGGTTGATGTCAAAACCCTGAACCAAAACTAGGAATACAACAAGAGTTCTAGACCAAAATACAAAACTAGACTTGGCTGATGAAGCCAAACGAGTTTGCTAAACCCAAACTCTAAGAAACAAATAGTGCAGGTGACCAAAACATAATAACGATCGACCTGGCACCTCAATAGACAAACAGAAGACCCACCGTTTGACAAGACATGGTGATAGTCGATGGAATATGACACGCCCAACCAAATGATTTAGCAGTTGAGGACACATAGTTGGAGTCAAATGATCCTGACTACATTCAATTGGGACCACTTAGTGTCGACAAAACACAACGGTGGTCAACTAGAACCATACAACATTGATAAGGCACAATGTAGGCCAACCGAGACCATGCAACAGTCGACGAGGCAAAGTGAAGGTCAACCGGGACCTCGCAACATTCACACTACTCAACGACAGTTAACTGGCATCATCTAGTGTTGACGAGACATGTCAATAGTCAACCAAGACCAAGCAGCAATCAACAACACTCACCAACGACCGACCAAAACTCAACAACAAAAGACTTCAAAAAACCTAGCGGTCAATGAGATACAACACTCCTTGACTCAAATGACTCAATAGCAAAGGAGACTCGATTGGAGTTAGTCGAGTACAACTTCATCGAGAATTAGCTCAAAGTTCACAAACTCGATCGAGCCTAAAACCGTGCCAAAGTTCAGGAATTCCCATCAACACTGACAAGGAAATAGTGGAAGAGTCTTTTACCAAAACTAGGAATCCGAACGACGTGTAAACGAATCAAAAACATGAAAAATAACACTATGTAGTGGACCTAGGACCTTCTATGGTCTGCTAGGGACCTCCAGTGTCCAAATTGTCCCTCTCACGGTCGATCAGCTCATTATTGTTGTTGACTGGAAATGGTTAGTGGCCAAAATGATCAAGTTGCGATAGATCGGCCTGTTGGTGCGATTGACTGCTGAGGTCGACCACTCCAGCTGTGGATGACCGCTGTGGTCGACCGGTCACCAACCACGATCGACCACAATCAACCTAAGGCACACCAAAATGCATGGCCTCATCAATAGTTGATTGGGAACGACCAACGATTGATCGAGATGATTTTGTAGCACTATTTTCCAGACAAAAAACACATTATCTCTCTTGTTTTCAGCCTCCAAATGCTCAATACTCTCGCATAAACTCTAAATCTACCAACATAGACTAGGAATTTCCTCCAGATTCTAGTTTTCCAATGCCTTCACAAAAGACAGAGAACGGGACACCATGAACATGGATCAGGCAGAGAAACGATAAGGATTACTTGTCAAAAAGTTTGAGATGTCAACTACAATTTTTATCAGAAATACTTTTTGATATAAGAATGTTAAGGTTGTCAAATACTCCAAATACTAATCATTGATCGATTGTCGAAAATTTTGGATTGCTTGATAAGTCTCTTAAAGTTGTGTTTGATTTTCCATTTATACTTTATCTTGAATAACTTCATGATACATATGGATGTTTGATGGATGTACTTTCAATGCATTTTTCACAATGATCACCTACAAAATAAACTTTTGAATTAAGGTTAGTAAATCTACTCGTTTGATAGTGAGTTGTAAGTTTCAGTGGCACATCACCCAATTTCAATGAGAATGAGTTTTCTTTTAAACTCATTGTCATTAATAGCAGAAAACCCAGTAAAGTTAAGAATTTTTGGTGCAGCATAGAGAGAGAGACATGTAAAGTTAACATTTTTTTTTTAATTTTGGGAATTGAATTGCTACATATTGGTAATATAAGGTTTGAATTGTCAAAAACTAAAATACAAGATATCAATTATTTTTAATCATAAAGTATAGAGTCTAAATTGACAATTATACATAACTAATACATGTTGAAAGGAAACAAATATAGAAACATTAGGATGGTTCTGGTTTTGTCATAAGTAATAATTTTTTTTTATAAATTAAATATAATTCATAGAATAAAAAATTAAAATTAATTTGATAATTATCATTTTTTATTTTTAGGGAAAATGACAAGTCAACCACTAAACTATTTTTGCTAACACATTAACCACTGAACTATGACAATTTGATAACAATGTCTAAATTGCTTATAGGATAAACGTTGAGATTCATGTTGTCAAAAATAAAAAAATTTAAGGGTTAATACATAAATTATCCAAATTTTTGGTTATAAATTACATTTTATCCAGTTGTTTTTTTGTAATCAAATATGAATCCAGATGGAGTTTACATATAGGGGATCCATGAGTTCCTTTAATTTAGTTCTAAATAATATTAGAAATGAAAAATTATTTTATATAATGACGCGGCAAGGTTGTTCAATACAGGTTGCATGAAACATGAGCTAAATGATTGTGGTGTTTGAGGAAAGCTACATGTCACCTAACAGCCAATTAAGGGGCCACAAATCCATTTATTTATTATAATGTCCAAAAGCATAACAACTATCTATTATTATTATTATTACTACTACTACTATTATTATTATTATTATAGAAAACGTAGTCTAAAAACAAGAGGACAAGAAAGATATAAATCAAATGTTGAAGGTGGTTGTAGAATCGCACTATGGTGTTTTGGAAGTTTTTTAAGGCAATTTTGGGCTGGATAAAAAACAATCAAATGGATGAATTTAGATATGATTTTTGGACATGAGAACAAAGCATAGATGAAAAGGATAACTTCAAAATTTGGTGGACAAATTTGTTGTGGAAAGATAGATATGGCTGAAGGGATGTAAGTTAATTAGAAATGTGTGTAATACAGTTCTCTAATCCAAAGGCTACTTTGAAACAAAATAACACTCTAACTTGATAACTTGAGAGTTTTTATAGTTTGACTGGAGAGTTCACCCCAAGAATTTAAAGTGAGAAAGCTCCACCAAAATGAATCTCACTCAACACTCAGAAATGAGTAAGAATCCAAACCCAAATCAACCAATTGCAAATATTCTATCAAAGAGTGGTTTTTGCTGGAAGTAAGAGGAGGGCGAAGTAACTCAGTAATTTTTTATAATCATAAAATGAGTACAATCAGTCCCGCAAACAGATTAAAGTCTCCAATAAAAATTAGAAGAAAATCATAAAGTTTCCTATCCAAACTACCTCTCATCAACTTAAATTAAATGTATTAAAGACTCAAGTATTATTACTAATCACAGCTTACCTCCATGTGTTTAGCATGCAAAGCCCCTTTCGAGCATGCATTGGCTAATCTTGCACTCCCTTGTGGTGTGCATGTGAGTCCTCTAACTCGTGGTCTTGATGCATTTATCCTCTTAGGCTAGCCCTCACAAATTATACTTCATACTTGAACTTGGGCTTTTTTAGCAAAATTTTAGCTCTCCATTCATGGAAAATTTTACATAGCAAATGATCTTTAATTTTTAACAAAGACCCAATGTAATATCTAGAAAATTCCTTATTTACGTAACGTAAAATTATGTATGAAATATATTTTGTTGATAGTGACATGTTTAGAAATGATTGTTGGGATTTGTTTGCTGAAATTTTGTTAAATGAAGTGGTTTGTGAAGGATTGTGTTATGGCTTGAGAATGAGTGAAATTTTCAATGGTTAAGAATATTTTGATTCATGTGCAGTCAACCAAAATGTTGATTGATCCACTGGATTTGAACAAACAAAATTTGGAATGCTCTAGAGTTGTTTCACAGCTGACCAAAAATATGTGGCGATCAATCGAAAACAAGGCAGATTGAAATCTACAATTCTCGAGCTGTTTTGCGGTCGATCGACAGGGAGAAATTGGTCAGCTGACTTTGTAATGAAAATGCAATATTTAAGCCTTGGGTAGATTTGCAGTCGACCAGACATTGAAAAGTGGTCTACCGATAAGATGAAAGGTCACAAAAATAGAGTTTTAATGGGCTTGAAAAGGGGGTGCCTTACCTGTCATGACTAAAGAAGTTGTACCATCTGCTTATGGTAGTTGAAGGAAAGTTTAAGTACTCCATAAGTTGGGGGGAAACTAAGGTTGAGGTTCAAGGAAGATATCTCCAACAAAAGCTCTCAACAAGGTTTTTTTTTTCCTTCTCTGCGAAAGTTTGAAGGTACTATAGATGTTCTTCATTACTTGTATGAATTATATGAAATTTTAGTAGTTGTAATGGAGGAAAGAGGTAAAAGATGAAGAAAAAGGTTCAATCGAATGGTTTGAACATTTGATGTTTGTTGTCTATCTTCCAAAATTTTTTGAGTAAAACCAATTAAACATGTTGTTAAGGACATCTTGAGTAAGAAATAGGTTCTAGAATTAATGGATTTGATTAAGTATGGAGGAAGTTATGAATGGTCAAAGATGAGTGAAAAATTGGAAGAAAACCCTAGAATGTATGTATAATGGAATGTAGCTCTATAATGTGTTGTTGTTATCACATCATGTATTTGACACTAAATGGATAGGTAATAAGCACAATAATAGTGAAGGTTGTGTATATTCAAAATTATGCATACCTTGGTAATATATGTGTAGAGTAGCTATTGATGGAAGTTTTATTAGTTTTGAATGTATTGTGAAAAGATAACCTTAAGTCCTGGATTACATTAAGGACCTAAGGTAAGAGATATGCATGTTTTTTACCATTGGGGTCTACATCACAGGATATTAGGCTTGTTTTACTTTGTTAATATTGTTTGTTGTATTGTTTATGGTAGAATGTTATAATAGAGTTTTTTAAGTGTAATGTATTGAAAAGTTGAGGTTTGATATTTGAATGAAATGCATACATGTCATGCATCGTGATTTAGGAAGAATATGAAATTGTTTACACGCATATGTAATGTTAATGAAATTGAAATGGACTGAATAAATGTAAATAGGCCTTGGAGATTGGGGTGTTTAGTGACGGTCCTACTTGGGAGAACTACATGATGATGTATCTCTTCCCAGTTAGGATTGAGTGACGGTTCTGCCTAAGATGGTCTGTAATATCTATAGTTAAGCTGGGACAATGAACAATAATAATTGTGAATTTTGGAGATTTTGGGATGATTTTATTAGGAAATATAATACCCCAAAAATCTGTTTAGTAAACATAATAAAGGTTGGAATAATTGGTGATAGTTATTGAATATTTAATTAATGGTTTTAGGGTGAATGGGGTTGAAGATTTATTATATCATTATGGAGTAAATTATAAATTGTTGAGGAGTTGGTTAAGAATTAATTGGGAATAAATTAAAAAGGGAATAGATTGAATAATGAAAGGAATGAATTAAAATAAAAAGAATAAAATAAAGGAAATGGAGAGGAAACGCTGCGTTTTGGGCACAGAAGGCAGAAACGGGTTCAGTGTTGGAGCGGTCGACATTCATATTGATTGAGGATTAACGGTTGACATAATTTCGACTGATCCCATGGTGTTTCGCAGGGGGTGATGATGGTGGGGTCGACATAAAGCAATCGACATAATTTCAACTAGTCCTACACGGTTTTGCGGCCTGCTGAAGAAAGATTGAAGATCCCAAGGCGTGAATTCATTTGTGATATATCCACGTCCCTCCCCTTTATGGATGACAACATCTTAAGGGAGTTTGGTGAGATTATATTAGGATATATGAGGCTTATGGGGACGTTTTTTGCGTAGGTAAAAGAGAGGCAGTGAGCTCTAAACAAAAAGCCGAGGAGGGAGACAAAGAGGGTGAAGAGTGTTCTTTGGAGAAGATTCTGAGCAGCAGGCTATGAAGGAAAGGGAGAGAAAGTGAGGAATTCTCTGGAGGAAAAAGAAGAGGATGAGAAGCATAGAGCAAAAAAGAAGAAATAAGGAAGGGAAGAGAAAGAGGAGACCGATAAGGAATGGTGACATAGAGGAAATAAGAAGGAGAAGAGCAAGTGAGAGGGTGAGTCGTTCTAGAAAAGAAAAGAGGGAAGGCTTTGAACGAGGAGTTACAGAGTGAGAATTTTGTGAAGGAAAAGAAGCATGGAAGAGAAATAGGAAAAGAAGAAAGGAGGGAGAAGAAGATGGAGCCATGAATGGGTAGACTCTGGATGATGGAGAACCGCCCCTCTAGTGCTTCTTGGGTGTTCCTCCTGTAAGGATTTCTTCTCTTTTGTTTATGGATTTAACTATGTTAAAGGTGGAAGATGAATGATGAAGTTGCTGGGGTCTCTATTGTAGTTACTCGACATTGTGTATGTGCTTTATAAATGGAAATGGAATCTCTGTGTAACTTGCTAGTGGGTAGACCCTTAGGATTGTGTTCTCTGTTGATGACCATTATGGAGGGTAAGGAGGTTTAGTTCAGTGATTTAACAACTCCCGTTTGGAATGTTCTGTTGGTTAATTATTTTGTACTTTTATTAGATATTGTTATTGGACGTTGAGAGATATGTGTATGCTATGTGCTATTGGGATATAGAGTTAAGAAGCTGTTAAGTAATTAAGTTGGGTTTAAATTATAAAATGTTATTAGCAATGTTGGGGGAATAATGGTATAGATATTATAGAGGTTCCTAACTGTGAATATTGATGATAAATGTTATTGACTTTAAAGGTATTAAAGGAAGAATAATAACGTGTTGAAATGCATTCAGGATAATAGGTAAGTGATATTGTCTATGTTTTGTCGAAAGGCCTACATCGCAAGAATCAGGGTTGTTTGACGTATGTGTTTATTAGATTTAGGTTCTTTACGTTATAGATTTAATATGTTTCATGCCTCAAGTATTATAGGATTTTGATATTGATATGCTTCGAGGATGTATTGCTGCTTGATGCTGTGTTTATTAGAATTAGGTTCTTTTAATGATATGTTTATTAGATTTTAAATGATATTGTTAATGATCAGGTTTGAGGATCATAGGATGTTTATAATGATCATGTCTCGAGAATTTTACTGATGATATAAAATTGCATGCATTCACGAGGAGCATGCATCATGGTTTTTCATGCATGGTTTTAGAAATGGTTTAATGGATGTTCATACATACTAAGCGTATGGTGTTTTGGAGGCTGATCACCCAAAGCGGACAACCATCACTTAGGCTGTAGGAATATCCATTTTATCATTGAATGTGAAATGGATAATAAATAAAATGGAAATGGAATCAAATGATAAGATAGCCTAGAGGGACGAAGGGGGCTGGAGCCTTGCATCCCAAAGACGACATGAAATGTAATGAAATGAGTTTTTGTGGTCCGATAAGTAATGCCCGACACAGAAAAAAGTCTTTGCGGTCATGTAGGTAAAACCTGGCACAAAAACAAAATAAACATAAATAGATTTTTTTGTGGTCTTGTAGGTAAAGTCTGGCACAAAAACAGTGCAATGAATGGACCGGTCAACGGCTAGCGATCTTTCAGACTATGCCATTGGTACTATGCCAGAGGCGTCGGGGTCAGGTGCATAGATGTAACGGAAAGCAGAAATAGAAAATAAACTAAAACGTAAAAGATAAAGGAAGACGAAAACATAAATTGCATATGGGTTTTAAAAGCTACATGGCACATGCATTTTAGATTTTATTTATATCACTTTCTGAGCGTTATACTCATTAGTTAAATCCTGTGATGTAGTTATACGTACGAGAACAGGTTAAATAGCAGTTGATGAAGGATTTGCACGCATGGATCTTGTTGGTTGCAAGGCTAAAATGTAACGACCCGGGTTTTTGTAAATCATTTAAAAGGTGTAAAATTTTGAAATTTCTTTCTTTTTAAAATAAAACGTATCAGAGTGCGTCTGACCGGATCGCTACTGACTCTTTCTTTAAACTCGTTGTGAAAACTAACTTATTAAATATGCGGAAGCGTAAATACTGTAAGGAAAATCATCTGTTTCAAAGTCTTGTGGAAGCATTATAAAATAACCCTTTGTAAATCATAACGGAAGCATAAGAAATCTTTCAAAAGAAATACTGAGTCATTCAAACATTTTTTCTATCAAATAAAATTTGACAATTAACTTCGTTGATTCAGAACCGTTTACTTTCCTTTGTCTTTGCCTTGCCAGCCCGAATCCCGTGTATGTGAAATCATCCATCCCTGCTTCATTATGCGTTTCTCATCTACTTCTTATTAGTTTACTATCTGTTCGTCATTGTACCTACACTACAAGTAAGGACGTGAGCTTACACCCAGTGAGAAGATGGGGGAAAATAATTTATGCATTTCTCTCTTTAGTTCTTCTTGGAATGGGGGCCACCCAAACCAAACTCTTTCATTACATTCATTTTCTTCGTTCGTTCTTAACTCGTACTTCGAACTGGAGATTGGAGGTTTTCCTTTGAGATGGCATAGTTGTTCAAATTCTAACCTCCTGTGTGCATACTAGTCCCTTTCCCGACTTGGTGAGGGTGTATCTTAGCAGCTAGGTTAGATCCGGACTACCCATCTACCCCAACTCCCTATTTCCGGCATATACCCGCCTTTAGGGTTCTTTCTTTTTCCGGCATATACCCTCCTTTAGGGTTCTTTTTTTTCCGGCATATACCCGCCTTTAGGGTTCTTTCTTTTTCCTCACTCATGCATATGGGTACCATCCTGAAGGTTACCCCCTACTTGGTTTCTATTATCATGAACTCGATCTAACTTCTTCCTGATAAACAAAGCCCATATGAGAAATAATATCGTAGCTGAAAGTGAACAACAGTGAATCATACAATATAAGATATCATAACATATTTCTAAGTAATTATACAGCAGTAACACAAATCATCGAAACGTGTTTCTATTCGACTAATTAGCAGAAATACATTTAACTAATCATACTTTTAATCGAACTCATGACATCGTTCATGCATCTTAATTCTTTTGTTTGTTCAGTTAACTAAACCCTTTCGTTTGTTTAGTTAACTAAACCTTTTCCTTCGTTGTTCAGTTAATAGTTCATATCATAGTAGTTCACACCTCATTCCCTAGGCATAAAGGTATCAAAGTTCATTCATGCTCATACACATCCTCTTTTCAGTTCATCGTTTTCTACCTTTACATAACTTACCTACAACCAATCATGCTCTCATTCAAACTAACAAGAAACTAACTACTAAACATGCTCTTTAAATGGACAACATACATCAATATTATGATCAATTATCTCACCAGACTACACATGCTTTTAACAACCAAATTAACAGCGGATCAATAACACCTAGCATGCTTCTAAATCGAGTATACAAGAAACAACAAGAAACAATTATCATGCTATAGACAGTAAGCAAAACAACGATAACTAATATAAAACATACTTCTATGTGCTTCTTAATATCTTAATAGAAAACGGCAGTAAACTAAAACTAACCAAGTTTACATATACTTCTCCAAAATTGAAAAGAACAAAACATCTAAGTATACTTACGACAAGCAAAGGGATTAACATTAGACTGTATGCTTACCGTCACACTATAGAAATCAGTAACTTTTTCACCATTTATCTAACATTATAACTTCTCTAACATCACTAGAAATCTGTAAAGAAACATAGAGTCTTTCTCTAACATCTTAACTTCTTCTTTCTCTAATATCTTAACTTCTTCAATGTCACTAGAAATCTGTCTAGGACCCGTTCTCATTTCTCATTCATTTCAACTATCATTCCTTTGATTCATTCAAGCTTAACAAGCACTTTCACACTTAACACACATAAAATACAGCGACTAATAAGGCATTAAGAGAAAAACGTGGGGTTATATCATTCAGTAAAACCAAGGGTAACTATAAACATTACAGAAATCAAACCACGAAGCAACTCACACACACTTTACTTGGGTGTAGGGCCTCCTCTGGCCTAGACAACCCAAATCCTTACCTCGAAGTTTTATCGTATTTAGCACTTAGTCGTGATCCTCCTTCGTCCTTCGATACCTTCACAAATTGGTAACAGTTAGCCCTACTAATCATGACTTATAATTTCCCTACCCTTAATTATTAGACAAGTTCACATATAAAAATACAACATCTACGTCTGAGCCTTATCATTCCAAAACCAACAGGTTCCATGTCCCACAACAGAACCAACAAATCCGAACAAAGCGTTAATCACATATTCAACATCAAAATCTATTCAGAATATCAATCTTAATGTATTTTGTAGACTAACAGTTTATGGAACTCATTCAGAAAGCCATCACCAAAAGAGCAACCTTTCCAGAATATTGATCCAAGTTTTAATCGCACAAAACGTAACAAATTATCTTTTCCAACTCATTACCCAATTGCCATTTTACAACATGCTTCATAGAACCCCCATATCCATTTCCAGAACTAGCATATTATTGCTTCCAACAAGTTATCCAACAAACCACATAGAGCAATACCCAATTATTGTCCAGCACCAGAATACATAACCAACAAGGAATTAAATCCAACTACGTAGCATTACTTTAACATTCTCTACGTCCAACATATATTCGTGCTTGAGGAAAGTAACAAACAGAACAACAAATCCATAGAGATTCCGAAGAACCTTACCAAACAGGGAATCCTGTCATCCTCTAACTCTCGGCTCTTGCTCTCTAGAGAACTTCCAGGTTTGTCTCCAACCCCAACTTTTGCACTCGTCTTCCCACTCTCTCACTCTCACGTACAGCAGTAGAGCCTCCTTTCAGCAGCAACGAAGGAGGAAATGAAGAGAATGCAGGAGGAGAATGTAAGTTAAGTGGAGGGAGAGCTCATCTAGAAGACAAACAGAAGACAAGGCATGCACGTAGGGTGGGCTACTGCCAGGAGGAGATGACTTTCTCACCTAAAGTGTGAGAATTAACTCGCTAAATGTCGAGTTTCGTCAATTTTTCTGACTTTTGTTCCCTGATTTTTCACAGATTTGCTGCGATTCGGACTGGTGCAGACGCCACGTTTTCGTCCGCATTTGTCCGTAAGTCCTCAATTTACTCAGCGAATTGGCATCCTCACTATGTCCGTACCGTCCGCAGCCATGTTAGGGACGTCGTTTTGTCGTCCGCATCGTGCCATCCGAATTGTCCCAAAAATTGGACAGATTCATTCGGACCCTGAAATTAGGCGTCCACATCGTCCGTAAAACACCAGTTTTGAGACAGATTCATTCGGACGCTGCCTCGAGTCATCCGTACCATCTACCCATCCATAGCGTGCGTTTGCAACTCCTCAAAGCAGTAAGTTTAGGACGCAGATTGGCGGCCCGAGGCATCCTCAAGTCCATTTTTTGCACTTTTCACTATCTTTTCGCACTCAACGTGATCCCCACGACGTTTCCTTCATAAATACTCATCACAAATGACACGTATACACGTAATGAAATATCCCTGAAATCTTGACACTTTGATTTCATCACTTATACGGGGAAAAACGTTACTGAAATGTTTATTGATTTAGCACTCCGAACGTCTTTAGTAATATCCCGATAATTATTTGTCTTAAAATAACTTGATGTTGTATAAAAGGTTAAAACAAAAAGGGTTTGTAAAGAGTTTTGTAAAGTATTTAAATGGGAAAAGAAAAGAAGCGTATATATTATATTCTCAAAGGTTTTGTTTTAAAAGTTCTTCCGCTGTGTTTTATAAAAAACGTTTTCCTAAACTTTATTTATTGTCGTTAAAGAATTTTATAAAAAGTCTTTTGCTATTCTTATAAAGAGAAAAGTTGAAAATTTTACACGTTTTCAAAAGTAAGAAAAACTGGGTCGCTACATGGACCATAGTATGCATCTTTTCCCTTGGATTGATAATCTCCAACGTCTAGACTATTACATGGCTATAAGTATTGGGCTGAAAGGAAACGCTCTTGCCTTTTGTAATGATGCATAGCATGGCATTATATTGTCTATATTCATTTTGTCTCTTATTGAGCATTAGGCTCATAGGTAATTCTTGTGATGTAGGTGAAGAGTTTGATTAAACTGAATTAAACATAGAGTGATAACACGGACTATAGAGGGAGGAGCATAGCAGCGTCGAGCGCTTACGTTACCTGGTGCTCCTTGACTAGTTGGTTATGACTCACCAAATTTTGAATAACTATGTTATTTGTAATATATAAAGTTTAAGTAAGAAATGATAAAGTTATGTTAAGAACCTTTTTAATACTTCTAATTTTAAAATGTATCTTAAAAAGTGTGCTAATTGAATGTGAATTGCTTCTGCTACCTTTCTCATTTTCTCTCACACGTTTTAATAAATAAAAAATAATAAATACATAAAATAACAATATAATATGATATGAAAAAGGATAAGGAAAAATGGGTCATTACACCTGATTCTGTAAAGTTTGAGATGCCAGCTATAAGTTTTATGAAGAGGAATTTTTTATATGAGATTTTGAAGGGTTCCAAATATGTCAAATACTTCTTTAGAGTCAGATTGTCGATTGTATTGGAATGTTCAATAAGTCTTCTAAATTTGTATTTGAATTTCCACTTATACTTTATCTTCTATAACTCCATGATATAATTGGATGCTAGATGGATGTAAATGATATTTTGAATGTACTTTCCTCCATGATCACCTACAAAAAAAAACATTACAATTATACTTAGTAAATCTACTCGCTTAATAGTGAGTTATAGGCCTTGATAGCGTATCATTCTCCTATCATTGAAGAGGATTTGACATCAAATCCAAAAGTTTTGCTCTATAGTCTTCTTCATCAAAATAAGGAGATAAGTCTAAGAACATGAAAGGTGCAAAGACTCCAAAATCTTTTGGATACTCAAACTTGTTGCTTTATCAATAAGTTTTTCCAAAACTTATTGAGGCATGAGATTTGATTGCCTATGATCGAGAAAATATTTCTTCCTCAAGTGCAATAAAACTAAGTTCCCTTAGTTGAAAATCAGAGGCTTTCTCAAATTATAATTTGTTGAAAATTATAGGTTTTCTCAAGTTTAATATTAAAATTTTGGATCAACAACTCTCTAACTCTAAAACTAGGCATGCAAAAGTTATTATCCTTAAATGACTAACCATCATGCTTCAACAAGTCACCTTTGGCCTATTGTCACAATTAAAATACCATAATGCCAACTCAGTACCATTAACATAAAGATCTCTAATTCATCCAATTCTGAGAAGTAAAACATTTAATTTATTTAATGCGACATACCTCTTTGATGAAACAATAGCTCTTTTACTTGCCTCATCATTCTTGTATTTTAGACTTGGGCTTCTTTAGTAGAATTGTAGCTCTCTATTCAAAGCCCATTTGACATAGCAAATGCTCTGCAATTTTTATGAAAGACTTCATTTTGAAAATCTTTCGATGTTAGATATAATCTTTATGAGAGCATTTTTTTTATATGAGATTTTAAAGGTTACCAAATATGCTAAATACTCTTCTGGGGTCAGATTTTTGGTAGTATTGGAATGTTCAATAAGTCTTCTAAACTTATACTTGAATTTCCACTTATGCTTTATCTTAAATAATTACAGGATATAGTTGGATGCTAGATGAATGGAAATAATATTTTGAATACACTTTCCTCCATGATCACGTATAGAATAAACACTACAATATAGTTAACGAATCTTCTTGTTTGATAGTGATTTGGAGGTCTCGATATGACCTCAACTTTCATCATTACTTTAAATGTTTTCATTGAATATGATACACACACTTGCAACTTTATGAATTCCTCTATGCTAAACTGTACCAAACTTAGTTTCCTCAATTATTCACATCTTTTTCAATTTTTTTTTACTTGCACATTCTTCTATTAAACAATAACATTATATTTCTGCCAATTAGATACTATAAAGTTGTGTAAACACCTCTATATATTGAATAGAGGGTGTAAATTACTTGAATTAGATAATATATAGACTCATCCATCATAGTACAAATTATTTTATTGTCCCCTCAATCATGATCTATTGTGCTTAGTGAAATAATTGTATGTTTGATAATAACCTAAAAAAGGAATGAATTAGGTTTCTAAAACTTTTTTATGTGATTAAATTTACCCTTTCATTTGCTATCTTAATATGTACATTTTCTCTCTTAATTAAAACTAATATGATTGCAAGTCAATAATGTAAAGAGAAAGAAAAAGAGTGCAAATAGTTTGTTAATGTGGTTCGGCCAATCTTGTTTATGCTCTCGCTCCAAGGCTTCTCCTTGAAGATTCTTTCCACTGTAACCCTTCCAGTTACAAATTATTGAACTTTCGAATGTCAATAAAACCTTTACAACTACTCTAGGGCGTTACCTTTCTCATGGATTAAACTTGTTGATGTCCATCAAACCCTTATCGACTCTTCAAGGGCAACACTCTTAAAGTGGTGGAAAATTTAAGCACACAATGACCTAAACACTCTTAAAGTGTAAACTCTTAAGTGTAAGAGTATGATAGGTTAGATTTCTACCTCAAGAACAAAGGCTAAAATGTATGCAAGTAAATGGGCATCATTTCTGTGGTGTAGTTCCCTTTGTTGTGCAGTGGAGTGTGCTTCTTTTTGTAATGAATTTCAAAATTCTTGAGCTCTGATCACTATTAACTATTTATTTGGGGGACCACAATATTTCCATTAGAGAAAGCAATTAGGCGATGGGTTTCCAAATGCAATTTTCTAGAATTCCACTTCGGGCGTCCGCACTATGCGACTGAGCATTCACATGAAGCTTCAATTTAAATTCTTGTCTCTATGAGCGAACATCCACAAGGCTCTCTAGACTTCCACTGCGGGTGACCACTCTTGGGTCCTGGCATCCGCAAATTAAGATTAAAAAAATATTACCTCAGAACTTGGCTTCCTTAACTTACTCTAGGCATTTACTGAGGGCGTCCACTCTTTAAGTCCAGACATCCGTAAGTTAAGCTTGAAAAAAATTACTTTGGAATTAAAATTTCGTTCTTTGAAACTAGGAGCCCGTCATACGAAACTTTGACACTTTTGTAATCTTTTCTTTTGAATCGAAAATATAAGCTTTAGCCAATGCTGCATAGACTTAACAAACATATTAGTATATCCAAATACGACTTTCAAGGATACTTTCAATGTGAATAAAACATAAACATGTAAGTCCTTTAAACAAATGTTCAAACAACAATTTAACTTTATAATCATAAATAACTTAAAATAAGATAACAATTAATTATGTTCATCATCAAAACAATTATAGTTAATATTAATTAGGTCTACATTAAACACATTTAGACTTGTTAGCTCTATGGTGCGTATTGCATTACTTCTTGACTTATAATTATATGAACTTTACCCTACTGATTAAGAGCTTAGCCATGTGACATTAACACTCTACGTGAGATATTCGCTCTTGAAAAAAAAAATATTTCTATACATTGTCCCGCAATGTAATACTTGTAATCTAGTGTCTTGATACACATGCTTAACAAATTTTCATGGGTTCACCACCCATGGTTCAACATTGGCATGCCTAGCACATAGCGTTTACGTTGACCATTCAAAAACATGTTATGATGGTGGCACTCTATTGACTCAAATTCCTCAAGAATATTCATTCTCATCATGGTGCCAACATGAAGTGCGACATGACCCTTCAACACAATCAAATATGCAAATTTTCTAACCTTAATGCAAGTATTTATTTTGTAGGTGATCATAGAGAAGAGTGCATTAAAACTCTACCCTAAATATCATTTCCATCCACCTAGCATCCATATGTATCATGGAGATGTTCAAAGAGAAGCATAAGTAGAAGGTCTAGTACAAGGTTAAAGATTTATAAAGAATTTCCAAGTGTGCTTACAATCTAACCTTTGTGGAGTATTTGTTATTTTTGGCAACCTTCATGATCTCATATCAAAATGTATGCTTTATAACAATTGTAGCTAACTTTCCAAGCTTTCCAGAATTAGAACTTTTGTTAAATTGGAAGATCATTGGCTATGCCAAAAGAGCTCTGAACAGAGAGCTTCAATTCTGCCAAAGATGCCTGAACATCCTTGGTTGGAGTTGAAGCCTAATCTACTTGGAGAATGAACGTGAAGATAATTTCCATGGACTCATTGCTGAGTTCAAGATTTGGAGGATTTTTGAAAAATTATGTTTAGTTATTTTATTCTAATTTGTATTAGTTTTAAAATGTCATGTGTTGGTATCACTCGGCTAGAGCATGTTCTAGCCGAGTAAGTGTGTTGTGAGGGCATTTTTGGCCATAATAAGGTTAGTATAATTATGGTTGATTTTGGGAGAATTATGGGATGATTTATATGTCTGGTGTTACGATTGTGTAAAGGTTTGTCAATTAAGTGTTTATGTGATGTTCATTGGGTGGTGTGGTCGATCAAGTGGTGAGGTGTGGTTGATCACAGTCATTGCCAAACATTACAAAGTCAAAATTTTGGATTTACGATCGATCATCCACTACATGGTGATCGACTGGTGTCTTCAAGAATTGTGAAAGTTAAGGTTTTGCGGTCGATCAAGGTGGGAATTGCGGTCGATAGTGGCCTTTGCATATTTTAATGTTGAGATTTGTTGTCGATCACCCGAAGGGTTTGATCAACCGGTAAGTCAAAAAGTCGCTAGAAATGAGCTGCGATGTTGTATTCTGATTGCAGGGAAAATCAGTTGAACCTTTAAGAATGGGCATGCGTTACTCCACCCCCTACGTGGATGCCTGTTGGGGAGGGATGAGGATTATTTAAGAAGAGAAGATAGGGAAGAGAAAGAAAAAATGAAGAAGAGACACCGTGAGGGAAAAACGGAGATTTTGTCTTTGGAGAGAAGGAGAGCAGTAGTGAAGGAGAAGAAGAATAGGAAGAGGTGAAAGCTTTGTCTTCCAAGAGGTAAGAAGTGTGTGTGTGTTTTTCCCTTATGGGCTACATCACAAGAGGTAGAGCTTGATTGTTCTTTGATGCTTGTTCTAGATAGATTGATGTTATTGTTAAGTTGTAGATCTGTTCAATGTTTGAGGAGAAGTTGTTGCTTTGAGGATGCTCTATTGTTGATGATATGATGTTGATATATGTTAAGTTCTAAAACGTTATGCTCTGTTGTTGATAATATACTTCATAAATCTGTTGTTGGTGTTAATTAAGAATCTATTATATTGTTGATGTTTTACTTAATAAACCAGTTACTGATGTTGATTAAGAACCTGTTATGGTCGATAAGTAGTTTAATGTTGCTGGTTGGTTAAGAACATGTTTTGAGGTTATAGTATGCTGAATGTTGCACCCATTCAAGTATATCTTCTTCTCCATATTGATTATGAACTTGAAATTTTGAGGTTTGCTTTCTCATCCATTCTATAATTAGCTGTCCAAAAATCATTTCCAAATTTGTCTGTTTACTCCATTTTTATTCATCCCAAAATCTCCTTCCAAGAACTGCCAAGAACCCCAATTTGATTCTAAACAACCTGCGACCTTTCAGTCATAACTTCCTCTCCAGACTATAACTTTCTCTAAAAATTGTAGGCCTTCTTCCTTTCTCTTGACTAACTTTGTATCACAAACTTAGAAGCATATGCCTCAAATTGGTCGAGTTCTTGTTCTGCCAATTCGGTAAACAGATTCATTGAAACTGCACAAGTCTGTGAATTACAACCTTTGTTTTTTGGATTCGCGTCACAACACCCTAGTATCGTAGTGCTAGGATACTTTATCTTGGATAATTTTACGTATTTATCAAGTTATATATGTATGAGGTATTATATTATTCTCTACTTCATTGAAATTGCATCCTAAAATTACAATGTATCTTAATCACTAAGAAGTAAGGATACATAGTCTTCATTGCATGCTCCATCTCCCATCTTGCCTCCCCTTCTCCATGATGCCTCAGGAGAACATTGACTCATGTCAGTGTCTTGTTCCCGATAACTTATTTTGTTAGTTAAAAATTCTATTATTGTGGAATAATGACAACTCCATGAGTTATATCCCTCTTCAACTAATGAAATGAGATGAAATTGGAACTTTATTTTTAAAACTTTGACACATGGAACCAATCTTGTACTCCAGCCCCTTGTGGAGTTAAAGCACCATTTATGTCATTGTTATGAACTCTGAAGTTCTATGAGATCATAACTGGTCTTATCAACTGTAGAGTCAATTTTCCCCCTTTCTCATGCTTCTTGACAGTCTTATGTGAATTCACTCTTAAGAAGATTTGATCCCAATTTATCAAACTCTATAGGCATTTTTCTCTTGTTTACATGATTCTTCTAGCTATTCTGAGCTGTATTAAGCATTGCCTAGTGACTAAAATCTAATTTGTTGTCACTTTAAGTAATTTGAGGCTCACAAAATCTGCTCACTGACCTCCATCTAATGCAACAATGATCAGTATGCCTAGCCGATGGCCTCAAATTGTGCCGTGTCGATACTCGACTTATACCTACTATTGTAGGTGGACTCTACCATACACAAATGATCCTCACATTTGTTTGGAATTCTAGGAAACAAATCTTCAACATGTCCTTAATAATTTAAATGGTCCTCTCTGATAGGCCATTTGGCTAAGGATGGAATGTTGAGCAAATGTCAAACATTGTCTTGTTTGACATCTATAATCCTGGTTGTATTTGGAAGTAAACATCATTTCTTTGCAAGAAACTATGGAGATAGGCCATCTCTTCATTTCCATGATCACCTTTAGATACAATTGCATAATTTAGTCATAGAGTTGTTGTTTCTTACAAGTAAAAAATTGTTATACTTTAGGAAACAATATGCAACAAAACAAATTGCATCCTACCCATTGCAAAAATCTAAAATCTTGTAATAAAGTCCATATTTATGTTGTCCACTTCCATTGTGCCACACCAATGGCACTAGTGCACCTATCATTGTAATACCCAAACTTATGCTGGGACTAAAGATAATAACAATCATGAATTTTGGAGATTTTTGAGTGGTTTTATTATGGATTATATTAATCTGAAAATAAGTTTGGTAAGCATAATGAGTTTGGGTATAATTTATACCAATTATTGGTGGGGTTTAAGAATTATTAAACGGTTAAGGATTTAAAGTATAAATTGTTAAGAGAATTAATCAAAGCAAGGAAGGAAATTGTTGAATGAAATATTCCAGTGGCATTTTCAGTCAACGGGGAAGAAATCGGTCGATGAAATGGTTGACCGCTAAATATTACAGAGTGCTCCAAGGTTTTGAGGTTGAATAAGCGGTCAAGGATGCGGTCAAGCAGATCGACCAAAATATATTACAGATTGCATCGTGGTCCTGTGGTTGACGGAGGGGTTGATGGAGCGGTCGAGTGTCATCGACCAAAAAGTATGATGGCAGAGGTGAAAGTGGCGAATTACGTTGGAGCAGTGAATTAATGATCGATGAATAAGAATTGGTGGCGGTCGATCATTGATCGACTGCCCTCATGTGAAAAGGTGGAAATTAGACTTGAGCGTTGTAGCGGCTGATCGCCCAATGTCGACCGAGAATTACCAGTCAATACAAGTATCGACCAGTCCCACTGAATTTTCAATACACTGTGTTTTTAAGTGTATGATACTTGCGGTTGTCATCAGTCGGTCGGTTCCACTGAACCGCGATAGGAATATGTGATCCTGAGGCGGTTATTATTTGTGATTCTCCCACACACCCTCCCCCTTTCCAGATGGCATTTCATGGGGGTGTTAGGTGAGATGTGTGGGGATAAATGAAGCGTCCCGTGTACACCTCTCAGCAGATAGAGGAGAGACAGAGGGAGAGTACATGAGAGTTTCTCTCGCGAGAAAATAATAGAGAGCTTCTACGCGTATTTTCAATAACGGAGGAGTTAGTCTCTATTGATGGAATGTCGATTCTGTGTGTGGATTATTGCTTCTAGTTAAAAGTAGATGTTTATGCTAAAATGTGTTAAAGAAAGAAGATGGAAGATGAAGTTGTTTAAGGTCTCTAGTTGTTAGTGAATGGTTATTAATGATGGAATGTTATTAATTTGTGAAGGTATTGAAAACGAAGAAGGATAAAGTAATGAAGTGCGTTATGGACGCCTGATACGTGATACTGCATGTGTTTTTCCAAAAGGCCTACATCGCAAGAATTAGGATTTGTATGGTGACTGTGTTTATTAGATTTATGTTCTTCACATTATGGATTAAGATATTGATCATGTTATAACTGTTGATCAAGGATGTATAGCTCCATGATGTAGTGTTTATTAGAATTAGGTTCTTTTAATGATGTGTTTATTAAATTTTAAAGGAATTGATACGGATTATGTTTGAGGATTATAGGACTAATATGATCATGCTTGAGAATTATAGGAGTTATACAAATCATGCTTTGAGGATTTTATTGATGATATAGAAATGTATGCATTCATAAACATTCATGCATCATGGTTTTCAAAATGATACGAAAATTGTTTTAAGCATGGTTTTTGAAAAGGAAATAGAAATAGCTATTAATTGGTAAAGTAAAGTCCAGACAATGGAGACAGAGAAGGAGACGGAGACAGAGACGGAGACGGAGACAGAGACGGAGACAGAGACGGAGATGGAGACGGAGAAGGAAACGGAGATAGAAACGGAAATGGAAACGAAAACGAAAATGGAAAAGGAAATGGAAGGGAAATGGATACGGATATGGGTACGGATACAAAAAATGAAATAGAAATGGATTTTTGGAAACAAAAAAGGAAACATAAAAGAAAAGGAAAACGGAAACAGAAACAAAAACAAAAACAAAAACAAAAATAGAAACAGAACTAAATATGAATAAACGTAAATCGATGTTTTTGTGGTTCGGTAGGTCAAGCCCGACACAAAAACAAAATAAACATAAATAGAATTTTTTATGGTATAGTAGGTAAAGCTCGGCACAGAAACCAATGAAAAGTAAACAAATATTTTTTTTGTTGTCCGACAGGTAAACCTCGATACAGAAACAAAAAGAAAACAAAAATAGAAAATTAGAATGAAAATGAAAACAGATAACTACATATGGATTATAAAAGCTGCCTTGCATGTTTTATTTTGTATCACTTACTAAGCCTTAGGCTCATAGTTTAAGTTTTGTTGATGTAGGTACATAAGAGAACAAGACAAGGAGTAGTTGATAAATGATTTGCACGCGTGGAACTTGTGGCTAGCTAGGCTAAAGGATTTGAAGAAAAATGGTTTGTAAAGGATTTAATAAATGTTTTTACTTTGTAAAGTGTTTTATTTGTTTAGTCTTCCGCTGTGTTTTACAAAAGCTTTTTAAGAAAAGAGTTTTATAATCTTCTTTAAATGGTTTTAAGAACAAAACAGTCTTCCGCCACGCAACTAAAAAGAAAAGGATTTAAGGAAAATGAAAAGTTTTAAAATTTACACGTTTTTAAAGTAAAGAAAACCAGGTCATTACAATCATTCTCTATTATTATATTTTTACCTATGGTAGCTGAAAAGTCAGGTTAAACATCTTGAAAAGTGACATCAATAAGATAGATATTGTGGTGATATACAAAAGGTGAATTTACTATGCTTAAGGATGTAGTACTAAAACTTATTTGAGTTCAGGTGCTATTAGGAAGATATCTTGAGCTTTTCTGCTTGAGGATGACAATAATTTCCTATCCTTACAAGAGTAATTCAGAGTGGTTGATGCACCAGTGGAAGGGAATTAGAAGATGACTTGAAAATATGTTGTTGAAGTGTTGGAGATATGACTAAATCAGAGGAAATCTGCAGCTGTACGGCTGACAGGCCGGTTGATGTTACGGTCGCGTTACTCGACTAAAAAACAACACAGAGGCAAACGTTATGCTGTGGTCGATTAGGCGGTCGAATGAGCAGTTGAGTGGCCAAACCGAATCTCCAGTTTCTTAATTTGGCCAAGATTCACTTTTGGAAAGTCTACTTTGAAAGCTTGTAACTCCTTTTGTTTTAGAAGCTTTTGAATTGAAATTTGGACCACGCCTTCTTAGATGAAATAGGAAAGAACTCCTTCAAGAACTTTGAAAATATCCTTCAAGAATTAAGAAGCATGCGGAAAAGCATATAAGTGGTCGGAAATAGAAAGTAATACAACTTGCACTCCCTTTTTTGCTGACTTTGCAAATGGAAACTTGCTAGATGGTTAGACACCACTTCACACAATCTTTCCTCAAGGAGTAGGGCCATGGATTCCAATAAGAGAACTCACTCAACTCCAAGTGAACCCAATCTTGTGATGTTACTCACACAAGGGAAACTTTAGATGCAACTCACCAAAATGTTTGGAAAAGGAATCACTCTAATTTTGAAATAAGCAAAAGCTTTTTGTATTCAAACTTCAATGTCTAAAACATAAGCACTAGGGGGATTTATATAGCCCATTACAAAGCATAAAATAGGAAACACACTAGGTATTTGGTCCTAATTGGCCAATTAGTAAACTGTAGTTTTAGTAACTTTCTAAAGCTAATATTTTGGCAACTCCTTGCTAGCTTTGGCTCCACAAAATGGTGACATTTGGTAGCATCTTTCCTTTAAGAACTGCCACTTAGATGGTTGTCAAATCCTTGCCTCACTCGATCTTCAATGTCCACTTGTCTTTGGCCAATTAAGGAAGGTTTTCTTAACTCTATTTCCTTTGTTCTTTCTTGCCCTTTAAGTGTGTCTTCTTGGACCTCTTTCCATAGCTTTAGGGGTGTGGGCCCTCTTTGACTTTCTTGCGCTGATAGCTCTTTTATTTGAGCCTTTGATGAGTTACCCTCCAAATGGTTGGAAGGCCATGAGTTGATAAGACCCTAGGCCTTTGTCTTTAGGGGTGGACCTAGTAGTCCATCATCCTCTCTGAGTGTTTGAGAATTTGACCTCAAATCTTCTTTAAGCTTCAACTTTTCTTTGTGGGGGCATGACAGGTCTTGTTGATTGGAATGTCATTGAGATAGTGCGTCGACCACCACATCAGTATCTCCCTTTTTATATTTGATGAGGTAGGGGTATCTTTCTTGAAACCCAACCCACTTAGAATGTAGTCGATTCAGCTTACCTTGACTTTGGATGTACATAAGAGCCTCATGGTCGGTGGGAATGATGAACTCCTTTGAAAGAAGATAGTGTTGCCATATGTCAAGTGCTCTTATAACCGAGTAGAACTCTTTGTCGTATGTGGAGTAATTCAAAGTGGTTCCTTTTAGCTTCCCGCTAAAGTAGGCTATAGGCTTTCCTTCTTGTGTAAGTAGTGCTCCAATTCCTACCCCAAATGCATCACATTCAATTTCAAATACTTTGCCAAAATCTGGTAGTATGAGGATTGGGGTGTTGCATAATTTTGTCTAGATTTCTTCGAAGCTTCTTTGACATGCATGATTCAAAGAGATCTCTTTTCCATTTTTTGTGCAATCCGTGATGGAGGCCACAATGATGTTGAAACCTTGAATGAATCTTCTATAAAAGGAAGCTAGGCCATAGAAGCTTCGTATCTTGGTGACACTTCTTTAAAGTGCCATAGAACTTGGTGGATCAGAAGACTTCAAAAAGACTTCTAAGATGCTCAAGATGTGAGGATAAAGTCTTACTATAGACTAAGATGTCGTCAAAATAAACCACCGCAAACTTTCCCAAGAATTCTTTGAGCATGTGGTGCATGACCCGCATGAAAGTACTTGGCGCGTTAGATAGTCCAAAAGACATGACCATCCATTCATGAAGTCCATACTTGGTCTTGAAAGCCGTTTTCCATTCATCTCCTTCCCGCATTCTAATTTGTAGGTATCTACTTTTTAAGTTGATTTGTGATGCCCCACGTCAAATTCATTCTTTCTTAGCTTAACTTTTTCCTTTTATTTATTGTGAAATTTTTTTTTCTTTTTCTTTATTTAAAATGAGTGAGAGTAAAGCTTAAAGCTAGCATGGAAATCTAAAGAGTATAAGTAAATCAGAGTAAAGCGGAAATATAAGATGCGTTAAATAAGTTTGGAGTTAAAAGCGAAAATATAACTAACTTCAAAATACGGTTTGAGAGTTAAGGTAAGAGTTATAGTTTTACAAAACAATGTTCTTTTTTCAAACCATTTCAAAATAGTGATTTCTTTCTTTCTTCTTCCAAGCCATATCTTACTCAGGTAGCGATTCATTCGGATAACCTACAGGCTCAACGGAAAATGCATCATCCTCTACTCCTGGAATTATTACATCTTGACATTCTCCTACACCACAAGTAAAACAGGAGCCTAAAGGCCCAGTAAGGAGTGGGGTATGCAGTATGATCATGCCTCTCTTGCCTCAAACCAATCTTTTCTATACATTTCATTATTTCATTCATAACTCGTACGTCGAGCGGGAGATTGGAGTAACCTATGTGGGAGGGCATAGTCTTAGTCAGCTTCTAACCACTTGTGTGTAGCTAGTCCCATTCCCAACAAGGGAGGGTCGTAAGTCTAGCTACCTGATTAGATCCGAACTACCCGTTCGTCCCGCAACTCCCCATTTTCTTTCTCTTTCATTCACTTCATTTATCATTTTCCTCACGTAACGCATATGAGTACAACCCTGTTTCTATTATCATGATACATGTTGATACAGTATAAAAATAACGATAATCAAACAACGACTAACAGTGAATAATATAGTAAATAAAAAGCGAATAAAAAGAATGAATATAGTAACGAATTAAAACAGCGAATAAAATGCTTAAATTTACAGAACATAATAGTAAAGGAAACGACAATTTAGCATGCTTCTAATCGTGAAATAGACAGTGAACATAAAATGCTTCTAACCATGAAATAGACAGGGAGCTTAACAACAAAGTAACATGCTTCTAACAGTGAAATAGACAACAAACTTATAGCGAATTAACATGCTTCTAACAGTGAAATAGACAGCGAACATAACAACGAATTAACATGCTTCTAACAGTGAAATAGACAGCGAACATAACAATTAATTAACATGCTTCTAACAGTGAAATAGACAGCGAACATAACAACGAATTAACATACTTCTAACAGTGAAATAAACAGTGAACATAACAACAAATTAACATGCTTCTAACAATGAAATAGATAGCGAACATAACAATGAATTAACATGCTTCTAACAGTGAAATAGACAGCCAACATAAAAGCAAATTAACATGCTTCTAACAGTGAAATAGACAGAGAACATAATAGCGAATTAACATGCTTTTATGCTAAGATTTAATCTGTAAATTACATGAGATGCTCAAAGGAATTAGACATGCTTAACCATATTAAATAGACATAGATATAACAAGTAAACGGAAACATGCTTAGTAAATCACTAAGAGCTAATGGCATGAACGGATTCTAAACAAGTGGACTAACGATAGTGTACATTCGAAAGTAAAGCATAGTTCAATGGTATTAATTTCAACTAGAGCTAACAACTTAGTTTACAGTTACAGAATATTAAGTCAGCTAATCACGCATGCTCGTACTAAAGAAACAACAACTTCTATTTAGCACAGAGAAATTAAACAGTAGTAGTAGCAGCACAATATACAACACTAGCATTGATCGAGTCTATCATGATAGCAAGTAATAAACAACACCTCCAACAGAACAGAATCATTATCAATGAAGTAACTCATAGCTCGTTCATGCTTAACATAACATAGAGTGATCTTCAATTCATCATTTTATACTACGGAGCTTTAACATCAGAGACCATTATTCTAGGAGTAAGCATTTATCAACAAAGCATCTATTTGTGGTAAAGGAAAAATACAGAACATTAACAAATAAATACACGGACACTACTTATGGGTAGGGACTCCACTGGCCAACAACTTTACCCAATCCTTACCTTAGTTGCTAATTTTTGAAGAAATCCTACACATACAACAATGGCACCAGCGAGCCTAGCTCAATCCTTGCGTTCCCTTAGCTTACAAAACCTCACACTCACTCATGTATGACTTGAAGAAAACACACGAACTCACAGAACACTCACAAATTCTCTAGAGGATTTCTCTCTCGTAGGGAAGCTAAAATGATTAAGAGTAGCAGGGGATGACTAACTTAAAACGTGGAGCTTATCTGGAAGGGATGGTCGCTTCACCAAACGAAGAGGGGGAGGCGTGCTTCGGCGTGGGGGAGTTGTCTCCCGTGTCGAATAAGTGGGTTTTTAATGACTATGCAAACTTTCCATTATTTAAAACCTCTTTATTCATAGAACTGGAACTTTTCGGACGAGGGAATGCGTCCTAGCCTTGTCTGGGTTCGTCCAAAATCCTCATTTTCTCAGGTAGAGCTGCATTTTCAGACAAAGGAAGACATCCTCGCCTTCATCCACGAGCGTTTGAAACTGTCAAAAAACTGGACAGATTCAATTCCTTTGTGTCCGCTATCGTCCGCATTTGTCCGAGTTTGTCAAAAATCTAGCGTTTAGAGGCGATGGACAAATTTGGACCCGAAGCTTCATCATCCATCCTCCCAAAACTTGGGGACGATGTACCATGCGTTTTCGGATGCAACCCCTAGTCCGCGTGCGTTCGAAATCTCAATTACACCGTTTTCCCACTGCGTTGGAAATCTCCATTACACATTTTATTTACCAATTTTTTCATACTTCAATTATTCCAAAATATTTACTCCATTTATACACTGTATAACTTAACACGTACCGTCATGCAATGTAATATTTTAATTATTCCAAAAATTAATTACATCGCATAGACAAGAAAATTATTATCGAGGTATTACATGATTCTTGAGAATAATGAGGCGTCAATTAGTTCATCCAACATATCTTCTAGTCAAGGTATCAGAAATCGAATATTTTATAGTGATTTGATTAATGGCTTTGCTAAACACACACATCCTTATACTTCCATCCTTCTTTGGTACGAGTAGGGTTGGCACGGCGCAATGGCTTAAAGACTCTCTTATGAAGCCCCTATGTAATAACTTGATCACTTGCTTGTATAATTCTTTGGCTTCTTCCGGGTTTAGTCTATAAGAAGGTCGATTTGGGAGACTAGCATAGGGTAAAAAGTTAATTTCATGCTCGATTTCTCTAATTGGTGGAAGCCCTTCAGGAAGATCATCGGGGAACACATCTTGATATTCTTCTAATAGAGTGAGGATAGATTCAGATATCTTTCCCACCTCCACAAGTTTGTCGCGGAACTACATCAATATTACCAAATCTTGCCGCTTTATAACTTTCCGCAACTCTTTCTTTGACATGACTAAAGTAGTTTTCAACCTACTTTCCTTTATTGACTCATAGTCTTTGGCCACTTGCTCTAGTGGAAGTGGAGCTAACTTGCTCATCTTGTCTTTCATCTTGAACGTGTAGCAATTTGTGAAGCCATCATGCATAGTTTTACGATCATATTGCCATGGTCTCCCCAATGGTAGATGACTTGCTCACATAGGAACTACATCACATATCACTTTGTCTGAGAAACTTCTAATAGTGAACTCAATGGGCTCTTATCTACTAACCCTGATGTCTTCTTTGTCGTTCAACCAACTTAGCTTGTAAGGAGTTGGATGCAAGGTTGTTTCTATCCCCGATTTACTCATTAGATCCGTAGAAATCACATTGCCACAACTTCCTCTAATAAATAGAGAACAAACTTTTTCCTTGACTTTGCAACGACTAGAGAAGATGTTTTCTCTTTGACAATCGTCGATACTTGCCTTGGTAGTGAGTGCTCTCTGAATGACCATAAGGCGGGGACCCTCTTAAGCATATAAGGTCTCCACTTGTGCTTCCACCTCGAGTGTCTCTTGTGCTTCACTTTCATCCTCACTTTCAATCTCGTTAGTGCCCTCATCTAATTCTAAGGCACTTGAAACATTTTATTTCCTTTGTTTTTGGCTTCAGTGCTTCTATAGGTGGACCCTTGTTGTCACTTGGCTTTGTAGTGGCATCTTTCATGTTTAAACGTTTGTCGTCGAGCTTAGGTGGGGGTTTTGAGAAGCTTGTATTTCTTTGAGGGAACCGATTAACCCTCCCTTTCTCTTTTCTTTTCTTTTGCCTCTCAACTTTTTAAGCCAACTAGATTACATTCTCCAAGGTGGTGTAAGATTGTAGTTCAATGATGTCTCCAATGTCATAGTGAAGTCCTTGGATGACATTTTGCAGCTACTTTCCTTTAAGAATTGCTACTTAGATGGTTGCCGAATCCTTGCCTCACTTGGTATTCAATGTCCACTTGTCTTTGGCTAATTAAGGAAGGTTTCCTTAACTCTATATCCTTTGTTCTTTCTTTCCCTTCAAGTGTGCCTTCTTGGGCCTCTTTTCATATCTTTAGGGGTGTGGGCTTTCTTTGACTTTCTTGGGTTTATAGCTCTTTTATTTGGGTCTTTGATGAGTTACCCTCCAATTGGTTGGAAGGCCATGCGGTTATGAGACCTTGGACCTTTGTCTTTAGGGGTGGACATGGTAGTCCATAAGTGGTAAAAAATTTACAAGCAATAAGGAGTAAGATTAGTAAAATAGTCAGAAAAAATATTTCCAGAAGTATGTATTTGTGAACTCTTCTGAGTTGTGTGTGGGCTTGTAAAGTTTGAACTTAAGAATTACATTTTAGGAGGAAGTCCAAAGTCTCAGTCCCTTACAAAAATTCAAGGCTTGCCTCATTTTGTTTGGAATGCATCATTCTGAGTTAGAACCTTCCATTTGTAGACCTTGGTTTAGGGATGAATTGTACATGTTTTCTTGGTTCAAAAATTGTTAATAGAGGTTTCTCAATTGACCTTGTTTTGTGCATTTTAGCATTAGAGTATGTTTTCACATAAGTAGTTGAAAATATTTAGACCAAGGACCATAGTCATTCAAGTGGAAGGATGATGTCAATAAAGTTTTCTCTGATCGTAGTTTGTTTCTAAACTACTTAGGATGAGATTGTAAAGAATTTAAAAACCAATATCATGTGTGTGGGCAAGAGATTGGCGTCGCTAGATTTATCTTTTGAGGTAAAGATGAAAAATTCTTAATAGTTAATTGGTTGGTCGAAAGAATGAAATTGATAGAATTAGGGAAAAAGTTTGGTGTATAATGTGATATGTAGATATACCATGATTGGTAGGAATTATGATGTGGTTTATATGGAGTTCTTAATTTCTGAGGGATCATGTCAAGTTATAGAATTGACATATGATACTTAGATAATTAGTCACGATTGATTGAGTTGAAAGTTTGGAAGCATTGGAGGTTTCGAGATTATTTTTTTTATTCAAGTTCAGCTTTGCGCTTGAAAAGTTAATTATTTTCTGTAATACTTT
Source organism: Begonia loranthoides (assembly GCA_022433065.1). Classification (NCBI taxonomy): domain Eukaryota; kingdom Viridiplantae; phylum Streptophyta; class Magnoliopsida; order Cucurbitales; family Begoniaceae; genus Begonia; species Begonia loranthoides. Next base: position 19,729,228 of record CM039477.1, on the reverse strand, counting down.
AGAGCAAGTTTTACTAAATGTTCAGTAAGTAGAATAAAATTTTGAAGGAGCAATCTAGTGAAATGAAGATGACTAGGATGAGGTAAAAGTCTTTTAGATATGTACATTAGTTGGATGTTTTAATCTATGTGATTAGATAGGCAAGACAATTGTTTTGAGATTAGTGATAAGAAAATTTTAACCTCCTCCATTACTGAAATGCGTCAAGAGTTGATAATGAGATGTTTCACATTTTAATGCTATGTGATGCGATGAGATGCATTCATACAATTAGACTGTGAATTTTTAGTTTTGCATACGGTTTAGTTAAATGTAATCTCAAATTTTAACTGGTTGGAAGTATAAAACTAGATTTAATTGTTGTACAAAGAGTGCGACTCTTCAGTTAATGAGTGGTCAATTCGTTGCTTCACAGAATGATTCTCACATTTAAAGTTTTGTCTATGCAGTTGTAAAGACTACAGCATTATGGGGATATGTTTCCTATTAATGGTGACTATGAGTCAGTCGGTAGAATCTATATCTGTCAGTTGAGACTGTGTGTCCTGACGTTTTTCTTTTGGATCTTGCAGGGTTACTGCCCTACTGTGAGTTTGAGTTTTGTACTAATTTTGTCGCAACATTGCTCTAGTTTCTATTACTTCATACGAAATGCTTTAGGCAGTTGATGAGCCTTGATAGTAGCAGAATAATTTAATGTGTAATGATTTTACTTATAGTATGACATTATGAGAGATATTTGTTTAGAAACCGAATGGTTTGTTTTCGATGTTTCATTAAGTGCTAGAAAATTGAGTGAGTGACAATCGATATTTATTATCTATTGTTAAGGAAGAATGTCATGTTTGATTAGTTAGAAAGATCAATATATTTTGCCATTAATGATTTCAAATTTGACTGTAATCAGTTGAAGATCCGCTAAGAGGATATTCGTACTTTTGCTTGATTTGGATGTGTGGAGCTTAAGGTTTTAACATTTAGTTTGATTAGTTAGTGCTATGAACATGTTGAAGTGAAACTTCAAATCTTATTGGGTTATTTTGTTAAAGTATCCATTCATGATAGTTATAGTGATATTCATGATGAGCATAAGGAACGTCTAAGAACTTTGTAACAAATATTTTTTTTAAAGATCATCAGTTATAAACTTAGTGTAAATGGATGAAACTATTGAATGATAAGTCAAATTTTTCAGACATATTGACTTTTGGAGTCAATATCACATTGGTTTCAGCTTAATGGTGGCTAGGCTAAATTGAAACTACTAAGGAACATTACTGAAGATCTAGAATTTCTTGAGTTCAAATAACTTTGTTGTCATTTCATCTAGTTTTGGTATCGTTAAGTAAGTCTATAAGATAAAAGTCAAGTTTGGTTTAAAAGGAAAACCGTTAGTTAGCTTTTGAGTTGTTAAAGATCAAATTGGCTAATGTGCTGTTTTTAGCAGTACCATATGTATATTTACTGTGAGTTAATTGTGTTGAAGCATCAAAAGTTTGACTTGGATGTGTAATAATGTAATATGCTAAAGTTAATACTTATAACTTTTGTTAGTCGATAGCAAATGAGCTTAACTCATGAACACAAGTTAGTAAAACTTTTATTTTGTTTTAAAATTTAATGGAGTTAATTTTATGGTGAGAAACTCAAAATTCCCAGGTACCATAACGGTTCAGAATATTTATTTATGAAGTGTGATTTAAGTCTTAGTTAGACGAGATCAATAGAATATATAGAAGATTAAAATCTTATTTTGCACTATCTTTGGGTAATCGAATATCATGGCAAACGCTTTAAGTGGATATCTTTAAAGCCTTATTGTAATGCCTTGAAGCGGTAAAATATTTTCATGCCATTTTCTAGAAAAAATATATAACGTGTCGTTCGTAAAATTTCAAAACCTTTGCAGCAAAATACTATAAAAATAGAAACCATTTAAAATTAACGTGCTAAAATCAAATAAAATGAACATGCTAAAACCCAACAAAATCAACATGCTAATCCAACATAATGAATCTCAATATCTATGACAAAACATAATATAAAGAAAATTCAATAATAAAAATCATTTTAGAAAACTTATTCATTTCTCTTTTTGATACCCATAGTCAATCTCGCTCCAACAACGCACTAGCTTCTCCATGAGTATACTCCTTCAACTACAACATCATATCTTTGTCTCATCCAGTTCATTAAAGGTCTCATCCTCACCTACACTAGAAGGTTCGACTAATTAATTTAATGCTCAGCAAGAGATGCATAATATATTTATATAAACATATAATACAGTTCATAAAGAAATCATGTCATGTTCAATTTTCAATCTTTCTTTTTCTTTCACTTTGCAGTCCGATCTTTGTGGCCATTAAGTCGAAAGAAGAAATTGACACCATTTGGTTCACCTTATACAGGACAGTCAACTCAAGTCAATACCCACAATGACCCTTTACATTTATTAAATTTCTTTTTTAACTTTCTGAAATGAATGCATGATAGTACATGTGGCATGAGCATCAATATAGTATACATGAAAATGGACAGTGAACAAAGCAGTAAACGAAGAACAAATCCTCAAGCAGTCATCATTAAATACTAAATATAAAATAAATAGTAGGCTTGAAAGCCATTTTTCATTATAATAACTTATGGTTTAACCTAACTACCTGCCAATACATTAGCATAATTCTCCAGAAAGTAGTTAAATCAATATCATAGTAGAAATACATTTTTTTATCTTACCCTACACCTTGTGATGTAGACCAAAAGATCACAAAATCAAAACATCTCATTCATGTGTTTACTTAGCATAACTCATAACACAATTCTTCCAAAAAACCTATGGTTATCCTCCAGAAAACTTGAAAACAATACCGAGGAGAGACTAGTTCTCTTTATTCGAGCAACTGAGGAGAAAATTAGGGTTTCCTTCCGTGTAACATTTTTTAAATAGATGGATGAACGTAGAGTCTCGCAAGATGGAAATCCCATGAAAATGGTGATTTAATCATGATCGGTTAGTCCAAATAGGCAAAATTCAACTTCCATAAATTTTGACATTCTTCGTTTAAAATCTGTTTTACCGAGTAACTGACGTGTAGGCTGCCACAAGGAATGTTCGCCACATCAATTTTGACCAATGCCAACAAACCACGTTAGTCCATACTCTTAAGTTTATGGTTGCCAACACTATCGTAGATGGCAATGTAATATCTGAAAACTCTTAGTTTACTCAATGTGAATTATGTATAAAATATGTTTGGTAATGATATAATTTGAATGGTTGTTGAAAATATTGATTGTTGGAATTGTGTTAGATGAATTTTTATTGTGAATGGTGTTTTATGGCTTTTGGAGAAGTGAAATTTTCAAGGTTATGGGTATTCTAGCACAAGTTTGGCTGACCAATTGTATTGGTTTGATCGACCAAACTTAGACAGTAAAATATGGATGCTCTAGAGATATTTTATGGTCAACCAGAATTAGTTTGGCTGTCGACTGGAAACATGACAGATTGAAATCTGTTGCTCTCGAGTTATTTTATGGTCGATCAGCATTGAGAATATGGTCGGTCGGAATTGTGAAAAAATGAGATAGTTGAGTCTTAGGTAGGTTTGTAGTCAAACGACATTAGAAAAGTGGTCGACCGGTAATATGAAAGTCACCTAGAATTAAATACAATGTTATATCTTGATTGGTGGATGGAGGGGGATGACTTGCCCTTGCACGCCCAACTGAAGCACACCTCCAGCTTGATGTTGCAGAAGAAGTGTTTAAGTGTTATGAAAGCTAGAAAAACTTGAAGTTCAAAAAGAAAAGAGGAAGGTATTTTCAAGAGCTCTCAAAGGAAAACTCTCTCCCCCTTTTGAAAGTCTGAAGGTATCAGGAGTTTTCTTTATACTTTTTATGAATTCTATAAGGTTATTAGAGTTGTGATAGAGGAAAGAAGTGAAAATGAAGAAAATAGTATAATCAAGTGGTTAGGGTGTTTGATATATGTTGCCTATCTTCATGGGATATTTAGATAAAACCAATTACGTATATTATTTTGGACATCTTAAGGAAGAGAAAGGTTTTGGAATTAATGAATTTGGTTAAGTAAGGAAAAAGTTATGGATAGTCAAAAATGGACAAAATTTGGAATAGAAACATTAGAATGTATGTAGTTGAAATTGAAGTTAAAAAATGTGCTACTTTAATCATGTGCAAGTAGTAAGTGCTAAGTGGTTATGCAATAGGCATATTGATGGAGAAGATTGTGTTTATGCATACTATTGTGTTCTATGCATTAAATAGTCATTGATGGAAGTGTTATTAATTGTGAAGGTGTTGTTATTGAAGAAAATATTTAAGTGTTGGAACCACATTATTGACTTAAGGTAAGAGATATGCATGTTTTTGGCCTACATTACAAGATAGTAAGGATTGTATTACTTTGATGGTATTGTTTTTTGAATTGAATATAGTAGGATGTTAGTGTAATGTAAATGTTGTAAATTGTATGCTCTCACATGTTTGATGTGTTAGGAGTCATAGAAGATATTGAATCATTATGCTGAATAGTTAGTAATTGATGGTCTGAATGGTATGCACTCATGTCATGCATTATGATTTCAAGAAAAGAAACAAAACTTTTTACATGCATATATGTTGATAATGAAACTGAAAATGGATAGAATAAACCTAAATAGGCGTTGTGAGATTAAGGGTTGAGTGACAGTCCTACTTAGAAGAACTACATAATGATGTATCTCTTCCCCGGTGGGTTTCAGTGACGATTCTACCTAAAAGGATCATAGGATGTATCTTTTCCCTTGAACTGTGAATCTCCAACATCTGGACTGTTACGTGACTAAAAAGGAAAAATGGAAAACTGAAATGATACACAAATTTTAATGAGATTGCATAACATGAGCATCACATTTTCTATATTTATTTTATCTCTTATTGAGCATTATTTTTATAGATAAATCTTGTGATGTAGGTGAAGAGTACGATCGAAATGAAGAAAATGTAGATTGATAGCTTGGATTATGGGTGAAGAAGTGTAGCTACATCGAGCACTTATATCACCTGCTACTTTGGACTAATGGGTTATGACTCACCTAGTTCATGAAAACTATTTGAATGGTGTTGTAAAACATTTTGAATAATGTTGTGTAAAATAATTTTTGAATATTTTGTATGACAAAGTATCTTTGAAATGGTTTGGAATGGTATATAGAAATGCTTTCGCTAGGTACCAAATACAATTTCTTTCACAATTTAAAAAAATTATGAAAAATGATAAGGAAAAATGGGTCGTTACAACCAATCCTTTCACGGAAGACTACACTGTCGTAGAGTCCCAACATTTTTGTCAAATCTTGCTTCCAAATGACCTTGTTCCATCCATTTAATTTTGCTGCCGCGAACACGAACGCTACCTCAAAAATGCATTCCAATCCTAAATGACATCGTTCGACTTAAAAACTCTCTTTTTCTAGACGACATCTTTTCTTTTTGCAGAATGAACCTTTTCCTTCCACCTTCTGATCCAACTGTCAATGCCTCACCCTCTTTTTCCTTTTCATCCAACGTCAACAACTCTCCCGAAAGGAATCTTCTTTTCGCAGGAGCATCTTTTTCAGATCCCACGCTACGTGTTGCTTCATTAAATTTAATCTAATGGTTCTACACTCATCTGCATTCCTTTGACTCCTAACACTTCCATGGAAGCATCCACTCCAATCCAGCTTGATCACTATAGTCATACGACTTAATCTAATGACTTTTATATCATCTGCCCTTCCACTCGCTACATGAAAGTGTTCTCTACACGGTGAAGTTTTCTCCAAAACATTTTCACGACTAAGTTTCCATCCTTAGCCAAAAAAATCTGATTTTCAATTTATTTATTTGCTTACTTAATTATTAATTTACTTTATTATAATTAAAAATAAAACAAGATTAAAAAAAATCTTAAATACTCTAAGAATAGAATTTACCCAAATGTGACACAAAAACAAAAACCCAATTGTTACATTACATATATAAAATTATAGAATGAAAATCCAAGTAATACACTATTTCTTTACTTGGTGCTAAAGAACTAGAGTAAATATTAAAATACTAGCAACTATGATATGTAATGCCAAGACTAGGATCTATAGTTGTGGGTATAATTTAATGACAACATTTCTACTCTTCTACGACGTGTTAAGGAATGCAGAAGCTTGTTGATGAAGTTAAGAAAGGATTTAAGAATGACAATTAAGTGGTCGATGTTGATGGACTTCTATTGTTTAAGGGCATGGTGGTAGTGCTTGGAGACTTGAATTTGAAACAAGAGATTTTAGTAGAAAACAATAAGTTGAGATTTTATATTTTATTATGGTGGTGCAAAAGTGTATAATGACGTCTATGTCAATGTTGGTGAACTTACATGAGGCAAAATATAGTATAAATGTGATTATATTTTGGACTTTTCAGCTTCTATATTGAGGCATTTAAAACTGCTAGATTTTTACTCTTTATACATCAAGAGTGGAAATGAAATAGAACTGTTATAAACTTATTATCTAGATTAATGAAAACTCGTGCAGAGATTTATTGTTTTGGTAGATTATTGAATGATTAATTGAGTCAGAACATTTCATCCATTACATTTGAGTTATTTTCTGTCAATGATAAGTGAGATTTATGTGGAATATATCTTTTGACTTCAAAATGTTTCCTCTATCAAAAGTTTTTGATAGAAATACAAAGTGACTTTAAAGTTTTGGAAAAACCCAACTGAATGTTTTGGGTAGTGGGTTTTACTTGTATTTGACACATCACTTTAAGATAGATAGATAGTCTAAGCGATTGATGCTTACTCTCGAGGGCATGATGAGGTCAAGTGCTATGAGTTTTGGTGATAGTTTGAAGAATTTCATAGAAGACATTTGTATGTAATAATGGCGCTTTGATGAGTATTAGTGTATCATCTTGTGAGGACCTTTATAGGAGTCCATGTTGATCTTCCATGTTTTTGGCTGAGTTTTGAAAGTAAGTTAATCTCTTTCACCATATTTAATTCAAGTCATTGTTAAAAGAATTCATAGTTTATTAAAGATAAGTTGAGAACCATTTTAGTTGGCAAAAATGTTGTGCAAACCTCTTGGGGAGTGAGGTATAATTCAAAACCGATAACTTTATGTTTCTTAAAGTCCGACAAAGGCATGGGGAGTAGTTGCTTTGGCGTGAAGGGAAACTTAACTCTTAGATATATTGACCATTTTTGGATTATTGAGCATGTCTGTTCAGTGAAAATTATATATAATAATATAAAAAATAGACGATTTATAAATGGACATGGCATTTAATATGAGAACATGTCTCAAAATAAAAGTTATGAAAACAATGCAATGTTGGGTATAAAAATAAACCCCTACCTTAAGTGGGTCCACCAACAACCTAAACCAATCCAAATTTAGAAGGTCCACTATACACTCATTCCAAATCCTAAGCATCAGAATCTAATGCTAATGATATTACAAAATTATTATAAAAAATTGTTTACTCTTAATTCCAAACTTTATATTAAAGAGAACGACTCAAGAACAATTGAGTCGAAAGCCCAAAACATTCCATAACGGGCTTTGAAACAACCAAAAAATATTTGGGTTTAAAGTTCAAATTAGGTCCAAAACAGGGTCTAAACTGCAGCCCAAATAAGTCAAGTCGCAGCCCACCCTTGTTGAATAGCTCGAGCCGCATCCTAGTACTTCCTAAGCCACGGCCTAGCATGGCAAAATAGCTTAAGCCATAGCCTAGCACTTCTTGAGCTACGGCCCAACACCATCATCTCCGATGCCAGCCACAAGTTTCGTTGGATTTTCACCATTCCTTCTGACTATTTACACCAGAACATTAACTCATCATGAAAGACTCATCAAAACATGATTTTAATCTTTAAAAATCCATGGTTCAAACCCAAAAATCTAACCTTTGAATCAACTCAAAAGGAAATTTCTCTCTCGAATTTCTAATCAGAGCATAATAATCCTTTTTCAAGTATAATCCCAACTTTTTTAAATCAAAGTAGTGCGTCCATTAACTTTAAAAAAAAATTCTAGGAAATCCAAGGTCAGTTTTTGACAAACCTCTAAAGTCTTGAAATTCTTCTCATTGAATTCATTCAATCGATTGAGTTATGAATCCTCCCTTTGAAATATTATAAATGGAGATTAAAATCCAATACTTTTGACAGTAGAGGAGAAGAAGTTTAGGAGCTTTGCTTACATTTCAAAGTCTGACGAAAAATCAACTCGACTGTAAATTTCTTCCATAAAGGCACAACCATTTCGCACCGTGTTAGAGTTTCACCCTTCCCAAATAGAAAGTTTTCCTCAGAGAGTGCTGGAGATCATGGGGTTGTTGCTGTACATAGGAAAAAGGGTCATTTTGGAAAATAATTCCCCCCCCCCCTATGTAACCTCCCCTACAAAAGCGGAAAAAAGTAATTTTCAAAAAAAATATCTTACCTTATTAATCCAATTTGAAAATTCACAGTTGTTACAATAGACATATAGGTTATATCACATAACTCTTCTGGAATTCATATGTATTTTTTGTTGGAAAATTAACAAATCTAACACTGTACTTTGTGATCAATGACAAGTCAATCACTAAAGTATTTTTGCTAACAACTTAACTACTAAACTATGGGAAATAGATGCCATAAATATCGGTGTTACATTTGTCGTTAAACGTTTTAATTTTTCTTCCACGGCGGAACACTACACGTTCCTCCACAGAACGTCAATGCTAAATAAGAAGGTTTTAGCACTGATGTATCACGGTAGAAAGTGTAACATTCCACTGCAGAACGTCAGTAATAATTAAAATTCATAACTTTCTGTTGCGGAATGCCAACTTTCCACTGCGGAATGACAACTTTCAGTAGCGAAATGAAACATTTCTGTCGCGGAACGTGATGCACTATTTTGCGTTTTGTTGCCATAGTATATATAATTGACATTCCAGGCTCCAGTGTGTTCACTGATTTCCTCAGCAAACCCTGAATTCCTCGGCGAACCTTCATACTCTTAGAGCAAATTTTCTCACTAATTCATCCCTTCCAATAGATTCAAGGACAACAAAATTGACAGGCTGTTCTATCACAGTCTCAACCTCAACCTCAGGTAGAAGTTGACTCAACCCGTGAACGCAAAAGGCTTACAATTGATTTCATTCTCGGTCAGTTTCACCACAATGTACCAGCCACGATTGAAGTTGGAGCACCTGCAATTGAAGAAGGAGCTCCTGCGATTGAAGAAGGAGCACCCGCGGTTGAAGTTGGAGCACCCATAGTTGACCCTATTACACAAGACGAGGTTGAAGCACAACTTCAACCTTAGCCTCGACAACGACCAGCAAGTCAATTGGTCTGTTTCCAACCTGTTATACACAGGTTCCACTCCTCGCTCTTCAGGACTGAACCCAATGTTACACATCGTTCAATTATTGTATCTAGAAGAGTAGATTTTGAGTCATTGGCTAAATTTAAAATAGAAGAATTGATTCAGGCGGCTGGCTTAGCTAGTTTGTACAGGCTGGGTGGAAGTTTCTGTGAACGGATTATGAAATTATTTTACGCTAATTTGGAACTGTCTACCAACCATCAGAGGTTCGGACTTACATGTTTGGATGGGAGTTGAAAATGACTCACAAGGATATTAACTTGCTACTTGGATATTCGACGAAGGAATCAAGTGAGCAATATTACCTGTCTCGGGAGCCAAATTACATCAAGCGAGGAGAAGGTCTTGCAGTGCTTAAAAAATTGCACTGTGATCCCAAGATTGCAGTGTTCAATAAGCCAAAGTCCAATAACTTGAATGCCAAAGCCCGAGTGATCCACGCCATCATGACACACACTATTTTTCCTTGGGATAGACATCGAGACCATGTTAAATATATGGATGTCTATATGCTGGAGAAAGTGTCCAATTGAAAGACAGTGAATATCGGCTATGTGATTTTAAGTCACATGTTTGAGGTCCTCAACCATTCGGCCAAGAGTCTACCATTTAATTGGATCATTCAAAGGATTGTTGAAAATAACGGGACATCGGTCTCAAATGTGGAGCTGAGAATCGAAGAGAAGGCCACTGACGTCTACAAAAAATTACAAGTGGATTGAATGTCGATCTCCAAAGCCGGAGAGGAATAGGTATGCAAGACTCCATCCAAGTCCGCCTCGAAGAATCGAGCTAATATTTCCTATCCACTAGCCCCCTTAGTCATATGGCCTCCACCCCCTCAGTTGTACAACCTCTAGCCCCCTCGAAGGAACAACCTCCATCATCGGTTCTGCAGCACATGAAGATGATACTCCATAGCCGATGACTCTGCACCCTCCTTAGTCATCACAATTTATGTCGATGTCTGAGGAGATTTTTGGTTAGATGCAAAGAATGGAGGAGCAAGCAGAGGAGCGACATCAAATAGTGTTGGATTGTATTCGAAGGATGGAGGACAAACTTCTAAGGATGGAGGAGCACCATCAAATGGGGTTGCACAAAAAGCAAATAACGAAGGAGCACCATCAAATGGCGCTGAACCAAATGCAAAGAATGGAGGAGCGAGCAGAAGAGCACCATCATGAGATGTTGGCTGAATTACAAAGAATAAGGCAATGAGCCTCCCTTCCACCATCCTCTTCATCAGCCTCTCGAGCAGCCCCTCTAGCAGCCTCTCCAACGTCCCTCCAACATCCTCTTCAGCAATTAAACACACAGACTGCTTGTAAGTTATTTAGTTTATACGCAAAGTGCATTATTTACTTTATTTGTATGAGACATAATACTGTGTCTCAAATTTGCAGCACTATTACCCTAAGACGCCAACCTTCTCCTCTTGTTGTGCTTGCCAAGGTGCAGGAGATAGTTGCTCCTATTCTCCATCGACAGCCACTTCGGGTGGATGCAGCCTCCACCACTTAAAACTTTGCATGGTATCTTCGATTTGGTTATCTATATGTTTGCACTTATTCATGCCTTATTAGTCTATCGGTAACTTATCAATGTTTATTGCAGCCAGGTTAATTGTTGGATCTTTTCATGAAGTTTTTTTGTCCAAATACTAGGAAAAACCTAGAGACGAGTGCAATTCTTTCAAGGACTTTGATAGGCTTTTTCATTTTGTATCATTAAGTGTTTTGGACAAGATACTTACGATATTCCACCTGTTATTTTCATTTTCAGGTTTGGGATGAGTACCACAACACTAAGATCATCTTCCTGATGCAAGAAGCGATGGCAAACATGGTGAGAATTACGTTCTGTTACATTAAGTAGTTCATAAGATTTTATCTTAGTACTCATCCTTGTGATGCGTTCTTTGTATGCAGTGCTATGCGTTGGACGAAGAAGAATACTTCAATGTTCAATTTAAAAAATCTCTAATGATATTATGGTGGATTCACCTAAGTAAACATCTCGCCTTTTGGTTTAGTATTTCATGTTTAAATAGTTCTAATGCATGCTTGCTTTATATTTCTGTCACACCCAAAGCAACGATGTTTTTTGTCGTCTTTTGAGTTGCACATGTAACCCTTACTTGGTGTTACTGCCTAAAGCAATTACGATCGTCATAGTACCAACAGACAAAGAGTGGTATATCTTTTCCCTTGTGTAGATTCATATTGTTTTTCGCTTATGTGCTGATTTTTTACTTTGCATTTCAGCTAGTACGACATCTTTTCGATGTACCAATGAGGGGTTAGGGTTGCTCTGAAATTGCAAGGAGACCAGCTTTCACCGTCATGAAGATCTACCTGATAAGAGTCTATTGTTCTCCAAAGGGTCCAATGTATATGTGGACTTATGTTGTCATTTACAATAATCGATTTGCAAAAGAATTCTTGCAAAGAAGAAGGCGGCGCCGACTTTGTGTACTTGATGTGTAGGGATACAGATTGAGAAACTAATTTTATTGTATATAATAAAAAATTCATTGTCTCTTTGTGTAGTTAATTGTTTTGATTTGTATAATATATGTTTACGTTTATGTTTGGACAATATCTAGTTGGATTTCTGGTTTTGATAATGCCACAGAGGGGGAGAGACTAAAATAAGGGAAACTTTTACAAAATTTCCATTTTTTTGAAAGAGAAAGAAAGAAACTTTGACTCAAACAAATTATCCATTTCATTCATCATTAACAAATAATTAACATGTTCATTGCAACAATTTAAGCAACATGTGCATAATACTAAAATATATAAGACAGAGGAATGCTGATGTTCCATCGAGGAACGTCAATGTTCCACCATGGACATAATTCATTCCACAGCTAAATGTATGACATTTTTCCACGAAATGTCAACTTTGCGCTGCGGAACGTTGACATTCCTCGGTGGAACATCAGAATTCCACGACGGAACGTGGATGCTAACTCTAGTTCCAGTAGATTGCAATTCCACTTACTCTAGTTCTAATTTGTCTCAATTCCACTTTGTCCAAAATTACATTTTCATATTAATCAATTTTCATTCATCATCAACAACCAAATTATCAATTCTATTACAACCATTTAATTTACTTGTGCATTATAAACACAAACCAATTTATCAATTCAATTACAACCATATTATGTATATGAGCATTACAGACGCAAACCAAATTATCAATTCCATTATAAGCCATATAATGTACATGTGCACTAAGAATCAGTGTGTCCCAGACTGGTAATACTCGCTCAAGCTTGCAGTACTGGCAAAGTAGCATATTTCAAGGAAGGTTAAGGTCCACATTTGTGTTTGTGGTGGTCGTCGAGGCCTACTCTCGCTCATGTTCATGTCTTCATCAATGAATTCACATAATGAATGGAGCTCCTCCTCATCTAGTGCTGTCAAGATGGAATGCTTTACGATAGCAGTTTCGTCTCCAATTGCACATACATCATATGTCAAACTGTGGACATGGGCTCCACTTCAAATGGGTAGTTAACAGATTCCTAAACACTCCTAGACGCCATTGGTGTTCAACAATTACTTACGCTTCAACTTCGCATTGATGCAGCACACTTCAGCTCTTAGAAAGCTTTAAGATTTGATAATTGCTTATAAAATCGCGAGTGTTGTTTGAATTTATATAATGCACAGAATGCATGATGTTTTACGACGGAAAGTTGTTATTCTGTGACAAAAAATTAACATTTTATAGCAAAAAGTATGATGTTCCGCGAGGGGGAATGACAGACAAGGATGTTCCACAAGAGAACATATGATGTACCACAGAGGAACAACAAACAAACATCTTCATATTTAGCATTGACGTTCTGCGGAGATACATGTAATGTTTCGTCGTAAAATAAAAATTAAAACGTTTAGCAGCAAACATGACATCAATGTTTACGGCGTCTATTTTTCATAGTTCAGTTGTTAAGTTGTTAATGAAAATACTTTAGGGGTTGACTTGTTATTAATCACAAAGTACAGTGGTTGATTTATTAATTTCTCTTTTTTGTTATATCTTGGTATAGACATAAGAAAAGAATTAATAAAAAAAATATAGTATAGTAGATCGATGGATTATTATGTTATATGTTTTAAAATTTTGTTGTAATATTACTGTAACACGTAAGCAAAAAATTAATAGGGGAGAGAAATTGATTCTCAATAGTCTTTCACGAGATTTTTATCACTTGTTACTTGTTTTGTTTTATTTACTTTCATCACTCAAAATTATCAACTTTTCAATTTCTTAAAAGTAGATATTTTTAATTGATTTTATAAGAAACATTTATAAATTGTTCTCTTTAAGTTTGATATTCGATCTTAATCATTATATAACTTCTTAAAATAATGTATATACACTATAATTATTCACAACAATATTCATGGGATGACCAATCTAGTTTTCCACCTGGGGCCTGCTTTTGTAAATAAACTAGTGTCTTCTTCATCCCAATGTGCTCCAAAGTTATGGCGTTGAATATTTCCTTGTCTTTTCCTTTGATTTTCCAGTAACCTGTATTTGTGGCTCAAATTTTTGAAATGTTAGTCGGGTATTTTCGGTCTAAAAGAATGAAGAATATATTACTCCATTTATTCCATTTAATGTTGTGTCAATAATGGTTAGTGGGTAATGAGTCCTACCAAGTTCATGTTTTCTGCAGGTTTTGTGGATGTCATTTTGGAATGTTTTATAGAATGTTTTTATGCGTGTTTTCAAATTTTGTTTTTTATTCAATTAAGCTTTTGTAAATTGCCTATAAAATGGGCTTCTTGTTTAAATGAATCAACAGACTTCATCGTGCCCCATTTTCTTTCAGTTTTCTCTTGCTCTGTTTCTTTTTTGTTATCAGTGATATTAGAGCCATTATAAAAAAAGTGGGGGTTCTAGAGTGAAGTAGCATTCTAGCACGGATTTCTTTTTTGTTTCTCAATACAACAAGTATTATTCATGGCCTTTGACAGTTTTGTTCAACCTGCTATTCCACGGTTTGATGGTCACTATGATCATTAGAGCATGCTAATAGAAAATTTCTTGAAGTCTAAAGAATATTGACAAGTTATTCAAAATGGAGTAAACCAGCAAAGGACACTAACCTTATCGATGTACAACGGGTTGATATTGAAGGGCGAAAATTGAGAGATCTCAAAGCCAAAAATTATCTATTCCAAGCAATTGATCGCTCAATATTGGAGACTATTGTTTACAAAGATACCTCCAAGGAAATTTAGGATTTTATGAAAAAAAATATATTAAGGCTCATCTAGAGTGAAGCGTGAACAGCTTCAACCCTTGAGAAGAGATTTCAAATGATTTCAAATAGGTTGTTTCCTCTAAAGATTGATATTGTCCAACCTTGTTTGATGGTTGAGACTAAAGATTCTTCATTGTTATGGCATCTTTGTTATGATCATTTGAATTTTAGCGGACTAAAAACTTTATAGCAGAAAAATATGGTGATTAGTCTTCCTCAAATTTCTATTCCTTCTCTAGTTGTGAAGAACGTTGTTGGAAAACAACATCGTTCTCAGTTCTCTCAAGGAAAGTCATGGGGAGATAAAAATGCCTTAGAGCTAGTTCATTCGGATATTTGTGGACCGATAAAGCCATTATCTAATGGGGGTAAAAGGTACTTAATTCCTTTTATTGACAACATTACTCGAAAAACATGGGTTTATTTTTTGCAGGCAAAATAAGAAGCTTTTAGTGCATTTAAAAGCTTCAAGGCACGAGTTGACAAAGAAACGGGGAAAAGTATCAAAACTCTTCGTACGGATTGAAAAAGAGAAAATTGCTCAATGGAGTTTGAAACTTTCTGTAATGATCAAGGTATACGAAAGGAGCTCACAACTACTTATGCACCACAACAAAATGGTGTATCATAGAGGAAAAATAGAACTATTCTTGACATGGTGAGCTACTTATTGACTAAAGGAAAAGTTTCAAAAACTTTTTGGCTTGAAGCAGAAAATTGGAGCATCCATATATTAAATCAAGCCCTACTTTTTTTGTTAAAAACATGACAAGAGGAGGCTTGGAGTGGGAGAAAACCAGTAGTACGTTATTTCAAAAATTTTGGTTGCATTGCATATGCACACATACCAGATGAAAAAAAGAAGAAAACTAGATGATAAGAGAGAAAAATGTGTTTTTCTCGGCGTTAGTGAAACATAAAAAGCATACAGATTGTTCAACCCATTCATTGGGAAGATTGTGACAAGTAGAGATGTTATTTTTTATGAGGAAAGCTTCTGGAATTGGACATGGCAGCAGCCTACTCCAACTTTTCTTGAAGATAAGACTGATATACAACAACCTATACATCAACAAGAAATTCCAACAGATTTTGCTCTTGAAAATCCTCAAAATGAAGTTCCAATAGATGCTGGAAATTCATCAATAGTAGAAGCAACTGATGCAGCAGTGGAAACTTGTTTACATCATATTCAAAAAAGGCCAGCATGGATGGTAGATTATGAGGTATTTGGGATTGTCCAAACTGATGATCCAATAACTTACTTTACTTTCTTTGCAGATTGTGATCTAACATCTTTTGAAACTGCTTCAAAAGAATCAAAATGGAGAAAGGCGATGGACGATGAAATTGAAACCATTGAAAGGAATGATATTTGGGAGCTATCTGATCTTCTAAAAGATCACAAAACTATTAGTGTAAAGTGGGTCTTCAAAACAAAAGTAAAGGAAAATGATGAGGTTGACAAGTACAAGGTACGATTAGTGGCTAAGGGATACAAACAAGAATATGAAGTTGATTATAGTGAAGTTTTTGCTCAAGTTGCAAGACATGATACAATTAGATTAATTATTGCATTGGCGGCACAAAAATTGTGGTCTATCTTTCAATTGGATGTCAAATCGACATTCTTGCATGAAACCTTGGAAGAAAAGGTATTTATTGATCAATCTTCTGGTTATATTAAGATTGGAAATGAGCATAAAGTTTATAGATTGAAAAAAGGTTCTATATGGATTAAAACAAGCTCAACGGGCTTGGTATAGTTGGATTGAAACTTATTTTTCAAAAAAAGGTTTTAAAAAATGTCCATATGAGCACACATTATTTGTTAAGCTTGGAGATTTAGGAAATATTTTCATTGTGTGTTTATATGTTGATAATCTTATTTACACAAAAAAATGATTGTTCTATGTTTTTAGATATTTAAAAAATCTATGATAAACGAATTTGAAATGTCTGACCTTGGAATGATGCATTATTTTCTTGGCGTAGAAGTAGTGCAATCTGTTAATGGAATTTTTATTTCTCAAAAGAAGTATGTTCGAGAAATTTTAGACAGATTTCCAATGAGAGATTGTAATCTCATAAATACTCTTGCAGAGGTTAGATTGAAGTTGCAAAATGATGAAGGAGGAACAAAAGTGAACAAGACACTTTATAGGAAAATTATTGGCATTTTGATGTGTTTAACAGCAACAAGACCAGACACTATGTACTCTGTGAGTTTAATCAATCGATATATGGAGAATCAAACAAATCTGCATCTATTAACTACTAAAAGAATCTTACGTTATTTGCAAAGAACTAAAGATTTTGGAATATTTTACAAGAAGGGTAGACAATCCGAATTGATCGGATTTACTAAGAGCGATTATGCAAGAGATCAATCTGATAGAAAAAGCATATCCAGTTATGTCATTATGTTTGGTACAGGGGCTGTTTCGTGGTCATCTAAGAAGCAACCAATTGTTACTTTATCAACTACTGAAGCAGAATTTATTGTTGCATCTGCTTATACTTGTCAAGCTATATGGTTAAAGAGAATTCTTGAAGAATTACAGCTCAACCAAAATAGAGCAACTACAATTTTTTGTGACAACAGCTCAACCAATAAAACTTTCAAAAAATCCAGTTTTACATGGAAGGAGCAAACATATTGAAGTAAAATATTATTTTTTAAGGGATCTCAAGCAATAGTGGAACAATTAATTTGAAATATTGTCCCAGTAAAGAGTAGTTAACTGATATATTGACTAAACCACTCAAATTCCTTTCATTCCAAAGTCTGATAAATTTATTGGCTGTTTGCGATCTAAAGAACTCTACTAGAAGAAATGGCTACATTAAACTGAACTTTAAACACTTCAGTTTACGAGAGGGATTGTTGTATCAATAATTGTTAGTGGGCAATTGGTCCTACCAAGTCCATGTTTTCTATAGGTTGTCATATTTCCTGCATGTTTTGTGGATGTCTTTCTTGAGTATTTTCTGGAATGTTTTTATGCGTTTTTCAGATTTTATTTTTTTATTCAATTAAACTTCTGTAAATTGCCTATAAAAAGGGGCTTCTTGTTTAAATGAATCAGCAAACTTTATCGTGCTCCATTTTCTTTGAGTTTTATCTTGCTCTGCTTCTTTTTTGTTATCATTTAAGCCTTCCATATTCCAAATAAAAAAATGATAGTTGGATATTATTTCAAGGCAAAATCGTGTTTTTGAAGCAGTAATCAGGTTCTAAACTTGTTGGTTTTGGTTGATACCGATATGATCAAATTGTTCTTCTTTTACCCAATTTGGGTGTGGCTTTTCAAGAATCAATCTAGCAAGTGTGTGTGTGTGGTGTGTTTGACAAGTGAGGTCCAAAGTTTAATTTTTTTAGATAGAAGCAAAAGCAAGCTTTGGCAAGGCAGCTAAATCTCTTATCCAGACAAGTTGAAGTGTGGTTTCACAATACAAGAGCGAGGCAAGCCACCAAATAATTCAAGATCAAAAAAAAACATAAAAACTCCCTAAAAAAACAATAGCAGACTACTCTTTCGGCCATTCTTTGTATTGGTTTCACAGCAATTGACTTAAAAAGAAGAACAAGAAGAGGAAGATGAAGAGGTTAAAAGAATTCTCAAAGTTTTCATATCCCCTCTTTATTACAATTTTCTTGTATTTATACTACTCTCTACGGTAGTTATTCTGTTACACATGCTCACTAAGGCCTTTAGGCTTATTAACCTTCCTCTCCTACTTCTAGAAGTAACTAGAATTTGCTTTCTTATAATTCATATATTATTTTTTTTAAATTTTATTTACCGTCTCAAAATAATATGAAACTATTTTATGAAAATATGTGTGATTTTTGTGAATATAATTAATATATTATTTTTTGAAAACTATATTTAACATCCCTAAACTATATGAAATTATATTGCAGAAGTGTGAATGTTTATTGATTTACTAAAATATAATTAATATTCTTTTTAAAAAAAACATATAGTCACGTCTGAGTTGTGTATGCCAAATGTTAAGTGTGGAGCAGATATCTGTAACGAACGGGCAGATTTTTGCAACGGATATCCACACCTCATTTAATATTACGCAAACACAGTTTATGTGTGGCCACCTGTTTTTCTAAAATCAAGTATCCACATACATCAATATATCCGTAGATATTATTAATATATTGTGTTTTGAAAAATATATTTAACAACTTGAAACTGTAAAAGTGTAGGTGTCTGTAAAAGTATTAGTGTACGATATAATTAATATGTATATTTTTTAAAAGGACAAAGTGTTCACGCAAGAATTATATCCTCGAATGTCAAGTGTGACCTAGATATCTCCGACTGAAGTGCAAGTTTTCGCATCGAATATCTGTACCCAACTCTCTCACACACAAGTGTGCACACTCACATAAAATTTATTTTCATGTTTATTTTGTTCTAAATACCATATCATAATTTGTTCGTTATTTTTTGTTATATTCTTTGTCAATATCTATTTGCTATCTTCTTAATCATTTTTTTTTTTTATGGGTGATGATTAAAACCTCTGTATCCTCTTTTATATTTTGATAATCTCTCAAATATCTGTTGTGTAACAAACCTGTGTTGCCTCATGAATTTTCTCTGTGGTTGTGTCATGTCATTTTTAATGGCATATGACTGAGTAGAGTTCCTCCTCTATTGTTGTGACATGTACTGTTGTAGTCTCTAGTGGGTTTCTCTCTCGATTCCTTTCTCGGCCTCTCCAGGAATATTTCTTGTCATTTGCTATGTTTTCATGGACGATTTAGCATCTATCAGTGGTTTTTCTCCATTTTTTTCTGTTCCTTTTTTTTGTTACTTCATCTTCGATGATTTGGTATTTTGCTTCTTCTGTTATGATTTTTTATGCTAATTTACAGTATTATTTAGGGTTATTACTTTTTATTTTGCTCTTTTTGTTTTCGTTACTTCATCTTTCATTCTGTCTATCTCTCTCTCTCTTTCGTATGTACCTCTCTCTCTGTGGGTGTAACTAGTGTGTTTCTTTATTCGTTGTTGTTGGGATACTCCAATTTTTTATTTATCTGAGTGGGTGTCTATTTTATGCTCTGCCCCATTGTACTTACAAATTTTCTTCAATGTTTGGGAGTGAAAACAGATGATCGATTAAGAAGGAAGCTGACTATGAGCTAATCGCAGAAAATTATTAGAGGTAGTTTTTCTTCTATATCATTATTGAATTTCGTTACTAATGAGAGAAGAAATCTAATATTTTTGAAAGAAAGTTTACAAGATTATAGTTTATGAGCATTTTTAATAGTTTTTCCTTAGTGATTTTTGATATAAACTTGCAGCAAATTTTTAAAGAAATATTATTCCAGGGAAATATTATTGCTTTTATAGTGGCGATAAAATGAACTAATCAAAGTGCTGGAAACAAATCTTTGCGTGATAGTTAGTTAATGATTCACTGGTGCATTTTGTGAGAAAATAGTATTATTGCATTTGCAGCTCTTTTCTCTCTAGCCGTCACCGTTTTGCCACTCTGATAAGAAGTTCTTTGTCGAAAGCCTCATCGCCAGAAAGAAGCAACTACTCATCCGTTACCGAGTGCCTTTTGACTTTGCCTAAGCTACAGACAATGTTGGCCGCTCGTAGAAGAGCCTGTCATCGAAGGATGAAGAAAGCTGTCGTTGATCCTCTGATTAGCAGAACTCGCCTGCTATTTTGCTCGTATTTGAAGCTGCCTTCTCTGCCGACGCCGTGTTTTCCCAATCTAGTGACGTCGTACCTTGGACATGCACTTCACGACCATTTGGGTATTGGGTTTTTTTTTTTTCGGTCAGATCTGCCAACGATAGTTTTTGGTTGAGTTTTGAAGTAACATTGGAAGCTTTATTTGTTTCAAATATTGCGGAAATTTCTTGAAATGTATTGTGTTATACTGGTTCAGATATGTAATTTGTTTGGTTTAGGAAAGCAGATTTGTTACCATACGGAATATCAATATTGTTGGGCTTCAAATTTTTCAGTGAGATGTTATCTTGAAGCTATTATTTTTGTGCGATGAGATTGCTTAAGTATGAAATCTAGTTATTGGATCGAAACATGATATTTCTGTTGTGCTAGGTGACGATGCTAGATGAGCTTGCACAAATAGATTTAGACAACTTGTTATTAGGACTCTATAAATATTAGGACTATAAAATGTCCACCTCTTGGAACGAAGAGAAGAAGAGAAGAAAATTTGAAAGGATTGCAAAGCACTATCTCTATGATAAGTATCCTCCATAGTAGTGTTTTTTAAGGTTGTTTTAATGTTTGTGTTAGCGGGAATTAATGGGATATTACTATGTTGACTAGATTTATGTATGAAGTTGGAAAAGGAAGACATTTCGTCTTCAGTTTGAGAGAGAATTGGGTAGGAGAGAGTAGAACCTCTCAAAAGTTCTATACCTGCGTGTTGAGAAAATATAACATTTATTTATTAAACTTTATTTGTGCCATTTAATTAATATGTGATTTGTGGTTAATATAGATAATCGGTAGTGGTTTTTAAATTAAGAGAATTGGGAAAGTTAATAAGGAGTTTTCTTTATTTTAGAAGTTATGAGCATTTAAGACATTTATGAGTTTTTTTTTAACAATTGTATTCTACGTTGTTTTTTTGTAAGTCTATATAAAGGTATGTTTAGTTAAATGAAAAGCATCACTTTCTCAATACTCCTCTTTCAAGTGTTTTTTTTTTCTAACAAAGTGGTATCAGAGCTTGAGAAAAAAAAACGAGAGAAATATGACTAGTGGTGGAGGAATGGGTCCGCTTCAAATACCGATGCTTACCAAACTCAACTACGACAATTGGAGCATCAAAATGAAGGCGTTACTAGGAGCACAAGACGTGTGGGAGATCGTGGAGAACGATTTCCAAGAGGCGGAAGAGGAAGCCTATCAAGCGCAAAGAAACGCGTTAAAAGATATTAGAAAGAAGGACAAGAAGGCCCTTTATATCTTGTACCAATCGGTGGACGAAGACACGTTCGAAACCATCGCTAATGCCGAGTCATCAAAAGCGGTGTGGGACAAGATCCAATCGACTCATAGAGGAGCCGATCGTGTGAAAAAGGTACGGTTGCAAACTTTACGTGGTGAGTTTGAATCGTTACAGATGAAGGAAACGGAGGGGATAGCGGAATATCATACAAAAGTAATGACCGTTGTCAACCAATTGAGACGGAACGGTGAAGAAATCGCTGATGTTCGTATCATGGAGAAGGTTCTACGAAGCCTAAACACTAAGTTCGAGATCATCGCCACCACAATCGAGAAGACGAAGGATCTCGAAGACATGACAATTGAACAATTTATAGGCTCGTTGCAAGCCTATGATGAGAAAAAGAAAAAGAAAATGGAGCAAATAGAGACCGTTGAACAACTTCTCCAACTCAAACTCAAGGAGGAGAATGGTCGTGGACGTGGAAGAGGTCGCGGTGGTCGAGGCCGTGGTGGAAGAGGTGAAACAAACACCGACATTTCTCAAAACTCATGTGAATCTTCAAGAGGAAGAGGAGGCCGAGGTCGTGGAAGACGTGGTGGAAGGTCCGGGAAAGATAAATCTCAGGTAAAATGTTATAATTGTAACAAATATGGACATTATGTGAATGAGTGTTACTCACCCCAAACAGAGCCCATCGACCGTAAGCATCAGGATCGGTCGACAGTCGGCACATCCAACGCCCATCAAGGGCAATCCAATTATGTGGAGGAGAACGAGACCTTATTCATGGCTTCAAAGGGAGAAGAAGAGAGTCGAGATAGCATGTGATATCTTGACACCAGAGCCTCAAATCACATGTGTGGGAACCGAAAGATGTTTGCGGAGTTGAACGAGATGACGAAAGGTAACATCGCCTTTGGAGACAATTCTCTAGCTGCCATAAAAGGAATAGGTAAAATTCTCATTCTGTTAAATAATGGAGAAAATCAATATATCACAAGTGTTTATTACATTCCCAATGTAAAAAATAATATATTGAGTGTAGGACAATTGTTAGTGAAAGGATTTGAAGTTCAAATGAAAAACAATTGTTTGTATTTGAGATATAGTCATGAGAGACTTATTGCTAAAGTCCCCATGACCAAAAACCGAATGTTTCCTTTGAATGTATGTAATGATGTTGCAAAGTGCTTGAAGATGTGTTATGAGGATCCCTCTTGGCTATGGCATCTACGGTTCGGACATCTCAATTTTGGGAGCCTAGAAGACTTGTCGAAGAAGGAGATGGTGCGAGCTTTACCGCACATTCACAAGCTGAACCAAGTGTGTGAAGGGTGTCTACTCGGCAAACATCATCGAAGTAGTTTTCCAAAGGAGCTTGTGACAAGAACCAAGAAGCCTCTAGAACTCATCCATGCCGATGTGTGTGGAGCAATCAATCCAGAATCTCATGGTAAAAGCAAATACTTCCTTCTCTTTATTGATGATTTTTCAAGAAAAACATGGGTGTATTTTTTGAAGAAAAAATCGGAAGTATTTGAAATCTTCAAGAAATTCAAAGCGCGTGTGGAGAATGAAAGTGGCTTTACGATCAAGGCCATGAGAACCGACCGAGGTGGTGAATTCACATCAAATGAGTTCAACCGATTTTTTGATGAAAAAGGCATCCGACGTCCGTTAACAGTGCCAAGGACACCTCAACAAAATGGCATGGCGGAGAAGAAGAATCGGACAATCTTGAACATGGCAAGAAGCATGCTAAAGACAAAGAAGATACCAAGGGAATTTTGGGCGGAGGCCGTTGCTTGTACAGTCTATTTGACAAACCGAGCACCAACCAAAAGTGTGGTTGACCAAACGCCTCAAGAAGCATGGAACGGAATAAAGCCTGGAATCGGTCACTTCAAGGTGTTTGGGAGTATTGCATATGCTCATGTGTCAGAAGAAAAAAGGACCAAGCTCGACGATCGAAGTGACAAACTCATCTTCATCGGCTATGACGCAAGTTCAAAGGGTTATCGCCTCTGCAATCCTTTGAATGGGAAAGTAATTATTAGTCATGATGTTGTTTTTGATGAAAAAGACTCTTGGGATTGGAATATACAGGAGGAGGAGTATGATTTCCTTCCATAGTTTGAAGAGGATGATGAAAACGAGCCAATCAGCGATGAACTGAGTGAAGCTTTCCCCACTCCAGCATCACTCTAGTCGACCAATCGGTCATCATATGAAGGCTCAGCTTCAAGCAATGCAACAGAGACATTTTCAAGCGATTCAGAGAATGAAATTGGTCCAAGAGGTACTCGAAGTCTACGAGAACTTTATGAGGTAAATGAAAATCAAAATGACATAATTCTCTATTGTCTTTTTGGTGATTGTGAGCCCATTATTTTCCAAGAAGCCATTGAAAACAAAAAATGGAAGGATGCAATGGATGAAGAAATTCGAGTGATAGAGAAAGTTGACCCAAGTGAAGAGATTGTCACTTTGAAGAGACAAAGAGATTGGCGCAGTAAGAAAGTAAGCTGCAAGATGAAGCGAATGGATTATCTATCACTCAAAGATTAGAGGGTCCAAAGAATGTTTGACGAGAGCGGTAGGAAAGTATTTGTCATGTCATATAGTCCGAGCATTAAATCAGCATTCCATGGGTGGAAGCAAGGGGTGGCAACCCTTCTTGAAACAATGGGCTGGAAGAGAGAAGGATACGAGTGACACTTTACTTACAGATATGTACTTGCCAAAGTTTGAAGAACTTGTGGCGGAGTCTTTGCAATGTTGGGAGTTGTCGAGGACGCCAACTTCCTCAGGCGGGGGAGGTTTGTTACCTCCATATTTTATTTGGTAAATCGGAATTGGGCCGCAAGGCCTAATGGCGGCATGCTGGGTGCCGTCAAGGGAAGGAGCGATCCTTCCCAGATGCACCGGTCAAAGTGGGCTGAAGAGGCATTTGGGTGTGCGGATCAAGTCTGCATATGGGTGCAAAAAGCGGACCAAATGGGCCAAGGGAAGGAGCAGGCCTTCCCCCACGCATCGGGCTACGGTGCGTGCAAAGAGTGTAGGCTGCGCGGTGTAGCAGGCTAATCGGGCCAAGTGGGCCCAACAGGGGGAGCTGGTGGTGACAACCTCCAGCTAGGCGCAACTCATAGATGGAGTTGCCAAAGAATACAAAGATAGAAGTGGAACTCAAATATATCAAGTCACAAGATCAAGTGGCGGACATTTTTATGAAGCCCCTCAAGTTGGAGACTTTCATCAAAATGAGGAGTCTACTTGGTGTAACAAATCAAGTTTAAGGAGGGGTGTTGAGAAAATCAAAAGTCTACTTGGTGTAACAAATCAAGTTTAAGGAGGGGTGTTGAGAAAATAAAAAGTTTATTTATTAAACTTTATTTGTGCCATTTAATTAATATGTGGTTTTTAGTTAATATGGATAACCGGTAGTGGTTTTTAAGTTAAGAGAATTGTGAGAGTTAGTAAGGAGTTTTCTTTATTTTAGAAGTTATGAGCATTTGTCACATTTATGAGTTTTTTTTTTAACAATTGTATTCTACGTTGTTTTTTTGTAAGTCTATATAAAGGCATGTTTAGTTAAATGAAAAGCATCACTTCCTCAATACTCCTTTTTCAAGTGTTTTTTTTTCTAACACAGTGTTGGCGTTGTGTTGGTTTGCTGAATTGGAATTGTGTTTTGTGTTGTGTTTCTTGGGTTGCATATCATTGTTATCTGAGTGATGGCAGGAAGAAGGGGAGAATTTTGGGAAAACACGGGCGATGACAGAATCAACCAAGTCTGTGAGTAACTTCAGTCGAAAATGGGTTCATTCGGAAAGGGATTTTTCTGGAGATTGACGTGAAACTGGGAACGATGAAAGGCGAAGTGGCCTTACTCCTAGAACGACCGGCCGCTCTCTCTGTGTCACAGTCGTAGAGATTGGAGGAGGGAAGTTTGAAGGTTACTGAATTGGGAAAACAAAAAAAAAAGAGGCTGAAGAACCGAATGTCAACGGGGGGTTACCTGAGTTCGCTCAACAATGTTCGGCATTGGAGCTGATGAAACCAGCACTTGCTAAGGGCTGACCATGCAATTCAGTTTCCTTGCGACTGACTATAACTCTCGCAGTGGGATGACTCAGATGATTAAGGTGCCAGCTAGAGAAAACAGAATGAAAAAATTAGAGATGCTTGTGTTTGATGGTGGCGATTATGAGGATTGGGTGTTTCGAGTAGAGGGATTCTTTGCCCTACAACACTAGTAAGAAGTTGAGAAATTGAATGTGGTGGCTGTGTTTTGAGGCAAGGCCCTAGCCTACTTTTAGTGAGAGAATGACCTACAATAGTTTCGTAATTGGGTTGATTTAAGGGAACAACCATTAGACCTTTTCCACTCTTCACACGAAGGAACATTATCGAAATGATTTCTGGCAGTTCGGCAAGAGGGCACAGGGGCAGAGTGCGAGAGTATATGTTGCAATTTGAAAAATTGTTTGCTCCATTTCGTGACCTCCTTGATCACATGTTAGAAACTCAATTTATTAACGGATTGCAAATAGATATTAGAGTAGAATTGTTGGTGTTAAGACCCTTTGGGTTAAGTCAGATCATGCAAACAGCACAGCAGATAGAGGACAAGATAGCTATCCTCCAGGGTATGAAAAATTTTGAGGGTAACTGGGAGACCCGATCAACATCTTCTGCAAACTCAAATTTTAATTATGTTAGCTGGTCGGCGACTACTATGACTAGTGCAAGACCCAATTTGTAGCCAGTAATGATGCCAATGGGCAGGCAGTAGTGAAGCTTGTGGCTATTAAGACAAACACTCAGTATAGAAGATTAACCAATGCCAAATTACAATCTAAACGAGAAAAGAGATTGTGTTACCAATGCGATGAGAAGTATAATATTGGTCATCATTGCAAATTTTATGAGTTGCAAGTAATAATTCTTCATGATGTTGGTGAGAAGGAAGATAAGGAAGAGTTGACAGAAGGCATGGAGGAGGATTTGTCTGACTTATTCTCATCTCCTGTGGAATTATTAGTAAACTTGGTTATAGGGCTAACCCCACCAAAGACTATGAAGTTGCTTAGAGAAATTGGAAGTACGCCTGTAGTTTTTTTAATAGATAGTGGAATGACCCACAATTTCATTTCAACAAAGTTGGCTTAGAGTTTAAATTTCACTTTGAGTGACATGGGAAGTTAAGGAGTTTTAATGGGCATGGGGTCTTCAGTCAAAAGTCGAGGAATTTTCCGTCGTGTTCGATTGAGGCTGCAAAATCTGAATATTTAGGAAGACTTTTTTGTAACGACTCATTTTACTTAACTTTTTTTAATAAAAACACATGATTCATAAAACTAGTTTAACTTAAGTTTGAAAACCCTTAGCATAGCGGAAGACTTCTCTTTATAATATAAAAGGTTCATTCTTTCTTTTTCCATAACATGAAACATATTTCTTACCATCATTGTTATACAAACCTTCCTTCCATTTCATGAACACAAAACACATTTACATAACATTATAACAAACCATATTTTACATACAGCGTCTTAAAACAACCATAATTTAATACTTAAACTAGTTTCTAAGACATTTATACAAATATAAAACATGATACACAAAAGCGTGCTACCTTGAGCCATAACCCAACGGTCAAGCCACTGAACAATGCAAAATGCTCAACATAGATATGCCTCATCAACTGCATCCTCAACATCATTAACTAGTAACCCTCTAATCCAAGATAAGATCCTCACATACATCCTAACATTTAACTATGAGTCTAATGCTCAGTAAGAGATATAACAAAAACGCAATGCTTGTGTTATGCAACTTTATAAAAACATGCATTTTCTGTTTGTCTTTCTTTACTTTCATTTACTCGTACAACTGCTGAGATATCACCTTACAAGGAAGAGTGACACCTCTTGACCCATTTAAGATAGTCATCTCGAACCCCATACCACACAACGTCTATGTACATTTATTCTATTATTTTTCATTTTTCTTTACTTACCCATAGAGGCGCTAGGGTATAACCGTACAAAGAGAGTGACACATTTTGAATCACTTTAAGACAACCATCTCAAACCCCATACCTTTACCACGTCTATTTATGTTTATTTTTCGTTCATTTACAATCTATCAATTATAAACATATGCATAAAAATATTTTTGTATTCTTTATTTAAAACCATAGTGCATGAAATATGCATGTGAACAATACAATGCACATTATCAATCATGAAATCCTATATCATATCACATTACACTTTTTTATTTACCATAGTATATCAATCATCAAACAACCATCATTTTAATCATTCAAATGATTAATACTAACTTCATATATCTCCTAACATATTAATCATGGGATAGCATACAAATAATCAAATCATATCACAATACTATCATCATATACACAACATATCAAACAATGTCTCAATCCTATCCTAGCATCTTGTGATGTAGGCCAAAATGGCCAAAAACACACTATATCTCTTACCTTATTGCCTTAGCACAATGTTTTGCAAGTCTACTCAATTATCTCCTTGATCTTCAATACCTAAAACACACCAATTTGTACATTAGCATCTATTCATGCACAAATTTCAAGTTTTACTTCACAGTTTTTATCCATCTTTGAAAATCCACAAATCAAGCTACACATAACAAAATCCATTGTATCAAGAACCTATAATTTCCTTGAGATGTCTAGTATGACATATAAAATTTTTTTTAGAATTAAAAACTCATTAAAATAACCATCGGCTGTCAAATAGCAAAACTATACATTTTTACTATCTTCATGTCATCCATTGATTTCTACCCATAAATTGAACCAAACTTCTTGAAATTCCATTAAACCATAAAGAGAACTCAACTTATCTTGAAGAAGTCGAGAGAGAATAACTATCTTCTGATTGTTCTTATTCTCCAAACAAGTTCTCACGGTTGAAGCTTCAACCCAAAGGAAGATGGTTCCTTTTATAACATGGCAGCTCCAAGCATAGGGTGTCATCCCCCTTAGCCTTTTAGTGTTGCGTAATCAAATTCTCCCTACTTAAATTGTGACATGAAATCTATTTGCAAGTGACTTTTTGTATTTCCTGTTGACCGCATCTCAACTTTAGTCGACCGCTTTCTCACATTTCAAAGAAAATCCTTAAACAGGATGTTCATCCGCGGATGTCCAACCTTCTGCAGAAAATCGTTCAACACTTGTTGCAGACGACCACAACCTCATGTTCGGCTAACTGTGTTTCCAAAATCCTATGCCAAGCCATCTGTCATGGAAGCCTAACCTCTGCAGAAAGTCATTATACACTGGTTGCGGTCACATATCCAATCGACTGCATTTCTACCCGAGGCTAAAACATTACAATCTGCCCTTAGTCTGGTTGACCCTACCCTTAATCCGGTTGACCACAAAATGACCCGAAAGCTTCAAGACATACTTTTGCGGTCTTCCATGCTTCTGCAGATACTTAAAATTGCCTTAGCCCTGGTCGACCTCACTATTACTCTGGTCGATCGCAAACCTACCCAAGACACTTTATCCAAAAATCAAAACTTGTGCCAAACGTCCACTCTAAAGAGTATTTTTTACTTGCGAACGTCTACTACTTCCATACCTTTCCGCGGATCTCCATAATTGCCTTGCACCAATCAATTGCAATTCACACCCTAGTCAACCACAAACACACCCGAGAATAAATCAACTAAGTTATTATGCATCTAACCTCCATCTCTATTAGGTCATCAATTAATCCTTAACAATTAATACCATTAACAATCATAAATCAACCTCCACAAATAAACATCCATTACCATAGTCCTAGCACTATTAAGACAAGGTGTTACATTTTTTTCCTTTAGAAATGGGGAGTTCTAACATTATATTGGGGATGCAATGGTTAGAAACATTGGGGGACATGTATGTGAATTGGGTTATGTTAACTATGTAGTGTATGTGAGGTACCCGAGTTATGAAATTGCAAGGAGATCCAAGCTTATGGAAAAAATTAGTCTAAAAAACCTTAATGAATGCTATTAAGGGGGTAGGAGAAGGAGTTTTATTGGAATGTTGCAACTTACAGTTGATAGAATTCGATTCCTTACCTTTAGAGCTCGTGCTTGTGGAGGTACAAAGACTCCTCAATCGATGGCCTACCCTATTTCATACTCCGGTTGGCCTTCCACCAGCCCGAGTTCATGATCATGTCATCATTTTAAAAGACAAACAAGCATCGGGGAGTGTGATATCATTATCCCCACATTCAAAAAAATGAGATCGAAGGATTGGTAAATGAAATGTTAGCAGTGGGGACAATTCAACATAGTTGTGGTCATTTTTCGACCCCAATATTGTTAGATAAAAAGGAAGATGAGAGTTGGAGATTATGTGTTGACTATCACACTCTTAATAAAGCAACGATTCCGGATAAATTTTCCATTCTGGTTATCGATGAATTGCACGAGCGCGAGTTTTTCCAAGCTTGACCTTAAGTCTAGGTACCATCAAATTCGGGTCCATCCCGAGGATATTCCGAAGATGGCGTTCAAAATTCATGAGGGACATTATGAGTTTCTTATAATGCCTTTCGGGATTACTAATGCACCGTCCACTTTCTAGGCAGTTATGAACGATGTTTCCACCTTTTCTTAGTAAATTTATCCTAGTTTTCTTTAATAATATTTTGGTATTTAGTACAGATTTGGCATTGCATCTGAAACATCTGGAATAAGTTTTTATCGTGTTATGAGATAATTTTCTGTATGTTAATTGAGCTAATGTCCTTTTGCACAACCACAACCACAACCACAACTTGAGTACTTGGGACATATCGTTTTGGTAGATGGGGATGCAGCCGATTAGTCTAAGATAGCAGTCATGCAACAATGGTTGGCCCCTCACATGCTGAAAGAACTTCGAGGTTTTTTGGGTCTTATCAGTTACTACTGAAAATTCGTGGTTGGGTACAGGAAAATTACTTTACCATTAATGCAATTACTCGAGAAAGACAATTTTGATTGGAGTCCGAAGGCAGAGGCCATTTCTAATTATTTGAAGATGGTCATTACTACAGTGTCCATTTTAGCTGTGCTTGATTTTACTAAGCTTTTTGTCATTGAGGCTAATGCCTTAGGCACTGGAGTGGGAGAAGTTTTATGCAAGATTGGCGCCTAATTGCATATTTTAGCCAAACTCTTTCTCATTCTGAACGTTAGGGATCTGTTTACAAGTGTGAACTCAATGCTATAGTTTTTGCTATTAAGAAATGGCAACCATATTTGTTGGGTAGGAAATTTCTAGTACGAACAGACCAACTTAGCCTTAAATTTCTTTTGGAGCGGCGGTTAGTGAGTGTCACTCATTAGAAATGGTTAACCAAAATTGTGGGCTACGATTTTGAGATTCAAAATCGATTTGGATAAAAAAGCAATGTAGCTGATGCCCTATCACGATGACCAATGCAACCCGAGTTACTCATAGTGGTGGTGGTCCCCTTGTTTTATGGAGTCAGCTCAATTCTGAGGCACTTTCAAATCCTCTTCTCGATAAAATTTTTCAGATGTGCAAATTGGACACCACCAACATGTCGGGTACTCAGTCTATAATGGCTGGTTATTTTTTCATAATCGTGTGGTTATCCCTAAGGGGTCTTTCATTATTCCCCTTCTATTGAAGGAATTTCACAATGGGGTCACTCGAGAGTTCTTACAATGTTTCTGCGGCTCTCCAAAGAATTCTTTTGGCATGGAATGAAAACAAATGTCAAACAATTTGTCTATACTTGTGACGTTTATCAACACAACAAGTATCAAGCACTCTTTCTTGCTGGTTTGTTGCAACCTCTATCGATTCCAACTCGAGTCTAGGACAATATTTCAATGGACTTCATTGAAGGTTTGCCTCGCTCGACTAGAATGGATTCTATTCTAGTAGTTGTGGATCGTGTAACCAAATATGCTCACTTCATCAGCCTCAAACACCCTTTTAAGCAACATGGTTTTCCATGTTCCATCATTTCAAATAGAGATAAGGTATTCTTTAGCCTTTTTTGGATGGAGTTTTTCAAGCTGAATGACACTTAGTTACAACATAGCACTGCTTTCCACCCCCAAATGGACGACCAACCTGAAGTGGTTAACTATTGTCTTGAGACTTACTTACGATGCTTCTTTTACAACAAGCCTCATCAATGGGTCCAATTGCTTCCTTGGGTAGAGTGTTGGTATAATACCTCCTGTCATTCTTCTAGTTACACTACGTTGTTTCAAGTTGTCTATAGTCGAGACCCACCTCCTCTCATTTGCTATGATGTGGGTTATTCACAAATGTCATTGGTGGATTCCTTGCTTCAAGACCAAGATGTTATAATTGATGAGTTGACTCATCACCTCAGTTGTGCCCAAACCAAGATGAAGAAAACAGTCGATAACCATCATTGAGGGTAATTATGGACATAGATGATCTGGTTTATCTTAAATTGTAGCCGTATCATCAACGCTCTCTTGCTCAGTGGCAGAATGATAAGCTTAATCTTCGCTTCTATGGGTCGTTTCCTGTCCTTGCTAGGGTGGGCCATGTGGCCTATAAATCGGGCCTCTCATCAAGTTCCTTAATGTATCCCGTTTTCCATATCTCTTAACTTCATAAGGACATCGACACCAACCAACCGTTTTCCTCACTCTCGCTGCTATTACTCACAGCTGACAATGAATTATGTGGTGAACCTAAGTCCCTCTGAGGCATTCGAGAATGTATGTTCGGTTTAGAAGTTCTAATTGCATGACATGGTCTTTCCCCTAAGGATGCTAGTTAGGAGCTTTTTAATGTGATTGATCATCAATTTTCCCACTTTCACCTTGAGGACAAGGTAAAACTTTGGGAGGGGAGTATTGTTAAGTATCTTCCATTGTTATTCACCGATGTAAGGTGGTCGAAGAGGCCAAACTAAGCCTCCTAAAGTGTGATATGTTCAATGTGGTGTTTTTTGGGTTGGTTTAATGTTTGAGTTAGCAAGAATTAATGAGATATTACTATGTTGACTAGAATTATATTTGTGGGTGGGGAGAGGAAGACGTTTCATCTTCAGTTTGGGAGAGAATTGGGTAAGAGAGAGCAAAACCTCACAAAATCTGCACTAGTGTTGGCATTGTATTGGTTTGCTGAATTGGAATTGGAATTGTGTTTTGTGTTATGTTTCCTAGGCTGTGTATCACTTTAATATGCCTATATTCATCAAATCAGATTTTGTAAGTTGTTCTGAAGGAGATAGTTGCTACTGCATTACGGTTGAAAATTGAAATAATTATGTATGAAGAAACTCTTACTATCAAGTTGCATATGAAATGTCTTTATGCTCATCAGTTGATGGAATGTACTTCTATTGAAGAACAATTGACTGAATTCAAGAAAATAGTTTTAGATTTAGAGACTATGAGATAAAAATATAATGAGGAAGATTTGTTGTTGATATTATTGTGCTCGTTGTCTACTTCATATGGTACTTTTAGAAAGACTATTTTGTATAGTTGAGACACTTTAACTCTGAAAGAAATTTATGGTGCATTGTTATCAAAGAAGAAAATAAAACAAATTATTGTTGGATCCGAGTCTCGAGGAGAGGGACCCTTCGATTGGGGTAGAACATAAGAGTCAAACAACAATGGCAATAACAATGTTTAGGGTTTGAAGGGAAAATCAAAGTTAAGTAACCATAATATGACCTACTATTTTTGTCAGAAAAAGAGACATTAAATCTAAGCGCCATAAATTACAAGATGAAATTAAGAGAGTTGTTGAGAAGAGAAAATATAATACCCCAGATTTTCGTAAAGCTAAGCATAAGGCTTAAGTAATAATTTTGGGGGTCTTAGGAGCTGAAATGGACAATTAAGGATTTATTATAATTGACTTGGACAATTTAAGATAATGGTCAAGAAGAACGTATTTGGAAGAAGTGCATTATGATACCCCGGATTATGTTCATAATTAGTTGAGGGTATAAGATCTTTAATATTTTAGGGTATATTGGATTTAGTGAAAAATAAATTGGAAGAGATTGTTAGTTATGTACCCTAAGTGAAGGAGGATTTGAGGATTATATACCTTTAAGTATAGGAGTATAAGTTTAAGGATAGTTTAGATATTTTGGAATAGTGTGGTTTACTATGGATATGTATATATAGATTTGGAATTTATTAGTTTGGAGAAGAAGAAATAGCTCGGCGGTGGATCGTTAGGAGTGTGGCGGTCGATCTCTGAAGATGGGAAATATATTACAGATTGTAATTGATGTTATATCGGTCCATCGTCCAAAGGGGATTGATCGACCGCTAATTCACTAAATGGTAAGAATTTCTGATTAGCGATTGATCGTCCACTTAACCAGAAGCTTTGAAATTTAGAGAGAGAGAGAGAATGAGCAATGTGTGAGAGTTTGAAAGTGAGAGAGAGAGAGAGAGAGAGACTGTGAGAAACAGGTGTGTGAGGCCGAGAGGTTTTGAAGGAGAGAAAAGAAGAGGAGTTCTCTGATTTTGGTTCTTGCAATTCTTGGTTTACTGCTGGTGCAAGGAGAAGTTTCAGTGGTTGGAAATCATGAGGTAAGTGTTGTTCTTCAGTTTTAGTTATTGCACAGTGAGCATGGAAATCAGGAGGTATGAGTTGTTCTTTAGTTTTGGTTATTGCACAATGAGTATGAATTGTTGCTTTTCTTCGGTGAATGTCTGAGAAATGTATGCTGCTTGTTTTGTTTCTACGAATTTCCATGAAAGTATGTGATTGTTGGATTTGAAACTACTCTTGTTGGTTCTATTAGTGTGCATACTCTCTGTTTGATTATTATTGGATAAGTGAATTTTGGAAATTGGATTAGACTCTAGATATATTAATTGGTTAATATTATATTTTGTTGGTTTGTATTGGGTTCACTATTGGATATAATCTAGAAACTGGATTAAGCCACTATATGGTTGCTAAGTAGAATCTGCGTATTAGGGTGATATCCATGAAGTTAGTTACTGACATATGTTTGAGTTTATATTGTGTGGCAAATTTGAAAACACATTATTAAGTCGATATGATGATCGTAGACCTTAAGGAAAGAAATCAGTTATGTTATGGAAACCTATTGACCATGGTTTATATTCTGAATATTGTTCTGTCTGCTAATTTAAGTTTATGATTGGTTATTGTTATGTGGAATAAACTGTTGGATTGTGTAGTTAGATAAGATTGGAAACTGTACTCTGTTGGAGAAAGTAATCTGTCAAGATTGAGTTAGTGGTTATTCCATTTAGTTTAATAAGCTGTTGTTTACTAATGAATAGGTATTGAGAAGAAGAAACTTTAAGTGCTAACTCTTTAAAGCTAAGGACTCCAGGTAAGTGATATTGCATGTGTTTTGTCTGGAAGGACTTACATCACGGGAATTAAGGTTTGTTTGATGCTTGCATTTACTAGATGTACAGGTTGTGATAAATGTTGATTGAGGATATATTGTTGATTGCTTGGTGTTAATTGCATGTTTATTAGATCTAAGTTCAATTCCCTAGTTAAGAATAGAACATGTTTTGAGGATACGGTAGATGGACATGTTAGATAGAATTGTATGCATGCATTCATGCATCATCGTTTTCCTAAAATGAATGAAAATGGTTTTTTGCATCGTTTTGAAAATGTAAATGAAACAAAATGAATAAACGTAATTAGATGCTTAGAGATGTGGGTTCTTGAGTTGGTCACTTAGGTGTGTGCCACGAGAGGGCTGCCTTGTGCGTAAGTCACTCTATCTTGTCAAGTTGACATCTCTAACATTTGGATGGGTAACTTGAACTAAATGAAAATGGAGCACACGCGAATAAACGTAAGTGATGTTGTCAGATGTGGGTTTTACCTTGTCAAGTTGACATCTCCAACATTGGTGAAGGTAATGGTAATGGAATAATGAACATTGAAAACTGTATATGTTTTAAAGAGCATTGCATGAGCACTTTTATTTTTATATTGCTTATTGAGCTTTAGGTTCATAGTTAAGTCCTGTGACGTAGGTAAAGAGCCCATGATGGAATAAAGCTTATAAAGAACGTAGCTGATGGGGTGTTGTTGGGTTGAGCTATTTGTGCTATTGGCAATATTGACCTTTGTGGGTTATGGCTCATATTGTTTTTAACGTGTTAAGTGCTTCAAATATTTAAGTAATTTTTTATTTGGATAAATGTTTTAAGTGGATATTAAGTATTATTACTTGTTTATTTTAAATGATTTTTCCTTAAAGTATTGATTGATATGGATTTAAAGACATCCGCATTTCGTTTACTCTGAGTTTTATCGGTTGAGACTTCCACTTTTTGTTTACTCTGGCTTTCTCTCTCACGGTTTTAAAAGGCAAAAATTTTTATAAGCCAAAATGGAAGCGGGATGTTACAGAAAACAACCAATAAAGTCCGGTGAAGCTGTAAAATTTGCTAATTTAATATTAATAAAATATTTTAGCAAATTTTTTGCGTTCTTTGAGGTCAAATTGTTTCGTGTTGACTCGAATGGTTGTGATTTGTTAACGTTCAACCATATGTGATTTTCGGTC
Source organism: Begonia loranthoides (assembly GCA_022433065.1). Taxonomy (NCBI): domain Eukaryota; kingdom Viridiplantae; phylum Streptophyta; class Magnoliopsida; order Cucurbitales; family Begoniaceae; genus Begonia; species Begonia loranthoides. The sequence continues at coordinate 19,692,917 of CM039477.1, read as the reverse complement.
AAATGGTCAAATCGGTAAAATTAGAAGTTACTTCGTAGTTAAAAATCTAAAATTTACGTTAGGTAAAGTCAAAATCACCTCGAATAGAGTTTTAGATAATATTTAGATTTCCGATGTATCATAATTTAATGTTGTATTTATATATTCAATAGAATTTTTATAAAATTATATATATATATATAAAGAGAGAGAGAGAGAGTGAGAGAGTCCAAGCGAATTGTTTTTGCCAATTTTGAGATAGTGACGTCTGATTCTCAATGTTTTATCAACAATCTTCGAGGGTATGAAATTTCTTAGCCAAATCTCGTTAGTTTTTGGTCTATCTTTTGTATTTTCGTTTGGATTTGATTTCGAGTTTGAAAACTCAAAATCGTTAGTTGAAATTGATGTATTTGGATCAATTTTGAGTCTTAAATGGATTGGTATGAGTTTTGTGGCAAGTTTTGGTGTAAATCGTAAAAAAAATCAGGTTTTACCAGTCGAAAGTTGGAAAATGCCTTTTAGTTTGTGGCTTAGTAGTTCGCCATGTTACGTTATAAAGGTGCTATGTGTGGTTCAGTTTGGGTTCTTATTTCCGATTATGGACCCATCCATTATCTCTTGTATTTTGATAGGATATTGACATCGGTTTTGTTTTACGTTTTGACGGTTTTATGAATTTTGAGCCTATTCCCAAGAGTGTTGCTCCCGCTGGTAAGGAGGGCAATCGTCATCAAGGTAGGAGTTTTTTTACTATGCAACATTTGCATCAAGGTTTTCAAAATCCTTATTTTGTGAGCTATCACATATAAAACCCGACATGTCGTGTTTAACAACATGTCAATTTTCATACTATATGTATGTCAGTTTTACACATTTATTTTATGCATACAAGGTATTTTATTTCACATTATATTATGGACAGACCTCTAGTTGTTTTGGGCTTTTGTTTGTTATACACCTGTTGTGTGAAGGTTCAACAAGGTATTGGGACAGCGATGACGTGTCTTTGGGTTTGAATTCCTAAATCTAACTAGGGTGTTAATTTGTTTCGTTTTGATACGAGATTGACAAGTTTATGGACAGTGAACATTTCTTTCTTCAAGCACCTTGGGAGCATTCAACGTGTAAAGAGTCCATGAATAATCTTATTTTCACTATAACTATTTTCTATGGAATACGGTGAAGAAACTATTTTTATTTATAGCTATTTATGTATGTAGCATTGTTTTCGAGATTCGCCCCACCAATGGCTCGTGGAATCTATTTTTAACATGGGATAAAAATTTTACTGAATGTAAAGTCATGCATTGTATTTTCTTCACTGACTCATTGTTTTTTAAAATAAAATGACAAAATTTGTTTTTTCATGCATTTAAATATAATATAAGATTTTCTACTGAGTTAGTCACTTACCACAAAAGACTGTCCATTTTTCCTAGGTAAAGTTCAAGGTGGTCAGGAGTAGCTGATTGTCGTGGAGCTTTTATATACTTTTTCAGTTCTTTCTATCGAGTATTTTATTTCTTTTACATGTGTGGATTTTTTTTATTTTTGTTAGGGTCTGTATAATTATTATTGGGAGTGGGATATTTTTTTCATTTTTGTACAGTACTTCTTTTAATTTATTGGACTTATCTTTATATTTTGTAATCACTATGTAGACTTTGGCCCATCTCGTATGGGCTATAACTTTAATTTTGATTAAGTCTTCTACTGCAAACCAAGCGTCAAGCTAAGCAATCACTTTCTCTTTGGGGATCAAATCATTCGACCTGACATTTTTCACTAGACCCGCCTCCAAGTCTTAATAGAAGCTGTTGTTGCAGAAGAAGAAGACCATAGTGATGGAGATCTTCTAGTTGTATGTGAAGGAAACTCAAAGTCAAACAAGAATTCGATTCTAGATTCAGTTTGTTCAATTCATGTGTTTCAATCGAAAGTGGTTCTCCACATATGATACTATTTGAAATGATATGATCCGGGAAAGCTACAAAGGCCAAGATCCATTAGGAGGCATTGGAGATCTAAAAACTAAAGCTAGGACAAATGATAAACTACGAGTCCATTCTATTATTAATCAAGCCTCAAAGAATATCATGGAGTCATTCAAGGTCAAGCATAAGTGGAAGTTCAAGAGCAATGAAAGAGAAACAGAAAGACTTTCCAAAATTATCTACTTTTTGACCTTTGACAAGTATTTGGCTATTTAGGCATTGAAAATGACGTCACTGAAAAATATGTGCTTCATAACAATTGTAGCTGACTTCATAATCTTTCTAGAATGGGTTTGATTGTTAAATTTGGAGTTTATTTGCTATGTCAAAAGCCCATGGAACAGAGAGCAAAGATTAAGGAAAGTCCAAGTGTCCAAGCTTGGAGACCAAGGAAATCCCTACATGGAAACCATCCAAGAGACTGAGTACTAACATGGACTAGCTTCCAAATACATCTACTCTTTGAGAAGAAAAAAGAAATATATTAATTAAATATTTTGATGAAGAAGCAATGGTGGAAGAATGTGCAATGTGCCTACTAGAAGGACAAAGAGTATAAAGCTTAAAGATTGGGCTTGTGTTTTCTGCACATAAAACATGATATGAAGATTTGGGTTGGATCAAGATTTCAAATGGACACATGATCTTCATTCCAATTAAAGAAGACATCGTATGCTTTCCATAGAAGATCGTACAATTTGGAGATGATTTGGTCATTCAAATAGCTTTTCGAAATCTGACCAGTTTCTAGCAAGCCCAATTTGTGCGGGGCCCATCTCTAAACCCTCAATTCAACCTAATTTTAACCCTTGCACATGGAAGCGAAACCTGGCCGCACCTAGGGTTTCCTAACTATTATTTTTTTTAGTTTTAATTCATTTTAGAAGTCTATAAAAGCATATGTATAGTGCCTCATTAGAAGAATTGAATTTTGAAAAAAAAACTTGTGTGTTTGTGAGGTCTTCCTCTATTTTTGTTCTTTATAAAGAACTTGGTCTCTTCAAGCTTCAATCTTAAAAGATCAAACCTTTGATAGCTTTGGTTCAGCCAACCGGTTTGGTTAGGGTCAAGCTCCTCTTCTGATAACTCTGGTTCTAGTCAACAAGTTTGGCTAGGGTCAAGTTCCTTTCTACACTTTCTTGATTCGTACGACGATCTTTTTCGACGTTTCACGTTTGTTGTTCGGTCTAGGGTTCCTTAATACCGTAGGTTCGCACAATGGTTCTCAACATATGAGACTATTTGAGAAAGTGACGTGTTGATGACTAATAACACATCTTGTAAGATAATTGATATTGGTACGGTTAGAATCAGAATATTTGAAGGAGTTGTCAAGACACTGGGTAATGTGCGACACGTTCCCAATTTGAAGAAAATTTTGATATAGTTGAGTACTCTTGATTCAAAAGGATACAAATACAATATTGCAGGTGGAGTTGTTAAAATCAATAGAGGTGCTCTTGTTATGTTTATGGGACACAAAAAGTCAACAAATTTATGTGTTGTAGGATTCTATTGTTATTAGTAATAAAGCTGCTATGTTTTATGACTCGTCTTCTAAAGAGTTGTTTGAGAAGACTCAAAAGAAGTCAAGTTCTCAGGTGAAGTTTGAGTTTGAATCTGGATATGTATAAGAACCAATATATGAGCCTCGTACACATGTTCAGGGAGATATCATCATCACATCGTCATTAGTTTCAGTTTCATATTAGAGTTCTATCGTCAAAAGCAAATCCAAGAGGAGAGTTAAAGCTCTATGGCGATATGGTGAAACTAGTTCAGCGAGTTATGTATTGAATGTGTTCGAGAGTATTAATTTCAATAGAAAGTCCTCAATATATTCAGATGCAGCTCGTTGTGACGATTCTAACAATATGATGATGTCATGGAAGAGGAGATAAGATTTCTTCTCAAGTATGTTGTTCAAGTTTGCTTAAACTTGGTTGGTATCTATTGTTGAAGTTGCCCCTTTAAAGCCATTATGAAAGAGGAGGTAATTTTCTTGTTGGAGTTTTAGAAGATATATTTATGCAGTGGAATTCATGTCAAAGTGAAGATTGTTAGAGTTCCGTGACCCGAATTCTATTTAGGCTTGGCCAGATGGGCCCGCAATGCGAATCTCGTTTTAGGGTTTTGATTATTGTTATAAATATATGTTTCATTCACATAACTCATTGTACTTTGATTTAACATAGTGAATTTCTCATTTGCTTGTGATTTTTTTCCATTTAGGTTTTCGATGTCTCGTTTCTGCATGTTTTTTTTAATTTCGTATTCAATTGTTAACAGTATTGATAAGGAAAAGTTTGATCCAATACTCATACATTAGCAATTTTACAGTTTCATCATGTCATGTTCTAGTCGTAAAATTCTCTCTTGTATTTTTGCTTCTTTGACATGGTTATTTTGTCTTCTTGTAGTTTTTTCCATATAAGATTTCTACGTAAGATTTCTAAGATGAGAAGTCTTCTCGACTATCTTGTTTAAGTTTAAACGTTGCTTAAACTTGGTTAATATCTGTTGTTGAGGTTGCCCTCAAGGGCCATTGTAAAAGAAGAGGTCATTTTCTTACTGGAGTTTGGGAAAATATATTTATGTAGTAAAATTCGTGTCAGTGTGAAAAATTGTTAGAGTTCGGTGACTCGAATTCTATTTAGGTTAGTGCGGTTGGTCTCGTTTTGCGAATCTTGTTTAAGAGTTTAGGAGTTTCGGTTATCATTATAAACATATACTTAAAGTGCAAAACTCATTGTACCTTAATTTGACACAGTGAATTTCTACTCTGCCCATTTTTTTCCCATTCTGGTTTTCCACATAAATTTCAGGGTCCCGTTTGTGCGATTTTCTTTTTCTAATTGGATGTTCGATTTTCAGCAGTATTGATAATGTAAAGTTTGATCTAATATTCATGTCACATTAGCAATTTTACGGTTTCATCATGTTACGTTCTAGTAAAATTTTCTGTTGTATTTTTGCTTCTTTGACACGGTTATTTTGTCCCCTTTTCGTGGTTTTTTATATAAGATTTCTGGGTACATTTTTACAGAACAATTTCTTGTTACACTTACGCTGATGTTAAGATAGAGTTTTTGAGTTATATTATAACTGCGATCAGACAAGCATTCAACCATTAGCTAAAAGGAGTGGCAAAAAGAAGAGGAGAAAGACAAATGGTGGGCGGAAAAAGGGCTTCCAACACCAGCGATTGCATGCACCACCACGTCTCCCATTCCATCACCAGCCCTGTTCTTCACCCGCCGCAAGGTGTCCCAAAACTGGATCATAATAAGACACACCCTCCATGCATTTAGAGAGCAGAAATCTCCTCTCCCTCACACTATAAATTGGACGTCGTTCTCTACAAAAACACACCATCCTCTCTTCTTTTGTTGTCTGTCTGAAGTTCCAACAATGGCCACCGCCAAGCTAGTAGCAGTTATTTTCTTCTCTTTTCTTGTTTGTGGCGCTTTTGGGACTTCCCGGGTCGAAACGCGGCTGAGCGAGGGGGCCCAACAATGCCGGCTTCAGCGGATAACAGCGAGGCAGCCGAGTCGCCGGATGGAGTCCGAGGGAGGCGTGACGGAGATTTGGGAGCCTAATGAGGACGAGTTCCAATGTGCTGGAGTTGCTGCCATGAGGAATGTCATTCAGACGAATTCTTTGTCTTTGCCCAACTTCCAGCCTGCCCCATTACTCGTTTACATTGAACAAGGTTAGAGAGAGAGAGAGAGAGATCTAGAGAGAGAAAACTTTGGTTTTGTTTTATAAATTAATGATAGAGAAATACTGAAATTGTCTGAATGGGTGAGTGCAGGAGAAGGGTTTGTGGGGGTGAGCTACCCTGGCTGTGCGGAGACATACGAGTCTCAACAATCATCGGGGGCGTGGAGCAGAAGAGAAGTGCGTGAAGGAGAGCAAATGGGCGAGGATCAACACCAGAGAGTTCATCGCATTCGCAGAGGAGACATCATGGCCATACCAGCTGGTGCTGCTCATTGGTGCTACAATGATGGAAACGAAGAGCTCATTACCGTTGCTTTCATGGACCTCAACAACCAGGAAAACCAGCTTGATCAGCGTTTCAGGGTTCTTTCTCTTTCTCTCTTTAACTAGATTGGATAAAGATAAGACACTTAAATATAACAAATTATGTCGCACTCATCCATTAAGAACTAGCTTAGCCTTAACTTTGAGTCACCTAAGCAAGCATTCATGCATGATGCATATACACGCTCTCTCTCTCTCTAATGCTTGATGCATACACTCTCTCTCTCTCTCTCTCTCTCTCTCTCTCTCTCTCTCTCTCTCTGCCTAGTTTAAACCACTTAAACGGGCATGCATGTCAACATTCTCTCTTGAATGATGCATATTTCCTTTTGGGTCAAGTTCTATACTGATTTAATTGGTTGTTTTACGTGAAATAGACATTTTTCTTGGCCGGTGGACAAAGAGAACCAGGAATGAGAAGGGGAGAGAAGGGAATGGAGAACTTTCAGAACATATTCCGAGCATTCGACCCAGAACTACTATCCGAAGCCTATAACATTCAAATGAACATCGTCAAAAAAATGCAGGACGAAACTTACAGAGGAATCATAGTACGATGCGATGAAAAGATGAGGTTTCTTACACCGGAGGAACAAGAGAGACCAGGACGAAGATATGAAGCCAACGGATTGGAAGAAACCGTCTGCTCTGCAAGAATCAAACACAACATGAACATCAGAGGCGAAGCTGACTTCTATTCAAGGGATGCTGGAAGTGTTCATATCGTCAACAGGCACAAGCTTCCTATTCTCAGACATCTAGATATGAGTGCTGAGAAAGGACATCTCTTGCCTGTAAGCTCCCTTCCATGGCAGAATCGTTCAAAACTTCTCCATTATTACTAACCCTTTAATCCAATTGATCTTATCCAACGACAATAGCGAAGTTTTTAGTGATTTAAATTGTCGTTCTTTTCTGTGCTGCTGCAGAATGCTCTCTACACTCCACACTGGTCAATGACAGACCACAGAGTTATGTACGTGGTAAGAGGAGAAGCTCAAGTCCAGATTTCAGACAACTACGGACAGAAAGTGTCGGACGAGAGGGTTAAAAGAGGAGACATGCTTGTCATCCCTCAATTCTTCGCAACCATGGCGAAGGCAGGAAACAATGGGTTCGAGTGGGTGACGTTCAAGACCTCCGGCCAACCCATGAAGAGCCCGATGGTTGGCTACACTTCGGTGATGAGAGCTATGCCTCAGCAAGTTCTGGAAAATGCATACCAGATGTCTCCACGAGAAGTACAGGATATGAAGCAGAACAGAAGGCAGCAGACTTTCCTTCTGCCTCCTGGAAGAATGTCATCTTAAATTAACCAGGTTTCCTCTTGGTTGTCTTTTTCTTTTTCTTGTCCTTTTTTTGAGGGGTTTTTAGTGTTGCCATAGCCACTAATTAGGCCACTGAAGTGAGCTTGTGTAGTCCTTCTTGTACAATAGAAGGATTATGTAATATTTATGAGAGCCTAATCATGTAAGAAAAAAAAAAAGAATGTAATGAATAAAATGTGGCCTTTTTAATAATTCTGTGCATGCTACCACTCTCTCTCTCTCTCTCTCTCTCTAGAAAATATCCACAAATCTTACTAATTGATATAATAAACGCAATGGAAAATTGATTGGAGACGACAGTAAGCTTGCGGACTGAGCTATGTTGTAAATGGAAAGGCAGCAATACCATTAGATTAAACCGCTAGTCCAAACATTAAAGATAATATAATAGTAAATAGTTAATAACATAATTGTTTGAGAATAATAATAACATAATTGTCTACCAATAAATGAATAAACAACAAACATTTAATAGCTAGACCCAATAACATTTTACTAAACCACTAATCCAACTATGACAGATAGTATAATAGTTAATGGTCCATTAACATAATTGTGTGAGAAGAATAATAAAATAATAGTCTAATAATAAATAAATAAACAACTAAGGATTCTTTCAACTCCAATAACCATCTAGATTACCTTTCGGGCGTCAATCTTATCTTACAATGACTATTTCAGAGCGAAGTTGAATATGTAAGAGTAAGAGAGAGCGCAGACAATTTGTTAACGTGATTCAACAAACATCGCCTACGTTCGTACTTCAAAACTCCTCATTGTAGATTATTTTAACTCCAATAACCATCCAGGTTACAAATTATTGATCTTCCAAGTGTCAATCATGCCTTACAATGACTATTTCAAGGCAGTGCCCCTTCAAGTGTATCACAAGTTGAATATGTAGAATTTTTTGAACAATAGACACTAAACACAAATGCCTAAACTCTCTCAAAAATATAATATCAAGTTGAGGAAAGAGGGAGTTAGGCTAAGCACTCAAAAATTGATGAGAAATTTCGAAAATCAAGTTGACAGCACTTTGGTATGATTTCTCTTCTTGTGCCTTCAAATTTAAAAGTGACTCTATTTATCGTTTTATTCAACGATCATGAGTAGCGGGCGTCTGCTGGCAGGTTTCAGGCATCCGCTATATATCCGTTAAAGACTTGTTAGAGACAACAAAATAGCGGATGTCTGCACTCTGATCCGGTCGTTCATTGAAGTGTTAATTTGAAACTTCAATGTCTATTCTGGATATCAGCATCTCATGTCTGAATACCTGTGTCTCATGTGCGGACGTTCGCATCTCATGTGCGGACGTTGGCGGTTTCAAATCTTTCCTTGTCCAAGTGTCCACATGTTAAAACACCACTATGGACGACTGCATCTATACATTTTGTTTGGTCTGGGTATCCGCATGTTAAAACAACTTTTTGGTATGGATGATTGCGAACGTATCATTTTCTCTTCTTCAGGAGTCCACATGTTAAAACAACATTTTGGTCTGGACGACTATGAGTGTCTTCTATTTCTCAAATTTTGTCCTGACGTTTGCCTTTTAACTCAGGACATCTGCACTGAGTGATCTTCCCCACTTTGATCTTTTTAATTAGATATTTCCCAATATGAGTCATATCTCATAATTTTATCCTCTATTGCATAGACTCAACAAATATGTTAAAACAATTAAATACTCATTTTCAATGGTATTTTCAATACAATACATTAGAGTATCATAATTAAATAATCACATTTATCATCAAAACAAACCTACTTAGTTTCATAAGCTAACACTAAGGACGCCAAGTCTACTCCTAAGTCGGTTATTGAAGATCTCTTTAATTAAGACATGAAAGGAAATGTCATTAAGGTGAGTTGACTGAAGTCAGTAAGTATCAACTTTTATATGCAACAATAATAAAAATGAGTAAGCATGCCACAAAATAAAACATGTGAATAAAATCTAATAAGAAAACATCAGTAGCGCAATAGTCAAATATTTCATTATAATGTGATACACAAATAAAATAGGTCGTTACTAGATAAAAATCTTAGTGAAAATGGACCAGTTCACGAACTTCGTGCACACTACGCTAGAGGCATAAGAAAAATGCAATATTTAGTGATTGCAATAATAGAACAACCCAAATCAAGCTTAGGGTTACACACCCATGAATACGGCGGAGTCACTTATCCCATTACTCTATTTTACACAAACACATCCCCCAATAGTCGAATATGCATAGTAAATAAGAGACTTCCACTCAAGTTGACCAAACTCGGTTCACACGACCAAGTTAATTAGAAATTCAAAATATTAAATGTGCATGTTCAATTAAAAATATGGTAATGAAAAATGCACATACATAATATAAAAACTAACATATCAAAATGATAGGACATGTCATAGGAAATATGAGAGCACATTTTAAAATAGGTTTTATTAAATCATGTATGCAATGTTGAATGTAAAAATAAATCCCTACCTTAATCAAGTCTACCGATGCCAAAAGCCCAAAAATCTGAAAGTCCAATAAACAGGTCGACTCCCAGTACATTTACATATAGTAATATCAGTATCATTCTAAATCCCCAAAGCAGCTGTTGGAGCCCTCAACCAGATTAGGAACAAACTCGAGAAATCAAATGGGCTAAAAAAATCAACTTGGCTCAATCTAGAGAAAACGTTGCAGCATAATTCTTTAAGATGTCTCAATGTTGTAATGCCTAGGCATAATCTTTTAGGATGCCTTGACATTTCGCACTAGAGATCGTGGAATAATAGGTCTTCAAGATGTCTCGGTGTTGTAATGCCTAGGCATAATCTTTTAGGATGCCTTGACATTTCCCACTAGAGATCGTGGAATAATAGGTCTTAGCGCACAAACACGTGTCCGCTATACTGTCTCGGTGTTTCAACCTCAAATGCCTAGGCATGAGAACAGCTGCAAAATGTCGTAGCATAATCCCAAATCATGTCATGACATAAAATGCAAAATTTTCATTTTTCGTTACGCAAAATGTTGTGGCATTAAGAACAATGCCTAGGCGTTATTTTCTTCAAATCAGATTTCTCCTTGCAGAAAAATCCCAAATAATGCCACGACATAAATGTGAAATTTGCATTTTTTTGTTATACAAAATGTTGTGGCATGAAGAACATAATGCCTAGGCATTATTTTCTTCATATCAGATTTCACAGAAATTTGATCTGTCCTTCGATTGGACACTCAACACGATGTCATAAGCATTGCCGATCCATTCTAACATATTTTTGTCCAAAAACCATATGCTTTCTATTCCCAAAATTTAAAGTTTTCAATTCAAACTTCTAATCTTTAAACAAAACTCAGAATACATGCAACAACTTGAAGAAAAAGGAGAATTCGATTTACCTTTGCAAATTCGTTGCGAAATGTCATTATTCTCTTTGTTGATATCTCAAATTCGACCTATTTTGATAAATTTCCAAGTCCTTAATTAGTCCAAATAAAAGTTTAGACTTTTTAATAGATTTTCAACCAAAACTTGTCGAAATTAACCCAATTTTGACTTACTTTGAATATTCAAAGATATACTCGTTATGTATGTCAATTCATGTATGAGATGAAGAATTTTGAATATGATTTGAATATGAATATCAAAGATTTGGATTTTAAAATAAAATCATAGGCAGTGAAAAATATTTTACCTATTTCAAACCAATCATTGCAGAATTTCCAAAAATTGAAACAATCGATCAATCTTAGGTCTCCAATCTCTCATTTCCTCTAGACAACTAATGGCTCCAATGAAGTTTCTATGTGAATTAAGTTTTCTAAAAGGAAGATATGATTATATAAAGTCTTGGGCCCACATGTAGAAAGTCAGTGTCACAACCTCACCTTCAATCGCCTAGGGAATTGCATCGCGAATCGAATCCTCCGCCTAGAAAACGATCACAACTCACATAGTAGAAGCACTTAATGAAACATATATTTGTGTAATTGGGACACATACTATAAAATCCAACTCAACTAGGAAAGTTATACACATTATTTATTTTACAAAACTTTATCTAAATTTATTTTACAAACGTAGGTTGAACAAAAACTAAATACAAGAAAATAAAAACTCAAACTCTCACTCTGGGCTTATGTTGTGCAAACCCTTGAGTCCAATAGATCTTTACCTTTTTGTCCTTAAGCTGCCACCATCTATTCCTGAAAAAATTTGATAAAAAAATCACAGTGAGCGTTTTGAGCTTAATAGGAATCCTAATATAAAGATCTAATAAACCATACCAATATCACAACTACCCATGTGCTAAGCCCAACAAGATTAGTCCTCATAATCTTAACTTCAATGTTCAACTTTTGATCAACTTTGAAGATCCTACATCCCATGATCCATACGTTATCTAGATCTTTAGATATTTCTTATTAATATCATCGTTATGTGTTTCACCTATTTAGGTAAGAAGTGTTTAGTGCATAAGTGTGGATACTTAGGCATATGATTTAGGTAATTACAGTCTATCTTACCAAATTCTCATGTGCAATCACTCCTTTATCCACAACTTTATCTCATGGTTATATATATTCCAAATATCTTATTCTCAGTTCCTTATGTGCTATTTCATTTTAAGCACATCTATATTCCATGAAAAATTTATCTCTTCTTTTCCACTTCCAATTCTAACATAATTATTTATTTTATGCTAATCATGCATCTTTCTTAATTCCATTATGATTTTCTATGCTATGGATCTCATGTTTTATTATGGTTTATCTATCACCATTACTATTTAGACATTTATAATACATGTCTAATCTCAAACTATGTAGATATTTTTAATTAATGTCTAATCCTCAAACTATCTAAACATTTCAATTTATGTCTATCACAAGTTTTACCTCAATCACGTAATTCTCTATATGAAGGACTTTCTCGATATGCACATACAATAATGCATAGACATTGTAAATCATAGCCTATATACCATACTATTCTAATTCACATATTCATTTCATCGTGTTTATTATAATCCTCTAAATGAAGGACCTTTATAATGCACATAAAAATATGTCTAAACACATGATATAATGATCATTGCCTAGATACTATGACTCTCACTTTCACATGTCATTTACTATTTACTCTTATCCTATATATGAAGGAACTCAACAATGCACATATGATCATGCAATATGTTTATCACATTAATGATTCTCTTTTCCCGATCTATACAATGATAATGTGAATCAATGCAATGTTCCATTTTAAATTAAATGGTGATGTTATTTAACAAGTATCATATTAACATATTTGTGAATGTCAACATTTATGATTAAACACCATCGTATGTAAAGTCGCACACATTATTAAACTCCACTATACTATACATTGTCCAATAGATATGTCCATGCTTAAATAAACCTCTAGAGGATTAGAGATTCACAAACCAAGAGAGACCCACAATCATTCCCCTTCTATTCCCCACTTCACATACGTTACACAAATACATAGTCTGGTAAGTTATATTGGGTTCCTCTATGACCAATAGTACCATCTGGAGAATATCTTTTGTACAAATAAAAATATTTCCATGATGCATGATTTTGCATTCACATTATACATACATTGAATGTATATAATACATACTAATGATGCATGTAATATGAACCATGCAAATCTTGTTATTAAGCATACACAAATGATGCATAAAATGTTGTCATACATCTATTTAGACATCCTCTACTGATGTCTTAAAGTATCCTCAAAGGACTTATACAATGGTTAAATAAATAGTTTAAAACCTAAAGAAAATATTCTTAAATAATAGGGTCCAGAATTTTGCTAAAAAACATCACATAATCATTATTCATTTTTCGGACATCCGCAGTAACGTAATCCATGGATGCCTACACATTCACTTGCGGAAATAATAGGGTCCATTGTGGAAAGTTACATGTCCACTACGGATATCTGTTCCACACTTAAGCTTTTCGCAGACACATCTAATGTGCGACCACGTGTCCCACACTTTCGTTTGCAGAAACCTATGCGTCTACTGCGGATATCCATTGCTGATAATCGTCCCACACTTAATATTCTGTGGACACATCTAATGCGCTGCCACGTGTCCTTCCAAACCCAAGTATTTGCAGATATTCACACTTTTGCTTGAGGAAACCTATGTGTCTGCTGCAAATGTTCGCTGCAGATATTCGTCCCACACTTAATATTCCACGGACACCAACTTATACGTGTCAACGTGTCCTTCCAAAACTAAGTATCCATGGACAACCACACTTCCACAAACACCAATGCTTTTGTGGATACTAGATACCAACAGTTCCATAGACACCTCATTATGAGGATATAATTATTATTTCCTCACATCATCAAGTAAAATCAACACACCCGCAGATACTCACATTTTCGCAGATATTCAACTTTCGCTGTGGAAACCTACTCTTATAACGTTTTTATTTATCAAATTGAACTACTTTTATGCCTTTAATCAATCACCAAAATCTCTTTTTCAATAAATATAACCCAAAACATTATTAGATATAATTATCTAACTCTATAATTCATGTTTTCTCTTTTAAAACATTTAATATTTATTCAAGAGCTCTTATAGATATATTCATTTATGAATTCTATTTGTTGGATCTTTAAACCATCAAAGCATATCCAATTCATGCTTAAATCTAACCAATCAAAATCATCATCAATTATAGATGTATAAAATGGATATAAATTCATAATCAAAAATTTCTTCTACCCAATTCATATGATAATTTACATGTCAAAACCATCTATGAGCAATAATCATTAACCCATATCAATATCATCTTTCATTCAATCATTTCCAATCAAAATCCAGCAACATCATCCACTATTTCTTCAAATATCTCATACCAAAGTCACCCACGGAAATTGTCCTTATTATACATACAATAATTCCAACCTAAACTATGTAATATTTAACATAGTTTATAAAATACTTAGGTTAGATTTCTTAGCTCTTTGAAATTTTCTTTTTTTCTCTCTTAACCCTATATGGGTAAGCATGGATTTGCTTCTTCCAGGATGTTCTAAGAACACTTATCATCTCAGCATGCTAAAAGAAAATTTAGAGAGGTGAATTTACCCATTTATTCATTTTGTCTTTCAAATTTTATCATTTTACCCTTTAAACTATGGAATTTCATAAAAATATCATAGTTAATTATCTTTAACCACTCTTAGCTTAAACTAATTAATCTATATTAGTTATAAGCTAATCCTCATGATTGTCATAATTAATTAACCTTAATCACATACTTAGTCACTAATCCTTAAGTCACACGTGACATAATCTTATTGGTTGTCCAATTTTATTACATGGTCATATACTTCAATGTATTAGAGACATTTCTCCTTTTATAAGCTTTTCTAAATTCCAACTCTAGTATCCAATTTAAAGATAATTCCAAATAGTGTAGTTTTATACTTATCCAACTTTCAACTTACATAACTTTTATTGCACTAATCCAAATTCATTTAATCTAAAGTCATACGTTTCATTTATGTGTCTATTTTATGACCTTAAAATGGCTTGAATTGTTAATCACCATAACCTCTTCAGTTCACCTGAAACAGTAACTAATGTCATTGGTAGCACATTTATTAACTTTCGTGCAAAAATTCATATCTTAATGAACCTACAGTCAACTTATCCAATTTTATCACCATTTCATAATCTAAAGTGTCTACTATTATATATATTTTTAGTTTAGAAAAATGTTCTCAATTGATTAGTCAATTTCCTCTTCAAAGTCATCTCATGACTTATTATCACTTAATCTTATGTAATTATACAAAACATGATTACTAGGGTTAATCCTTAATCAGAGTTATAACAGTTCATCTGAAGAAAGCCCACTATCATTAAGCCCTAACCGCCACCCTAAAATTAAAATAATAAAAATAAATTTTAGGAATTTACCATTAAAATATCTGGGTTTTACAAAATGTGTGACAAAATTATTTTGTCACATGATATAAATTAGATGTGTCAAATTAGTTCAAATTCAAAGTTATTATTCAATTAGTAACTACTCAAAAACACATATTGAAATATAATTTCAACATTTCATTCACTATTTCACTTAAACAATTTGCCTATATAAAGCTACTTTGTATCATTTTGTAAACCAACTCAATTGAAGCTCAAAGAGAATTCAAAATCCAAATATTTCTTTCAAATATCCAAGTTCTCTCATTTCAAGAAAATTTGTTTCTAATATATTTCTTGATTAGTATTAATTAAGTTCTCTACATTTCCAACATATTTTTGGTATCAAGAGTCAAATCCTTTCAAATTAAATCATTGATCTGAAATTATTTTTTCGCAATCCTAGTCAATGACATCAACATCATCTTCCTCCACATTCAACAACAATCAAAATTTTGTATCGATATTCGATGGAAAACTCTATTTATTTTTTTAGATTTTTGGAATTGGTTGATGATGGTTTCATTGAACCAGAAACACCCGAATATGTAATGACATGGATGCAAATCAAACAAAAGAAATTCAAGGAGTTTGTGAAGAAAGATGCAATAGCACCACTTTTCGACTTATAAAGAGCAAGTAAAATTATCTTTACTAGAATTATAGATTCTAGAAGATCTAAAGGTACTAGGATATTTTAAAAAATGAATTTTAAAGTTCATCAAAAGTCATTTCCATCAAATTTAAATATTTATGGCAAGATTTTGATAATCTTAGCATGGAAGATAATGAAAGTATCCAAATATAAGTATCAAGAGTTGTTGAAATGATCAACCAGATATGACGTTTCAAAGATAGCATATCATAAAAAAAAATTGATCATGTTGTTGCTACTACAAAGAATTAAAAGATTTGTCTACATTTACTATTATCGAACTAGTAGGGTCACTTGAAGTCCATGAAGAAAGAATGAGTAGATTTATAGGAACAATAGTGGAGCAAGCATTTTAATCAAAGTTGAACTTTACAAGAAATTTAGAAGTCAAATAAAACAATTGGATTCATCAAGAAAAGAAAGGACATAAAAATTGCAATCGTATGAAAAGAAATAGAAAAGTCAATGTTCTACAAAATGGAAGGCGTAATGTGAATTCTATCTCTTCTTGTTTAGTTTGCAAAAAATGTGGACATGAGTCAAAATATTGCAGATACAATTGTATCAAATGAAAAATTCCAAAACCACTCTCAACGAGATTGTTGGTTTTAGAAAAAAGGGGAAAAAGTTGAAGTTGAATTTTATGAAGAAAATATGTTGTTTTATACAAATATGAAAGTACAACCTGCTTCAAAAGATATTTGGTACATCAACTGTGGATGCAACAATCATATGATAGGGCTAAAGCCATGCTTTGTCAAAATGAATGAGTAGTCCTCTTCTCGAGTGAAAATGAGAGATAGAAAACTATAACCAGTTGAAGAAAAAAGAATGATAATAGTGCAAACAAAAGGGGGTAACACTCAATTTATCGATGACATTTGGGATGTTTGAAATTTAACTCAAGATTTTTTGAGTGTTGGACAATTAACTCAAAAAGGATACTTAGTAGATTTTGAGAAAGAAAAAAGCAAAAATAAAAATAAAAATAATTTTTTAATTGCAAAGGTGGAAATGACTCAAAATAAAATATTTTAACTAGTTATGTTGCTAGTTGAAAATGTTGTATTGAAGGTCGATAAAATATATGGATCTATATTATGCCATATGAGATATGTTCATCTCAATTATGAATGTTTGAAATTATTGAATCACAAAAGTATAGTGATCGAGCTACCAAAAATTGAAAAAGACAACAATGTTTGTGAAGGATATATATATATATATATGAAAGATGCATCACTTGCCATTTCCAAAAAAAATCTTGGAGAACAAAAGCACCACTAGAGCTAATTCAGGCAGACATGTGTGGACCTACAAGAATCTAATCTTTCCAAAATAAAAAATATTTTATATTCTTTGTCGAGATTTTAGCAGAAAGATATGGTTCTACTTCTTGGAGCAAAAGTCATAAGTATTTTATGTCTTCCTCAAATTCAAACAAATGATGGAAAGACAGTAATTTTGCACTAAAGATTTCAAAACTGATCGTGGTGGATTATTCATTTCAAGAGAAGTCATCAACTTTTGCATCCAAGAAGAAATCAAATGACATGGTGTGGCTCATATAAAAAATAGAACAATTTTTGAGATAGCAAGAAGCACGCTCAAAGGAAAATGCATTCCAAACATTCTATTTGTTAAAGCAGTTAATACTATTGTCTACATTTTTAATTGATCTTCAACAAAAGTTGTCATGAACATGATACTGAAGCTTGAAATAAATATAAGTCTAATGTTAGTTATTTCAAAGTTTTTTGGATTCATTGCATATTCTCTAATCTCAATGCAATACCAAAAAGAAAAATTTGACGAGAATGGAGAAAAGTTCATATTTATTGGCTACAGCGACAAATCTAAAAGATATCGTCTATTTAATTCAACAACCAACCAATTGGTCATATCAAGAGACGTCCACTTTGATGAGACAAAATCATGGCAATGACACGAAAATAATTCTCAAGAGAAGAATGCACATGATGTGCATTCATTAGCTACTAATAACTAGTTTGATTCTCAAGCTCATTCTCATCCTCTTAGGAATGAGGATCTAGACTCAATAGATTATAAACCACAATCACCACCTATAAAGGTATGTTAACTAATAGATATTTATGATTCATGTAATATTGCATTATTTTCTTATTAACCTCAAAAATTTTGAAGAAACTACCAAACATAAAGTGTGGAAAACAACAATGAATGAAGAAATGAATACCATCATAAATAACAACGTTTGGGATCTCATACCATGTCTAAAAGAAAAAGATGTTGTAAGCATAAAATGGATCTACCACACAAAGTTCAATGAAGATGAAACTATTTAAAAACACAAAGCTCGTCTGGTAGCAAAAGACTATTCACAACAACATGGTGTCGACTTCAATGAGACATGTGTGCCAGTAGCTAGAATGGAAACGATTCACACTATGTTGGCAATCATAGCTCAACTGGAATCAAATGTTTACCAGCTTGATGTGAAATCTACATTTCTAAATAGAGAGCATTAAGGAGAAGTATACGTGGAGTGACGACTAGGCTATGTTGCCAAAGATAAAGAACATGTGATCTATTATTAGTTAAAGAGAGCTTTTTATGGACTAAAACAAGCACCACGAGCATGAAACACAAAGATTGACAAATATTTGCATGAAAATATATTTCAAAGAAGCCCAAATGAACCATCTTTGTATGTGAAGAAAAGATGACTTTCTCATTATTAATCTTTATGTTTATGATTTAATCTATGTTGACACTAATCTACTCATGGTCGAAGAATTTAAAGAGACACTGATGAATGAATATGAGATGACAAAATTAGGTCTCTTGAAATACTTTCTCTATATCCAAGTTAAGCAAAGAAAAGGAGAATTTTTCATCTCACAAGAAAAAATATGCTGAAGATTTATTAAGAAAATTTAGCATGGCAAACTACAAGTCCATATCAACATCGATGGCAGTGAATAAAAATATTAGCAAAAAAGATGACAAAAAAGTTTAATGCATCAATCTATCACGACCTTGTTGGGTTACTGACCATTTCAAGATTCATAAATGACCCCAGTCAAATTCACTACTGTATAGTGAAGCAAATATTAAGATATTTGTAAAGTGCAAAAATGTTGTGAAACTAAATAAGTCAAACAACATGATTGCAGTTTAAATGGATATTGATAGTGATTGGAATGCATCAATAGATAATTGAAAAAAGTAAATCAACTTATGTTTTTTGTTAGGGTTCAAACTCGATTGCTTAGTCCTCAAAAGCAAAATCAAGCAGCTTTATCTTCAACAGAAGTAGAATATATTGCAGCAACTAATGCCGCTTCTAAAGCAATTTGGCTAAGAAAAATTTTAGAAGATGTTCAAAAGCCTCAAGAAAAGTCAACAATGATTTCTTATGATAATATGCCAACAATCACTCTGACAAAGAAACTAGTTTTTCATGCAAGATCAAAGCTTATTGAGATTAGCCATCATTTCATCAGAAACCTTCTTCAAGACGAAGAAATACAACTAAAATTTGTAAGGATCAATAAGCAGATGATATAACACCCAGAATTTTATCATATTAATTATAAAGTTGGGCAATGACGATGTTCAATGATTTTTTATATGGTTGAATTATAGTTGTAGAAGTAATTTGTTATTATAGACAAATTGATGTTAAGGGAAGGATGAATGTTAAGTGTACAAGGACTTAGTTAAATTGTTATCGGATGAATTCGCGATTGACCAAGGTAAGAGTGTGATCAACTAGTTCAAGGAAATTTCAAGTATTTGCGGAAGTGAGGACGTCTGGATTGCACGTCCAAAAGCTCTTGGGTGATATTGCAGTCGAAAGGGTTAATAGTGCGATCGACCAATTCAAAGATAGTATAGAATGTATCAGTCTTGGTAGTATTGTGGTTGCCCGACATGGAGTGTGCAGTCAACCCATCCATAGACAGATTGTAAGGTTTTAGTCTCATGTGCAAATGCGGTCTACCAAACATGAGGTCGCAATCGTCTACAAACAGTGTGTAAATGACTTTCTACAGAATGTTGGGCATCCACGGTAGGTTGAAAACTAAAGGAGCGGTTGACCAACACTTATGAGTGGTTGACCAATACAAGGAAAAAATTGAAAATATAGAAGCTTCGGGTTATGGTTCGATCGATCGTAGTTTATGTTCGGTCGATCAAGAATGTGAAAGGTCACTTGTATTGTGATCAGATGTTATGTTTTAAGAGAGGAAATTATACTGACTAAGCTTATGTGTTATTAATAATTAGGACACCTCACGCTAATGACGAAATAAATGGCAAAGTAGGGTTTCATTTAGGTTAGAAAATCCATCTGTGAGAAGCCATTGAAGCTAAAGAAGCTTTCAAGGAAATGTGTTCTCTCCCTTGACTCTTTGAAGGTAATAAGAGTTGTCTTCATGATTTATAGGGTATTTGAAGAGTTTGGATAAGTTTGTGAGTTTAAATGGACGGATAATATGAAATTCGTCAAAATTTTGCAGTTTTGGTGTTTGGAAGTTAAATGTTGTCTTAATGAATTTCAAACCCAAAACCATTCTAGTATGTTATATTAGATACCTCAAGGAAAAGTTTGGAATTAGTAGAATTGGTTAAGTGTATCTTGAGTTATGGATTTTCAAAGTTGGATGAAAACAGTGAAGAGAAAACTTGAAATTGATGCATATCGGAGTAAGTTTTGATTGAACTTATCTTAAACATGCATGAAAAGTTATTCAAGCTAAATGGTATGTTAATATCCACCATGTTGGTTAAGTTTAGGTTTTGGAGGTAAGGAATTTTGTTTTGTATGTTAAAAGTTATACACATTTTAAGTTACAAGTGTTTGAATGGATGCTAATGTATGATTTAACATGTTTTAGGTGTTTAATCCAAGGGCATATTTGAGTAGATTTGCTGTAACCATCCAAAGACCATAAGGTAAAAGATATATGAATGTTTTTTACCTGTTTGGCCTATATCACAAGATGTTAGGGTAAGAATATGCTATTGTTTGAAATGTTGTAATATATGAGGATAGCATTGATGTTATGACATTATTTGACACATTGTGATATATGAGAGTAATATTATGATATGATTTGATTAACTGTATGCTATCACATAATTATTATGTTGGGAGATATATGAGGTTCGTATTGATCACTTGGATGATTAAAATGTTGGTTGTTTAATATCGATATGTTATGATAAATGATAAAATGTGATATGATATAGGATCTTTAGAACAATTATGGTCATTATCATGTTCATAAGCATATTTCATGCATCATGAAAAAATTTTCTAAGAAATGATAGAAAAGAATTTCTTTGCATATGATTTTAACTGATAAACTAAATATAAAATATATAAACGTAAATAGTCATTATGGGTCTGGGGATTTGAGTTGGTTGTTCCGTATGAGAACCAACTGGCATAACTCTTCCTTGGATTGATGTACCACAACAACTAGACTGTTATAATACAGAAAGAAAGACTGAAACAAAAAATGCATGTTTTACAAAATTGCATAATATGAGCATATTATTATTATATCTTTTATTGAGCATTAGACTTATAGATAAATCTTGTGATGTAAGTAAAGACTCTAACTCGGATGAGATAGATATAGATTGATGATAGAGAGGCTACAATTGATGGAGTATTTTATGTTGAGCGTTTGCATTGTTATGTGACTTAGCCGGTGGATTATGGCTCGAGATAACATACTTTCATATAAATGTTTTGAAACATAATTGTAAAATGATAGAATGAATGTTTTTATGACAATAATGGTAAAACATATTTTATACTTACGGAAAAAGAAAGAATGAATGTTTTTATATTATAAAGAAAAGTCTTCCGCTACGTTATAATTTCAATAGCATGTCAAACATGTTTTAAAAAGAAAAAGAGAGTTCAGCAAAATAAGGCGTTACAGATGTAGATTCACTTACAAAAGCAACAAGTGTAGAAAAACTGCAGCAATTCAGTAATTATTTCAACATTTCAAAGAGGAGGTATTAAAATGCGTTAATAAACACATGTAATTTAAAATGTCATAAAAAGTGGTCAAAATTTAGTGTGAATGTGTGACAAAATTATTTTGTCAAATGATAAATATTAGATGGGTCAAATTAGTTGAAATTCAAAATATTATTATTCAATTGATGACTATTCAAAAACATATTGAAATATGATTTCAACATTTCACGCACTATTTCACCTAAACATTTTGTCCATTTAAAAACCACTTTGTGTCATTTTTGTAAACAAACTCAATTGATTTTCAAGAGAGAATTGAAACTCCAAGCATCTCTTTCAAATATCTAAGTTCTCTCATTTTAGGAAAATTTATTTCCTAAAATATTTCTTAATTAGTATTAATTAAGTTTTCTAAATTTCCAACACAACCATTCCAGGAGACATAAAAGTAAATTATTAGCTTACAACCATAATAAATTGTTTGAGTTTGACGACCGAGTTTTATTTGCTTCAGAAGAAAAGCTTGCAATGCGATATAAGTGAATCTAATTATGAAAGCATAGTTTTGTTTTGTTGTTTAGTTCTTATGCTTTTATGTCTGTTTTCTTTATTATCTTTTGGATAATCTTATTTCTTTTAGTTTTCTTATTATGTATTTAAGTGTATTAATGCCTTCTTGGAAGTCTATAGCACATGAGGATTATGCTTTAGAGGTCTTAGAATGTTTTTGAGAAGACTTTACACCATTTTAACATCAAATATGCGGGAACATGCACTTTCAATTTTAAAGAAAGGGTTGAGAAACATATATCTTCTCACTCATAGGGAGAAATGCATTGCAGTAGCACCATATTGTATCATGTATCTGAATTTACATATAGTAATGTCCATCTTTTACTAAAAATAAATTATTTATGGGTATTATTAGGGGGTTGGTGTAGATCCCATGTAGTTCCTTCATTTTATAAGGATCAAGATTAAATTAACGTTCATCATCTTTCTGTCGAAGAATTATCTACTTCTATCATTTTGGTAAATAATGATCAAGTTGACTTCTAACAAACATTTTTATTTATTTTTCAAAAAATATTTCATTATTTATTTGCTTATTTTTCGTCGAGCAAGGAATTCCCACTTCAAACTTTAAATGATTAACATTAGAATACATATTGTTTTTATTTTTTTGGTTTAGAGCATTTGCACATCACTTATTATAGTCTATTTCTATCTATTTCATTTCTTATTTGTAAATATGCCAATTTTATGTGTCGAACGATGATTAGAAAATTAAATGTAATATGGAGGTATGTCATTTTGATTTTATTTGATACATTTCTATTAATTTCATATGACTTAAACTTAACTGTTTTGATGATGATTATGATTAATTGAATAATTAATTCTATGTTTATTATGATTTGATGATGTATATATATATTTGAATATATCCAAGTTGAGTAGGAATTGTATTAATAATGAATATACTTGTTTGGTTATATCTAAGTTGAAAATGATTATCATTATTTGGATATTTCAATGATAAATTATGTATCTTTGCTCTTAATGGAAATACTCTCGAAAGTGAGTTTTTGGAAGTTCTCACGTGTTTGTTAAGCTTTTGCAGTTAATGTTAAAGTTCATACTTGTATGAAGACAAACCGTCATCGAAGTAGAAGTTTCTTTTACTATATTTGCATATGCATCATGATTTTCAAAACTCTTATTTATGAGACGTCACATAGAAGACTCGACATGTCTTGTTTCACAACAAGTCCACTTTTATAGTATACGTATTAGTTTTACATGTTTATTTTTTACATGCATGACATTTCATTTTATATTACAGAAGGAGTTTCGTGCTTTAATGAGTTAGTGATCTGAACCATTTGTTTAATACACAGCTTCTACTAAGTTAGAGTTTATTGTTGATATGGCTCCCACCATTTTGGTGATGATGCTCATCTCATATTTTGGAGGAGTGACAATTATACAATAATGTTTTTAAAAAATATTATAATGCAAATAAAGGCGTTCTTTAACTACTAGCATAGCCAAATGTATCTAAAGGTTGTAATTGAATCAAAGAAATTGATAGTGAGTAATGCCATTACTCTCGATGTTGACTCTTCTTTACACAATTGTTGTCTTCCATCAAATAATTGAATTAAGAAGTTGATACGAGACGAGACTTCATATCAATATTGTTAGAGTTCGGAGACTCATGTTTAAGTTGCAAGCATAGAAATAGGTTCAACCCAGTTGAGAGGTCTAATGGGGTAAGATTCGATCTTGTCTACTTTACATTGTTACGAAATGTTCCCACTAGTTCTTGCAGTGTTCAAAATCGAATCGAACTAAGACAATTGAAACCATTTTGTTTGGACGAGTGTCTATTAGGAAGTCAAAGATACTTAATAAGTTGTTGAGACATATGAAGGATTGTTGACGAAGAGTATTGAAATTAGAGGTGTAAACAGTTAGATAGCCCAACACTGCACCGAGCCGAGCCAAACTAACCTCACTCTGAGCAACAAGCTAGTTTAGCCTGATCCAAAAAGGTGAGTAGGGTGAAGCTAGATTTTTGGCTCGCAAGCTACACTTAGACCAAGCCAGCAAGGCAAACGGGCTGAAGTTGTTAAATTTTGTATCCAAAATTTAAAAATAAATATTAAAAACAAGGTCAATTTTAATCCACTAATCCACACGAATCCAATTCAAATTGGCAAGTGAGTTGTTCTTAAATAATATTTGTTATAAATAAATAATATATGTGTATAAATGTCTCTATATATATTACAATGATATAAGATATAAAATGTTGTACACTTGTATACAATTGTAACTCATACATTCGACTTATCTGACGTGTTTAAGTCGTTCATCTTATTTAACTCGGTTCGTTTAATTCGTGACCCATGAACCACCTTGGATTCACTTTAAAAAATTTTGATGTGTTACTCTAGCTTTACTCGTTTAACCCCGTACATTAAGTTCGATGGGGCTGTTTTCTTTTTTACTCCACTCATTTTATACCTTCCAATGAAACGCATGCAATAAAGCAGAAGGGCATCATCACTCCTCAGGACTCGAGCCATACCCATGTAATCCCTAGTCCTTTTCATAAATGCCTCTTCATCCCCATAGAGCGCGTATTTAATGTCATCTACTTTCTTCTTCATTACCCAAAGGTAAAAGAGTCACCTTTTTGAAGTTATGACCCGAAACTCCCAAGTTTCAATCTGGGAAACAAAGATTCTTCGTTTATTTAGTCATTCCCTGCTGATTTAAAGCTTTCCATAACTTCTCGTGAATTATAGTGCAATTTCTCAGCTCCTTCAACCAGCCAAATCCGCGCTCTCTCTCTCTATCTCTCTCTGCAAGAACAAAGGATACTCGTGATGGAGAGCTCGTCGATTTCACGAGTTTTGTATTTTGATTCAGAAACTATGAAATGCTTGCGAAAACCCAGTTTCGAATTCGACCCTCTCCTTCAAATACCCCCTCCATTCTTCTGTTCTACCATGAATTTCTTCATCTTCAACCATGGAATCGAAAACCCATTTGTTCGTTTGTTCAATCACCTTCCTCTGCTCTGTACTTTCCCTCCATGCCTACCCTCTTCAAACCTACATTGTTCAGCTTCACCCCAGAGGAGAAACCAGCTCTTTATTCTCCTCGAAATTTCAATGGCATCTCTCCTTTCTTCAACGAACTCTTTCCGCTGAAGTAGACCCTTCTTCTCGCTTTCTCTACTCCTACCGAACTGCCATCGAAGGATTTGCAGCTCAGCTTTCTGAAAATGAGCTTCAATACTTGCAGACATTGCCTGATGTTGTGGCGATAAAGCCAGACAGGAGACTTCAAATTCACACCACTTATTCTTACAAGTTCTTAGGACTTGATTTAGGCACAGAAGGTGCTTGGCAAAAGTCCTCGTTCGGCCACGGAACTATAATTGGCATACTTGACACCGGAGTTTGGCCAGAAAGTCCAAGCTTCAACGATCACCATATGCCTCCCCCGCCGAAAAGATGGAGCGGAGTTTGCCAAGAAGGGCAAGACTTCAATTCGTCCAACTGTAACAGAAAACTGATCGGAGCAAGATTCTTCACCAAAGGCCATAGAGTTGCTTCAATATCATCATCCCCCGATTCGTTACATGAATATATTTCCCCAAGAGATGCTCTTGGCCATGGCACTCACACGTCATCAACTGCCGGAGGAGCTCCAGTGCCGATGGCCAGCGTGCTCGGAAATGGAGCCGGAGTGGCTCGAGGGATGGCCCCTGACTCGCACATTGCTATGTATAAAGTTTGCTGGTTTGGCGGCTGTTATAGCTCTGATATCATGGCAGCCATTGATGTGGCCATAAGTGATCGAGTTGACATTCTCTCCCTCTCTTTAGGTGGATTTCCAATCCCGCTTTTCGACGACACCATTGCAATTGCAAGTTTTCAAGCCATGCGACGCGGAATTTCAGTTATTTGTGCGGCTGGAAATAATGGACCCACCCAAAGCTCTGTCGCTAATGTTGCTCCTTGGATCACCACCGTCGGTGCGAGTACTCTTGACCGAAGATTCCCGGCCTTGGTTAAAATGGCTAATGGAGAATTCCTCTATGGAGAATCTATGTATCCGGGTGTAAGGCTAAGAAGCCATGGCCGAGAGCTCGGGCTTGTTTATGAGACTCAAGGAAGCATAGGGAGTCAATATTGCTTAAAAGGGTCGCTTTCTAGAGAAAGAGTTAGAGGAAAAATGGTCGTTTGTGACCGTGGGATAAATGGCAGATCTGAAAAAGGTCAAATTGTGAAGGAAGCCGGAGGAGCAGCCATGATTTTAGCTGATACAGAGATAAATCTCGAGGAAGATTCAGTCGATGTGCATGTCCTTCCGGCAACGATAATTGGTTTTCGAGAATCCAAACGACTAAAAACCTATATCAACTCGACGAGAAATGCAAGAGCTTGGATTGATTTCAGAGGAACCATGATTGGCGGATCGAGAGCTCCTGCAGTGGCTCAGTTTTCGGCCAGAGGGCCAAGTCTTACAAACCCTGCAACTCTTAAACCCGACATGGTTGCACCTGGCGTAAACATCATCGCCGCTTGGCCTCAAAATTTGGGCCCTTCCGGCCTTCCACAAGACAATCGGAGAGTGAACTTCACAGTTATGTCCGGAACGTCAATGGCTTGCCCTCATGTCTCCGGCATAACTGCTTTGATTCGCTCTGCCCACCCTCTGTGGTCTCCAGCAGCCGTTAAATCTGCAATCATGACAACTTCAGATGTTAGTGATCATCTGGGAAGGCCAATTCTCGACAGAAACAAACCGGCTGAAGTCTTTGCGATTGGGGCCGGACATGTCAATCCAGTCAGGGCGATTGATCCTGGATTGATCTACGACATAATGCCAGATGAGTATATAACTCATCTCTGCAGTCTTCGATACACCAAAACTGAAATTCTCACAATCACACACCAGAATGTGAGCTGCACCGACATCTTACAGAAGAACAGAGGTTTCAGCCTCAATTATCCATCGATTTCTGTCATTTTCAAGCAAGGAAAGACAAGTAAGATGATTGAACGAAGATTGACGAATGTGGGGAGTCCGAATTCCACATACTCATTGGAAGTAGTGGCTCCATATGGAGTCAGGGTGAGAGTCAAACCTCAAAAGCTAATCTTCAAAAACATAAACACGAGCTTGATTTATAGGGTACTGTTTATCTCAAGCAAGAGCCCAAAATCAGGAAGTGTGAGCTTTGGAGAAGGGCATTTAACTTGGCACCACTCTCAGAACAGCAATTACAGAGCCAGAAGCCCCATTTCAGTTACTTGGAAGTAGCTGAATCATAAACATTGCCTGCTTATTTTCTCTCGAAATACAGAATTCTTACGAGCCAGAGAGTTTATGTTCCATCTCCTACAGAAAACTTAATAGTTTCTACTCCTTTTATACCCAAAAAAGAGATAGTTGGATTATGTATTTGCCTTGTAGACAGATACTCAATTTAATCTCTAGTTTCCCTCTTTCTTTCCTGCAAACTGCTGTAAACAAAATTCAAACGATCAAGTCAATGTAGTCCTTGAAGTAAGATCTAATCTAAAAGAGCAGCATTTGTCGACTGAGAATGAAAATATTTTGTATTTCGCCATTACTAAACTGGGATCAAACAGATTTTCCAGGTCGTTCATCAAAATGTTGAGCAAAAATAAAGCCATAACTCAGAACAGGTGAAAACAAAGGTAAAAAATGTAGAAAAAAATGATATTTCATCATTTTTTGATGAATTGCAAACCGTTTGCATTCGAATATCGCTCCATGAATCTCATAAATCTATCCCATTCGCGTGGACTCCTCATTATGTACTTTGCCTCAATTCCTGCAGGTTTTCCATTGACAAACTTGGCACTCACATCGACCGATTGAATTACTCCTTCCTCGTCGATCATGTAAAAGCCAGTAATATCACCAACTTCACCTGAGGTATCAAACACAGATGGTTGGTCAAACCTGAACTTAGCTACACCATTAGTACCATCTCTTGATTTGGTTAGTGAAACATCTGGTACAGTCAGTTCGTCGGTTCCTTGGATGAACTGAATCGTTGGTTTGACCATTGTTATGACAAGCTTTGAAGCCCGACGACATTGACTGATGGGTGAACATTGTGAAGTTGATAGACTCAAACGCTGCCCATTGAATGTGGAGCATAGACTAGGAAGGACAGCTTGAGGAAGCAAACCTAAACAACAGAATATAAAATGAAACCTATTAGACATTGAATGCCATATAATTGAACTCGCTTTGAGATCACAATCTCTCAAACTCCAGAAAAAAGGGTAAACTGGATTTGGGTGAGAGTTATTCATGAGCATTTCTTAATTTCAATGAGAAGAATGAAAAAGAGAGTTAGCTGAAT
The DNA here is from genome assembly GCA_022433065.1 of Begonia loranthoides. NCBI lineage: Eukaryota > Viridiplantae > Streptophyta > Magnoliopsida > Cucurbitales > Begoniaceae > Begonia > Begonia loranthoides. The sequence continues at coordinate 19,664,010 of CM039477.1, read as the reverse complement.
GGGGAATTGCAATCCCACTTTATTGATATTTTACCAAGAACTGCACTTTTCCCCTGCAGAAACATTATCTCACACAAACAAGCCATGAGTCTAAAAGCAATTTTCATGGCAACCTTCAAATTTTCTCAGCCAAAAGTACTTTAAACCCACACTTTTTTTTTTTTGGGGTTAGAAATTTCAGTGTAGCAAGAGGAAAAACAGTGACTATGCAGACCATGGTCGGTGTCTATGCTAGTCCTAACGCCATTCTTTGCAATAAACAAAATGGCGGAACAAATAGAAATCATCTTTGAGGAAGTATCATCATAAACCATATTACAAGGATTTGCAGAATCAACGTGAAAAATGGCATTCAAAAAGACGGAGGAGCAAAAAGGAAAATCCAAAATGGCAAAATAAAACAAACAAAAAAACACCCACTGGGAGGGAGAATTCTGGAGGAGCAAGTTTACCTGGGCCAAATCGAGGTTGCAGCAGATAGTGAGAGACTTGAGAGGTCAATCCGAGAGAGTGCAGAGTCGCCATTGTTAGAGAGAGAGAAGCAAGAGGTGTACAGAGGATGGTGGTCTGTTGGAGGAGAGAGGTGTGGAAGATGAAGAGCCATCCACTCAACGAGATGACATCCTTTTACCTCTCTTAAAATGATTGGTGGAAAGAGGCCATCCTTCAATATTCTTTTTATTTTCTCTCTCTTTTATTTATTTTAATTTATTTTTTACCATCTATAAATTTTTTTTTAAATTAACAAAACAAATATTAAATTATTAAATTATCGATTAGTTAAATCTTAAAGTAATTTTACGAATAGATAAAATATTAACCTATAAAAAATAAATGATGCAAACCTCACAATCACATTTTTCGTTTCAAATTTAAAATTTTTAAAATAATATATCAAATATCTACTGTGAAAAAGAATATTTTTTGCACTCAAAAAGTGTCTTCTGTTGTAGGAGGCTAGTTTCCTAAGCAAAAATGATATTTTTCTTAAGGAATACTTGTTTTTGTTCTGGAAATGATAATTTCCTTAGCACAAACCAGAGGGTTAAGCACGATCCCAACCTGAAGCACAACCTCAACCTTAAGTATGACCAGCATCTTAATTGATTTGTTTCCAACTTATATCAAATTGTTTATGTAACAACCCTGTTTTTATTTACCTTAAAATCGCGTGAAATTTAAAACTTTTCTTTTCTCTTATAAAAACATCAGAGTATTCTTCCTTTATAAAACCCGATCGTTAAAACTCTTTACTTAAAACACTTATCAATTTCAGCAGATGTAATAAAATCTTTTCATGAAACGCAGCGGAATTAAAACAAAATATTAAAGAATATTAAGTAATTTACAAACCCTTTTTCAAATAATTTCCTTTTAAATTCTTTAGCCCAGCCAGCCACAAGATCTATCCGTGCAAATCCTTCATCAACTGTCTTTGACATGTTCACCTGTTTCTTGTACGTACCTACATCATAAGACCTAACTAATTAGCCTAATGCTCAGTAAGTGATAGAATGAAATACAATGCAGATGTGATGCATGATCATGCGATGCATTATAGAGGAGAACCGTATCTCGTCTGTTAACTAGGGCGATGGATACGTCAATTGGTCCCGTGGCTTAACCGTATTTCCCACGATGAAACATACCAATAGGGGTGTCACCACAAGCTATATCCATTCACTTTTGTTGAAGACATTGGAGATTTCAGAACAAGAGAATTGAGAATTTTATGGCCCACGTGACTTAACCGTACCTCACCGCCCTCTACGTGGGAGTAGGCACTCCAATAGGGGTGTCATCACGAGGAACCATCTCCAATTCTCTCGAACCCCCACATACCTATTTACATATATTAGGTATGTCATACAATATACTTGTGAATGCATACAGTCCTATATGATAATAAAAATGTCTAATAAACATATCATTAAAAGAACCTAGTTCTAGTAAACACACAACATGCAAATTCTAATTCTTGCGATGTAGGGTACAAAGACCAAAACACAGTAAGTATCAACTTACCTGGCGTCCCTAACGCGGTTCAGAAATTAACGTTGTCCTTCTTCCCTTTTATACCTTCAAAATAATTATCATTTATTTATTAATATTTTTATCAATAATAAATCTTAACTTGATACCGTTATTTCTTGTTTATTATTTAATAATTTAATTATCGCTCGACGAATTTCTATTAATTTCATTATCAATAAACGAATAATTTTAATTTATACTTTTTCTCTTATATCACAATTGTCCAATTTAAGCGATATTTATTCATTAATATAAATCACTGAATTTCCATAAGCTTTAACGCTTAACAAATTTAATTAGTCATCTTAAGTACTTAGCAACCCCGCAATAACAATTTCAATATCTTAACATGTGCAACAAAAATAACAATAACTAACAATAGTTGGTCATTCCATCAATGTGACCTGATAATAGAGAGAATTTGCTTCACAATACAATTCATTATCTTTTAATGAAAATCCATTTGAAGCAACAAAGCCTTTATTTAACTTTATTACCCAAAATCACACCCTGCACATTTAGTATACTTACTAAATCATTACTAAAATCTTCTAAACTTAGCTTCATAATAAATTCTAATAATCATGCATAACCTATTAACAACTCGTCCTCCAGCAACATAGTTCAATTCCACAATTTAACTTCCCAACAATAGAGTACATCAACAAAGCTTTAACTAACAGGTTTATATCTAAGAAATCAACATTTCTAACATCCAACTTCCAACACCAGTTAATAATATCATTCACTGAATCGAAAAGCAGAACCCTATATATTCATAGTTGTCCAAACGATAACCAATAGAGCACATTTATTTATCATTTTTATCTAATTAGAAAGGCTATAGATAAATCATCCAAAGGTATAGAGCATGTATCAACGTGACGAACACTTAATTTAATTCTCACAGTACATGAATTAAATCCGACATACATACATAATATCTCCAGCAACCAAAACCAATCCCAACATATTCATGCTTCAGGTAATAACCAACGAAGAGCATTCCACACACCAATAGTTAAATCTTTACATTCTCAACAACCAACAGAGAACCAATAATAATCTCAACTAATTACCACCAAAACTATATTTCTATTACCAAAAGCAGAGGTCATTCAATTTATTCCATCGCATTTTTAGACATCACAGCAAGAAAATAACAATCAAAACATGTCTAAACCAAAATCTTACAATCATGTGATGTAGGGGCCAAATGTCCAGCAAAACAAATCACAATTCCTCACTATTTAATCACTTCTCCATCACCAATACCAGACAGGAATAATGAACATATAATATCACAGTTCATCGGTAAACAAAAAGCATCGATGAACACAACAAACATCAGAGGCCATCATCGACACCTAACAAGACAATAGCAACAGGGAACCAATATCACACAAAACCACTTATATCCACAAAGCAGCAGGTCATTCATTCCCATTTACAGTAAGAACTCCACCAATTTCAGCAAGGGAAAGGCAGAAGCTTATCGAGGAAGCACCAGAGAAGAATACCTGAGAGAAACTGTGAGCTCTCCTTAAGAACACAGACTTAAAGATCACCATAGTGCCTCCCCCCTGCAGCAGACGTCCATCCCCTGTCATCCTATATATGCAGCAAAAGCTGCAATCTGCAATGCTGATGGAGGATCGCCCACACCAAGGAGAGTGGTCCAACCACCACATGCCGCATGGAAGTCATTATCCTGCCAGCCAGAGGAATTGAACAAACCGGTTCAACAATGGATCAACAGAACCGGACCTAAACATCATAGCCGCAGCAGTTTCTCACCCGAAGTCCCCTGCCCATTCAATTCGCGTCCAATACTTCACAGCAATGAATTCAAACAATTCATCCAAGCAATAAGAATACCCAATACTATGCATAAACCAGCAGAGACGCTTACCTTGGTTGGAAATCACAGCACCAAATCACGATTACAAACAAACCGAACGAACCCGTGCCTTAGCCCGCACGGTTCAAGCCCATAGTATGTCGCGCCGACGACTAGCAGTTCGCACACGCCCAGAGTTCGCACGCCAAACCACCACGAGCCATCACTGTCATCTCCCTCCCTATTGTGCCCACGGTCGCCTCTCTCTCTCTCTCTCGCGCCTTTCGTTCTCCCTTGGTTGAAATTGCAGACCACTTTTTTCAGCCAAGTCCGAACCGACCGAAACAGCAAACTGGACCACTTAATTTCCAGCCAAACCGTGGACCAACCAGCCTCCCATTCCTATTTAATTACATTATCTTTTAATTCTTTAATTCCACCTAATACATTTAATTTTTCCCCATTAAATTTTAAACTCCTTTTTCACTCAATTAATATCTCTTTTAATAATTTAATTAAATTCTTCAATTCAGCTTCCAAAATAATTATCAATTAATCGATATAATTATATCCCAACAATTATTTTTCTAAACTTATTTTCGAGACAATATATTCCATAATAAAATTTCTCCAAATAATCCAATTATACCCCAATTAATTTCTCATTTATTCTTACTTAATTATGTAATGAAAAGTCGGGGCATTACAGTTTCTACTCATCGTACTTTAGGACTGAGTCGGCGAATGATAGGTACGAAACTGATATTAAAAATCGTTTAATTATTGTATGTATAAGATTATATTTTGATACATTGACTTACTTGAAGTTGTGCTTCCAGCTAGGGTCATGCTGAGGAAACTAAGATTCCGCAGCATAAGCAAAATATCTACGGTGTAAAAGACCCGCTGAGGAATGAAAGTTTTAGAATGGGACTTGCTTTCCACAGTGAGAAGTTATTATTTGACTACAACTACTTCATGTACAGGTTTACTGTGGAAAGACGACCTACCCACTACAGAAAAAAAAATTTTAATTTAACAAAAAAATGTGACTACAAGGATGCGTCATTCATTTCCCATAATTTAATGTTTTAGTCGTTTGTAAAATTATTTTAAATTTGGTTTGTCGCTGACCCAATAAATCAAAGTTTATTTTATTAATTTCCTTAAGCTTCATAATGATATTAAGATATTATTCCATGAGAGGCATCCCCTACGTTGAACCACTTGTATTCGAAGCATATTAACTAAACAAGTTACTTGTCTCGCACTTTTTTCATAATCTTTAAAAATATTGATTCTACATCGAAAAAGATGAATAAGAATTTTGATATTTATATAAAAAGATTGTGGCTGAACGTGACAGGATAGAAGAAAATGAACCCTTTAATTTGAAGTATCTGATTTGTATTTACAAAATAAAACAGTGCACGAGTTCATCTTTCCCGCAAAAGATGACACATTGAGATATCTATTCATTTATCTTGATTGAGAGACATAAACATGTCTTGTACCCTAATTTTCTTGGCAAAAATAAGGATAATAAAAAGAGTTGAGAAATAAACGTGGATAGTACTGATCAAGATAATTCCCATGAAAAACTGCTATTGACAATTTCCTTACACAGAATTACCTTTCAAAGTAAAGTTCCCAAGAAATGCTAGAGAGGTCACAAATGCTCCCACTTAAAATCCAGTCTCATTAGACAGAGTTTATTTACACAATACAATTACACCACTAACTGGTACAAAAAATGGTAGCATACGTGATAAAAATATCAAGAATATTCTTTCTCACATTGTTATAATTTAACAGTCAAGAAGTAAGAGAAATGATAGCAAAATAGACACCGAGAATTTTTACGTAAAAACCCAAATCGGGAAAAAAAACCACGGGGACCAAGTCTAGAAAGATCTCACTAGGAAAAATAGGATTTACAATATTCTTCTAGAAATCAAATATTCTAGAGAATATTTACTAAGAGAAAAATCAACACTATTAAATTTTACAATGTGCACAAAAAACACATCACCTATTTTTCCCTTACACTCTTTCTTTCCCCTCCCTAAAAATAATCATCACTCTATTTTTCCATTCTCTCTTCTTCTTCTTCTCTTCTTGAATATATGCATTCCTTCTTCACAAACCCTCTCTATTTATATAAAGGAGTTCTTACAAAAAGACAGAAAGCAACGAAATCCGAAGAACTTGCTGCAAAGGAAGATAAAGGAGGAAAAAATTTTCTTATGCTTCTTTCTTTTATGAGGTGGGTCCTTCATCATAAAGGACCTCACAAATCTCTCCCTCCCGACTTATGATGAGGTAGGTTGAGGTTCTGTAGAGTTTTTAAAGAATTCGTACTTACTTTTCTGTAAGATCTTTGTCATCATGTTTGAACCATTTTCATACATATGAATCTTCTCCAGATATACTTGTTTGATGTCCAACACACCTTGTATCCAATAATACCAGATATCTATAAGTTTTGACTTTGAATGAAAGCTCAGATTCTTGCTTAAATGAATAGCACTTTGACTATCACAATACTAGATATATTGTCTTGTTTATGACCTAGCTCTATAAAAAAAATTTGCATCCATAAACTTTCTTTATAAGCTTATGTAGCTGCTATAAACTCTGCTTTCGTTGTTGATAATACAACATAATTTTGTTGCTTAGATTGCCATGAAACTTCTCCCCTTCCAAATGTAACAAAATACCTTGATGTTGATTTTCTAGAGTTAATATCTCTAGTCATGTCTACATCAGTATAACCTACTAATAAAAACTCTTTAACCCCGAAACACAAACTTAATTCAGAAGTACCTCTAAAATACTTAAGAATCTACTTCACTGCATTCCAATGCTCTCTACCTGAATTCGATAGAAATTGACCAGCTACTTCAATAGAATGTGAAATATCAAGTCTTGTACAAACAATAACATACATCAAGCTGCTAACTGCAAAGACATGGAATTTTCTGTGCACTACTATACTATTTTGAGTAGATGTATGAGGACAGGATACATGATGAGAAGCACCATCCGAGATAAAAAAAAAAAAAAACTTAGAGAGGGAGGAAAATCTGCCACCCCAGTAAAACTGTACACATTTGATGGTTTTTCCAAATTGAGTTGAAACAAATGAGTAAAATGTTGTGAAAATGGTCTACACTTGGTCTTTTGTTTTTAAGAAATAAATCCATGTATGCTGGCTGAAGTTGTAATACCCCGATAACGTTTTCCCCGTATACGCGATGTAATCAATCGTCAGGATAATTAACATATTACATTGCATATCTATACGTGTTAAATTGAAATGTGTATTTATGGGAAAAATATTATGGGATGAAAATTAAGTAGGAAAATGAGAAGGAAAAGTTGTTCTTGACGAATTTAGACGCATGAGGACGAGTCAAGGAAGAGAAATGTTGTCCGCAAATGCATGGAATGTTGTCCCTGTATTTTGGGACGATGCATGATGAAACCATCTCATCCTAATTTGTCTCCTGTCTTTAACTGGACACTTTCGGATGCTTGTGGACTATGGTGGATGCACGAGGACGCTGAAGATTTAAATCTGTCCAATTTCTTGACAGTTTTGGACGCATGCGGATGCTGTATCCGGACGACTTCCTTTGTCTGAATGGCAAATTCGGACGGGTGCGGACGAAGGTGAGGACGCCATCCTTCGTTCGAATGTGCAAATCTGCTTGAAGAATAGTGATCTTCGGACGTATGCAGACGAGGCCAGGATGACTCCTCTCGTCTAAAATGTCCTAGATCTGCGATTATTTAGGGTTTGAAATAAGGAAAAGTTTGTCATTTTGCAATTAAAAACTCACTCACTCGACAATGGAGACTCCCTCCCCACGCCAAGGCACGCCGTCCCCGACGTGAAGCCACGTCCTCCCCGACGTGAAGCCACGGATCTCCCTTTCCATCCAGAGTACGTGTGTTCCCTCTAGGTATGGGACTCTGCGTTATCAGCCTTTCTCCCCTGCCATTCTCTGCATTTTCTTCCTGCTTGAGTTTTTCTTCCCCTGCGTGAGAACTTCCATTGAGAGTGAGTCCCCTGTGTGCTCATGAGAGTTCTGTTGGTGTTTGTTTGTGTGGTTCTCTTAAGTGATACGTGAGTGATGTTGGAGGCTCTGTAAGCTGAGGTGTGAGCTGGGAGTTGCTGTTCGTGATTGAGTTCGTCAATGAGGGTAAGGAATCGGGTAGAGTCTTGGCCAGTGGAGGGACCCACAAGTAGAGTCTGTTTGCTTCTGTGTTAATGTTCTGTATTTTTCCCTTACCGTGAATGTATGTTTAGAATTTGTTGATAAATATTCCATGCTAGAATAATGACCTCTGATGTTAAGTTGATAGTGAAGAATGATGAACTGATAGTGAAGAATGATGAACTAAGACCCCTAATAGTGAAGAATGATGAACTAAGACCACCCTACGTTATGTTAATGTCGTGTATTATTTACTTGCTATAGCGATAGTTCCCATATATGTTAGTGCTATTTTATCCTGCTGTTATTAGTGTGAAAATCTCTGTGATAATCCTGTGATAATTAGAAATAGTTACTCCCTTAACCCGAGTTTGTTTAACTAACTAGAATAACAATTGTAATTACTTCATTGAGCATGTTAATTAACTAGGATAACTATTGTAACAATAACCCTTAACCTAAGTATGTTTCCCTAACCCGAGCATGTTTAACTAACTAGAATAATAATTGTAATTACTTCATTGAGCATGTTAATTAACTAGGATAACAATTGTAACAATGACCCTTAACCCGAGCATGTTTAACTAACTAGAATAATAATTGTAATTACTTCCTTTAAGCATGTTTAATAACTAGGAATTAACTAGAATAACAAATTAACTAGAATAACAATTGGGACTAAGTTGATAACTCTAGATAAGAACGACATTATGCTTTACTCCAGATGCACGTTGCCTTTAGTTCTAATGTCTTATATTTGATTCATGTTGTTGACCATGTCCACTTAATGTCTTTATACTCTTGTGTTTGTGAAGCATACTTATTTGTATGAATAGTTAGTTGTAATTTAACTTATGACTTTATCATGTTCCGATCGCTGTTTTGTTTACTATTGTATTCTGTAAGTTCAAACATGTCATTCATTGTTTTAATTCATTGTATATTGTTCTTTTATGTGCGTTTAATTCCTATTATTCCCTAATGTTCGCTGTAATTTCCTTATGTTGTTCGTTGTTTAATTTCATTATGTTATACTATATCAACATGTATCATGATAATAGAAACAAGTAGGAAGTGCCACATTTGGGGTTGACACTCATATGCATTAAGTGAGTAAAAAGAATTAAAGAAGAAGAATGGAAAGTTGGGGAATGGAAGGGTAGTGTGGATCTTGCAAGGTAGACAGATATATCTATGACCCTTTCACGGATTACGAGAAGAAAAGAACTTTACCTTTCCCTTTCCCTTTCCCTTTCCCTTTCCCTTGTTGGGACTGCGAGACTGTCTATCATAGGTGGTTAGTATATGATAGGCGACTCCCTCTCCACAGGATTCCACCAATCTCCCTCTTGAGTACGAGTTATACAAAATATACATAAAGAAAAGATTGGTTTGGGGCAAAACTCACTCTAAAAGAACTAAAGAGAGGCATAACATATTGCATAAACTCATTCCTTACTAGGCCTTTAGGGTCATGTCTTACTTGTGGTGTAGGTACTCGTACGAGAAAATGATGAACAAGTGATGAAGCAGTTGGTGAAGCATTTGCACGGGCGAACTTATGACTGGACTAGGCTAAGAAGAGAGAGGAGGATAAAGGTTTTGTGAATATAAAATACACGTGTATTTATCGTCTGTTCTAAATTAAACCATTTATGCTCCCGTTTTGTTCAAAAAAAGATTTTTATAATTAATGCTTCCACTATATTTTTTATAAATGATTTTATAACTATAGTTCCCAATACTTATAAAGGTCTTCATAACGAGTCTAACGAAAGGGTTAGTAACAGTCTGCTGAACTTTGATTTAAAGTAAGAAAGTTTTAACAAAGATTTTAGTTATTTCATAAAAGATTTAAATTTCATGTATTTCAAAAGATTATAAAAAAAAAAAAATCGGGTCGTTACAGAAGTCATCAATAATTAATAAAAAATATAGAAAACCAATAAAAGACGTAATAGCAGAAGAGCCTAGAGGCCAATGTGTACAAGATAAAAAATATGAGAAGTGCGAGACAAGGAATTAGAAATGATAAACGATGAGATTTAATTAAGGAACAAGTCTTACAAATGTCTAATGAAATATATTTAGGTAAAGAAAAATTACATAGAGAGAAAATACGAGAAATAGTGGATAGATGCGGATGTCTCAATCACTGATGCAAGACAAACATGGACGAGGAAAATGACACTACAAAGAATAGGCGAGGCGATAGACGATATAAGCCATATGCAGACAACTCTACATTACAACTGCCTTGCTTTACAGATCCTTGACATAGAAATGAAAAGGAAAGAATTCAACATTGACAATGTGATCACAACACAAAGCATTAACACTTATTAAATTTTGAGAAATTGATGGAGTGTGAAGAGTGTTAGTTAACTTAAGAGATTTAGTAGTGGTAGGAAGAGAAACCTGACCCATATGAGAAATATTCAGTCTTACTGTAAAGCCCCGTTGATTTAAAAACTATTTTTCTCGCTTTAGAAATACGTCATAAAATTATTATTTTTTTCACTTTTATTTACTCATTATTTAAAATCCATTTTAATAGAACGTAAAATCAGAATAACCAATTGCGGAAATATTACGAAATAATAATAAAAGGGCTCAAAACATAGTTCAATGTCTTACCAAAAAGTCTCAAAGTCCCTATTACAACGTTTAAAATAATTAAGGTACTAATAGTAGAAATTACCAAAATACTCCTCACTCAAAATATCAACAGAATACCAACAACTCCCAAAATACGTGATTCGCACCCAGCAGGTCAAATCGGTTGATAACACGAGAGGTCATCCTGGAACGCCCCTTCCTCCACTGGTAAATTCTCCTCATTAAAATCATCACCTACATTACGGTGAAAACAATGAGCCTAACGCCCAGCAAGAATCAGAATTAATGCAATGCAAATGATGCATGAACATACAATGCATTACAGATGAGAACCGTTTCTCTTCTAGAAGTTAAGGTGGAATACTCCCTAAAGTCATGTGGCCTAACCAGTCACTCCGACGAGGAGATATATCCATCGTGGGTGTTACCACAAGCAGGTATCCTCACTTTTGTTGAAGACGTTGGGGGTTTCAGAACGGAGTAATTGTGAACCCTAGAATCCATGTAGCTAACTTCTACACCTACCACTCCCTACGTGGGAGGAATCTACCGTATGGAAAGTCACCAATTCACCCGAACCCCCACACGCCTATTTAATATTTTAGGATGACACGCAATATGTAGACAATTCATAAGTCCTAAGATGATGCATGAATGCCAGAAAATAAGCATAGGAGTAGCACACAGAAATACACAATTATTTTAATCTACGAAACTGGAGAGCAGTGCAATTTAAAGGCAATGTGTACATTTTATTTTCATTTTATTAACTAGATTTAGTGTACAATAGCTCTACAAGTTCTTGAGGCATTCTTTTAATATTTCGAGCAAGGAAAACATAGTTTAGTTACAACATATTTCAATTTGCCTTAACATGCTTATAATGCTATTATACCCAAAACAAACAGCCCATAACATCAAGCAACCTATTATTCCAACAATTTCTCCATTTTAGATCTTATGCTCTCAACATTGAATCTGTTCTTTCCCTTTGACAGTGACGGTAATATTAACTTCAAACAGAATTCTATGTAGTCCAATTTAACATTCACTACCTTCCACAGTTAGTGATATTTAGCATGATAAATAACAACATTAAACAGTCCAGGATTCCAACCAATCACCAATTTAGACTTTCACTTTTTCTAAATTATCAAACTTAACACCTCGTGCATGTCACTTAAGAGCAACTCAAAGCATTGGCAGTTTAATCAAAAGAATAACAACCCAACTTCCAGCAACTAGTTCAAAATTTATCATTTCAAGTAAAGCATTTCAAAGCAAGCAATATCATCCAAAACCCGTAATGTAGGACCATCCATTGGTCAACAACATTCTGATTCTTACCTCCAATCTCCAGCAGCTTATCCAAGCAAAACAGTAGCAAAACGCCAGTCAATACGTTCCGCTATCTTCCAACAATAGTTCCTTGGCTTTACTTCACGAACGGACGAACAAAGTACACCTCACCCACCACTCAACACTTAACTCCTTTCACTCACTTAGTTCACCAGTTTCTTCACACCCAGCACAATGTAACACTCCCAAGTTTCTAGAGAAAATCACAAGGGAGAAGGCTTACCATTTATAGACGAAAGAAAGGGAGGGAGAGAATGTCAGCAGCCGCAGAAGATAAGCTAAACTACAGGAGGAAGTTGGTAGTTACTCCAACCAAGGAGAGGTGGGCCAATGATGGCACAACATGTGGAAAGCCTTACCAGCTACAAGGGAGGTCTGGACGTTCTGCAGGGGAGTCTGAAGAGAGAGAACTTGGTGTGTAGAATAAGAAATCGGAAGAGAGAGAAGGTAATATATAAATGGGTTTCGCAAGTTTTGGACTTTTCGGACGAGTCTAGTCATCCGAATTTGTTTACGGACAATACCAACGTGTCCGACAATGCATAAAAATTGATACAGATTCAAATCAACAACGTCCGCGTCGTCTGCTCCAGATTTCGGACGAGACAGAGGCATCTAAAAACTCACCAAATTTGTATAGATCCAAATCCATCCCATCCGCACCGTCCGCACCGTCCAGATTCAGCTTTCGGACTTCGTCCAAAAACTCACCATACATTCCTAATTAAACTTTTACACTTTAATAAATTCTCAACTTCAACCCTATACTTTTCAAGCGTAATTTAACACATAACATCAAGCAACATGATAGGATGTGCATATATATTTATCATCTAAATTTAGTACATCGATAAATAGGGAAAAATATATTTTTGGGGTATTACACTTACCATTTGCAACCATGACTTGTTCAGGACTGTTATAGGGAGTAACGTGCTACAATTGTGATAAATAAGGTGTGAAATAATTTGATGCTCTAGAGTTTAGACACCAAGAGTAGGATGAAATGTTAGATGGAGGGGAATGCAGCGCTGGTGGAGTGGATTGAACAATCTCATTAGTAGGAGAAATTATAACAATATTCATTGATCGTGGAGGTGGCTTGATAACTATTGAAAAAGAGTTATTTTACAAGAATAATTTATATGAATATTGTTTGAAATCGGTGATGTAATTAATAAAAATCATATTCTTTGCCAGAAAATGCCACAATACACTACAACATTACATTTTTACATAAAATAATATGTCTTATGATATTTTTATAGCAAATTTGATGAAAATTAATATTTAATGCAGATTCAGTAAATTACAGAAAATAAAGTGGAGATGGATTACGAAAAAAAAAATTAATTATTCATCAAATAGTGGATTCAAAGAAAGAGAGAGAAAATGAATTTTTAAAGCAAATAAGGAAGATTAAGTTGTCAAAATTATGGAGATAAAATGCTGATTCAAAATCTGAATATGTAATTGGATGAAAGAGAAAATATTTGAATCATCTATGCTGAATAAGGAAGAAACTAATTGGAAAATATTTGGGGAGAGAATAATGGAGGAAAGAGATGAGTAACCTAAAGATAAAAAGGAAGAAGCTTCAAAAGAAAAAAGAGAGGGCCCTGAGAGGGGAGACGATCCATCACAGAAATAATGAGTTTTCTGACAACGAAAGTCAAAGAAAAATAAAGAAGAAATCACAGAGGTTGTTGATCAAGAAGTTTGTTTGTCATTGCAATATTATGAATGCAGTTAATGTTGTGGCATTGTGCAACATTTGATTCATAGAGAAGATTTTATCTATTTACTGTTCTGTTTTTAAGTTTAATTACAGACTTAATATGATGATTTTTACTTTGATTATGAGCTAAACTTTTCTATTGGTTAGAAAGAAAAAGTACTGATTTATGTGAACTTTATTATTTTCTTAAGTTTGATGCACAAATCGAGTTGAATAATTCAATATATTTTCATGCTTATTTTATTTAGTGTTGATGGATATAAATAATTACTCGTGTTTCTATTATACTTATCGGTAATTAGGAATTAAAATACCAATATTAAATTGTGTGAAAATAACATTTACATATCATTTTGTGAATCACATGATAATTTAGAACGATGTTCATTTGAATTTTTTGAAATATTTATCTTAAAAGTCTGGAAGAATTTATTTAGAAAAATTATCAAGCAACTCGATGGAGTATTGAATCATAAAATATTCTAAGTCATTCAATAGATTACTGCAACACTCTACATTAATTGTAACAAAGCTCACATAAGGAGGGAAATCAATTCTGAACCACTTCCTTCTAATATGAACCTCTCAATATTTTATTTGCATTTTAAATTAATTGTTCAACACCCAATTTGTTATTTTAAAGCATTTTCTATTTTTATTTTATTAATTTGCATATATTAAATTGGGATAAATTCGTACTAGGATTGATACTCTACTTACTCTTTATTACTTGGTTTGCGACACGTGCACTTGTGTAGTGTTAGTTTTGCACAAGGGGAAATTCGTAACTCAAAAGTAAGCTATGAACATCTTCAATAGAGGGTACAATGGAGCGACTTGTAATAGTAGTAATGAATGAGTTATACTCACTACCTAGTCCTCCGAGTAAGTAAATAAGTTGATCATTTGGAGATACAGGTTCACCAATTGCTGCTAGCCTGTTAAATATAGAAATGAGTTCTTGAATATACTCTGTAGCCGAGAGACCATCTTTGCTAATTTGTTGTAGCTTGCTGCACAACTTAGTAATGCGCGTGAGAGAGGCAGACGAGTAAAGTTGACCAAGTGTGTTCCAATCTCAGCCGCAGAAGAATAAGCCACGATTTGGGATAGAATAGAGTTTGTTAGCGAGGCATACAACTAGCTCTTGACCAACTTGTTGTATCGTTGCCAAATTGAGAATTCTAGCTTTGGTGAGAAGGTTAAATTATCTAGAAATTGCGGAGGAGAAGAACATGACGGATCCAAGAAGCATTCCAGACCATTTGCAATGACAATGTTTAGAAGTTGATCTTTCCATACCAGATAATTTGAGGAAGAGAGTTTGACTGTAATGTTTTGATTATGAAAAGGGAGAGTAAGGAGATGAAGAGACGACTGAGGTTGTGAAGTCACCTGAGAATTAGAGGGATTAGAAGGATCACCACTATTTGGTGGAATGAGATTACTACTTGAGGATGGCAGCTTGGCTTTGATACCAAGTTGGAATTTAGGTCTACGAGAGAAAGGAGAAGAGTGATGTTTTCCAATATTCTATTATTCTTCACCTATATTTGATAATAGAAAGTACATAATATATAAAGAATAGTAGAAGCTTCTACATGCCACGTGATAGTATATGAAAGGTATACAAAAGGATCTTGAGGTAGAGAGAGAATTGCACGCATTGTGTGTGTTCAACATAAAGGGAATTGTATAGAGGTATAACAAAATACAATCCACAGCAATCATCAAAGTAATGACTTACTGGTAAATTTGACAGAATTTAGTGCAATGGAATTGTTTCTTTCCTTACTAATGGATGTACTATTTTGTATACAGTAGGTATACATTGTCATGACCCGGAGGCGGGCCTAATAGAACCACTAGGTCAGGCAACCCGATCCTCTTAGAGAACCTGATCACCCAACCCAAGGCGTGAATTTTAGCCGAAGATTTTTATATATTTAGCACGACCCAAAAGTTATGGGTCTAGGTCCGTATAATGATCACGAGAAATAACGGTGCATAAATATATAGAAATCCAAATATTGTACAACAGATCCAACCAACAAAATTTAGGTTTACAAACCAAGTAGTAATAATAATGTCTTCACCAAATAACAGTTTCAAAAACTCTAATCGAAAATAGTAAATAGGGAATAATCTCCAACCTTGAGTCCTTTAGCCGCTCTTGCCTTTACCTAGAATGAGAGGGAGGTCGTTTAGGGTGAGTGACAAACTTAGTAAGGATATCTACACTAGATGTAGTGCATGCAAAAATGGGTATTTCTCATTTTTAGAAAATAGTGCTATGCTTCTTTGATGTACCACATTGGAGGAGATTATGGAAATCCCTTGATGCCGATGGTTATATAAGGCAAGAACAGACCTGAAATTGAAACTATCACAACTCGGTTATGACTAAAGGGTGTGAGAATTATACCATGCCCTTCTCTGTGAATCAATAGGGAACCATCAAAATTGCAGATGACAAATCGTTTGACAGTGGAAGTTATATACAGAAAGATACTAGTAGTCTAATAAGGCACAAACGGGCAGAATTCAGGCTAGAAATGGTAATGAGCACAAATCGCTCACTATATGTCCAAAGAACATGAAATTTGGACCATGTACCTCTGTATATGTGAACACATCAACCTCCATAAATTAGGGGGAGAATCATTTGGAAACAAAAGTTATATGCGGAGAAGTGCATTTGATCAAAATAACTGCTTAAGGACAGAATCAGAGCCCAAATGGAGTATTTCGTAACTTTATCAAATAACGTCCAAATGATGTGAAATTTGGACCACAAGGCACTCATTAAGTGAACGGGTTCTCCTCCAAAAATCAGAGGCAGTATAGTTCTAGAACAAGAACTACGCAAGAAAAGAAACAAGTTGGTCCAAATGGATGCCAAAATTGCACCTATCAACTTCATTGGACTTCGCCGATGGAGACACTCCAACTTGGATCTTAGCATGGCTTCTAAACCTTCACTAGGGATTTCCACCTATGGAGAGAAGTGGAGTAAGTATTGGTATAAGAGAAATCACTACAAGGCTTGTAAGGAGCAATAGTAATTCAATTCTTTGACATAAAATCCACTTGGATAACACCACCAAGGGAGATGGCTTATTTGGAAGGAGCTCTAATCTTTCAAAAGGGTTTCTTTTCGAATTCCAAACTGTCAAAAAATCATCCTCAAAGGAGCTTAAAATCCCCTCACAAAATTAGGGCTTGTGTCCTAAAAAAAGATTACCAAAAGGCCCTTACAACACACTTACTTGGCTAGAACAAGCTCTAGCCGAGTGACTCAAATATTTGTCTTTAAACCAAATACAACTTAACATAATTTTAAAAACAATAAACATGAATATTCCATAAGCCTTAGAGTCTGAAACTGAGTATCCATGATCCACTTCGAAGTCCTCTTTTAAAGTTGGTTATCTTCAACTCCAATTGAAAGAAGTTGGGCTTCAAGCAGAAATTGCTCTCTCTTCTGAGCATTTAATATAGCAAACAAACTTCAAATTTAACGCAACACCCCATTCTAGAAAGATTGAGAAGTCAGCTACAATCTTCATGAAGCACACTTTTTGGTATAAGACTTTGAATATCTACAAAATAAACACTCAAAATATGGTTAGAGAATGTCCATGCTCGATTGTAGATAGAGGGAATCTATGGCGCATCATTCTCTTTTACCGTACCAACATTTTAATTCGAAAACTCTTTATCATTTTATCAAAACAGGCCCAGGCTGTCGATGAGACTTGTATAAAAAACATGTTGTATTCATAGACAACTATACCTTGAAAAATGCAAACACCATTTTTCGATCTGAAAAAGTTATCAATGAAAATGGATAGACACTCAAGGACTCATCCGACACCCATTAGAGAATAGGTGGTCATCCTTCAATGACAACATCTCATGAGGCAGAAGAATAGGATGGTACCCGCATCCGTAGACTAGGTAGAGTACCCATACGCGATATCAAAACAAATGAGGTTGCCAATGTTGGGTTGCTCCTCAACTAGCAACCTACTACATCTAACTAGACAAGGGTTACTAGCGAGCGGAGCTATGAGCCATCATGCCACTTGTCACTTAGAAAGATGTTAGGTGAACAATCCCATTGACTGACAACCTCCAATCCGTGTGACTAAAACCCTGGTCAGGTTCTGGGGCTCGAAACCTAAGGACGTGTCATCACTACCCTATCACCCTTTCGACTTCCTAGACTCGAAACCCGAGAACATGTCATCGATGCTCTATCACCCTTTCGCACGTAACAATCAATCTCCTCGCATGAGGAGATTGTATGGAATAGCCTCGTGATGCTTTAGTGCTGAAACTGCATAATGTATCAAGAGGATTCATCCTCCCAATATATACACTATATATATAAACCAACTCATGTACGAAAAATAAATGTGAGAAAACTTGCATATACATAAAAACATATGTGATTTCAAACAGCCACCGTCGAGTTTTTCAAGTGTGATATCCAACAAAATAATAGTTTTAAAATGATGATGCGATGTAGTGCAAGAAGTATAGAAATCCCTACCTGTACGGCGTTCTCTCTTGCTAACTGGAGCAGCCGTCTGCTCGGGAATCGTTTGACAATCTCTGAAGTCGTTTGAGCCTAACAAACATGTCAAACATGTGAATTCTCATCAAATAATCTCGAGGAATAAGTAGAAGGGTCCTATACTGGGACTAGCAATCCAATCGAAGTGTAAACAACTCAATATACGTGATTCTGCACTGTGCGGTCGATGAGAAACAGTTTTCTGGTCGACCAGCGACAAATTCAAGGTAATCTGCCCATTTTCTATCGACTAGAAACATAATTATGGTTGACAAGCATTGGGGCAGTCGACCAGTCGTGAGGCGGTCGACCATTGACTGAATTTAGGGACAATTTGTCTAGTTTCAGTCGACCAAAATGGCCACCGACACAGGTTTTTGCCAGAAACGCGCCATTTTTTTTCCAATTTTTCACTTTCAAACGACAAAAATGCTTACATAAACTCTAATACAACTAATATAATTCATCAAGGTCCCTCAGAATCAAGTTTTTAAGCTTGAATCCTAGGGCAGAATTTTTGGACTTTAAACCCTAAAAATCGGGAACGAAAACTTACTAATTCATGAACCGTCTTCACGAATGTTGTTCACCTTGATGTTGCAAATCCAAATCCTTGGTCAGAACTCTGCGATTTGCCATTTTGATCTCTTTCCCTTCAGTGTGTTTTCCTCTCAGCCTCATGAAGAGAATAAAAGCCCTTCTCTTCAAAATTTCTTTTCCTTTTTATTATTATTTTTATTTTATTTAATAAATATAATATATTTCATATATTAAATAAATTCAATCTAATTTTTTATTTCAATTTCGAAATGCTCCTAAAGGAAAATATTTTTTTAATTTGAATAATTTATTAATTTCATCTCTTAAATTAATGGGTAATTATCATTATAGCACCTAAAGTATAGAAGTATATTCAATTGTTATCTTAAACTTCAAGTTTTAAATTCTAAGAGATTAATGTTTGAGGCGAACCAATATCCTGTATGTTAATCACCGTTAAAAATTCAGTGAGAGAGGGAGGAGAAGAAGTTGGCGGCAACGAAGAAAAGCCAAAAGGCTGAGAGTCTAATAACACAACCGGTGAACCCATCGGCGAAACGCGCTAATCCGGTTGAGATGGAGGTTAGGGAGAGAAAATGAAGAAAAGTAAAAAACTCGAAATGGGGTCTCTCCGTTACCCAGAAATCTGCCATAGCCGAAGTGCTCAAGCTCAAACTATGAGCTTGAAGTTCTCTCTGTCAATGGGAAAAATCTGATTCAATGGTAAGTCTATAGTATTTCTATTATTTCACGCCATTCTCTTCTCTGTTCTCTTCTACAATGGCTTCTCTATTCATATCCCTTTTCAACTAGAGCTCAAAAAATGCAAAAAGAAAAGCAGACAAATGAAACAATTGCAAACCATTATCCTTTTTCCCATCCTCTTTTCTTCTTTTTTTTCGCTCAATCTACTGTTAGATTCTTTGATTTTCATACTTTCATACGAACAATACTTTAATTTTCTCAAAATCATTTAACGTATTTTGATTCAACCAATCATTTCAATAACGGATAAACAAATCAATAATCTTACTAACCTTGATCCATGCTTTTGTTGATGTAATCGTTAAACCAGAAAATGTTTTATTGCCTTGAACCTTTTTCCTCCTTTAACTTCTCCCTTTGATGATCAAGGGAGAACGTATGATTTCTATAATTCTCCTTTCTTCAGAAGAGATGCATGCGAGAGAGAAGTCCAGAGAGAGAGAGATTGAGAGGGATGAATAAGAAAGAGAGGACACCAAACTCAAAGTCTTCTTCTCTTTAGGCAAGAGAGGATGTGTCTCCCTCTCTTTTCTTTCTGGAATCAAGAAGACTTAAATGGAAAGAGAATGAGAGAGATAGATGAGAGAGAGTCCAGAGATTTTGTCTTTCCTAGGAGTTTCACCTTTTTCTCCTTCTTTTCTGGTGTTCTTTCTCTCTTCTCGTGCTTTAGCATTTACACCAATTCATTGAAAAACACCAACGTGCAAATCTCAAAAAAAAAGATTGAGAATTCTTTATAGGTAATTGACTTAATTACCCTTTTAATTTATAGGGAATTACATAAATGTCATTTCATTCTTATCCTTTATTTTCATCTCTTTTAACCATACATTATTCACTTTAACAAGGTCAAGGTGGGGGAATTAAAACCCAATTAACTTAATTTCCTTTATGCTTAACAATCATCACATTAAGCACCTTAATATTAAGTTAATACACTTTAATTAACATAGACCACATTAATAGATTATTAGGATATTCTAACAATCTCCCACTTGGGCTATGTTATATTAACTTTAATAAAATCGATTTCCAGCTATTACTTTTAAGCTGTCACAACTTGAAATTCACAATCAATTTCTATAGTATATCATAATGTGAATTTATCAAGTGTTCTTTTCACAATGAATTGTATAATCGAATTATGGCAGTCACAAGTCTTTAATGACGACAAGATTCTTTCCATGTATCACAAATTAACACAATTCATTAATGCTTTAATTGAGAAATACTATATAGATACCTTTCAACTTTAATTTTTCATAAAGTTTACATATTATTTATAAACAACTTTAATTATATACACCATTCTACGAATAATAAACATTTATACAAAAACATTTCCTTAATGAATTCAAAAGTACAATAAAATACAAGTTATGCTATTACAATCACATGTACAAAGATTTGTCACCTAAACTCATCCTTACAACATGTTCTTTAAAGGCTTTGGGTGGCGATCATTTGGTTAATGGATCCGCTATCATCAAACTTGTACTTATATGCTCTATGCACACTTTTTATTTTTGTATTTCTTCTTTGACTGACAAGTACTTTAAATCCATATGTTTCGCTCCTTTCGAGTACTTATCATTCTTTGAAAAGAATACAGCTGCGGAATTATCAAATAAATTTTTAGCGATCTATCTATATTGTCGACCATTCCTAGACCCTAAATTAAGTTCTGCAATCACAATCCTTGAATTGTAGCTTCAAAATATGCTACGAATTCTGCCTCCATAGTGGAAGAAGCAATCGAAGATTGCTTTCAACTTTTTCATGATACGGCTCTTCCGGCTAATAGGAATACGTAACCAAATGTAGATTTCCTCGAATCTACACATCCGCCATAATCTGAATCCGAATATCCAATCACCTCAAGAATATTTGATTTTCTATACATGAGCATGTAGTCCTTTGTTCCTTGCAAATACCAAAGGACTTTTTTTGCAGCTTTCTAGTGATCCATTCTTGGGTTACTTTGATATTGGCCCAACATCCCTACTGCAAAACTGATGTCTGGTTGAGTACATGTCATTGCATACATTAAGCTTCCTACTGCTGATGCATATGGTATTGATTCCATTTCCTTATGTTCCAAGTCATTTTTAGGACATTGCATATGATTAAATTTTTCCCCTTTCTGAATTGGAGCAACACCAGCAGAACACTTATCTGTTTTGAATCTCTCTAGATTTTATCGATATATCCTTTTTGAGACAATCCCAGCAAATCTTGCTGTCTATCACGAAATATTTCTATTCCAATTATATAGGATGTCTCACCCATATCTTTCATTTCAAAATTATTAGAGAGAAAAACTTTTACGTCATGTAACATTCCCTTATCATTTGCAACAAGAAGAATATCGTTAACATACAGTACAAGGATACTAAACTTAACAAGAAGAATATCGTCAACATACAGTACAAGGATACTAAACTTACTCCTACTGGCCTTCATATAGATACACCGATCAACGGTATTCTCTATAAAATCGTACGACATAATGGTATTGTTAAACTTAATATATCATTGTCTCGAAGCTTGTTTTAATCCATAAATTGACTTATTCAATCTACACACTAACTTTTCATTTCCAGGAAATGAAAATCCTTTCGGTTGATCCATATACACTTCTTCCTCTAAGTCACCATTAAGAAAGGTGGTTTTTACGTCCATTTGGTGAAGCTCTAAATCATAATGAGCTACTAAAGTCATAACTATCCTTAAAGAGTCATTCTTCAAAACTAGAGAGAAGGTCTCTGTATAGTCAATGTCATCTTTCTGAGTGTAACCTTTGGCGACAAGTCTGACCTTATACCTTTTGATGTTACCTTTCGACTCACGTTTGGTTTTGAAAATCCATTTACAACCAATACGTTTCTTTCTTTTAGGTAACTCTACAAGTTCCCAGACTTTATTGTCATCCATCGATTGCGACTCCATTTTGACTCTATTTTCATAGCATTTATCCATTTTTCAGAATTATTACATTCCATGGCTTGATTGAATGAATCTAGATCTTTGTCGTTACTCAAATCACATTCCTCTTCAAACGAATAAATCACATAATCATCAGAAATTGTTGGTCTCCTTTGCCTTACAGACCTTCGCAATTATGGTTCTTGTGATGGTTCACTTACGACTTGACTATTATCAATATGCTCATCATTGACACGTTCACTTTGATGGGTTTCAATATTCATATGTCGTTCCGGTAAGATGTTTGACTGTGATACAACAAAAGGAATAACAACTTGATGAGAAGTACTAGCTGTTGTTTCCTCCACCCAATTCTTTTGAATATTCACCTTTCGTGATTCATCACTCCCACTAAACTCATCATTCTCAATGAATCGAGCATTTCTAGATTCAATTATTCTTGTAATATGCTTTGGATAGTAAAATATGTACTCTTTCGACTTTTCCAGATAGCCTATGAAATAACCACTGACGGTTCTTGGATCGAGCTTCTTTTCACGTGGATTATATATCTTTACTTCTGTTGGACAACCCCAAACATGGATATGTCTCAAACTAGGTTTCCTTCCCGTCCATTGTTCATAAGGATTCATAGGAACTGCCTTACTAGGAACCTTATTCAGTAGATATGCAGCGTTCTTTAAACCGTTCATCCACAACGATAAATGTACATCACTTTGATTCCCCATACTCCTAACCATTTCGATAAGAGTACGATTCCACCTTTCAGCCACCCCATTTTGTTGTGGTGTTCATGGCATTGTATATTGTGCACGAATGTCTTGACTTTCGAGAAACCTTTCAAATGGACCTTTGTTTTGTCCATTTTCATCGAATTTTCCATAATATTCACTACCTTTATCCGACCTCACTACCTTTACTTTTCTATCTAACTGTCTTTCCACCTCATTGATGAATATTTCTATAACATTCATAGCTTGAGACTTTTCATGCAGTAGATACAAATAACCATAACGTGAGAAGTCATCAATAAATGTGATAAAATATTTTTCACCACTCCATGAAAGAGTATCGAATGGACCACATATGTCAATGTGTATCAATTCTAAAAGTTCATTGCTTCTTGTGGCAGGATACTTTGATGTGTGTTTAGTTTGCTTTCTTTTTATGCAATCTATACACATGTCTTAGTCATTCAAATCTAATTGAGGTAAAATATTACATTTCATTAACCTCAACATCCTTTCTTTAGCTATACCTAGACGTTTATGCCATAATGAAGCAGAACTTTCATTTGTTGCATTACGTTTAGTTCCAATCACATGATTAACATTAAACAGAGATTCAAAAGATTTAGCATCAAGATTGAAACAGTACAAACCATCCTTTAAAATACTAGAACCATAACAGTATTTTTGTTTGTACAAAGAAAACACACCATTACCAATCTCAATGTTAAATCCTACATAATCCAACTTTGCAACAGAAATTAAATTCCTAGCACATTCAGGAACGTAGAGATACTTTTCTAGATCCAGACGATATCCAATATCCAGGATCAATCTATACGTTCCAATTCCTTGTATCCATGCCTTCATTCTGTTTCCCATATACAAGAACTTTTCAGTTCCGTTTATGGGCTGGATCGAAAGAAATCTCTGCGTAACATTAGATACATGAGTAGTAGCTCCAGAATCAAACCAACAAGTATTACAAGACACTTCTGTAATATTTTATTCAAAACATACAGAAACAAATAGTGTACCTTTCTTTTTGAACCAAACTTTTCTTTTCGGACAATCTCTCTTGATGTGTCCAGCTTTATTGCAAAAGTAGCATTTAAGCTCTTTTCGGATCTGACCATCTTTTATCTTTAATTGGCCTTTTCTCTTCTTTTTACTCGACTTTCCTTTGCTACTATTGGCTTCCTTCTGAAACGTTAAATGAACGGTATGGTCCTTTAATTTCTTCAACCTCCCTTCTTCTTGAATTAACATGACTTTAATTTCTTGAAATTTCCATTTTTCTTTAATGGTGTTATAATTCACCTGGAACTAGCCAAATTCAAGAGGAAATGAGTTGCTGATGAATTGAACCAAGAATGATTCACTTACATCCATACCCAATGTTTTTAGCCTTGCTGCCAAATTGGCCATGCTCGTTACATGATCATGAATGGGTTGAGACTAATCAAATTTCTTGGTCGTCAACTCACTCATCATGTTTCCCACAATAGACTTATCTGTAATGTCCGATTGGGAATATTCTTTTATTTTAGGCATGAATTCCTTTGCATTATTCGTCTTTGGCATTAATGGCTCAACCTTTTCAGTCATTGTCATCTTCATCAAGCTCAAACTCAGCCGATTAGACCGCTCCCAAGTTTCACTGTATGACTTGTCAGCTTCCGTACTTGTCTCATTAAGGGCTGGTGGTCTATCACAAACTAATGCCAGGTCTAAATCCAATACACCCAGTTGAAACTGGATTTATTCAAACCAATCAAGATAGTTCAGACCATTGAACTTGAGTAAAGCATTGCCGGAGGCGAACAAATTAACAGAAGTTGCAAAAAAAAATATAACACATGCTCATTTAATAATTTAATCGAACTCAAATAACCATAATTTTATTTATTTAAGTTCACTTTTAGGTAATGCTTAAAGAAATAAATAATCATTGATGTTATAATTTAAACTTTAATAGACTCAAAAACATATTCAATGTAATATGTTTAATATCTTTGGATATTTAAACATCTTAATTAATGTATGTAAATGTGTCACTTGAATATTATTGATTATAAACATTGGTCCACCTTTGGGTAACCTACTAGTTTATAATTAATAATTTCCTTTCAATAACATCACCATAATTATCACCATAATTAAATGAATAAATTACACAATTTTAATATTGCTCATTTCAAACTAGGTCACTTTGGTAACTACTAAGTTTCTATACAATAATATTTAATTGAGTAAGCTTTTATTTATATCATTTATTTTAACTTTTATTTTCTGCTTTGCAGACGATTAGCGGATGAAGGACTTGCATTCGCTACCGTTCGAAATGCATAATCAGAATTACAGATTCAAAACGATATCGTCCTTCTGTGTCCGCATCCGCGATCGTCCAAAAATACATGAACCTTTTATAGATTCAAAACGTTATCGTCCGACTGTGTCCGCCATCATCCAAAAATTGTAATTTTTCATTACAGGTTCAAATCTGTTTCTTCCGGATATCAACCTCATGCGTCCGCGTGCATACGCAGGACAAAATCAACTTACTCCAGAATATTTCAACTTTATTTTTATGATTTCATCTTTTATTTCTATTCATGCATAACATTATACGAAACTTTTTATGAAATCTAACTTGTCAATTTTCACTTTTATGCAAAAACCAATTATGCAGCACATTATGCAGAACCAAGTAAAACAAAATCAACTTCATATAGAAGCAAAGATGCAGAAACAACCTTTATACAACCCTTGTTTATGGTAAATCAAAAACGTTAAATTACCGTGCTCTGATACCAATTGTTAGATTCTTTGATTTTCATACTTTCATACGAACAATACTTCAAATTTTCCAAATTCATTTAACGTATTTTGATTCAACGAATCATTTCAATAACGGATAAACAAATCAATAATCTTACTAACCTTAATCCATGCTTTTGTTGATGTAATCATTAAACCGAAAAATGTTTTATCGCCTTGAACCTTTTTGCTCCTTTAAGTTCTCCCCTTGATGATCAAGGGAGAATGTATGATTTCTATAATTCTCCTTTCTTCAGAAGAGATGCATGCGAGAGAGAAGTCTAGAGAGAGAGAGATTGAGAGAGATGAATAAGAAAGAGAGGATGCCGAACTCAAAGTCTTCTTCTCTTTAGGAAAGAGAGGATGTCTCCCTCTCTTTTCTCTCTAGAATCCAGAAGACTTAAATGGAAAGAGAATGAGAGAGATAGATGAGAGAGAGTCCAGAGCTTTTGTCTTTCCTAGGAGTTTCAGCTTTTTCTCCTTCTTTTCTGGTGTCCTTTCTCTCTCCTCGTGCTTTAGCATTTACACCAATTCATTGAAAAACACCAACGTGCAAATCTCAAAAAAAAGATTTAGAATTCTTTACAGGTAATTAACTTAATTACCCTTTTAATTTACAGGGAATTACGTAAATGTCATTTCATTCGTATCCCTTATTTTCATCTCTTTTAACCATAAATTATTCACTTTTAACAAGGTCAATGTGAGGGAATTAAAACTCAATTAACTTAAATTTCTTTATATTTAATAATTATCACATTAAGCACCTTAATATTAAGTTAATATACTTTAATTAACATAGACCACATTCATAGATTATTAGGATATTCTAACATCTACAACACTAGTACACCCATTGGAATCAGGGCGAGACTCAGAAGGCAGCCTGATGATCTCGATCTGAAGCAACCGGTGGGAGAAGTTACTATCATTGAAAGCAAACCCAAAATTAGCATCTAATGAAGAAGAGGAAGCATTGCAAAGGGTATCGGCATCCTCCATAACGTTCAGCTCTGAAAAATTCAAATTGAAGCCCCTCTTCTACGAAGAAAACTCTAATTAAAAAAAAAACCAAAAAGTTTGTAATATTCAATCAAGAAGCTGAAAAAAAAGTGACAGGTCTAGAAATCCCCAGATTGATCTCTGGAACGCAAGAGACCCTCCCTCCCTTACTCACGCGAATTTTTAACAGTGATTAACAGAGAGGATATTGGTTGATAACGCTTCAAACATTGAGGTGTTAGAATTCAAAATTTAAAGTTTAGGGTATCATTTGAATAGAAAAGGAAGAATGTATTTTTTTCATATTATATAAAGAAATCTTTATGAGAAAAATGGCATTAGAAATTCGTATTTTATTTTGAAACTAATTTATAATTTTTGATAATTTAACTGCCAAACACCTTAAAAAATTATTAGTATATTGTCACATATTTGAAAGTTCTTGGGAGGCAAAGATTTATTTGAATTCATGTGAAATCTTTATCTATTTGAATGAGTTGAAAACTCTAAACTAAACAAAATATATATATCCAAAAAAGTTTGTTTGTATTCGCTCCTTATTCTCCTAGATCAGTTTGTATTCTTTAATTATTCTCAGAGCCAGCTACAATCTCGCCTCTCTCTCCTTCACTCAGTTTCTGCGTTGCTGCTCTGTGTTTTACAGTGGACCGCTTTCTCTTGCTTTGTCCTACTGCTATTCTGTAAACTTTTGGCGCTGAAAGGATTCGGTTGTATCAAAGTCAAGGTTTGCTAGGTCAACCTGCTGTTTCAGTGTTCATGTCTTATTTATCGTAATCTGATTTTCCTTCCTGCGATTCCATTCTCATCGATTTTGAGCCGTTTGATTTTTTGGATTTCATCTCCATTGCCACATACTAAAAGGCTGAGAAAAATTCTTCTTCCATAGAATGTGATTTTCTTTTATATGGAAAGTGGGTTTTGTGAATATTCGTGGGAGGGAGGAAGGGAGAAAATTGGAGGATTTTTTTGGAAGAAAAGCCATTCAAGTGTCTTGCGTATGATGACTTAATGGCGAAACTAACGGCAATGGATAAATTTGAGAATTAATGATTTTCATCTTTGTTATGTTCTTCCTTTACGTCGAATCAATTTTAATGTGTCAAAAAGTTCATTCTTTTTTATGTTTGCAGAGATTTTGGTCGATTTTTCTTCTAAAGAATGGCTGTCACTATGAAAAAGATGTCAATCGTCATTGCTATCTTTGGCGCACTGTCTTTCGTTTTTGGAGTTATAGCAGAAAATAAGAAGGTGAGAACCCATTATCTCTGTTTTCGGAGAAAGATTCAGCCAAGAATTCTTGAATTTTTTATTTATTTTATGATATGGACGTAGCCTGCATCTGGAATGCCGATAACAGGAAGAGATGTTGTGATCTGCAAGTATCCGTCTGATCCTACCGTAGTTCTGGGTTATTTGTCGGTCGGTTTTCTTCTGGCTTCTACCGTCGTTGGCCATTTCTCTCTCTTCTATGCTTATAAAGGAAAATCTGTTCCTCGAGGCGCGCTCTTCCGAAGCTCTAGTTTCTCTACATTCTTCAACATCGCTTTGTAAGAATATTTTCTCTCAATGTTCAGTCTTTTCGCCGTCTAAAATACCCCGAATGCTGAAACAATGCCGGGTTTGCAGATTTACAGCGGGGTTAGCCCTCGCATTGCTGCTATGGCCGGCGGTCACACAACACCTTCACATAATGCGAAACGTTCATCACAATCTAAAGACTGAATGTCCTACAGCCAAGACGGGTCTTCTCGGCGGCGGCGCCTTTGTTTCTCTTGATTCATCGCTCTTCTGGCTGGTGGCTCTGATGTTGGCCGACAATGCTCGAGAGGATTACTTTGAAGAAACCGACAAGTCCGCCAATCCCCCGATCGCCAACGCTGCAACTGCATGATAATCAACTTCGTCTTGTTTAATGGTTTTTTTTTTCTTTCCTTTTTCTAATACTTACTTCAGAAATTCATTTTAATTAGATTTTATTATTTAGGGAATCAATTATTGTAGAACAAAGTCAAATTTTGTCACGTTGATTGAAATGCATCAATCTTACGTAACTAGATATTGAAGATGAAGTTTTGCATGATCCGGCTATTTATTTAAGCACAAGGTTTTGTTTCCTTCTGCTTCAAGTATTATGAGATATGAAAGCTCTCACCTCAATCATGGGTTTCCCTGAAGTTTCCAGAACGTAGGACAGTTTTTAAAAGATATACTGCATCTGGCTTTTCCTTACAAAAAAATAACTCTAATATGCACATGCTACTGTTGCCGCAACGAAAGCGAATGTTTTTCGCTGTGATTTCTCGTAAATTCCTTGTGCATTTTGACATCTACGCATTTGCAATCAGTCACAAGAATCAAATAGAACCTCTTGAATAGATTGATTTTTAATCTTTATTGAACAGTTTCAAATATCTAATGAACATAACATGGTTGTTTTCTATATTTATCTGCGGTCTATATTTGCATTAGAGATATTAAACGGGTGGGTTGGCTGAGCTCGCTATAGTGACAAGTTGTGCCTGGCTCGAGCCCAGGCAACGGGCCGAGCTGAGCTCAGTGTTATGGGCTTGTGAGCCCGTCAAAGACTAGGACCATTCAGTGTCGATGAAACATATCGACAATCAATCGGAACCTCACAGCGGTCGATAAGACACGCCCACAACCATCAAAGGCTCAACAGTCGAGGAGATTTAGGTAAAGTCAATTGAATCTGATTTTATTAGGGGTCGGCTCGAAATCCATAAACTAAACAGAGCATAAAACCTTGCAAAAGAGCAAGAATTTTCATCAATAAGTCACAAATGACAGGTGGAAAGGTCCTATACAAAGTCTAGGAACCCAACCGATGCACAAACGGCCCAAAAACATAGCAAAATATATTGTACAGTCAACCAGGGACCTCCTGCGGTCGAATTAGGACCATTCTTAGAAGATCTGCTCAGTTCATAGTTGACCAGAAACAAAACGGCGGCGACAAAAAGTGTCTCGATCGATCGGACTTGCGTCCATGGTTGACCAAACCCGCATCCACGGTTGATGCTGCGAATGATAAGACACGTTCTGATCTACCAAAAATCAACCCGTGCATTCCTAACATGACCGGTCGATCAGACACCACACAGAGGTAGACCGAGACGACATTTGAGTGCAGTTTCTCAAGGGAAAACACGTTGTTGTCTCCTAATTTTTGATTTCCAACGACAAATAACCCTGTTTAGACTCCAATTCTATCAATATAAACCACAAATTTCTCTTGGATTCGAGTTTCTAAGCTCAATTCAAAGGCCAAACAAAATCTCAACCTTTAACTTGAAAAATTGAGGGGGGAAATGAAAATACTCACCAACGACTTTCATAAAAGTTGTTGGTCTGAACATCAAGGACCCGAATCTGTCGTCGAAATCTCTTAACTCATTGATTCGGTCTCTCCTTTCTCTTGCGCTTTCCTTCTTTGTCAGCAACTTCTTTAAAGAAGAAATCTTCTTCTTCTTCTTATTATTTCTTTTCTTTTTAATTAATTATATTAAAATATATTTTATATATTAAATAAATCCAATCTAAATTTCAATTCAATTTTTGATACGTTCCAAACTTTAATTGACAACAATTCTTTAGCCAAAATAATTTACTAAATTCATTTTCTTAATTAATTTACCTCTTGGAAATACTTAATTTCACCAATTTTGACTATTTGACCGAAAATTCACACGTGGCTGTTACACGACAAATATGGTCAACTTTTCAACGCTTGACCAAAAATCACGAGAAAAATTAACATATAGAATTTATTATTATAAAATTCACGGGTTTTACATCTTAACCACCTTAAAAAAAAATTTGTCTCGAAATTTAAAACAAACCAAGGGGCATCAAATGGATGGCAGAAACTAAACACAAATTCCTAGGAAACTCGCTACTCAGTGTAATACCCAAAGAACATGAACAAAGAGAGTCTCCCTTGAAGAACTTGATTGCCCACGTCTAGGGTTTCTCACACGCCAAGAACAGGATGAAAACTTAAGAACGTGTCTGAAATTGACAACGAAAGGAACCATCGCGAAACAAACCAAGTTCATAATGCACTAACATTCCCACAAAGGCAAGGAAAGGTCACCTGAATAGAAACGAAAAGGATCGCCCAATCGATCAGTCGACAGACGAAATGATCTCCAACGAAAGGACCCATGCAACCTAACAGGAGACAAGTAAGGTCGATCAACCAATTGCAGCGGCTCGCACAACATCAAACTAATGTGGAGTCCCTGTAACACTTGAGTCATGACTTAATGAATTCCCTCGATTGGAAACACGGTTGAAGCAAGAAAATAAAAAGACATCGATTGCACCTAAGTTTAGAGTGTCCGTCAAAATGTTCTTCACGTCTGAGTAACACTCTAAACTGATATCACAACCACACAACACTCTTTGGCTTCATGTTGTCTAAACACCAAGCCCAACAAGATAGAATTTCGAGATTTGTGACACATAAAAGATTCCCATCGAAAACACGGAACAAGACTTTGCATCAAAACCAAAGCAAAGTTAGATAACCAAACATCCAACGAAAACCAAATCTCGTGAACTCATAGATAACCACTATGCCCTGATGCACGAGAACACTATTGGAAACTAAGTGTCGGACACACCAATGCAATCTTCCTGATGTTACACCAGTCAGGAAGTGTCAGATATGGTTTGCACAACAACTGGCACTTAAACACAAAGTGCACCCAAACCAAGGCATCCAACACAAACTTGACCGCGTCATGTCCCACACAGATGGTAGCGAGTTGAACAAGAAAACTTAGCCTAATATGGACTAGACGTCCAACAGGGCTAAAAAATCCACGAGTTCTAGCGCGGCTCTATACATCTGCTGCTACCCAGCTCACACAATTCTAGAGGATTTAGCTAAGACTTCGGACGAAACACCTCAAGTCCATAATCCAAAATTGACATCCACGAAAGCAGTCGGACACTGGTTAAACTGAAGGGTAAGACCGAAAACGTAAGTCTCAATTTGTCGCTTGTCCTTGTAATCTTGAACCATTGTTCTGATGCACCAACCAAGACAAATTGAGACTTACAATATTAGAATGATCTCAATACGAAAAACAATGGTGTCAAGTATCAACGGGTTTCCACAACCCACTGATGCACTCAACACAAGGAAAGAACAACGAAAATGAGGAATACAGTCTACCCACAACCCCCAAACAAATCGGCAAGGAGCAGGATCGAACTACTATGATCCTCAACATACCAAGGTGCAGAAATCCTAAGATAGGACAAAGGAGCCAAAGAAAATAATTTCAAGATAGAAGATCCAAACTATGACTAACCAAGAATATCACCATCCCAACGGTTGTACCTCTCATACAAAACAAGTGCGACGCTAGCAGAGGACAAGTGCATGACCCACGCAATTGTACCACCCATACAAAAGCGGATCCAAAACACACTGTTCTAGCATAAAAACGATTCAGAATGCAAAAAATTGATGTTTACCGAAGTCAAAACTTACAGCACTGAAAGGCTCTTTACACAAGAATGATATTGCCAAGTATTTACGAGGCTTTCGTAAACCACCGATACAACTGACATTAGAAAATAAACAATGGAACCAAAAGAACGCGATTATCGAAACCAAACGGTCTTCCAATAGAATGACTAGTTGCAAGAATCAAAAGACTAATTCAGAGAGCTTAAACCAACAACTAACTAATGCATACATTGCATAGATGGAAAATGCATATATCTAAAAGAAATTGTTTACTTCAGTATTTTCTCTTTGAGAGTTGTATTTGTGAAGTTGATATTTAATTTAAATTTTTATTAGAATTTAATTATTTTACTCATTTATTTTGACACTTTTATTTTGAATTATTATTGTCACTTTATTTTAACGTCACTGTAGAACCTTTAGTTTATCTCAATTGATTGGATCCTAGTTATTTAAGTTTTGTTCAAGTATTCCATTATGAAAATAATTTATAAGTAAAATAGTCAGACGATCAGGAAATATTACATCTATTGCGGGTTTGCAATAAAAAAAAAAAAAAAAGACTGGCTATTTGAAACAAGCAAATATTGTGTTTTAGTTGTTGCTAGTGATCTTTGTAGCTATCACTTCAATATCATCGGTATGTTCCAATATTTGTTTACCATTGACAATGTTCGATGAAAATGGAGAAAAAAAAGTCTACTATGTAAAAATAAAGATAGTTAAGAATCTATATCCAGCTTTACTTATAATAATTTAAGAATTTATCTCTTTATAAAAATTGTTTTACTTTGCAATAATTTAAAGTTATTTACTACTAATAAACTTTTTATTTTTGTCAAAAAAATTCTATTTTAAATAAGGGAAAATGACAAATCAACTATTGTGGTTTGCGGTCAATGACAAGTTAACCACTATAGTATATTTTCTAACAAGTTAACCACTGACGTATGGGAAAATGATAAATCCAACATCAAAGTCACGTTTGCCGTTAAAAATGAGACGGGACGCCACAGCGGCGTTCTGGGAAACAGCAGCGGCGTCTCGAGAAACCGCGGCAGCGTCCCTGGACACCGTGGCGGCATCCTGGAAAACTGTCGCGGTGTCCCAAGACACCGCGACAGTTTGACCTGTTAAAAATGTTTGATCGCAAATTTGAGGGCTTAAACGATTGATTTTGGGGGCGAGAAAAGGGGAAGGCAGGGTTAACCCATAATTAATTATAGTTCTCTAAGAGAGCTTCGATTTGATATCTCATGCAGCCGATTCTGACACCTGTAGCAAAAGTTATCGTTGTTTGAAGTTGAAAAGGTAAAAAATCTAATAAAACATTGGATTCGAAAAACATATACATATAGACTTTGAATTAGCCATGAAATACAAAAAATCAAAGACCGCAGCGGACTTTGAAGTAGCCAAAATCAATCGTTTAAGCCCTCAAATTTGCGATAAAAAATTTTTTCAGCTCAAATCGCAACGTTGTCCCTGGAAGCCGGGGCAGTTTCCTAGGAAGCCGCTGCGGTGTACCGGGACACCGCCGCGGTTTCCCAGGACGCCGTCACGGCATCCCGGGACAACGCCGCGATTTTTGCCTTCAAAATCACTGTGTCGCAGCATTTTATCTACGAACTGCCCGGCACCCCGTTATTTTTAACAAGAAATGTGACACTGATGTTGGATTTGTTATTTTTCTATACGTCATTGGTTAATTTGTTAAAAAAATATACCATACTGGTTGACTTATTATTGATCGCAAATAACGATGGTTGATTTGTCATTTTCCTTTTAAATAATAACATTAACATAAATTTAAAAAATGGCTTAGTAAAGAAGTCAAAAATAAAGTTATTCCTTTTGTTTTCTTCCAAATCATTAACACCTTTGTATGACCAAACGTTACCCATTAATTTGATTCTCATTTTTAATTAACTTTATGTCATCTTTGAACTTAGTCTGAATAACACGTAGACCAGAAGTACTCAAAATAAACAAAGTAATATGCAAATTTGAGTTTATTTGAAAGTTTAATGACGATGTGCTTCAACTTATGTTATTCAATTCATCATCTGCAATCCTGGTTACTCTTGTTCTCGTAATTATGGTGGCCAATTGGCCTGTCGCATCACAGCTTATGTAGGTGTCTTCTTTGTGTCAATGGTCAGTAAGCTCACCTAAAACGATGTTGCTTTGATTGTCTTCTGGACTTTCAAATACATCCATACAATGTCCATATTGTTTATTTTGCTTATTTGCACATGATCATATCACTAATATGTAACAAAGCTTAACTCTTCAAAATGGCATGTTCATTTAAAGCCCGATTGTATCTGCATTTGCTTGCTTATCTGCTTTCATCCTTTTCCGGCTGAACTGGAGCTGTAAAGATCAACATATAAAAATCACTGGACCAACACAAATTTTACATTAGTTTATGAAAACAAATAGTTGAAATGTCATGTTCTACCTGTCGTGTTCAATTAGATTCGTGCGATCTCAATATTCGATCGTGTTTGATTAGATTCGCGCGATCTCAATATTCGAAGCCTCCTTACGGAGTCAAGAAACATTCTGATTAGAAAAAAAAAATGAGATCAATAGAGCGATTAAGTAAATAACTAAGTAAGACAAATGAAATCAAGATATCGTTGTTGAGAAAGTAAACGATAAAACCCCCCAAGCAAATGTAATAGTTTCGTCTTGGAAGCCATTTGTCTAATTGAAATTACTTTTCTTCCGATTAAGGTTCTTGATTAAAACTTCCCGAAAACCCAAGACTGCGATGGCTTTCGTTTATCACGGAGCTTTTTTTCCGTTTGATTAGCCTCTCCGATGTAAAAGAGTCGATTTAAGAAGATGAGAGAAAAAGAGACATACCCCCAAGGCACGTCTCCGACAAGCATCCAATCTCCATCCTTGTCTTCGTATGTGAGCATGTATTTTGAAAACCCCCCAAGAAGATTCGAAAATAGTCCTGATCCTCCTAGTAGATAACACACAATCATCATTAAAACAAATAAAATACTCATTTATCCAATGCATCTAAAACATGGATTTACTATCGAAACTCCATGAATTTTCGCAAAGTTATATCATATTACCTGCTGAAGTTGTCGGATCTCGGAACATATCCTCCAATGCGTGAACTAAGGATTCGTAGGAGCTGTGAGCGATAAGATTAACCTTTCTCCCAATTGGAATTCCATCCATATTCACCTTCACATATAGAGAACTCCTACTCTCCTTTTCTTCTACATTTGCATTGCTGTTATCACAAGCACCATGAGATGTCCTTACCAATGTACTACTACATTTGTGTAGTTTTTCTCTTTTACCGATGCTGTTCATTCGAGAAACTCGGACAGGTGGCCACCCCACGACCTGATTTTGTCTGGTTCCAGAAATTTATTATGTTAGAACATGATAATCATGGTAAAAAAACATGTTTCAATAGCATTTTCTGGAAAAAGATCTCCCAAAGTCCATACAGAAATGAGTAAGTGAGATCTAAGTGTCATTTGTATAACAAAAGAACAACACCCTCGGAGAAAAGTGCCTAAAAATGGAGATTCCAAGACAACATGTCCTAGGATTATTTTTACCATGTCGAACTATGTATCAAACATCTATTAACTTCCATTTAAAGTTTCAAGACCAATATCTAAAGCTGCAATATCTCAACGGAAGACACTGCCAAATTACTGGTGCAACAATTGTAAAAGTCAATCTAGAAAGAAATCTAGGCATTTAAATCATGGAAAAAAAAACACAGTACAGAGAGAAATGGGTAAAAGAAGGATGAGAAAAATGATAGAAATAAGCAAGAATCAAATTCTTATGGCAATCATAATTTCACGATTATCGAGAATGAAACTCGTCTTTACCTCGCGGGGTTAGAGCTTCCTCCCACAGAATCAGCGTGTCTCTGGGTCCAAGACGCGGCGTTCGCTCTGCTTGAAGAAGAAGAGCATACGGACGAGGTTGAAGAAGAAGCAGAGGAAGATGAAGTAACAATAGAGCACGTCTCTTGGGCCGTGAAAATCCTAGAGAATCGACCTCTCTGCTCTGGTTCAACCTTTGGAGCAGCATCACAACCACCGATGCTCAGCCCAAGCCCCAAATCAAGCTTCGATTCAACAAAGTAGGAAGAATCCTCCATAGACAAAAAAAAAAAAAAAACACCTCTTACCACTCTCTAGCTTCGAAGAAACAAATATGAAAATAGGGTAGATTGAATTCGAAGCAAAAGACTGAAACAAAAGGAAAATGAAGTCAGTGGAGTTTTATGGGTGACGCTGTTTGGTGAGTCGTTGAGGCAAAAGGGAAAGAAAGAGTCGGTTTGCCTTGCCATGGAAGCAGGTGTCGATGGAGACAGAGTACATGGTGGAGAAGGTAATTTGCTTTCACGATGAGACCCACCTTTCTGCCCATTGTTTCTTGAATTCATCAACCTTCAAGTGGCCCGAATAAAATAAATTACACAAAAATACCCCAAACTTAATTACTGAGGACGACAGTCATCTATACATATTGAATTAAATAATTATATATTTACTTTTTATTTTTCGTTTTATTTTTATTTTTTAATTTGATAAATTAATATAATTAATAATTTATTTTAATAATTTATTATTGAATATATTAATTACATCATCTAATATTTATAAATAAAAAATAAATATAATATTATTATTTTTACATAGTCCACCTATTCATCTTGTTACCCACCGTCTTATTTTACAATTAATAACAAGTTAATTACTAAGTTATTTTTATTGACAAATTAACCATTAAACTATAAAAAAAGTCATCGCTAACATCATTGTCATGTTTGTCATTAAACGCTTTGATTTTGATCTGCACCAGATTGATAACGATTTATGGCAACTTGACCATGAACCGCTACGGATTGACTACGATCCGCAGCGGATTGATAAGAAGGAGATTTCTTTCTTTCACTTAATGCGATAATGAATCTTTGCAGATCGATAATTCTCTCAATTTTCAACGATTTTGGACACTTGATGACTCGTTTTCCATTATCTTTTCACGATGCACAGATTGACTGAGCACAAAGTTATGGCCTTCCAAAGTTTTTGAGTAAACTATCTCATTTTTTTCTTGCCCGAATCTGCTTTGAAATGCACTGAATGACAAAACAGATCTCTCATACCTGTGCATCGCCTAAAAATGATGGAAATGTGTCCTCAAGCGTTCAAAACAGTTGAAAATTAAAAGAATTATCAATCTGCAAAGATTCATTGTCACACTAGGTGATAGAAAATAATTTTCTTTTTATCAATCTGCCACGGATCGTCCTCAAGCCGTTAGGGATCGTCGTCAAGCAGCCGCGGATCTTGATCATTAACAGTAAATGTGACAGCAATAGTTGTGGTGATATTTTTCAATAGTTCAGTGTTAGAGTTCGGAGTGACCCAAATTCTAGTTGGGTTGAGTCGGGCTCATATCTAATATTAGGGTTATTTAGTTTCTCTATATATTGATGCTTGAGTCACAAAACTCATTGTACCTTGATTTCTAACTTAGTGATTTCTCCTCTGCCCCTGATTTTTTCCTGTTAGGGTTTTCCACGTAAATCTTAGTGTCCCTGCTTCCGCAGTTTTCTTTTTCTATTTCGCGTTCGATTCTCAACAATTGGTATTAGACCGGATTTAAAGTTTTCGTACTTGGATCGAACGAAATTGGGGTTTACAATTTTTTGTGAAAAATTGTATTTTGGAATAAGAAATAAAAAAAAAAACAAAGAAAAGAAAAAATCCAATTTTTCTTTTCTGGTGTGCGTCGCTCCTGTTCATCTTCGAAGAAGAAGACCACGCCTCTGCCGTCCGACGTCGCAGAGTTCCGCACCACCAAAAGCCACCGCCACTGCAGAACTCACCGTCGCCGTTCTCCTGTCCAGCCGTCCACCCGCCGCTGTCGTCTGTCAGCGAAGAACAGAGAGACGCCTTGCTGTCATCCGTCGCCAAGGAACCGAAGTAGTGAAGAAGAAGACCTCCGCTGTCGATCAGTCTCCGCTAGAAGTCGCGCCTGGCGTTCGTCGTTCCGGGCCATCCTTCCGACGACTCTCCGCTGCTGTCTGTTGTCGTTGCGCGAGCAAGATAATCCAACAGATTGAAGAATTCAATATCACAGGTGGATAAAAATTGATCCTTGGAAATATTTTGCTTAAATTTATTCTGAAATTATTTGGGCGGATTTGTTCTGAAATTTTGGAAACAGATATTTTGGGTTCAGAAATTGTGGGAAATTTTCTGAAATTTTAGGGCAGGATGAGTTCAGTGGAATTCGGTATTCCGTTGTTGGATCAGAATACGATATTTCAGTTATGGCAGGTGAAGATGCGAGATGTGCTCGCACAGATGGATTTAGATGACGCGTTATTAGGGCTCGATAAAATGCCCACATTATTGAGTGAAAATGAGAAAATTCAAAAGGATCGGAAAGCTCTATCTATGATACGTCTGCATTTATAAAATCAGATTTTGCAAGATGTTTTGAACGAGAAATCTGCCGCTGATTTATGGTTCAGATTGGAGCAGTTGTGTATGAAGAAAACCCTAACGAGTAAGCTGTATTTGAAGCAGCGGTTATACTCTCATCAGTTGTTGGAAGGAGCCTTTATTACAGAGCACTTGGCTGCATTCAATGAGTTAGTTTCAGATTTGAAGACTATGGGATGCAAGTACGATGAGGAGGATTTGGAGTTGATTCTGCTATGCTCGTTGCCTGCTTCATATGGTTCTTTCAGAGATACGATTTTGTACGGTAGGGACTGTCTAACGCTGGAAGAGGTTTATGGTTTTTTGCTATCAAAGGAAAAGATTAAGCAACTTGTTGTGGAATCCGAGTCTCGAGGTGAGAGACTTGCCGTTCGGGGTAGCACAAGAGATTCAAACAACAAAGGCAGTGATAATGTTCAGAGTTAGAAGGGCCGGTCAAAGTCAAGGTACCAAGATAGAACTTGTTACTTCTGTCAGAGAAGAGGGCACATCAAAGCCAAGTGCCGTAAATTGCAGAATGAGTTAAAGAGAGCTACAGAGAAGGGAAAACAATCGATGACGTCCGGTGAAGTAGTTGTCGTAGAAGAAGAAGACCATAGTGATGGAGATCTTCTAATAGTGTCAGAGGGAAACTCAAAGCCAAACAAGGAGTGAATTCTGGATTCAGCATGTTCGTTTCATATTTGCTACAATCGGGATTGGTTTACGACATATGAGACCGTTTCAGGAGGTGCTGTGTTAATGAGCAATAACACACCTTGCAAGATAGCTGGTATCGGTACCGTCAGAATCAGAATGTTTGATGGAGTTGTGAGGACACTGGGTAGCGTGCGACATGTTCCCTAGTTAAAGAAGAATCTGATCTCATTGAGTACTCTGGATTCGAAAGGGTACAAGTACAGCACTGTAGGTGGAGGTATAAAGATCAGTAGGGGTGCTCTCGTCAAGTTAAAGGGACACATAAGCTCTGCAAATTTGTATGTGTTACAGGGTTCTACAGTGACATGTAATCAGGCTGGAAAGTTTGTGAATTCACCTTCAAAAGATTTGTTGGAGAAGACTCAGAGGAAGTCAGGTTCTCAGGTGAAGTTCTAGTTGGGTTCTAAATCCACATCAGAGCCGATAGGTCAGCCTATTACAGATGTTCAGCGTGATGAAGTCACCACATCGTCACAATTTCAGTTACAGTTTCACGTCAAATAGGTATCGTCAAAGGCAAAACCAAGAGAAAGGGTAAAGCTCCATGGCGATATGGTGAAACTTCTATAGTGGGTTACGGATTGAGTGTGTTCAAGGGTATAGATTCTAGTAGGGAATCTTCAGCATATTCACATGCAGTTTGTTGCGACATCTCTGATAATTCGGTGGTACCATAGAGGAGATGTGATTTCTCCCAGAGTGTGTCTCTCAAGTTTAAGTAAGGCTTAAACTTGATCAATACCAGATATTGAGTTGGCCCAGCAGGGGCCTTGTGGAAGAGAAGGTTATTTTTCGTTGGAGTTTTGCAGATCGTTCGCCTTACATTGGAATTTCTTTGAAGATGGAGATTGTCAGAGTTCAGTGTTCTGGATTCATTTTGGGGTAGGCCGTGAAGCCTGCATTGGATCTCTCAGGTGGAATTCGTGTCAAGGTGGAGATTGTTAGAGTTCGAAGTGACCCGAATTCTAGTTGGGCCTGGTCGGGCCCATATCTAATATTAAGGTTATTTAGTTTCTCTATATATTGATACTTAAGTCGCAAAACTCATTGTACCTTGATTTCCAACTTAGTGATTTCTCTTCTGCCCGTGGTTTTTTCCTGTTAGGGTTTTCCACGTAAATCTTGGTGTCCCTGCTTCCGCAGTTTTCTTTTTCCGTTTCGCGTTCGATTCTCAACATTCAGTGTTAATTTGTTAGCAAAAAAAAGTATAATGGTTGGTTGTCATTAACAGTAAAATACGATAGTTGGTTTGTCATTTTCCCTTCACAATTTGAAGTTATGATTTTTGGAGTTCAAAGTAATCCTAATTTGAACTTGCCTATTGTAGTATCCAAATCCTAATTTAATAAATTTATAAATCTTCGGCAATTATGGAGAAGCTTTGAAATCTTTTTTAACACCGTAATTTCATTATTAAACTAGAGTATTAAAATTAATAATTCTTCATTTATTCTACCACTATTAAATGGATAAGTATTTAATTTTAATGTTAGTTAATTCATAACTTTAAATAATTGAAATCAACTCATTCTCACATATAGACTAACTTAAATGTCCCAAAAAAAAAAACAATATATAT